>JARQAB010000041.1:0-630504 GCA_036172955.1 Meloidogyne arenaria
AAGATACGAAGACAAATCAAACGGTGTTTAAAACAGCACTTATAATTGTATATAATATACCAAGACGAATTGTACCCGATCAATATACCATAAGATATAATACGATAAACTTTTGTGGGGTAATTATTTTTTAACTGATTATATATAAAATGGATTTTCTCGATGGTGATAAAAGATACGAAGACAAATCAAACGGTGTTTAAAACAGCACTTATAATTGTATATAATATACCAAGACGAATTGTACCCGATCAATATACCATAAGATATAATACGATAAACTTTTGTGGGGTAATTATTTTTTAACTGATTATATATAAAATGGATTTTCTCGATGGTGATAAAAGATACGAAGACAAATCAAACGGTGTTTAAAACAGCACTTATAATTGTATATAATATACCAAGACGAATTGTACCCGATCAATATACCATAAGATATAATACGATAAACTTTTGTGGGGTAATTATTTTTTAACTGATTATATATAAAATGGATTTTCTCGATGGTGATAAAAGATACGAAGACAAATCAAACGGTGTTTAAAACAGCACTTATAATTGTATATAATATACCAAGACGAATTGTACCCGATCAATATACCATAAGATATAATACGATAAACTTTTGTGGGGTAATTATTTTTTAACTGATTATATAAAATGGATTTTCTCGATGGTGATAAAAGATACGAAGACAAATCAAACGGTGTTTAAAACAGCACTTATAATTGTATATAATATACCAAGACGAATTGTACCCGATCAATATACCATAAGATATAATACGATAAACTTTTGTGGGGTAATTATTTTTTAACTGATTATATATAAAATGGATTTTCTCGATGGTGATAAAAGATACGAAGACAAATCAAACGGTGTTTAAAACAGCACTTATAATTGTATATAATATACCAAGACGAATTGTACCCGATCAATATACCATAAGATATAATACGATAAACTTTTGTGGGGTAATTATTTTTTTAACTGATTATATATAAAAGGGATTTTCTCGATGGTGATAAAAGATACGAAGACAAATCAAACGGTGTTTAAAACAGCACTTATAATTGTATATAATATACCAAGACGAATTGTACCCGATCAATATACCATAAGATATAATACGATAAACTTTTGTGGGGTAATTATTTTTTAACTGATTATATATAAAATGGATTTTCTCGATGGTGATAAAAGATACGAAGACAAATCAAACGGTGTTTAAAACAGCACTTATAATTGTATATAATATACCAAGACGAATTGTACCCGATCAATATACCATAAGATATAATACGATAAACTTTTGTGGGGTAATTATTTTTTAACTGATTATATATAAAATGGATTTTCTCGATGGTGATAAAAGATACGAAGACAAATCAAACGGTGTTTAAAACAGCACTTATAATTGTATATAATATACCAAGACGAATTGTACCCGATCAATATACCATAAGATATTACGATAAACTTTTGTGGGGTAATTATTTTTTAACTGATTATATATAAAATGGATTTTCTCGATGGTGATAAAAGATACGAAGACAAATCAAACGGTGTTTAAAACAGCACTTATAATTGTATATAATATACCAAGACGAATTGTACCCGATCAATATACCATAAGATATAATACGATAAACTTTTGTGGGGTAATTATTTTTTAACTGATTATATATAAAATGGATTTTCTCGATGGTGATAAAAGATACGAAGACAAATCAAACGGTGTTTAAAACAGCACTTATAATTGTATATAATATACCAAGACGAATTGTACCCGATCAATATACCATAAGATATAATACGATAAACTTTTGTGGGGTAATTATTTTTTAACTGATTATATATAAAATGGATTTTCTCGATGGTGATAAAAGATACGAAGACAAATCAAACGGTGTTTAAAACAGCACTTATAATTGTATATAATATACCAAGACGAATTGTACCCGATCAATATACCATAAGATATAATACGATAAACTTTTGTGGGGTAATTATTTTTTAACTGATTATATATAAATGGATTTTCTCGATGGTGATAAAAGATACGAAGACAAATCAAACGGTGTTTAAAACAGCACTTATAATTGTATATAATATACCAAGACGAATTGTACCCGATCAATATACCATAAGATATAATACGATAAACTTTTGTGGGGTAATTATTTTTTAACTGATTATATATAAAATGGATTTTCTCGATGGTGATAAAAGATACGAAGACAAATCAAACGGTGTTTAAAACAGCACTTATAATTGTATATAATATACCAAGACGAATTGTACCCGATCAATATACCATAAGATATAATACGATAAACTTTTGTGGGGTAATTATTTTTAACTGATTATATATAAAATGGATTTTCTCGATGGTGATAAAAGATACGAAGACAAATCAAACGGTGTTTAAAACAGCACTTATAATTGTATATAATATACCAAGACGAATTGTACCCGATCAATATACCATAAGATATAATACGATAAACTTTTGTGGGGTAATTATTTTTTAACTGATTATATATAAAATGGATTTTCTCGATGGTGATAAAAGATACGAAGACAAATCAAACGGTGTTTAAAACAGCACTTATAATTGTATATAATATACCAAGACGAATTGTACCCGATCAATATACCATAAGATATAATACGATAAACTTTTGTGGGGTAATTATTTTTTAACTGATTATATATAAAATGGATTTTCTCGATGGTGATAAAAGATACGAAGACAAATCAAACGGTGTTTAAAACAGCACTTATAATTGTATATAATATACCAAGACGAATTGTACCCGATCAATATACCATAAGATATAATACGATAAACTTTTGTGGGGTAATTATTTTTTAACTGATTATATATAAAATGGATTTTCTCGATGGTGATAAAAGATACGAAGACAAATCAAACGGTGTTTAAAACAGCACTTATAATTGTATATAATATACCAAGACGAATTGTACCCGATCAATATACCATAAGATATAATACGAGCCAAGAGAGTGGGGTAATTATTTTTTAACTGATTATATATAAAATGGATTTTCTCGATGGTGATAAAAGATACGAAGACAAATCAAACGGTGTTTAAAACAGCACTTATAATTGTATATAATATACCAAGACGAATTGTACCCGATCAATATACCATAAGATATAATACGATAAACTTTTGTGGGGTAATTATTTTTTAACTGATTATATATAAAATGGATTTTCTCGATGGTGATAAAAGATACGAAGACAAATCAAACGGTGTTTAAAACAGCACTTATAATTGTATATAATATACCAAGACGAATTGTACCCGATCAATATACCATAAGATATAATACGATAAACTTTTGTGGGGTAATTATTTTTTAACTGATTATATAAAATGGATTTTCTCGATGGTGATAAAAGATACGAAGACAAATCAAACGGTGTTTAAAACAGCACTTATAATTGTATATAATATACCAAGACGAATTGTACCCGATCAATATACCATAAGATATAATACGATAAACTTTTGTGGGGTAATTATTTTTTAACTGATTATATATAAAATGGATTTTCTCGATGGTGATAAAAGATACGAAGACAAATCAAACGGTGTTTAAAACAGCACTTATAATTGTATATAATATACCAAGACGAATTGTACCCGATCAATATACCATAAGATATAATACGATAAACTTTTGTGGGGTAATTATTTTTTAACTGATTATATATAAAATGGATTTTCTCGATGGTGATAAAAGATACGAAGACAAATCAAACGGTGTTTAAAACAGCACTTATAATTGTATATAATATACCAAGACGAATTGTACCCGATCAATATACCATAAGATATAATACGATAAACTTTTGTGGGGTAATTATTTTTTAACTGATTATATATAAAATGGATTTTCTCGATGGTGATAAAAGATACGAAGACAAATCAAACGGTGTTTAAAACAGCACTTATAATTGTATATAATATACCAAGACGAATTGTACCCGATCAATATACCATAAGATATAATACGATAAACTTTTGTGGGGTAATTATTTTTTAACTGATTATATATAAAATGGATTTTCTCGATGGTGATAAAAGATACGAAGACAAATCAAACGGTGTTTAAAACAGCACTTATAATTGTATATAATATACCAAGACGAATTGTACCCGATCAATATACCATAAGATATAATACGATAAACTTTTGTGGGGTAATTATTTTTTAACTGATTATATATAAAATGGATTTTCTCGATGGTGATAAAAGATACGAAGACAAATCAAACGGTGTTTAAAACAGCACTTATAATTGTATATAATATACCAAGACGAATTGTACCCGATCAATATACCATAAGATATAATACGATAAACTTTTGTGGGGTAATTATTTTTTAACTGATATATATAAAATGGATTTTCTCGATGGTGATAAAAGATACGAAGACAAATCAAACGGTGTTTAAAACAGCACTTATAATTGTATATAATATACCAAGACGAATTGTACCCGATCAATATACCATAAGATATAATACGATAAACTTTTGTGGGGTAATTATTTTTTAACTGATTATATATAAAATGGATTTTCTCGATGGTGATAAAAGATACGAAGACAAATCAAACGGTGTTTAAAACAGCACTTATAATTGTATATAATATACCAAGACGAATTGTACCCGATCAATATACCATAAGATATAATACGATAAACTTTTGTGGGGTAATTATTTTTTAACTGATTATATATAAAATGGATTTTCTCGATGGTGATAAAAGATACGAAGACAAATCAAACGGTGTTTAAAACAGCACTTATAATTGTATATAATATACCAAGACGAATTGTACCCGATCAATATACCATAAGATATAATACGATAAACTTTTGTGGGGTAATTATTTTTTAACTGATTATATATAAAATGGATTTTCTCGATGGTGATAAAAGATACGAAGACAAATCAAACGGTGTTTAAAACAGCACTTATAATTGTATATAATATACCAAGACGAATTGTACCCGATCAATATACCATAAGATATAATACGATAAACTTTTGTGGGGTAATTATTTTTTAACTGATTATATATAAAATGGATTTTCTCGATGGTGATAAAAGATACGAAGACAAATCAAACGGTGTTTAAAACAGCACTTATAATTGTATATAATATACCAAGACGAATTGTACCCGATCAATATACCATAAGATATAATACGATAAACTTTTGTGGGGTAATTATTTTTTAACTGATTATATATAAAATGGATTTTCTCGATGGTGATAAAAGATACGAAGACAAATCAAACGGTGTTTAAAACAGCACTTATAATTGTATATAATATACCAAGACGAATTGTACCCGATCAATATACCATAAGATATAATACGATAAACTTTTGTGGGGTAATTATTTTTTAACTGATTATATATAAAATGGATTTTCTCGATGGTGATAAAAGATACGAAGACAAATCAAACGGTGTTTAAAACAGCACTTATAATTGTATATAATATACCAAGACGAATTGTACCCGATCAATATACCATAAGATAAAATACGATAAACTTTTGTGGGGTAATTATTTTTTAACTGATTATATATAAAATGGATTTTCTCGATGGTGATAAAAGATACGAAGACAAATCAAACGGTGTTTAAAACAGCACTTATAATTGTATATAATATACCAAGACGAATTGTACCCGATCAATATACCATAAGATATAATACGATAAACTTTTGTGGGGTAATTATTTTTTAACTGATTATATATAAAATGGATTTTCTCGATGGTGATAAAAGATACGAAGACAAATCAAACGGTGTTTAAACAGCACTTATAATTGTATATAATATACCAAGACGAATTGTACCCGATCAATATACCATAAGATATAATACGATAAACTTTTGTGGGGTAATTATTTTTTAACTGATTATATAAAATGGATTTTCTCGATGGTGATAAAAGATACGAAGACAAATCAAACGGTGTTTAAAACAGCACTTATAATTGTATATAATATACCAAGACGAATTGTACCCGATCAATATACCATAAGATATAATACGATAAACTTTTGTGGGGTAATTATTTTTTAACTGATTATATATAAAATGGATTTTCTCGATGGTGATAAAAGATACGAAGACAAATCAAACGGTGTTTAAAACAGCACTTATAATTGTATATAATATACCAAGACGAATTGTACCCGATCAATATACCATAAGATATAATACGATAAACTTTTGTGGGGTAATTATTTTTTAACTGATTATATATAAAATGGATTTTCTCGATGGTGATAAAAGATACGAAGACAAATCAAACGGTGTTTAAAACAGCACTTATAATTGTATATAATATACCAAGACGAATTGTACCCGATCAATATACCATAAGATATAATACGATAAACTTTTGTGGGGTAATTATTTTTTAACTGATTATATATAAAATGGATTTTCTCGATGGTGATAAAAGATACGAAGACAAATCAAACGGTGTTTAAAACAGCACTTATAATTGTATATAATATACCAAGACGAATTGTACCCGATCAATATACCATAAGATATAATACGATAAACTTTTGTGGGGTAATTATTTTTTAACTGATTATATATAAAATGGATTTTCTCGATGGTGATAAAAGATACGAAGACAAATCAAACGGTGTTTAAAACAGCACTTATCATACTATATAATATACCAAGACGAATTGTACCCGATCAATATACCATAAGATATAATACGATAAACTTTTGTGGGGTAATTATTTTTTAACTGATTATATATAAAATGGATTTTCTCGATGGTGATAAAAGATACGAAGACAAATCAAACGGTGTTTAAAACAGCACTTATAATTGTATATAATATACCAAGACGAATTGTACCCGATCAATATACCATAAGATATAATACGATAAACTTTTGTGGGGTAATTATTTTTTAACTGATTATATAAAATGGATTTTCTCGATGGTGATAAAAGATACGAAGACAAATCAAACGGTGTTTAAAACAGCACTTATAATTGTATATAATATACCAAGACGAATTGTACCCGATCAATATACCATAAGATATAATACGATAAACTTTTGTGGGGTAATTATTTTTTAACTGATTATATATAAAATGGATTTTCTCGATGGTGATAAAAGATACGAAGACAAATCAAACGGTGTTTAAACAGCACTTATAATTGTATATAATATACCAAGACGAATTGTACCCGATCAATATACCATAAGATATAATACGATAAACTTTTGTGGGGTAATTATTTTTTAACTGATTATATATAAATGGATTTTCTCGATGGTGATAAAAGATACGAAGACAAATCAAACGTGTTTGAAAACTGGGGGACTTATAATTGTATATAATAAACCAAGACGAATTGTACCCGATCAATATACATAAGATAGAATACGATAAACTTTTTGGGTTAATTATTTTTAACCTGATATATTAAAATGGATTTGCTCGATAGTGATAAAAGATACGAAGACAAATCAAACGGTGTTTGAAAACAGCACTTATTAATTGTATATAATTACCAAGACGATTGTACCCGATCATTACCGAGATAATAATCAATAAACTTTTGTTGGGGTAATATTTTTAACTGTTATATATAAAATGGATTGTCTCGATGGTGATAAAAGATACGAATACAAATAAACGGTGTTTGGAAACAGCACTATTATGTATATAATATACCAAGACGACTTGTACCCGATCAATATACCATAAGAATAATAATACTATAACTTTTTTTTTTTGTTTGTGGGGTATATTTTTTTAAACTGATTATATATAAAATGTTTTGTCTCGATGGTGATAAACGATACGAAGACAAATCAACAGGGTGTTTAAAACACACTTATAATTGTAATAATATACCGAAGATACTTGTTACCCGATAATATACCAAAGATGATAATACGATAACTTGTGTGGGGTAATTATTTTTTTACTGATTATAAGACAAATAGATTTTCTCTCGAAGGTGATAAAAGATCGAAGACAAAGCAAACTGTGTTGACACAGCACTTATATTGGTATATACTATACCAAGACGAATGTACCCAGATCAATATACCATAATATATAATACGCTAAACTTTTTTTTTTTGTGGGTAATTATTTTTTAACTGATTTATATAAATGATTTTCTCGATGGTGATAAAAGATACGAAGAACAAATCAACGGTGTTTTGAAACGCACGTATTATTGTATATAATATATCCAGAGCGAATTTGTACAGATCAATATACCATAAGATATACGACGATAAACTTTTGTGGGTAATTATTTTTAACTGATTATATTATAAAATGGATTTTCTCGTGGTGATAAAGATCGAAACAAATCAACGGTTTTTGAAACTTGCACTATACTTGTATATAATAACCAAGAACGAATGGTACCCGATCATATACCATAAGATATATCGATAACTTTTGTGGGTAATTCTTTTTTTAACTGATTAATATTTAAATGGATTTTCTCGATAGTGATAAAAGATACGAAGACAAATCAACGGTGTTTGACAGGCACTTATATGTATATAATATACCAAGCCGAATTGTACCCGTTCAATAACCATAATATATAATACGATAAACTTTTGTGGGGTAATTTATTTTTTACTGTTGATTTTTAAAATGGATTTTCTCGATCGGTGATAAAAGACCCTAACAAATCAAACGGTGTTTGAACTGCACTTTATAATTGTATATAATATAACCAGACGAATTGTACACGATCAATGTACCATAGATATAATCGATACTTTTGTGGGTAATTAATTTTTTTAACTGATTATATTTAAAATGGATTTCATTCTCGTAGTGAAAAGGATACTGACAAATCAACGGTTTTAAACAGCACTTATAATTGTATAATATATACCAGAAGAATTGGCCCGATCAATATAGCCCCGGCAAAAGAAAAAAACCATAAGTATAATACGATAAACTTTTGTGGAATTATTTTTTACTGATATAATATAAATGGATTTTCTCGATGGTGGATAAAAGAGACTAATACAAATCGGATTGTTCCTCGATGGTGTAAAAAGAGGGATTTACGAAGACAAATCAACGGTGTTTGAAACAGCACTTATTATTGTATATAAATACAACGAATTGTACCCGAATAATATAACCGTAAGAGAGAATACGATAAACTTTTGTGGGGTAATTATTTTTTTAAACTGATTATATTATCAAAATAATTTTCTCGGGATGGTGATAAAAGATACGAAGACAAATCAAACTGCGTGTTTGAAACAGCACTTTTATATGTATGTGTATATAATATACCAAGACGATAATTGTTAAACCCGATCAAGTATACCATATAGATAATTAATACGATAAACTTTTGTGGAACGGGTAATTTATTTGTTTAACTGATTATATTTAAAATGGATTTTCTCGATGCCCGTGATAAAAGATACGAAGACAATCAAACGGTTGTTTATAAACAGCACTTATAATTGTATATAATATACCAAGACGAATTGTTGTCCCGATCAATATACCATAAGATATAATACGATTAAACTTTTGCTGGTGCCGCTAATTATTTTTTTTAACTGATTATATATATAAAATAGATTTATCTCGATGGTGATAAAAGATACGAAGACAAACTCAAACGGTGTTTGAAAGGCAGCACTTCATTATTGTATTAATATACCAAGACGAATTGTACCCGATCAATATACCATAAGATATAATACGATAAACTTTTTGTGGGGGTATATTATTTTTTAACCTGATTATATATAAAATGGATTTTCTCGTATGGTGAATAAAAGATACGAAAGACAAATCAAAGTGTTCGGGTTAACAACAGCCCACTTATAATTGTATATAATTATACCAAGAGAATTGTACCGATCAATATACCATAAGATTATCAATACGATATAACTTTTGTGGGGTATTATTTTTTAACTGCATCTTATATATAAAATGGATTTTCTCCAGTTGATGGCTGATAAAAGATACGAAGACAAATCAAACGGTGTTTAAAACAGCCACTTATAATTGCCTATAGTAATATACCAAGGACGAATTGCTACCCGATCAATATACCATAAGATATAATACGATAAACTTTTGTGCAGGGTAATTATTTTTTTTAACTGATTATTAAAATGGATTTTCTCGATGACGTGATAGTAAAAGATACGAAGACAACATCAACGAAGTATGACTTGAAACAGACACTTATTAATTGTATAATAATATACCAAGACGAATTGTACCCGATCATATACCATCAAAGAATATAATACGCAAATAAACTTTTGTGGTGGCCATCGCGTAATTATTTTTTAACTGATTATATTTTTAAAATGGATTTCCTCTGATAGTGATAAAATGTATACGAAGACAAATCAAACGGTGTTTTGAAACAGCACTGTATAATTGTATATAATATACCAAAGACGAATTGTTACCCAGATCAATATACCATAAGATATAATACGATAAACTTTCCGCGTGTGCCAGGGCTAATTATTTTTTAATGATTATATATAAAATGGATTTTCTCGAGCGTGATAAAAGATACGAAGACAAATCAAACGGTGTTTAAACAGCAACTTATAATGTATATAATATACCAAGACGAATTGTACCCTGATCAATATACCACTAAGATATAATACGATAAACTTTTGTGGTCGGCTAATTATTTTTAACTGATTATATATAAAAAAATGGATTTTTCGATTAGTGATAAAAGATAACGAAGAAAATCAACGGTAAAAAATTTAAAACAGCACTTATAATTGTTATCATAATATACCAAGACGAATTGCTACCCGATCAAGGGATACCATAAGATATAATCACGAGTAAACTTTTTTGTGGGGGTAAGTATTTTTTAACGTCTTTTTCCTGGACTTATATATAAAATGGGATTTTCTCTGATGGCAAAACCCCCTTGCGTAGGGCGATATATTTGGATAAAAGATTACGAGACGACAAATCAAACGGTTGTTTAAAACAGCACTTATTAATTTGTATATAAAGATACCAAGACGAATTGTACCCGATCAATATACCATAAGATATAATAACGATAAACTTTTTGTGGGGTAATTAGTTTTTTAACCTAGATTATATTTAAAATGGATTTTCTCGATGGTGTTAAAAGATACGAAGACAAATCAAACGGTGCTTTTGTTTTAAAACAGCACACTTATAATTGTATATAATTTATACCACAGACGAGATTGTACCCGATCAATATACCATAAGATATAATACGATAAACTTTTGTGGCGACATGTAATTATTTTTTAATCTGATTATATATAATGGATTTTCTCGAATAGTGATAAAAGATACGAAAGACAAATCAAACGGTGCTTTTAAAACAGCACTCTATAATTGCTATATAATATAACCACAGACGAATTGCTACCCGATCAATATTACCATAACGATATAATACGTAAACTTTATGTGGGGTAATTATTTTTTAACTGATATATATAAAAGGATTTTCTCGATGGTGATAAAAGATACGAAGACAAATCAAAACGGTGTTTTAAAACAGCACATATTATAATTGTATAATAATATGTACCAAGACGAATTGAATTGTACCCGATCAATATACCATAAGATATGAATACGATAACTTTTGTGGGGTAATTATTTTTTAACTGATTATATTTAAAATGGTATTTTCTCGATTAGTGATAAAGAAAGATACGAAGACAAATCAAACGGTGTTTTGAAACAGCAACTTATTATTGTATATAATATACCAAGGCGACGAATTGTACCCGATCAATATACCATAAGATATAATACGATAAAACTTTTGTGGGGTAATTATTTTTTTTTAACTGATTATATATAAAAATGGATTTTCTCGATGGTGATAAAAGATACGACCGAAGACAAATCAAACGGTGTTTGAAACAGCACTTATTATTGTATATAATATACCAAGACGAAATGTGTACCCGATCAATATACCATAAGATATAATACGATGAAACTTTTGTGGGGTAATTATTTTTTGAACCTGATTATATTTAAAATGGATTTTCTCGATAGTGGATAAAATAAAAGATACGAAGACAAATCAAACGGTGTTTAAAACAGCACTTATAATTGTATATAATTATACCAAGACGAAATTTTTTGGGGGTTTTTTTTTTTTTTTTGGTGGGTTGTGTTGGTACCCGATCAATATACCATAAGATATAATACGATAAAAAAAAAATAACTTTTGTGGGGTATTATTTTTTAACTGATTCTATATAAAAAAAAAAATGGATTTTCTCGATAGTGATAAAAGATACGAAGACAAATCAACGGTGTTTAAACAGCACTTATAATTGTATATAATATACCAAGACGAATTGAACCCGATCAATATACCATAAGATATAATACGATAAACTTTTGTGGGGTAATTATTTTTTTTGTTGTTTTTTTTTTAAACTGATTATATTTAAAATGGATTTTCTCGATAGTGATAAAAGATACGAAGACAAATCAAACGGTGTTTAAAACAGCACTTATTATTGTATATAATATACCAGACGAATTGTACCGATCAATATACCATAAGATATAATACGATAAACTTTTTGTGGGGTAATTATTTTTTAACTGATTATATTTAAAATGGATTTTCTCGATAGTGATAAAAGATACGAAGAAAATCAAACGGTGTTTAAACAGCACTTATAATTGTATATATATACCAAGACGAATTGTACCCGATCAATATACCATAAGATATAATACGATAAACTTTTTGTGGGGTGTGGTAATTATTTTTTAACTGATTTATTTAAAATGGATTTTCTCGATAGTGATAAAGATACGAAGACAAATCAAACGGTGTTTAAAACAGCACTTATAATTGTATATAATATACCAAGACGAATTGTACCCGATCAATATACCATAAGATATAATACGATAAACTTTTGGGGGGTAATTATTTTTTAACTGATTATATTTAAAATGGATTTTCTCGACAAAAAGAAAAAAGAAAAAGAAAAAGAAAAAGAAAAAGAAAAAAAAAAAAAAAAAAGGTGATTAAAAGATACGAAGACAAATCAAACGGTGTTTAAACAGCACTTATAATTGTATATAATATACCAAGACGAATTGTACCCGATCATATACCATAAGATATAATACGATAAACTTTTGTGGGGTAATTATTTTTAACTGATTATTTTAAAATGGATTTTCTCGATGGTGATAAAAGATACGAAGACAAATCAAACGGTGTTTGAAACAGCACTTATAATTGTATATAATATACCAAGACGAATTGTACCCGATCAATATACCATAAGATATAATACGATAAACTTTTGTGGGGTAATTATTTTTTAACTGATTATATTTAAAATGGATTTTCTCGATAGTGATAAAAGATACGAAGACAAATCAAAACGGTGTTTAAAACGCACTTATAATTGTATATAATATACCAAGACGAATTGTACCCGATCAATATACCATAAGATATATACGATAAACTTTTGTGGGGTAATTATTTTTTAATGATTATATATAAAATGGATTTTCTCGATGGTGATAAAAGATACGAAGACAAATCAAACGGTGTTTGAACAGCACTTATATTGTATTAATATACCAAGACGAATTGTACCAGATCAATATACCATAAGATATATACGATAAACTTTTGTGGGGTAATTATTTTTTAACTGATTATATATAAATGGATTTTCTCGATGTGATAAAAGATACGAAGACAAAGCAAACGGTGTTTAAAACAGCACTTAAAAACTAATTGTATATAATATACCAAGACGAATTGTTACCCGATCAATATACCATAAGATATAAATACGATAAACTTTTGTGGGGTAATTATTTTTTAACTGATTATATTAAAAGGATTTCTCGACTGTGATAAAGACGAAACAAATCAACGGTGTTTGAAACAGCACTTATATTGTATAACAGATACCAGCCAATTGTACCAGATACAATTACTACCATAAGATATAATACGATAAACTTTTGTGGTAATATTTTTTCAACTTTCTATAAAATGGATTTTCTCGATAGTGATAAAAGATACGAAGACAAATCAAAACGGTGTTTGAGACAGCACTTATTATTGTATATAATATACCAAGACGAATTGTACCCGATCAATATACCATAAGATATAATACGATAAACTTTTGTGGGGTAATTATTTTTTAACTGATTATATATAAAATGGATTTTCTCGATGGTGATAAAAGATACGAAGACAAATCAAACGGTGTTTAAAACAGCACTTATAATTGTATATAATATACCAAGACGAATTGTACCCGATCAATATACCATAAGATATAAATTTTTTTTTACGATAAACTTTTGTGGGGTAATTATTTTTTAACTGATTATATATAAAATGGATTTTCTCGATGGTGATAAAAGATACGAAGACAAATCAAACGGTGTTTAAACAGCACTTATTATTGTATATAATATACCAGACGAATTGTACCCGATCAATATACCATAAGATATAATACGATAAACTTTTGTGGGGTAATTATTTTTTAACTGATTATATATAAAATGGATTTTCTCGATGGTGATAAAAGATACGAAGACAAATCAAACGGTGTTTGAAACAGCACTTATTATTGTATATAATATACCAAGACAAATTGTACCCGATCAATATACCATAAGATATAATACGATAAACTTTTGTGGGGTAATTATTTTTTAACTAATTAGAATGGATTTTCTCGATAGTGATAAAAGATACGAAGACAAATCAACGGTGTTTAAAACAGCACTTATTATTGTATATAATATACCAAGACGAATTGTACCCGATCAATATACCATAAGATATAATACGATAAACTTTTGTGGGGTAATTATTTTTTAACTGATTATATATAAATGGATTTTCTCGATGGTGATAAAAGATACGAAGACAAATCAAACGGTGTTTGAAACAGCACTTATTATTGTATATAATATACCAAGACGAATTGTACCCGATCAATATACCATAAGATATAATACGATAAACTTTTGTGGGTAATTATTTTTTAAATGATTATATTTAAAATGGATTTTCTCGATGGTGATAAAAGATACGAAGACAAATCAAACGGTGTTTAAAACAGCACTTATAATGTATATAATATACCAAGACGAATTGTACCCGATCAATATACCATAAGATATAATACGATAAACTTTTGTGGGGTAATTATTTTTTAACTGATTATATAAAAAATTGATTTTCTCGATGGTGATAAACGATACGAAGACAAATCAAACGTGTTTGAAACAGCACTTATTATTGTATATAATATACCAAGACGAATTGTACCCGATCAATATACCATAAGATATAATACGATAAACTTTTGTGGGGTAATTATTTTTTAAATGATTATATTAAAATGGATTTTCTCGATAGTGATAAAAGATACGAAGACAAATCAAACGGTGTTTACAACAGCACGGAGTAAGGTATATAATATACCAAGACGAATTGTACCCGATCAATATACCATAAGATATAATACGATAAACTTTTGTGGGGTAATTATTTTTTTATAGGAAGTAAATAGTATGGATATTCTCGCTGGTGATAAGAGATACGAAGACAAATCAAACGGTGTTTGAAACAGCATTATTATTGTATATAATATACCAAGACGAATTGTACCCGATCAATATACCATAAGATATAATACGATAAACTTTTGTGGGGTAATTATTTTTTAACTGATTATATATAAAATGGATTTTCTCGATGGTGATAAAAGATACGAAGACAAATCAAACGGTGTTTGAAACAGCACTTATTATTGTATATAATATACCAAGACGAATTGTACCCGATCAATATACCATAAGATATAATACGATAAACTTTTGTGGGGTAATTATTTTTTAACTGATTATATATAAAATGGATTTTCTCGATGGTGATAAAAGATACGAAGACAAATCAAACGGTGTTTGAAACAGCACTTATTATTGTATATAATATACCAAGACGAATTGTACCCGATCAATATACCATAAGATATAATACGATAAACTTTTGTGGGGTAATTATTTTTTAACTGATTATTTTTAAAATGGATTTTCTCGATAGTGATAAAAGATACGAAGACAAATCAAACGGTGTTTAAAACAGCACTTATAATTGTATATAATATACCAAGACGAATTGTACCCGATCAATATACCATAAGATATAATACGATAAACTTTTGTGGGGTAATTATTTTTTAACTGATTATATATAAAATGGATTTTCTCGATAGTGATAAAAGATACGAAGACAAATCAAACGGTGTTTAAAACTGCACTTATATGTGTATATAATAGACCAAGACGAATTGTACCCGATCAATATACCATAAGATATAATACGATAAACTTTTGTGGGGTAATTATTTTTTAACTGTTTATATTTAAATGGATTTTCTCGATAGTGATAAAAGATACAAAGACAAATCAAACGGTGTTTAAAACAGCACTTATAATTGTATATAATATACCAAGACGAATTGTACCCGATCAATATACCATAAGATATAATACGATAAACTTTTGTGGGGTAATTATTTTTAAACTGATTATATATAAAATGGATTTTCTCGATAGTGATAAAAGATACGAAGACAAATCAAACGGTGTTTAAAACAGCACTTATAATTGTATATAATATACCAAGACGAATTGTACCCGATCAATATACCATAAGATATAATACGATAAACTTTTGTGGGGTAATTATAAAAAAACTGATTATATTTAAAATGGATTTTCTCGATAGTGATAAAAGATACGAAGACAAATCAAACGGTGTTTAAAACAGCACTTATAATTGTATATAATATACCAAGACGAATTGTACCCGATCAATATACCATAAGATATAATACGATAAACTTTTGTGGGGTAATTATTTTTTAACTGATTATTTTTAAAATGGATTTTCTCGATGGTGATAAAAGATACGAAGACAAATCAAACGGTGTTTGAAACAGCACTTATAATTGTATATAATATACCAAGACGAATTGTACCCGATCAATATACCATAAGATATAATACGATAAACTTTTGTGGGGTAATTATTTTTTAACTGATTATATTTAAAATGGATTTTCTCGATAGTGATAAAAGATACGAAGACAAATCAAACGGTGTTTAAAACAGCACTTATAATTGTATATAATATACCAAGACGAATTGTACCCGATCAATATACCATAAGATATAATACGATAAACTTTTGTGGGGTAATTATTTTTTAACTGATTATTTTTAAAATGGATTTTCTCGATGGTGATAAAAGATACGAAGACAAATCAAACGGTGTTTGAAACAGCACTTATTATTGTATATAATATACCAAGACGAATTGTACCCGATCAATATACCATAAGATATAATACGATAAACTTTTGTGGGGTAATTATTTTTTAACTGATTATATTTAAAATGGATTTTCTCGATAGTGATAAAAGATACGAAGACAAATCAAACGGTGTTTAAAACAGCACTTATAATTGTATATAATATACCAAGACGAATTGTACCCGATCAATATACCACAAGATATAATACGATAAACTTTTGTGGGGTAATTATTTTTTAACTGATTATATTTAAAATGGATTTTCTCGATAGTGATAAAAGATACGAAGACAAATCAAACGGTGTTTAAAACAGCACATACTAGTGTATATAATATACCAAGACGAATTGTACCCGATCAATATACCATAAGATATAATACGATAAACTTTTGTGGGGTAATTATTTTTTAACTGATTATATTTAAAATGGATTTTCTCGATAGTGATAAAAGATACGAAGACAAATCAAACGGTGTTTAAAACAGCACTTATAATTGTATATAATATACCAAGACGAATTGTACCCGATCAATATACCATAAGATATAATACGATAAACTTTTGTGGGGTAATTATTTTTTAACTGATTATATATAAATGGATTTTCTCGATGGTGATAAAAGATACAAAGACAAATCAAACGGTGTTTAAAACAGCACTTATAATTGTATATAATATACCAAGACGAATTGTACCCGATCAATATACCATAAGATATAATACGATAAACTTTTGTGGGGTAATTATTTTTTAACTGATTATATATAAAATGGATTTTCTCGATGGTGATAAAAGATACGAAGACAAATCAAACGGTGTTTAAAACAGCACTTATAATTGTATATAATATACCAAGACGAATTGTACCCGATCAATATACCATAAGATATAATACGATAAACTTTTGTGGGGTAATTATTTTTTAACTGATTATATTTAAAATGGATTTTCTCGATAGTGATAAAAGATACGAAGACAAATCAAACGGTGTTTAAAACAGCACTTATAATTGTATATAATATACCAAGACGAATTGTACCCGATCAATATACCATAAGATATAATACGATAAACTTTTGTGGGGTAATTATTTTTTAACTGATTATTTTTAAAATGGATTTTCTCGATGGTGATAAAAGATACGAAGACAAATCAAACGGTGTTTGAAACAGCACTTATTATTGTATATAATATACCAAGACGAATTGTACCCGATCAATATACCATAAGATATAATACGATAAACTTTTGTGGGGTAATTATTTTTTAACTGATTATTTTTAAAATGGATTTTCTCGATGGTGATAAAAGATACGAAGACAAATCAAACGGTGTTTGAAACTGCACTTATAATTGTATATAATATACCAAGACGAATTGTACCCGATCAATATACCATAAGATATAATACGATAAACTTTTGTGGGGTAATTATTTTTTAACTGATTATATATAAAATGGATTTTCTCGATGGTGATAAAAGATACGAAGACAAATCAAACGGTGTTTGAAACAGCACTTATTATTGTATATAATATACCAAGACGAATTGTACCCGATCAATATACCATAAGATATAATACGATAAACTTTTGTGGGGTAATTATTTTTTAACTGATTATATATAAAATGGATTTTCTCGATGGTGATAAAAGATACGAAGACAAATCAAACGGTGTTTAAAACAGCACTTATAATTGTATATAATATACCAAGACGAATTGTACCCGATCAATATACCATAAGATATAATACGATAAACTTTTGTGGGGTAATTATTTTTTAACTGATTATATATAAAATGGATTTTCTCGATGGTGATAAAAGATACGAAGACAAATCAAACGGTGTTTAAAACAGCACTTATAATTGTATATAATATACCAAGACGAATTGTACCCGATCAATATACCATAAGATATAATACGATAAACTTTTGTGGGGTAATTATTTTTTAACTGATTATATATAAAATGGATTTTCTCGATGGTGATAAAAGATACAAAGACAAATCAAACGGTGTTTAAAACAGCACTTATAATTGTATATAATATACCAAGACGAATTGTACCCGATCAATATACCATAAGATATAATACGATAAACTTTTGTGGGGTAATTATTTTTTAACTGATTATATATAAAATGGATTTTCTCGATGGTGATAAAAGATACAAAGACAAATCAAACGGTGTTTAAAACAGCACTTATTATTGTATATAATATACCAAGACGAATTGTACCCGATCAATATACCATAAGATATAATACGATAAACTTTTGTGGGGTAATTATTTTTTAACTGATTATATATAAAATGGATTTTCTCGATGGTGATAAAAGATACGAAGACAAATCAAACGGTGTTTGAAACAGCACTTATTATTGTTTATAATATACCAAGACGAATTGTACCCGATCAATATACCATAAGATATAATACGATAAACTTTTGTGGGGTAATTATTTTTTAACTGATTATATATAAAATGGATTTTCTCGATGGTGATAAAAGATACGAAGACAAATCAAACGGTGTTTGAAACTGCACTTATAATTGTATATAATATACCAAGACGAATTGTACCCGATCAATATACCATAAGATATAATACGATAAACTTTTGTGGGGTAATTATTTTTTAACTGATTATATTTAAAATGGATTTTCTCGATAGTGATAAAAGATACGAAGACAAATCAAACGGTGTTTAAAACAGCACTTATAATTGTATATAATATACCAAGACGAATTGTACCAGATCAATATACCATAAGATATAATACGATAAACTTTTGTGGGGTAATTATTTTTTAAATGATTATATTTAAAATGGATTTTCTCGATAGTGATAAAAGATACGAAGACAAATCAAACGGTGTTTAAAACAGCACTTATAATTGTATATAATATACCAAGACGAATTGTACCCGATCAATATACCATAAGATATAATACGATAAACTTTTGTGGGGTAATTATTTTTTAACTGATTATATTTAAAATGGATTTTCTCGATAGTGATAAAAGATACGAAGACAAATCAAACGGTGTTTAAAACAGCACTTATAATTGTATATAATATACCAAGACGAATTGTACCCGATCAATATACCATAAGATATAATACGATAAACTTTTGTGGGGTAATTATTTTTTAACTGATTATATTTAAAATGGATTTTCTCGATAGTGATAAAAGATACGAAGACAAATCAAACGGTGTTTAAAACAGCACTTATAATTGTATATAATATACCAAGACGAATTGTACCCGATCAATATACCATAAGATATAATACGATAAACTTTTGTGGGGTAATTATTTTTTAACTGATTATTTTTAAAATGGATTTTCTCGATGGTGATAAAAGATACGAAGACAAATCAAACGGTGTTTGAAACAGCACTTATAATTGTATATAATATACCAAGACGAATTGTACCCGATCAATATACCATAAGATATAATACGATAAACTTTTGTGGGGTAATTATTTTTTAACTGATTATATTTAAAATGGATTTTCTCGATAGTGATAAAAGATACGAAGACAAATCAAACGGTGTTTAAAACAGCACTTATAATTGTATATAATATACCAAGACGAATTGTACCCGATCAATATACCATAAGATATAATACGATAAACTTTTGTGGGGTAATTATTTTTTAACTGATTATATTTAAAATGGATTTTCTCGATAGTGATAAAAGATACGAAGACAAATCAAACGGTGTTTAAAACAGCATTTATAATTGTATATAATATACCAAGACGAATTGTACCCGATCAATATACCATAAGATATAATACGATAAACTTTTGTGGGGTAATTATTTTTTAACTGATTATATTTAAAATGGATTTTCTCGATAGTGATAAAAGATACGAAGACAAATCAAACGGTGTTTAAAACAGCACTTATAATTGTATATAATATACCAAGACGAATTGTACCCGATCAATATACCATAAGATATAATACGATAAACTTTTGTGGGGTAATTATTTTTTAACTGATTATATATAAAATGGATTTTCTCGATGGTGATAAAAGATACGAAGACAAATCAAACGGTATTTGAAACAGCACTTATTATTGTATATAATATACCAAGACAAATTGTACCCGATCAATATACCATAAGATATAATACGATAAACTTTTGTGGGGTAATTATTTTTTAACTGATTATTTTTAAAATGGATTTTCTCGATGGTGATAAAAGATACGAAGACAAATCAAACGGTGTTTGAAACTGCACTTATAATTGTATATAATATACCAAGACGAATTGTACCCGATCAATATACCATAAGATATAATACGATAAACTTTTGTGGGGTAATTATTTTTTAACTGATTATATTTAAAATGGATTTTCTCGATAGTGATAAAAGATACAAAGACAAATCAAACGGTGTTTAAAACAGCACTTATAATTGTATATAATATACCAAGACGAATTGTACCCGATCAATATACCATAAGATATAATACGATAAACTTTTGTGGGGTAATTATTTTTTAACTGATTATATATAAAATGGATTTTCTCGATGGTGATAAAAGATACGAAGACAAATCAAACGGTATTTGAAACAGCACTTATTATTGTATATAATATACCAAGACGAATTGTACCCGATCAATATACCATAAGATATAATACGATAAACTTTTGTGGGGTAATTATTTTTTAACTGATTATTTTTAAAATGGATTTTCTCGATGGTGATAAAAGATACGAAGACAAATCAAACGGTGTTTGAAACTGCACTTATAATTGTATATAATATACCAAGACGAATTGTACCCGATCAATATACCATAAGATATAATACGATAAACTTTTGTGGGGTAATTATTTTTTAACTGATTATATATAAAATGGATTTTCTCGATGGTGATAAAAGATACGAAGACAAATCAAACGGTGTTTAAAACAGCACTTATAATTGTATATAATATACCAAGACGAATTGTACCCGATCAATATACCATAAGATATAATACGATAAACTTTTGTGGGGTAATTATTTTTTAACTGATTATTTTTAAAATGGATTTTCTCGATGGTGATAAAAGATACGAAGACAAATCAAACGGTGTTTGAAACTGCACTTATAATTGTATATAATATACCAAGACGAATTGTACCCGATCAATATACCATAAAATATAATACGATAAACTTTTGTGGGGTAATTATTTTTTAACTGATTATATTTAAAATGGATTTTCTCGATGGTGATAAAAGATACGAAGACAAATCAAACGGTGTTATAAAGCAAATAATTAAAAATTTTTTTTATGATTTCCAGGACATCTTTTTTTAATTTTAAGCGTTGTAAGCGATAATTTTTGAAACTTGGAACGCTTTGAAGCCATAAATCCTCCTATTTCAAACCTTTTCGCACCACAGACGAAAATTTTGAAAATTTTGGAAGGCCATAAAGAATTAACTTTTTAAAAATTTACTTTTTATTTTTTTATAGATACAAATTAGAGTACTTTAATACACCTACTCTAATACAAGTACGAAATTACGAGTTAAATTTTGCCTTCGTCTAGTATAACCTTCTATAACTTAGAAAGTTCTATAACTTTGTTCAAAGTTGTCGAATCAGCGACGCCCTGTTATGGTTCGATGCAGCTTAACAAGTCTTCTGAATTCGAAAGTTTGAACGAATTATGGCAGTACGTTGGGGAGTGCTTATAATTCATAAATATTATTAAAGGTGTCGATTAAATGTTTTTGTTGATTAACAATTCCAGCTCGAATAATTCCTAATCCCACGGATGGATTGATATATTATTAAAGGGAGAATTAATTGAAAAAAGCGGTAATTAATTTTAATTACCTAATTATTTAATTTCAAAATTAACAATTTAATTAATTCATTTACATTTATTTCAAAATTTTGAATCTGATGTACAATCTATATTAGACCTTTCTCATATGATTTTACCTATTCATGTGTTTTCTCTTCATAAAAGGCAGGCAGGACATTTACCTAATTAGGTATTTAATTTTAATTTTTGAATTTATTTAAATTTAAATTATGAAATTAACTATATTTTGTTGTTTTATTACAACATTAATAGTTGGATGTTTTGTTTCCTTAATTGGTAATATTTTTAAATTATTTTCAAATTCTGAATTTTAAATTCATATAAGTCGGAATTTACTATAAGAGCTAATATACCAGATAACCTCAATTTAGGAAAGTTTCCTCTTAAAATTAGGTGGGCTACTTGGTGGAGGAGCTTGTTAAACGATGCCAAATCTTTAAGTGTTATTTAGGCCCCATGAGCGTTCAACTTTTGAAATAAAATTAATATTTAATTTAAAAAAGATGGAGAGACTGTAGAGCAAAATTTAAAGGATCTAGAAAAGTTCTTCAATGATGAATTAAATGGTATTGGAGTCCCCCAGATAGACACTTCAAGAATAAAGCAGAAGGATGCAGGAAAAATTGCAAAATATGGCGTACATGTACGTAACCTTTTAGATTCTAATTTAAATTTAAAATTTGTTGGAGCGGGGAGGGGGAGGGCAGTTAGTAAAGATATTCTAGTTAAATTTATCCGATAATGATTTTCCGTCCCATTGATAAAACACATTTAATAAAAAACAATCAAACCCTAATAATCTTATTTTTCCTTTAATAAAATTAAGAAAAATAAAAAATTTTTAAGCAAATGTTAAAAATCGCAGCTAAATTTGTTAAAAAACTTGAGGAATATATCATTTTAAAAAATAGAAATGATCAAGTTTTGGAAGATTTAAGAGAATTAAATGGAGAAATAGCTAATGTTTTGGAAGGGTTTAATATAAAATTTAACAAAAATAATCAAATGGAAGGGAAAATTAAGCAATTCAAACATCTTGAAAAATATATTCCTCACTTGGATGATTTATCTGAATTTTATTTTAAACTTCATTCCAAGACAGTATTGCATGACCAAGAAGAGAATCGCCGTAGAGGTGGAGAAGCTATTCAATTCGCTTATGGAGCGTTCTGAAAAGAAGTTTGATGGGGGATTTGATTTTTTAAGAAAAATTTGGGTATTTAAAAAAGGCAATTCTCTGCTTGACTTTAAAATTTAAAAAAACTTTTAGTGATATTTTTATTAATTTCTTTCTCGAGTTAGTTTTAAAATTTTCAAAATGTTCGGAGTAAACAAACATTAAAGCTTTCATTGTTTAAAAATTATTTTTTAAATATTAATATATTTATTTTTAATATTATTTAAATCAATCGTCTGTCCATAAAAAATTGCACTTTATTAAAAGTTGAGAAATACGAAAAATTATTTCTTAATGTCTGACATGAAATAACATCCGCTTAATTTTTTACATCCGCTTAATTAAAAATTATTGAAAAATTATTAAATAATTATTAAAAAAATTTAGAGAATTAAAAAAAATAATAGAATTATTTTCACTAACATTACACTAAAAATTTTAATAATTAAATTTATTTTATTCTAATTGAAAGGCGTAATTATCTAGACAATACTTTAGAAGAAAGTTGGAAAATTTTTGAATAAGGTAGTTTTTAAATTTTTGAACACTTAAAAATTTTTTCTGGCCTAAATTTTTCGACAAAAGGTGCCAATTTGGAGGAGTTTTTGGCATTTTTTATTGTTATTTGATACTTAGGGTTGGGTCCCGGTCTGGCCCGAAAGATCGAGTCGGGTATCGAATTTTGGCCCGAAAAGATGAGGCCCGCAAAAAGGACTCGAACATCGGCCCGGCTCGAAAACCCCAACCCTATTACTATTAATTATAGAACGAGTTTAGCAAAAGTTTAGCCACCGGGCAGGATTGCGAACCTGCGACCACTTTACAGTAATCGCTAGCGCTTTCGCTTACCAAATACAGGAGCTCTATCACCGAGCTACCGGTGCATCGACTAATGCTTACATTATTCAATAATTCTTTCATGGCAGGGATACGATTAATATTGACAAGGGATATGCTTAATCGACTACTTACCTGATTCAGAAAGCAAAGATAAAAAATTATTAGAGATTTAGCGAGTTAGAGATGTTAAGAAATTATAGCCAAGATTCTTGTGTAAGGGCTCTCATTCACTTTAAGGCTCTCCTCTCATAGCCTCTCATTCCCCTTTTTTCAATATTAAATAAAATATAATTATTTTCTTATTTATTTTTATTAATAATTTTTGAAATTTTGTTTTTAACAGATTGTATTTCATGCTGAAATTGTTGACACTTTTAATTGTGTTAACACTAATTCAAGGTCTGTCAAAGGAAGACTTGATTATAAATTGTTTTAATTATTCTTTTCAATTTTAAGATTCCGATGGCCTTAAAAATAAACTTAGAGGATTGGCAAAACAGATTTTCTCTAGCAATAAGACTTCGAATCCGAGTACAGCCAAATTTCCTAAAACCACAAATATGAGCGTTAATGATGGATATTCTTCTAATGGGCAAGTTTTCTTCCACGAAAAATTTTTCTTTAATTTAATTATTATAATAGAATGCCTTTTGCTGCCTCTGGATTACACCATTCAATTAACAAAAACACAATTACAACCAATACAAAAATAAAGAGCGGGAAGGATATGAGTAGAATAATCACAACAAACATTAAAATACACCCATTTTATGATTATTCAAATCCTGTTTTGGGGTCATATTCAAGTGCTTATGTTAGTGCCGCACCCAAGTTTAAAGCCTATAAATTTGGACAGGATAAGGACGAATATGAGTATTTAAAACAATCAAAATTTAGACCTTCCAAATCTTCCAAGTCGTTAATCGAGAGATTTATAGAGGAGGATGAGAAGGAAGAAAAGTTAAAATCAGAGGTTTTTTGAATTTTAATTAAAAAAATATAATGACCATTTAATTTGTAAAGGATTTGTCAAGAAGAAATGTTGTTCAAAGAATAAAAACTGCAAGTCATCTGAATTCGGGCTTAAATTCTGAGAATAAACGGGAAGGATTAGCAATAGCATTAGAATCGAATAATGGAGGAAAAGGGCAGCATGACCAAGAAAGTGAGAAAAAGGATTATAAAGTAGTTGCAAATAAAATGGAGAATCAAATGCCTGAAACGCAAACAATAATTGAAGAACCAGTGGTATCAGAAGAAAAAATAATCGAAAATTCTTCGGAAGATAAAAGTGACAGCAGTGAATACTATTCGGTTAATTCAGAATATTATTCAGCAAATTCAGAAAGTGAGGAAGAAAGTCCTGAAGAACTTGAACGTAGTTTGACTGCTGATCAAGTAAAAAATGAAAATAAAGGGAGATTGAAGAGATTTTATAGTGAGCAAAGCCCTCCAAGGAAAAAGATGATTGAAGAAGGATTTGAGTTTACTCCAAAACAGGATAGTGTTGGAACTAGTGATAATAAAATTGAAAAAGGTATTCATAAAGTTAATAAAGTTAACGTAGATTTTAGGGGCATATAGGGGTCAACTTAATGATGGTAACCCCATTGTCATCTGTGAGATTTCCCCAATAGGACCATAAGTTATTTATAATGAGACTGAATTGCTCGAGAAACTATCAAAACCCACTTGCATGTATGGGGGGGGGTGATCAAACTATCGAACCCCACTTGTATATAACCGCATGGATCTGAAAAGTTATTAAAATCATTTTCTAGTAGATAAACGAGTAAACGACGGACAAAGTAAGGGTAATTATGAAAACAATACAATTAATAAAGAAGATATTTCAACAAAAATATTAAATGAAAATGTAGAAATAAAAGAAAAAAATAAACAAAATGAGGAGGATAAAACAATGATTGGTGAAAATCCAAAGAAAAATACCTCATTAAATAGTGACCAGATAAAAAATAATGAATTAAATCATTCAAAATTTCAGGAAAATATACAATTAAATAAAGATAAAAAGATAACAAAACGGAATAAAAGAAAGAATAAACAGAGCAAAAATCCTTTAGGAGTAAACAAAGCTAACGGGATTAAACACAAAAGACAAAGTAAAATAAGGGATAAAATTCATAATATTTTGTTTAAAAATGAGGATAAAAATAAAGATGATTTGTATAAAATGATAAAGGAAAATGGCAAAAAAGGCAATCAAAAGATGGGTGATCAAGCAAGTAACTCGATAGTTCATTTGTCTTCGGATAAGAAACATGAAGGAAAGAGGAAAGGAACTACTAAATCAAGAAATAAGGCAAAGAGTAAAGGAATACTTAAAGGATTTAAGTTTAAAACTAAGGGGATACTTGGAGGATTAAGATTTGGAAAGAAAAATAAAAGGGAAAAACGATTAACGTAAAGGACTTAAAGAAACATGGGGTTGTTAGTAAGAATGATCAAGTAAAAGGAAATAATCAAAATGATTTTGAAGTAAAAGAAAATAATAATGGAGATCAAGTTGAAAGCATTTCAAGTATGTTAATGATACTAGGGTGACGTTAGTTTAGTATAAAAGGCAAAGCCGTTCTCGGTAGAGATTAGCTTGTTATTAGTGTCTAGTCTTGCGGATATTACTTTGGTATAAATGTTAGTCATGTCTTTAGTCAAGTCTTTTTATTAGTATTCTGACACATGCAAGTCAATAAACATAAAGAATAATCATAATTTTAGACAAAAATTTGATTAATATATTTTATTTCATTTAGTTTTAAACAAGAATGAGGTAGGAGAATGTTCTTCTAAGAAAGAAGGTTCTTCCAAGAAAGAAGGTTCTTCCAAGGAAGAAGAAAATTCTTCCAAGGAAGATGAGATAAACAAATTGATTGGAGAAATTAAAATCTTACCACAAAATAATATTGTGGATGCAATACAAGAAGAGGAGGTTATTTAAAAAATAGAATTCTAATTAATTAAAATTTAAGGAAATCGAGACCGTTGAAGAATTAATTCTTAAACCGAGTGAGGAAAAAATAGCGAAAAACGAGAAATTTAATAATTTATTAGACGAATCTTCTCCCAAAACAATTTCATTCTCAGCATCTCCATTTAGACACATCAAATGTAAATTTTGATTTTTAAGATTATTAAAGCAAGTCTTGAATATTTCAGCAGCTTCAAACACAATTTGGGCTGAATATGAATTCTCCCCTTCACTGGCTATTAAAGAGGCAGACATGCTTCCGATTGTGCCTCTTGTATGTTACATGTTGAAAGGGGATTAAAATGATAAGTTAAAATTTTTAGCTCTTCAAGACTTTCGAATCCAGAAAGCATAATAATAAGCATGCGTCTTCAATATCAGAAAATGTGAAAAACAAGAAAGAAATACTTCATTTTCACCCACAAAAATTTTTCTTGGGTACAGTATTGAAGCAGTAAGGATGATTTTAAATATATAAAATTAGAAAATTCTAAAAATTTAGGGCTTTTAGAAAAGGTCCAAAAGAAAATATATCATTTGAACAACTCGAAGAATTTTTCAAAAATGTCGAAATAGAAGATTGGGAAGAAATAGAGGAGACTATGAATATGGAAAAAATAGAAATGTTATTTGATTTATATACAGACTTTGAAAAATTAAAAGAAAAGGATAATGAAATACATGTAAATTATCTTTAAGTAAAATATAGGTTTAAAAAAATAAATTTCAGGTAGAAAAATATAAAGAACTAAATAAAGAACAAATAAAAGAATATCCTTTAGAAGACCAATATTTTTGGTTAATTATTAAAATGTTGGACAATGAAAAGAGTTTTAGAAAAATTTTGGAGAAAAAATTTGTTTATGAGAAAAAGGTTTTTAAATAAAAAAATTTTTTAATAAAAAATTTTTTTGATAGTTGGAAGACGCTAAAGAGGATATAGAAAAATTAATGTCAGAATTAAAAATGCCAATATTCGAGGAGAATGAAAAAGAATTTGTTGAGAAACTAATTAAGACTGTTTTGCATATTATTAATCTTTTAAATTGGGTTAGTCGAGAGAAAATTTTATATTTTCTCATTTTATAATGAGATCTTGTAATCAGGTGTTTATTAAAGGGTATCCCTACTTGTCAACTAATTTTAGAAAATAAATCTTGAATTTTAATGTATCAGAAAGTGCCCCCCCCCATACTTAAAAAGCGGAAGGCGATAGAAAACAGAAGAAATTAGAAAAGTAGATGGAAGAGACAAAAGACTGAATTCGGCGGGAGACGGAAGCGGAAGAGATCCCAGCCCAGATTCTATCCCAGTACAATCTTAAGGAAGGAAAAAGTAAGGAAAAAGTGGAGGGACCAGCTTCAGAATTACCCAGATGTGTCTCATAGTGAGGTCCGATTGTATCACTTCTTTTAAAAACTACACATTTCTTGGCCTAATTTTATTTTTCTTTAGAAATCAGGAGACAAGAGACAATTTAATAGTTTAGACTTGAACAATCTTCCAGATTATTTAAAAAGAAAAAATCAAAATACTGAATTAAAATATAAAGATATAGACATAGTCCATTTAATTATAATTTTGTTGAGAAATAAAATTGAGGGTCAAAGCGAGAATGTTTTAAATAGTCGATTAAAAAATTTAAAAGATAAATTTTATGAAAGTAGAATTTTGTGAGTTGAAATAATTTTTAAATTTAAATTTAGGAGGTAAAAAGCCTTTCGTTCCAAAAACATAACTGGCATTCTGTCTATTATTTTTTGAATTTGAGTTATGACCCCGCTCACGTAGAGGATCACAAACAGATACTTTATCATACGAAGAAAATACAATTAAGGTTTTAACTATTGGCTGGCATTTATATTAAACTGTTTAAGGTGTTTAAGGGCTCTCGCCCATACACAACAATTTGTTTGTGGACTTGTCTTCTTCCCTATTAAGTAGTACTAAATAGTCGTCTGTTTTTATATTTGTTTAGCTGTAAAATTACATAATATATAAAAATATGTCTATAATTTAATTTAAGATACGAAAACTATAAAAAGCACGGTGAAAGGATTGATGAAATTTACAAAGATTTTGGAAATATTTCAGAAGCTGGTATCATCGATGATATCAATTTGTTAAAGAAACAACTTCAAAAAGTTCAAGAAGAGTCAGAAATATTCAAATGGCTCGGGTTTTATTTGGCTGAAACCGATGTTGATAAAAGGTGTAACGATCGAATAAAAGGATTCAAGGCACTCGAAGATGGTTTTAAACAGCTTTTAATTGCAAATAAGGAAATGGAAAACCAAAAGGTAGATTATAGAAAGAGTTTAGCAAAAGTTTAGCCACCGGGCAGGATTGGAACCTGCGACCTCATGACAGTTATTGCTAGGTTTCTACAGTTATTACTAATGTTTTCTTTTTTCCCTTTTCAGATCGTTTAACTTTCGCTTGAGCGTTCTAAATGCTCTAAGTGAATCATAGTTACATTATCATACTATAATTATTTTCTTATTTAAATGTAGACCAGTAGAGAATTGAATCAAGCAATGGAAAAAACAATAGAAAACACCAACAAATATAATGAAATTGAGGAAGCTATATCCGAGTTGATTTTGGAGGAAGAGAAGGAATTTGTAAAGCAATTGGGGGCGTGGAATGGAAGGGCCCAAATAAGGAAGGATAATTCAAAAGCTGGAAGTGCAGGAATGGCAAAGAAGACGGTTCATGCAGGATTTCCTCCACCCCCTCCACCACCACCAGGAAACGGAAGCAATCGAGGTATTCCAAAGCCGCCTCAGGCACCATCACCGCCTCCCCCGCCTCCATTATCAAAGACTAGAGCTAATCAAGGAAGTCCAAAACAAATGCCATCTCCGCCCCCACCTCCGCCACCAATGCCAAAAGCTAGTCATGGAATTCCAAAACCTCCGCGACGGCCACAGAAACAAGAAAGTAGAGGAGTTCCTCTACCACCACCGCCGCCTCCACCACCAACTCATTTATCTCCAACTATAAAAAAGCCGAATTTATATGTACGTTTAATTTAGTTATTAAATCTTTTATCCACTAAAATTCTAGCAAAACACTACAAATGTTAACGAAACAAGTTCATCTAAAGGTGAAGGAAGTGAATCAAAAAACACAAATATTGAGGAAAATATGGATGATATAAATGTTGACAATAAAGAAATTTTGTCCAGAAATCTTGAAAAAAGGCGTCATTTTATCCAGTCAGATGAAGACGATTAAAACAAGTTTTGGATGATTTTGATAATTCTTATTTTAAAGTTGTACATATTTCGTAAATTTTATAGAATTTTATTTTATTTGTATTCAGGCTAGAGTTGCTAATGGAAAGTTGAAAAACGGATTTTCCTATGTAACCACCCCGCCATCATTTCCCCAAGAGGATAATCGAAAGAGATTTTAAACAATTTCAATTTATCACATGTTATTTATGAATTTATAGGATACATGCTACTATTTGTTTGTATCGTATTTCCATTTATAAACATGTTCTTTACTGATATAATTTTTCCAAACAAATGTTTTCTTGTTTCTCCATTGGCCCAAAGCAGTAGCCAAGAAGGCAAAACGATTGTGCTTATATCAGATACGAGGAAGTACTGATTGAAAACTGCCTAAAATTATTTTTGAATGTTTATTTCGTTATAATTTTACCAAGAAAAAATTTTGGTTTTCATCATACGAAAGTAAGGTGTATCCATTCATTGAAATCAAAACTGCTATGTAGATTAAGGTCTAAAATTAATTATAAAATTAATAGGTTAATAATGTTGAATTTGTACATGATAGGCGAAAGGATAAGGAATTTGAATTATATTTACCTGGCTCTCTTTTTTTTTAATTTGAGCTGTAGGAACTTTATGGTCATACTCGAGAATTAAACTAGTAGGTATTCCAAAATTCTACATGGTATTTCAAAATTTCGGATCTGTTAGTATTGCCAAAAAATTCGATTTACCGTTGAAATAGAAATAAGTAGCTGACCAACAAACGTCCAAAAAGCGTAAAGTGTCAGTTTTTTTTCGATAACTCGTAATTCGTTCGAAGTTGTTTTATTTGTTTGTGGTTTTACTTTAGTTTTGTAGGCAAACAATGTAGCTATATTGATAATTAAACAGATAAACATGAAAATAACACAGGAATAAGCTGCATCCTCCGCAGCGTTCATATCTCCAGCTTTCTTATGTTGATCTATAGTAACAGTTTGATTGTCAGCTTGCAAATGGGCATAAAAATCTAGAGAGAAAACTTGTACGGTCCGGCTTAATGGAAGCACAAAAATAAGAGGAATAGATAAAGGTAGCAAGCGCTTCCAAGTCTAAGAACAATTAAAATATTAATCTTTTAAATTAAGCTATGCTTGACCCTTTCATAAGAAAATGGCCATAAAATAGAAGAAAGTCTATTAAGTAATTGTAATGTTGTAGATATATTTTCGCCATGTAAACAATAATAACCAAAGAAGTAAATCACTGCCAATGCCCATGGAGGTAGTTGAAGGTATGTATTTGTGAATAACCCAACCTTTCCAAAACGTTGTCCAAAGGAGATAATGAAGTTGAAAATGTTCTAAAATTTAATTGGATTTATTTTCCCTTGAGGGGGTATTAAATCTTAATCTAATTCAATTACCAAAATCGCTCTTGCAATAAGTAATTGAAAAAAGCTGGAATTAAATTCCTTCCATTTTGTAATAATTATTACAACTTCAAATAAATATAAAATAGCAGAAGGAACTCCAATGACTACAGAAATTACAAACGGCAAATAAACAGTATTTGCCAAAAATACAATTGGTGCTGACAGGAAGAAGCCCATTGAGTTAATATAATAAAAAAAAATATATTTATAGAAAATTTTTAAGGAATTTTAAAGATTTTTAGCCAGATTTATTAAAAAATAAAAAAAAATATAATTTCTAATCATTTAGCCTTTCATTAGCTTTAAGCATTTAGCAGCCGTCAAAGGAACACAAAATTAAATTTCATTCTTGATAAAATTGTTTGAAATTATTAACTCTCAATAGCAACTAACCTAAGCTTACACTCATATTATTAAACATTGTGTCTTAAAAACTAAGCAATTTATACTTATTTGAATAATTAGAATTATTTAGATATAATATTAATTGACAAATTATACATAATATTCTGTCCTTTAATGAATATTGAGGCTTTCATGAATTTTCACAAGACTACAAATTTAATAAATTTTATTCTTTAAAAACTTGTTTCAAATTAAAGTGTAAACAAAATAAAAATTATTATAAATTTCTCACATTTTTAATAATTTAATTTTTAATGATTCGAGGTTTAAATTGGAAAAGATTGGGGAAAGTTTTTTTTATCAATTATTTATTCAATTAAATTTGACATGAATTCAGTTTCTTAGTTTTGCTAAGAGGTTATTGAAAATTTTGCCAATAAGTTCTAAGTGATTCTACAAATTAACAGGATTCGAACGAAAATTCCGGATCTACGGATCAGTTCTGATCAAAACTTTGTTTCGTGAAAAATATTTCGTGTCACGCTCTATATATGCCCGCCTTGTTAGATAATTTATTCCTGTTTCTGCCCAAAATTAAAATTCTCACTCTTTTCAGATCTGATTATACTTTTATTATCGTACAGAAATTTACATAAAACCTTATTCTCTGAATTAGGCCTCGGAACCGCGGTCTCGATCCTCGCCATGAACCTCGCCGATGATAATCCTAAGCCATAAGAGGATAATCGAAAATGATTTTAAACAATTTCAATTTATCTCGTGTCAATTTATATCATGTTATTTAGGAATTTGTAGGATACATGCTACTATTTGTTTGTATCGCATTTCCATTTTTAAACATATTTTTTACTGCTATAAATTTTCCAAACAAATGTTTTCTTGTTTCTCCATTGGCCCAAAGCAAAAGCCAAGAAGGCAAAACAATTGTGCTTATATCAGATACAAGAAAGTTTTGATTGAACACTGCCTAAAAATTTTCTTTTGGATAATTATCTCAATACGATTTTACCAAGAAAAAATTTTGGCATTCATCATAGGAAAGTAATGCTGTGCCATTTATCGAAATCATAACAGAGATGTAGATTAAGGTCTAAAAATTGAATTATAAAGGTTTGAAAGTGAATGAATATTGAATTAGAAAGTGTCCTCGATCTGACCTCTATAAATCTGATAGATGAATTTAATACATAGGCATTGAATTAAGGCATTATTAGATGGTCAAGAGTTTAGCTTTCTATTTTAAAGTTCGGACAAGTTAGGTAAATGTGGATCTACTATTAGCGAGCGATCAGTGTTGGTCTAGACCTGAGTCGACCAGATTAGCACACGGATACTGATTTTGGTATCCGTATCCGCATATTTACGGCGGATACAGACGGATATCCGCAGGGATTTTTATAATATCTGTATCCATATTCGTATCCATGTGCTAGTCTGGAGTCGACTGTCGCACCGTTCTTCGTTGTCCCGTCCTATTGCTACTTTCGTTATTCTTGTACTTACTCATGGGATTAACGTAATATTATATTCTTGTGTTATTCTGCTAGCTATTAGATTAAACGCTATCCCTAACTAGTATCGAAAATTCGATTTACCGTCGTAATAGAAATAAGTAGCTGTCCAACAAACGTCCAAAAGGCGTAAAGTGTCAGTCTTTTTTCAATAGTTTGTTGTAATCCGTTGGAAGTTGTTTTATTCGTTTGAGGCTTTACTTTAGTTTTGTAGACAAACAAAGTAGCTATATTGATAATTAAACAGATAAACATGAAAATAATGCAGGAATAGGCTGCATCTTCTGTAGGGTTGATCTCTCCTGGTTTTATAGTACTCTCATATATAGTTACAGTTTGATTATCAGCCTGTAATCGCGCAATAAAATCTTCAGACAGAATTTGTACGGTCCGGCTTAATGGAAGTACAAAAATAAGTAGCATGCTAAGTGGTAGCCAGCGTCTCCATGCCTAAAATGCAAGAAAATCTTAATTTTTAGGATTAGAGTATGTTTGACCCTTTCATAAGAAAATGGGCATAAAATTGAAGAAAGTCTATTCAGTAATTGTAATGTTGTGGCAATATTTTCGCCGTGTATGCAATAATAACCAAAGAAGAATATTACTGCCAACACCCATGAAGGTAGTTGAAGAAAAAGATTTGTGAATAATCCAACCTTTCCAAAACGTGGTACAAAGGAGATGATGAAGTTGAGAATATTCTAAAATTAATTGGATTTATTTTCCCTTGAGGGGTTATTTAATCTTAGTCTAATTTAATTACCAAAATTGATTTTGCAATAAGTAACTGAAAAAAGCTGGAATTAAATTCCTTCCATTTTGTAATAATTATTACAACTTCAAATAAATATAAAATAGCAGATGGAACTCCAACAACTACAGAAATAACAAATGGCAAATATACTGTATTTGCCAAAAATACAATTGGTGCTGACAGGAAAAAGCCCATTGAGCTAATAAAATTGGAAAATTTAACAAATCAATCTGAACTTTAATTTATAATAAAATGAATAGTCGTTTGAGTAATGTCCTAAGTTGCGGATCTATCCGAAGAAACACCAAACTAATTAAAAGAACAGCATATGATAAGTGGTTGGAATTTTGAGATTTGTTCATACCCGTACCTTCGTACAGACCTTATTTTTCCTCACACTCGCACTCGTACCTGGCCATTTTTTTGCTCGTATTGTTACTTCCTACACAGGTACGAGTACGAATTTTGGTACGAGCTTCCAAACACTGGATTAGATACAATAATGGCCAAGTGGAATAAGCAGAAAGCTAAGAAATGCCGAGCAAGATTTTATACTTTTATACAAATTAGAGACCGGCGCGGGACGGGATCCCGCGCGGGATTTTGCGGGATCCCGTCCCGCAATTCCGCACTTTTTTCGATTTGCGGGATTTTGCGGGAATGCGGGATTTTGCGGGATTTATCCCGCGGGATCCCGTCCCGCACGGGCTCTTTAAAAAATTTTATCCCGCGGGATCCCGCAAAATTTTTTGAATTTTGCGGGATTTTTGGAAAACGTTGGCAAAATGTCTTTTAATCTTAGCAAAATAATTTAATGTTGGCAAAATGTTTTCTATTTTCTTAATCGATCAAATGCGAAAACAATAAAATTTCTTAGAATTCTAAAGTATTTATTTTCTTGCTATGATTCCGAATAACAACAAAAAAGTTTATTTTATTCAGATGTCAGCTCATATCTGGAACATTGGTTTATTTAAAAGAATCAATAACAATGAAGCAGAGTGCATTAAATGTAAGGAAAATGGAGAAACAAAATATTTGTTTAAACTATCTGATCGGAGTGTTAAGAGCCTCATAGGACATGTACGAAGCAAAATACATAAAGATTCTGAAAATGCAAAACAATTCGAAAGGCTCGTGAACAAAGAACAGAAAACTGTAGAAGATTCAATTGACAAATATTTTCAGCAGCATAGCAGTGGTCTTATTTATTTTTTAATATTTTGTATTGTTTATTTTTAGGGAATCTCAGTCATCGCCAGTGAACAGTTATTCAGTACGGCACGTGACCTCTATGATTACCGTCGATACAACATTACGCCTAAGAATGGAGAAATGTTGCTGTTTTTGAACAAAGCAATTCCAATTATTAAAAAATATTAATTTTTTGACTTAATTATTTGTTAAATTTTAATATATTTATTAAATTTTCTCTTTTTTCAATAGATATTGATAATTTAAAAGATTTTTGAAAAATCCCGCAATCCCGCGCGGGATCCCGCAAATTTAAAATGCGGGATTTTGCGGGAATGCGGGATTTTGCGGGATTTATCCCGCGGGATCCCGTCCCGCAAAAATTTTAAAAAAAATTTTATCCCGCGGGATCCCGCAAATGCGATTTTGCCGGTCTCTAATACAAATATTTAAATTAAAATATGCCAAACCAAATAGTAAACAAATTTATTATTTAAAAATAAAATTTTTTTAAACTTGGACAGGTGGAATAAAAAATAAATGGAAATTGGTGTAAATTTAATTAAAATATAAGAATAATAAAATTAATTACATAACCTCAATAAACTTAAAAAATGGGTAAATATTTACTGGCATTAAGTAAATAATTTATTTAATTATATGTCAATGTCCTTATTAAATATTAAAATCTAATTATAAAGATTTTGATAAACAAGTTTTTAAAGCTGCTAAGTTCTCAACATGCTTGGGCAAGAAAGCAAAAAAAAATAAAAATTTTACTTGTAATCCACAGTCTCGAATATAAGTTTAGTGGGATAAATGTTACGAAGTTCCTTACAATGTATCTAATATTTTTCTTCAACTTGAACTCTTGGACCGTATGTATCCAATAATCTTTTGATTAATAGACAAGAACTTTTTCCACACTTTCCACATTTCACAATTCCGGATCAGCAACCTTGCCCTCAACGGATCTTTTATTATCTGAGGGAACTAAAAAGTCCTTAATCTTCTCGTATTACCTGTGAAAAAATTAAAATTTATCTTTAAAATAAATTTATCTTTTAAATTTGTAATTATCTTTAAAATTAGTTTTAAATCTGCCCGTAGACAATTTTAAATTTTTTTTGCTTTCTGACCATTTTGAAAATATATATTCCGTTTAATTTACGCGCTTAGAAGTCTTAAAAACAAATAAAGGAGAGAAAAGGGAGAAAAAAATAGATAAAGGAGGAAAGAAAAAAAATAAAAAAGGAAAGAAAAGACAGAGAAATGCAAATAATTAGAGAATGTATAAATAAGTAATGCTCTTCACTCTTCTCTACTAACCGTCTAAAAATTGCTTATTTGCAAAATTAATTGTTTTAAAATAATTATAAGATTTTTGGGCGCCCCATAAAGTCCCGCTGCCTCGTGTAGAGGGCAATTCAAGTCCCCCTGCCTTCGTGCAGGGGGCAACTCAAGTCCCCCTGCCTTCGTGCAGGGGGCAACTCAAGTCCCCCTGCCTTCGTGCAGGGGGCAACCCAAGTCCCCCTGCCTTCGTGCAGGGGGCAACCCAAGTCCCCCTTCCTTCGTGCAGGGGGCACAAATTTTGGTGTGTCCATGTGCCGTTTTGTACATTGGACCTGCCCCTTGCTTCGGAGGGGGCATTTAAGACTAAGTCTTAGAAGCTGCTTCAGTGTTATAAGGTCTCGCTTAATGATATGCAAGGCCGACCTCTAATATGTACAACATTCACTTTGTTTGAACAATACATATTCCCCATATTTGACTCATCCATTTTTTAGATTATAGCCATTTCAGCCTCTGCTGGAGAGGGTAATCATTGGATACGATTAATGAATTTAATTTTCCTACAAAAAATATTTATCATTGAATAAATTTAATTTTTTTAATTCTCTTTTTTAATTTTTGAATGGCATTTTTAAAATTGTTTTTCATGTAATTATTTCTTTATACATTTTTTAAATTTAATATTCCGTCATATAGCTATTTTAAATATACCTAAATATAATTTTATTTAAAATAATAAATTAAAATTAAGGAAAAAATATTTTTCAAAGAAATAAATTTATTAAATTAAATACCAAATAAAATATCCAAAAATAAAATTATTTGTCACGCAATACCCATTCTTTTGAAAAAATTTTATGAATATTTTTAATATATTAAAAAAACCTTTCTTTCTCCAATTTTTATTTAATATTTACATATTTAGATATTTTTTATAAGAAAATTATATAGAAAAAATAATAAATTTTTTGTTATTAAAAATACAAAATTAGAAGGCTCGGCATTAATTCAATTTATTTCTCCCTATTAATTCTTTTACCTTCGGGTTTAACGAAGCGGATAAATTTAATAAGGAATATTTAGACAAATTAAATTATTAATCTAAATTTTTATATAAACAAAAATATTTTTAATTGGGTACAGTTTTCTAAAAATAATTTCCGTTAGATTATATCTTTATTACTCATTCGACTCTGTTTCAGAAGTAACTTTTAATTGTTCTTACATTATAATACGTTAATAAAAGATTTTATAAGTCAATCACAGCCTATCTCTTTGCCAGGACCTATTCCCACGTCACTTTCCTTCATTTATGTCAACTTATGTGGTAATTCAAAGGCCTGACTGACTAAAAAGCCTGATTGAATCCCATCTCCTATGAACCTCTTACACTTACTCCAGCAAAATTCAGCTATTTTTCTATTCAAGATACTCTACATCTCTCAAAGAGAGAGAGATACCCTACAACTCTCAACCGAGGATTCAGTACACAATTATCCTTCCTCATGTATTAATTAAAAAATTATTTTCAGCCTAAAAATAATGGAAAATCCTTCCCAATCATTTAATAATTCTTCATCCCCATTAATTTCTCAATCGCCTAATAATAATTCAAATATTATTTCCTGTATATTTATTTGGTTAGAATTAATAATATTATTACACCCAAGTATATTAATAATTTCAAATATTAACCTTTTTGTGCTTTTAACTACCAAAGTTCTTCATCCAAATATGTCTGTAATTTTAATCGTTCAAAGTATTTCAATTATTGGATTTGAGACTTTTCGAATTATCGCAATAATAGAGACACTGATAGTATGTGATGTTTATTATTCCGGTTCAATTATTACTCAAGTAAGGAAATTTTGATTAATTTGGATAAAACTATGGCAGGACTTTGAAGGCAGGATTTGAAAGCCAGGATTAAGAGCTTCTAGTCTAGCTAAAGACATAAAAGCTACTATTCTAGCTCCCAAAATCAATTTTAAGTATGATTCATTTGGCAGGATTTTTAGTAATCTGTACGAGGGAGAATTTTTCTAAAATATCCTTTAATTCGCGATTAATACGATGACTTAACGAGCAAACCACCAGACTTTAAAAAGCACAAAATATAAAACCACTAATTAATTAAAAACATTTTTTTAGAAATTTGGGTTTTTCTTTGTTCTTATACGGAATTTTGTGGGCCATATTTTACTCATTGAACGGCTCCTAGCCACATGCTTTTACAAAAGTTATGAGCATTACAGAAAGGCTCATTTTTCTGTTGTTTGGATTACTATTGTGGTAATCTCTTTGTGAATTTATTTTTAATTTATTAACTTAAAAAGGTATTATTATCCATATTAAATAGTATTTCATCTATGAAATCAAACGACATAACATTTACTAACATTATAACAATTATATTAATGGTTATGCTCAACTTAATCGAATTTTTGGTAATTTTTCTAATTAAAAAATTTTTTAAATATTATTTTAAATTAAAAGACAATACTGGCAATTGGATTTTATAATAAACACAAATATAATAAATATATGCCTCAAGGAAATAATTATTCTTTAAGTGAAAAATATCAGGTGATTCTTTCGCAATAATAAATTTTCGGTGTGGAGAATTGGGCTTCAGAAGGGGGATCTCACCATTCTCTCACCACACTGCTGAACGGAGAACAGGGCTCTGGGAAGAGACCTAGGTAACTCATTCCTCGATGAATTCCCTTCCTCGGGGACTTGGGTCAAAATCTCGTTTAAATCAAGCAGCATTTAAAACGCTTAGGCGGTGGTTAAACTATCTAAAAGTGGGTTAAACATCTATTTAATGGAAGATTAATTGAGGTTGAATTATCATTTTAAACCTTAAAACATTATAAAAATTATTTATAAAAGCTTTCCGAAAATATTCGAACAAGCAAACAATTAATTCCTGTATTTTTCTGTCACTGTTTCAACGGATGTGTTATGCTGTTTTTTACCATCTTTATGTATTTTTCGTTGTTTAGTCATCAACAATTGGGGATAGCAATACAAGCGGGGACTATATTAGCTTCACTTGTTGACTTTATCATTGAACTCACAGTAATAACGTAAATAAATTTTATAAATTTTTAAAATTAAAAAAATTTTTTCAAGTCATCACCCACAATTGAGAAAACGTTTCCTCTTAATTTTGGCAAAAACGTTTTTATTTAAATGCTTAAATAATAAAGTATCAGACGGCGAAACAAAACAAATTGAAGAAGCACAAAGGAGCAATTCTGGGAGGCTTATGAAAAATAAAGGAAATTCGGAAAGTCATTTTAATATGTTAAAAACTGCGTGGCAATGAATGATAATAGTGATTAAAATAATAATAATAATAGAATTTTTATTATAATCATAAATAATAAATAAATAATTTAATTTTTAATAATATCACAATTAAATTTATCAATATCCACTTTGCCTGTTTTTACCATCTCTTTGTGAAAGCGAGCCTGGAATTTATAAAATAAAACAATTAATTAATTTAAAAATTGCCTGAGGCCAATTTTGATAGAATTTACTATTCAATCTTTTCAGTCCCTTATCTACCAAAGCTCTACTTCTCATCTCTTCATGCCAACAAAGAATGGCCCCAAAATCAAAATCAGCTTTAATTTTATTTGCAAAAACGTGATAATTATCTCGCAAATTGACTGACTTTATAAAGGGATTTATTATACTGGTACATAAAAATAATATTAAATTACTAAATCCTCCAGGCCAAAAATGCAAAGACTGTGACGGTTATATCCGCTAGGGCATATTGTGTTCGAATCTTCTAGCCAAATAGAAAATCTAAATTAGAACTATGAAATAATTACCCTGGGTAATTATTGTTTAAATCTCTCGCTGGAGAGGGTAATTATTAGTGAGGGGGTAATCGTGGAGGGGGTAATTATCTCAATCTAACTGAGGCGAATTTGATTTATTATTTGATATTAAGTCTTAAAATGTTCAAAAATTAAACTGAACATGATTTCAAAATATTTTAAAAATTTGATTAAAAAACTAGGGGGTAATAATTATGTAGAGAGAGAGTGTGAAATTATAATATTTCAGCATTTACGGTATATTAATATTAATCTCATTTTTATCGGCAGGAATAAGGTTCATATTTCCTTAATTTTAAAATAAGTTTCAGAGAAGAAATAAAATATTCTTAAATATAACTAACCTACTAAAATATGGTACATAAATATCCTTATCAATACATTTATGTGTAAAAGAATTCGGAGCTTTTAACACATCTGTTGCCGTTAATGTTTGAAAAAATAGTTCATCACAAGCATACTCCCCGCTTAATTTAATTACTTTAATTAAATTAAGCTTAATTTAATTATTTTAATTGAATTAAATGTTAAATACCAGTTATTTAAATGATGAAGCAATTGGGTTAAATCAAGATTTTGCACAATAAAATCAACAAAAGTGCGTGCCAAACTAGCTTGTATAAGTCCTTTGGATATTTTTAAAGATAAAGGTTTTCCTTCAGTATCGACTTGATTATTTAATTTTTCTTTAAAATTTAAATTATATTAAATTTTATTTTCTCAATTCCAACCATCTCTAAATAATTTTAAATCTTTAAAAGTCCAATTAAATTTCTTGTTAAGCTTTTGAATAAGGTCTTTGTGATCTAGTTGATATTGAACATCATTAGCCCCACCCAACCATTTTAATATTTGGATAATTTCCTCATTTGTTTTTATCTGTATATCATCATTTTGAAGGGTAAAAACATATTCCCATTTATATTTCTTTTTAGATAATTCCTCCAAACATGACATGAATGCTGTCCCCATATGAACGCCTTAATACATAACAATTTATTAATCATTTTTAATGTTTTTGATTCTAAGTTCCAGAAATGTTCATGAAAGTGACTATGATTCACATATGGGAATAAATCCAAAAATATCTCTATTACTTAAAGAAGCATTTTTAAGATCTTCTAAAATACACGAAACTTGAAATATTTCGGAAATATTGTAAAATTTTCCTTATTTATTATAAAATTCTGGAAAAATAGATTTTTCCCGGAAACATTCTAATTACCGGAAAGATACATAATTTTCCTAAAAAAATTATAAAATTCCGGTAGCATATAAATTAATACGGAAATATTATGAAATTCAGGAGGCATGTGTATTTTTCCGGAATTATATTACTTCGGAAACATTAATAATTTTGCGGAAATTATAGTATTCCGGAAACATATTTTTCAGGAAAAATAAGAATATTCTGAACAACTATATTTCTGGAATTAGAATTAAATTTACGAAACAATATTTTTCAGGAATATTCTAAAATCCCGAAAACGGGTTACCTACCATCTTTATCTACAGGAAATCTTTTTGTTGGAACAATAACATTAGGGAAGCACCTAGCCAATGCCTTTATTCTTTTAAAAAAATTATCTCCAATTTTCGAGTCAACAGCAAAACAATACCAATTTTGGGGTTGATAATTTGTGGCAAACTCTGCTTCCAGAAATCTATAACTCTAATGATTTTTATTAATTTTAGTAATAATTTTTAATTTTAGTAATAATTAAAAAAAAATTTTTTTTAATTACTCCATAAACAATTCTAGCATAAGCCAATGGATATTTCTCTTCTTCAGCGGATAAAGGCTTTTCCAAAAAATAATTTCTTTCTTTAATTGATTTACAATCCATTAATAAATGTTTTGGATCTTTATATGTTAATCTAGATTTTGCTTCGAGTTTTATATAATCCTCTTCTCCTTTAATTATTTTTTTGCAGTCTATACGTTCCTAAAAAATTTTTTCTTTAAAAGTATTTACTTATTATTTATCAACTTTGTCATGTCCAATTTCATTTTTGATTGAATTCCAAATTTTTTCATTAATTTTTTCCAAATCTCCGTTTTTTAAATTATTTTTCGATTCGTTTTCTTCCTTTATTTCAGTTTTAACAATTTGAGGAAGAAGCACTTGTATTGGAGAAGTAGGGAAAATCATGTAAATAATCGCTAGAATAGATGCCGCTATTAAGAAGGCAATTAAAAAACAGTGCAAAAAAGTCTTCATTGAATAATATTTCGGATTGAATTTAATTTAGAATTTTAATTATTTTATTTATTCAAATAAAAATTTATAACATGTGGTTATCTCCATTTTAATTTTATTTCATTGATATTCGACAAGCAGTCAATAAAACAACCATAAACTTTTTTTAGAAAAGTGTTGGCAGTAAAGAAACATTATGATTAATATGTATTTATAAGTAATTTAAAAAGAGGGACAAAGAACTAGCATCTAATTATCGCCCTATAGCCTTAACTTGTACCTTAGTTAAAGTTTTGAAAAAATTATTAAAGATAAGTTAAAGGTACGAATAACAAAATATTTACCTAAATTCAACATGGATTTATTAAATCTAAATCTATCGTTTCTCAACTATTAGAAGCTCACGATTACTGGACAAAAGCTAATGATGAAAATCTTTTTGTAGACATTATCTACTTCGATTGTATAAAAGCCTTTGATAAAGTTTCTCATACTATTTTACTAAAAAAACTCACAATATAGGTATAGCTAAAAAACTACTATCTTGGATTGAAAATTTCTTAATATATCGTGCGTACTCAAATTTTGCGGATTTTGGAAGGTCAAGAAGCCAAAAATCTTCCTTTTTCAGCGCCTCAGGCGAAATTTGCGGATTTTGGGGGGCCATGAAGACAAAAAATGATATTTTATTCTAAAAACTACAAGAAAATACAAAAAACGCCCTATCAAAAAACCACAAAATGAGGAAAAATCATCAGAAATCGAAGCCCTACCTTAAATCAGAAATGATAAAACTTGATGATGTCCAAAAAATGGCAGTTAAAATTATATATTTTCGCGGACTTCAGAATCTCTATCCAACTAAACCTTCATATGAAGATAATCTTATGATTCATAATCTTAAATATATTAGAGACAGATTTTTAATTAATGAAATTATTCATTATCACAGATTAACTAAGTCAGATACAAGAAACCAAATCAAAATTACTGATTGTATTGGAGAAGTAGGAAAAATCATGTAAATAATCGCTAGAATAGATGCCGCTATTAAGAAAGCAATTTAGAAAACAGTGCAAAAAAGGCTTCATTTAATAATATTTTGGATGGAATTTAATTTAGAATTTTAATTATTTTATTTATTCAAATAAAAATGTTTAACAAGTGGTGACACTGTTAACTTTATTTCGTTGTTATTCAACAATCAGCCAATAAAACAAGACTAAACTTTTTTTAGAAAAGTTTGTTTTAGAATTAAATAAAGGAAACTTGTGATTAGTAATATTTATAATACTAACAATATTTATGGAAACAAAATATTGTAAAAAAATAATTTTTAGATAATGCCTCGAAATATTTTAAGTGAAAAAAGAAAACAATAGTCTTAGTTTTTATTAATATCACAATTAAATTTATCAATATCCACTTTGCCTGTTTTTACCATTTCTTTGTGAAAACGTTTCTGAAATATACAAATAAATTAATAATTATTTTGATAGTTGCCTGAGGCCAATTTTGATAGAATGTACTATTCAATCTTTTCAATCCCTTATCTACCAAAGCTCTACTTCTCATCTCTTCATGCCAACAAAGAATGGCTCCAAAATCAAAATCAGCTTTAATTTTATTTGCAAAAAGGAAGTTATTATCTCGCAAATTGACTGCCTTTATAAAGATATTAATTATAATGGGTGCGAAATGTTATAGAAAAAATTATTGCAGAATACCGCTCCTTGTACATAAAAATAATATTAAATTACTAAATCCTCCAGGCCAAAAATGCAAATATCATGACGCATATATCCGCTATGGCATGATCGGTTGGTAACATCCCAAATAGAAAATCTAAATTTTGAATCTCATTTATTATCGTTAAGGATAAGGAACATATTTTTTTAATACCAAAATAAGTTCCATAGATATTTATTCCAGATATATTATTCTTAAAATATAACTAACCTATTAACATATGGTGTAGAAATATTTTTATCAACGCATTTATGTGTAAAAGAATTGGGTGCTTTTAACACATCTGTTGCCAATAATGATTGAAAAAATAGTTCATCACAACCATATTCCCCGCTTAATTATATTATTTTAATTGAATTAAATGTTAAATACCAGTTATTTAAATGATGAAGCAATTGCGTTAAATCAAGTTTTTGCACAATAAAATCAACAAAAGGGCGTGCCAAACTAGCTTGTATATATCCTTTAGTTATTTTTAAAGATAAAGGTTTTCCTTCAGTATCAACTTGATTATTTAGTTTTTCTTTAAAATTTAAATTCAAATATTATTTTCTAAATTCCAACCATCTCTAAATAATTTTAAATCTTTAAAAGTCCAATTAAATTTCTTGTAAAGAGCTTGAATAAGCTCTTTTTTATCTAGACTATATTCAACATCATTAGCCCCACCCAACCATTTTAATATTTGGATAATTTCCTCATTTGTTTTTATCTGTATATCAAAATTTTGAAGGGTAAAAACATATTCCCATTTATATTTCTTTTTAGATAATTCCTCCAAACATGACATGAATGCTGTCCCCATATGAACACCTTAATACATAACAATTTATTAATCATTTTTAATGTCTTCTGAGCATAAGCCCGAAACATTCGCTGGATAATGCTCAAGAAAGTTACTAGATTCTCTAAGTTACTAGATTCTCTAATCCTTACAGAACATATATTCAGGAGGCATAATATATATTTTTCTGAAATATTAAGAAATTCCGGAGGCATGTGTATTTTTGCGAAAATATTATATTATTACGAAAACATTAATAATTTTTCGTTATTATAATATTATAATATTCCGGAAAAGTTCTAAACATCTAGCTAGGCTGTGCGCCAAACTAATAAGTGACAGTAAATGGGAAATCTACCATCTTTATCTACAGGAAATCTTTTTGTTGGAACAATAACATTAGGGAAGCACTTAGCCAAAGACTTTATTCTTTTAAAAAATTGTTTATTTCCAATTTTCGAATCAACAGCATAACAATACCAATTTTGGTGTTGATAATTTGTGGCAAACTCTGCTTCCAGAAATCTATAACTCTTTAATAATTTTTATTAATTTTAGTAATAATTTTTAATAATTTATTAATGATTTTTTAAAAAATTTTAAAAATTACTCCATAAACAATTCTAGCATAAGCTAATGGATATTTCTTTTCTTCATTAGGCTTTTCCAAAAAATAATTTCTTTCTTTAATTGATCTACAATCCATTAATAAATGTTTTGGATCTTTATATGTTAATCTAGATTTTGCTTCGAGTTTTACATAACTCTCGTCTCCTTCAATTATTCTTTTACAGTCTATACGTTCCTAAAAATTTTTTTCTTTAAAAGAATTTATTTATTATCAACTTTGTCATGTTTAATTTCATTTTTGATTGAATTCCAAATTTTTTCATTAATTTTTTCCAAATCTTCGTTTTTATAAATTTTGTTTGATCTGTGGTGATGCTCAGACTCAGACTCCTTTAATTTAATTAAATTATTTTTAATCACATTTTATGTTTTGTGCCCTCCCCTATTTAAGAAAATCTATTCTCCCCATAACTGTTCATTTGTTAATTTATTCTTTTAGTTATTTATTCCTTAAGTCTCCGACTAATTTATTCTTTGGAGTTTGCTACTTTAAATTGTATTGCCTTTTTTAATTAAATAAATATTAATTGGAATTTGTTTGTGTTTGAATTGGACTTAAGAAGAGTTTAAATTAAAAGAAGTGAAAGTTTAAAGAGAAGGACCTTAAAATTTCTCACAGATCCATCTTTCTTTATTTCAGTTCTAACAATTTGAGGAAGCACTTGTATTGGAGAAGTAGGGAAAATCATGTAAATAATCGCTACAATAGATGCCGCTATTAAGAGGAAACTTAAAAAACAGTGTAAAAAAGTCTTCATTGAATAATATTTTGGATGGAATTTAATTTAGAATTTTGATTAATTTATTTATCCAAATAAAAATATTTAACAAGTGGTTTCTCAATTTTAACTTTTTCCTTGTTTTTCGAAAAGCAGACTATAAAACACGTCGACTATTTTTAGAAAAGTGTTGGCAGTTGTGTTGGAATTTAATAAAAGAAACAGTGATGATTAATAATTATAAAATAATACAACAATATTTATAAATAAAATAGGTATTTAAAAAAATCATTTTTTAGATTTCTTAGTTTTTATTAATATCACAATTAAATTTATCAATATCCACTTTGCCTGTTTCTACCATTTCTTTGTGAAAACGGGCCTGGAATTTATAGGATAAAATAATAATTATTTTGATAATTGCCTGAGGCCAATTTTGATAGAATGTACTATTCAATCTTTTCAATCCTTTGTCTAAAAAAGTTCTACTTCTCATCTCTTCATGCCAACAAAGAAAGGCACCAAAATCAAAATCAGCTTGAATTTTATTTGCAAAAAGGAAATCATTATCTCGCAAATTGACTGACTTTATAAAGAGATTAATTAAACAGGGTGCGAAATGTTATATAAAAAATTATTGCAAATTATAGCGCTCCCTGTACATAGAAATAATATTAAATAACTACTAAATCCTCCAGGCCAAACATGCAAAGATCATTACGAATATATCTGCTAGGGCATAGTAGTGTGTTCGAATCTTCTACCCAAATAGAAAATCTAAATAATAACTACATACTATATTAATTTATCCTCATTTAGTATTGGCAGTAATGTGGTCCACATTTTTTAATTTCGAAAATAAGTTCCAGAGAAGAAAATAAAATATTTTAAAAATATAACTAACCTATTAACAAATGGTGTAGAAATATTTTTATCAACGCATTTATGTGTAAAAGCATTGGGTGCTTTTAACACATCTGTTGCCAATAATGTTTGAAAAAATAGTTCATCACAACCATATTCCCCGCTTAATTTTATTATTTTAATTAAATTGAATGTTAACTACCAGTTATTTAAATTATGAAGCATTTGAGTTAAATCAAGTTTTTGTACAATAAAATCAACAAAAGTGCGTGCCAAACTAGTTTGTACATATCCTTTGGATATTTTTAAAGATAAAGGTTTTCCTTCAGTATCAACTTGATTATTTAGTTTTTCTTTAAAATTTAAATATTTTAAAATATTATTTTCTAAATTCCAACCATCTCTAAATAATTTTAAATCTTTAAAAGTCCAATTAAATTTCTTGTAAAGAGCTTGAATAAGCTCTTTTTTATCTAGACTATATTCAACATCATTAGCCCCACCCAACCATTTTAATATTTGGATAATTTCCTCATTTGTTTTTATCTGTATGTCATCATTTTGAAGGGTAAAAACATATTCCCATTTATATTTCTTTTTAGATAATTCCTCCAAACATGACATAAATGCTGTCCCCATATGAACGCCTTAATCCATAATTATTTATTAAACATTCTTCTCTGAAAATGCTCATGAAAGTGATTATATTCCTTATAGAAATAATTCCAAAAGCATCTCTAATGCTTACGAACATATATTATACTCAATATTATAAAATTCCGGATGCATGATATATATATTTCCGGAAATATTATGAAATTCCGGAGGCATGTGTATTTTTGCTAAAATATTATATTATTCCGGAAACATTAATAATTTTCCTGAAATATTATAATATTCCGGAAACATTAAATTTTCCGGAAATATTATATTATTCCGTAAACATTAAATTTTCCGGAAATATTATATTATTCCGTAAACATTAAATTTTCCGGAAATATTATATTATTCCGGAAACATTAATAATTTTCCTGAAATATTATAATATTCCGGAAACATTAAATTTTCCGGAAATATTATATTATTCCGGAAACATTAATAATTTTCCTGAAATATTATAATATTCCGGAAACATTAAATTTTCCGGAAATATTATATTATTCCGTAAACATTAAATTTTCCGGAAATATTATATTATTCCGGAAACATTAATAATTTTCCTGAAATATTATAATATTCCGGAAACATTAAATTTTCCGGAAATATTATATTATTCCGTAAACATTAAATTTTCCGGAAATATTATATTATTCCGGAAACATTAATAATTTTCCTGAAATATTATAATATACCGGAGTCATTAAATTTTCCGGAAATATTATATTATTCCGGAAACATTAAATTTTCCGGAAATATTATATTATGCCGGAAACATTAATAATTTTCCTGAAATATTATATTATTCCGGAAACATTAAATTTTCGGAAATATTATATTATTCCGTAAACATTAAATTTTCCGGAAATATTATATTATTCCGTAAACATTAAATTTTCCGGAAATATTATATTATTCCGGAAACATTAATAATTTTCCTGAAATATTATAATATTCCGGAAACATTAAATTTTCCGGAAATATTATATTATTCCGGAAACATTAATAATTTTCCTGAAATATTATAATATTCCGGAAACATTAAATTTTCCGGAAATATTATATTATTCCGTAAACATTAAATTTTCCGGAAATATTATATTATTCCGGAAACATTAATAATTTTCCTGAAATATTATAATATTCCGGAAACATTAAATTTTCCGGAAATATTATATTATTCCGTAAACATTAAATTTTCCGGAAATATTATATTATTCCGGAAACATTAATAATTTTCCTGAAATATTATAATATACCGGAGTCATTAAATTTTCCGGAAATATTATATTATTCCGGAAACATTAAATTTTCCGGAAATATTATATTATGCCGGAAACATTAATAATTTTCCTGAAATATTATATTATTCCGGAAACATTAAATTTTCCGGAAATACTATATTATTCCGGAAATATTAATAATTTTCCTGAAATATTCTAAAATTCGGAATATATATATTTTTCCGGAAACTAGCTAAAGGAGAGACATAATATAGTATGTAGAATTCCTGAAAGCTATATCTTCCGGAATTATTCTAAAATTCCGGATATATTATTAGTTTTCTGCAAAATATTTATAACTCTGGAGGCTATACCAGGGTGTGCGAGTTTCGCCTTTCGTCTTCGCCTTTTTTGGACTTTCGCCTTTCGCCCTTCGCTTTTTAAATCGACTTTCGCCTTTTAAAATCACTTTCGGCACACCCCTAGCATATACCTATCTTTGTCCGGGTATATTATATGTACTTATAAAATTCCGGAAACAAATATTTATCCGGAAATATACTATAATTTAAGAAGCATACATATATATTTTTTCGGAAATATGATAAAATTTTATGTTTCCTAAATATTAGAATATTTCCGAAAATAAATCGCAGTAAATGGGAAAACTACCATTGCTATCTACAGGATATCTTTTTGTCGGAACAATAACATTAGGGAAGCACTTAGCCAATGCCTTTATTCTTTGAAAAAAATGTTCATCTTCAAGTTTCGAATCAACAGCAAAACAATACCAATTTTGGGGATGATAATTTGTTGCAAATTCTGCTTCCAAAAATCTATAACTCTTTAATGATTTTTATTAATTTTAGTAATAGCTTTTAAGAATATAGTAATGATTTTTAAAAAATATTTTAAATCACTTCATAAACAATTTTAGCATAAGCTAATGGATATTTCCCTTCTTCAGCTGATAAAGGTTTTTCCAAAAAATAATTTCTTTCTTTAATTGATTTACAATCCATTAATAAATTTGTTGGATCTGTATATGTTAATCTAGATTTTGCTTCGAGCTTTACATAACTCTCGTCTCCTTTAATTATTTTTTTGCAGTCTATACGTTCCTAAAAAAATTTTTTCTTTAAAAAAAATTTATTTATTATCAACTTTGTCATGTCCAATTTCATTTTTGACTGAATTCCAAATTTTTTCATTAATTTTTTCCAAATCTCCGTTTTTTAAATTATTTTTCGATTCGTTTTCCTTCCTTGCTTCTGGTTTAACAATCTGAGGAAGAAGCACTTGTATTGGAGAAGTAGGAAAAATCATGTAAATAATCGTTACAATAGATGCCGTTATTAAGAAGGCAATTAAAAAACAGTGTAAAAAAGTCTTCATTGAATAATATTTTGGATGGAATTTAATTTAGAATTTTAATTATTTTATTTATTAAATAAAAATAGTAAACATGTGGTGACCCTGTTAAATTTATTTCCGTGTTAGTCGAGAAGCAGACAATAAATTTTTTTAGAAAAGTGTTGGCAGTTGTGTTGGAATTTAATAAAAGAAACAGTGATGATTAGTAGGGTTGTTCCCCGAACGGGGTGGGGACGGGGAAAATTTTTTAATTTTTAAGGGAGGGGGGAGGGCGGGGACGGGGACGGGGACGTGGGAAAAATTTTTACGGGGATTTTTTTTGCGCGATACCGATACCGATACCGGCCTCGGTATCGGTATCAGCAAAAACGGTATCGGGATTTATCTTTCGGTATCGGTATCAGTAAAATCGGTATCGGTATAACTCACCGTAAACAAAAGATTTTCAAGAAATAACAACGGATTTGAGCTCAATTCATCAGGACTATTTCGCAGAAAAAATAGGTTATAACCTAAAAATCCGATCCCTAATAATAATTGAAGAATTTTTTTTAATATTGAAATGTACTTAATAGGAGCTAAAACATGAAATAAATTTTACGTTTTTTAATTAGTGCATTTTATTCAATATATTCATTAAATTTTATTCACATTTTATTGAATATTTTAGCCCATATTTTCCAATTTTTTCTGATTTTGGTCCATATAGTTGATCTTTTCTAGTTCATATTTTATGTCCATATTTCATGATTGACGTCCGTACAAATCCGGGCCCTAGTGATGATTAATACTGTTGTGTATGGGCGTAAGCCCTTAAGTAGAATACTATAAAAGCCAGCCAAGTGTTAGTTCGCCCTTCACTCTTATTCCGTCAACCCCAATCTCCGTTTTCATTGTATTTTCTATGATAAACTTTCTGTTGTGTACTTGGAGTCACAACAAATACATTATAAGATCATACAACAATATGTATTTATAAATGAAATATTGTAAAAAATCATTTTTTAGATAATGTCTCGAAATATTTTAAGTGAAAAAAGAAAACAATACTCTTAGTTTTTATTAATATCACAATTAAATTTATCAATATCCACTTTGCCTGTTTCTACCATTTCTTTGTGAAAACGTTTCTGAAATATACAAATAAATTAATAATTATCTTGATAATTGCCTGAGGCCAGTTTTGATAGAATGTACTATTCAATCTTTTCAATCCTTTGTCTACCAAAGTTCTACTTCTCATCTCTTCATGCCAACAAAGAATGGCCCCAAAATCAAGATCAGCTTGAATTTTATTTGCAAAAAGGAAATTATTTTTATCTCTCAAATTTTTTGCCTTAATTAATTTAGCTGTAAAAATTTAACAAGTTTATATTAACCAAGTCCTCAATGCCAATAACACAAATACCGTGGTTATACTTGCCGCTAAAACATTTTGGGGTAGATGAATAGATCCAAGCGGAAAATCTGAAAGATTATATTACTGTATCTATTCAAATTAAATGGCCTCTAAAATTCAATAGCTCTTCCATTTTACTAGCTCTTTTCAACTATTTCCATAAATCACGTCATTTTGTCCCTTATTACCTAGTCTTGGAGACCAGCCTGGGTGGAGATATTTCGATAAATCAAGACTTTTTTCGAGATCTCTTCTCAGTAATGTCCATATTTGTTAATATTCCTTTTTAGTAAAATAATCCTGATTTTCAGTTGAAGTCAAAAATCGGGGATCAAGAGGGCTTAGAAATATTATTGGACTTTAAAATATTATTTGATATTCCTAGGAATTTAGAACCTTGTAATATAAGGTACATCAACTTTTAAATCAAGACATTTGTGTGTAAAAGCACTAGGTGCCTTTAGATCATCAGATGCCGTTAATGTTTGGAAAAATAATTCATCAGCCCCATAATTCCTTTAAAATAAATTTATTTATTTAGTAAGGTTATTAAACCAAGAATTCAATTGTCTAATCATTTTGTCTAAATTAATTTTTTGTACAATAAAATCAACAAAAGGGCGTGCCAAACTAGTTTGCACATATCCTTTACTTAATTTTAAGGATAAAGCTTTTCCTTTTGTATCAACTTGATTATTTAATTTTTCTTTAAAATTTAAATTATTTTAAAATATTATTTTTGAATTCTAACCATCTCTAAATAAATTTAAATCTTTTAAAGTCCAGTTGAATTTAGTATGTAAACTTTTTATCATATTTTGCTTGTTTGGATTTCTAAATTCATATTCAACATCATTAGCCCCACCCAGCCATTTTAATATTTGAATAATTTCCTCATTTGTTTTTATCTGTATATCATCATTTTGAAGGGTAAAAACATATTCCCATTTATATTTCTTTTTAGATAATTCCTCCAAACATGACATAAATGCATTTTCCATGTAATGGCCTGAAAATAAAATTAATTATTTTAAATAGAATAGTTTGGAACATAAATGAATAGTTTTTGAAAGGGAAAGGCTCTTTATTTTCGTGTAATTATCCTTCGGTGATCAACTAATTGGTAATACCAAAGCTGGTCCCCCCTTTTTTCTGTTGTATTTTTTTCATTTTCTATTGCACATTATATCCCTACGAAAGAGCTCTTCGAGCTGAGTCGAATTTACTAAAATCATCGAAATCCTACGTGAATCAACATAGGTAGTTATGAGCAGTGCTTCGAAGCTCGTACCAAAATTCGTACTCGTACCTCGTACTCGTACTCGTACCTGGTACGAAGTACGAGTACGAGTACGAGCAAAAAAATGAGGCAGGTACGAAGTACGAGTACGAGTACGAGGCCAAAAAAAAGTGAAAAGTACGAGTACGAGGCCTAAGTACGAGCTCGTACTTCTCGTACTTGGTGTTAATTGGAAAATTAAAAGAAATATGTTTAATTCCTTTCATTCGCCATCATAGTAGCGAGTGGCCGAGTGGTGAAGGTGCTTGGATGCACCAAAGTCTGTAGTGATTTGATGTTGGGTTCGCTTCCTATTCGCGGGCCAATGAATTTTAATATTTTTTTTCATAAATAACTTATTTTTAAGTCTAATTTTGTTTTAAAAATTATTCTGTTTTTACATGGAGTAATTATGAGATTTTGACCCTCTAGAATTTTTAAAATATTTTTACTTTAAACACTAAAAAGTGAATTTTTTTCGCCTACGGCCTTCGGAAATTTTCAAAATTTTCGCCTGCGGCGCTGAAAAAATAAGGGAGTTGGCTTATTGGCTTCCAAATTCTAAAATTTTCGCCTCCGGCGGTGAAAAATAGAAGAAATCTGGCTTCATGGCCATCAAAATTTTTCAAAATTTTCGCCTGCGGCGCAAAAAATAGAAGAAATCTGACTTAAGGACATCCAATTCTCAAAATTTTTGAAAAAAGGATTTAAGATTAAGAGGGATATCAGGTGATTAAAGTGTGAAAAGTTCGGTGGAGAAGATAGAAAGTTCCATGTAAGAAGATGAAAAATGGATGCAAAAATGTCAGATTTTGGGTAGCCCGACCCATCTTGGAGACAATATTTCTCCTCGCACTCCAAAATGCTCAAAAATTTTGCCTGCGGCGCAGAAAATGGATTATATTGGAGGATTTACGGCTTCAAAGCCTTCAAAGATTCAAAAATCATCACATACAACGCTTAAAATTTAAAAATAGATGCCCTAGACTCCAAAAAATCATAAAAATTTCCGATTTTTTGCTTTTTTCTCAAGTACGAGTAAGTACGAGGTACGAGTACGAGGTACGAGGCCAAAAATAGGGGTGGTACGAGGTACGAGTACGAGTACGAGGCCTAAAATAAGGGTGGTACGAGGTACGAGTACGAGTACGAGGCCAAAAAAAGAGGTGGTACGAAGTACGAGTACGAGTACGAGCAAATTTGAAATTTCGAAGCACTGGTTATGAGCATCTATTTAATCCGTTTCAACATCACAATAAGCTTGTCCATCGAGGATTTAGCTTCTTAATTTTGGTCAGAATTGCCAAATCTATCCGATCATGGTATCATTCTACCCAGCTCGAACAGTCAAGCAAAAATGGTCAGGGAAAATAGGGGGGACCAGCACTAGTATTACCCTCTTCCGTTTATGCCTTTCGCTTTCCATTTTTTGGCTTCCGTCTCTCACATTCTAAAATACGGCAGGGCCCATCCCTAATATAAATCTCTATTTTATGTTACAATTTTTTCTGCTTCAATTGAGTATATAAATTAGAAAATAAGCAAACTAACCGTCTCTATCCACCGGATACCTTATATCAGGAATTATAATGTTTTTGAAACATTTAGCCAAGGAGCGCACTCTTTTACCAAACAGTTCCCTGGCTTTTGAATCAATAGCAAAACAATACAAATTTTGGGGACGATAATTAGTAGCTAATTCAGCTTCCAAAATCCGGTAATCCTTTAAATTAAAATTTAATTTTTTTAATTTTCTCATAAAACTTTATAAACAATTCTAGCATAAGCCAATGGATATTTGCCTTCTTCAGTGGATAAGGGCTTTTCCAAAAAATAATTTCTTTGTTTAATTGATCTACAATCCATGAATAAATTTCTTGGATCTGTATATGTTAATTTAGATTTTGCTTCGAGTTTTATATAATCCTCATCTCCTTTAATTATTCTTTTACAGTCTATACGTTCCTTAAAAATTTTTTTAAATTTGATTTGGAATTTTTAAAAATTATTGGTCATCTGATTTCTAATCTACATATTTCCTTCATTTGCTCTTACCTTGAACATGCAATAAATTCTGAACTATGGTAGTGTGTACGGAAATGATGATTAACCACCTCGTATAATTTTTTTCCGGATAATGGAAAATATCTACAAAAATTTCTCCAAACGTTTCTGCCATAAGGTTGTCGGGTAGTTGGAAATCTTCGGATAACCGGATCCGATATCCAAACCGAAAATTTTCGGATATCCGGCCTTTTTCGGATACGGATCCGACAACCCTATTCCTACCAATATACATGGATAATACAACGAAACGAAGACCCTTAAAACTTAATAATAAAATACATGTTCCACCTATCAATTTAAAGCTTATTTCGTTTGTTTTCGATATGTTTTTGTGCTTACCCAGAAAAATTAAAGCCAAGTTAATATGCTTGGACAAAGAGGATCGTGTCGGATTTATAAATTTTTTAATTTTTTTGAGAGATTTAGAAGTGGTCTCGAGAAAATCGAGATTTAAACACCGACTAACCTTTTTGTGTCTAATTTCATTCTTAATCGAATTCCAAATTTTTTCATTAATTTCATCCAAATCTGGTTTAAATTCTTTATCAGATTTAGCAATTTCTTTAATTCCATCTTTTAATGCAGCTGGTGGGAATACTTCGGTAGTTTCTCCCACCTCCTGAATTGGAGGTGGATGATGATGCTTTTTTTCTTCTTTCTTAATTTTAGCCGGATCAACAACTTTTTTTATTTGGGCATCCTTTTTATTGTCTTTCTCTCCATCCTTCTTATCCTTCCCTTTATCTTTTTTATCTTCCTTACCTTCGGCTTTTTTATCTTCCTTCCCTTCATTCTTTTTATTGTCCTTCCCTTCATTCTTTTTATTGTCCTTCCACTCATTCATTTTATTGTCCTTCCCGTCATTCATGACTTTGACATTGACTTTCTCGGGTATTGAAGTAGGCATAAGAGGAAGTAGTTCTTCTAAAGGTGAAATTGGAAGGCTTGATCTTTCAAATAATACTTTTGGGGGTGTAACTAAATAAAGCATTATAGTGATAAATAACGCTGCCGTGACAATGAAGAGATTGTTTATCCGAATACGTCGCATTTCTAAAGTAAAATTAAATTAGATATGTCAGGGATTGGGACTTTTGATAAAATTGAAACGGCTAAAAGATTAAGAGCTGGTTCTAATTCAAGCGTCTAACTGGCATGAAAAAAAAAGTTACGATTTCGGGGTCTGGGATTTATACCCCGAAAAACGTAGGGAATCCTCGAGCTCTGAAATCGGGTCGGGTATAAGTCATAAAATTAATTTTTTAAATAAATAAATATTTATGCAATAAATTACACGGTAGAATAAATTAAACACCCACAGAGGTACAAAAAATATAAAGTCATTAAAAAAATTTACAAAAAGAAAAAATTAAAAGGAGAAAATGGAAATTTTCAGAATTCACTGGAGGACTAGGAAGTTTAAAAAAAAATTTTTTTTTCAGAATTATTTCGAAATATCAATCAGATTTAAAATCAATAGAATGGTTAAAATAATAAATTAAGAAATAATATTTTTAGAATAATTCAAACACAAAAATGTCAACATCTTCATAAAATATATAGACGTTTTTTAAAATGAGTTGGCAATAGTGTTGGAATTTTTAAGGAAAAATAACAAATATTTTTTAACTTTAATGGGAATAAAAATAAGAATATTTTCGATTCCCCCAACTCTCGCTCATGGAGGAAAATAAAAATAAAATTTTTTTACTAGGGGAAAATTAAAAATTAAATTCAATAAATTCTCTTAAAATTATCTGAGGAAATTAAAAGAATGGTATCACGACTTTTGCGCCGAGAACATTTGCGCCGCGACTTTTGCGCCGCGACTTATGCGCCGGGCGACTTTTGCGCCGCGACTTGTGCGCCGCGACTTATGCGCCGGGCGACTTGTGCGCGGCGACTTTTGCGCCGGGCGACTTATGCGCCGCGACATTTGCGCCGGGCGACTTGTGCGCCGCGACTTTTGCGCCGGGCGACTTATGCGCCGCGACATTTGCGCCGCAATCTTCAATGAACTTGACTTTTTCAAATCAGGATATTTAGTCTGCTACCCCTGTTCAGGCATGATTTTCTGCCAGAAGAGGGTGCACTATAGTGTAGGGTTGTCGGGTCCAGATATCCGGATCTGAAAAAGGCCGGATATCCGAAAATTCAGGTCGGATATCGGATCCGGATCTTGATATCCGAAGATCTCCAACTATCCTACATCTTCTATAGTGAGGTTCAGCTGTAGTTTTTCATAATTATTAATGATAGCAAACGTCGCCCGGCGGAAAAGTCGCGGCGCAAAAGTCCTCCGGCGCAAAAGTCGCTCGGCGCATAAGTCGCGGCGCAAAAGTCCCCCGGCGCAAACGTCGCCCGGCGGAAAAGTCGCGGCGCAAAAGTCCCCCGGCGCAAAAGTCGCTCGGCGCATAAGTCGCGGCGCAAAAGTCGCGGCGCATAAGTCGCGGCGCAAATGTTCTCGGCGCAAAAGTCACGGAACCAAAAGAATATATAAGAACAAAATTTTAATGCAATAAGTGAAGTACAGTATTTTCTATAGAAGATCCCCTTGGGGCCCTATTTTTCAATCATACTCCAAAGGTGTCGCTTTATCAAAAAAGGGAGGTTGATCTAAAAAGGGATGTTGATTCTTCATCTATCCTCCACTGAATGAGAGAGGAGTTTAGATAGAAATGCCCTAATTCAGAAAAAGAGGGTCTAATAGAGAAAATAATGTATTTAAGTGAGAAAAAAATTTTCTTGGTCGAATTATGTACAATTAAACTTGTCAATGTCTACTTTGCCGTGTAGCCTCCATTCTTGATAAAAACGTGTCTAAAAAATTTGAGTTTAATTTTTCAAATATTTTTTCAAAAAAACTCGCCTGAGGCCAATTTTGATATATCGAAGAATTTAATTTTTTTAATCGGTTTTCTAAAATATTTCTCCTCCTCATCTCTTCATGCCAACAAATAATCGCTCCAAAATCGTATTGTGGCATCATTTTATTTAAAAATAAATATTTTGAGTTGTGGAAATTGTGCCACTTAATTATTTAAAATTTTTAAGAAAATTATTTTTTGAATTTACCAAATCATCTATTCCAAACACACAACTATAATGACGAAAATTGTTACTATAACATTTGTCTTTGTGCTCAAATTCCCAAATGTTGTATCTTTAATGGACATTATTTATCTTCCTTTTTACAAATAATATTTTTTGCCCCCCTAGAGACCTGACGGGAGAGTCGATATCTCGAAAAATCTCGATTTCGATACCCGAGATATCTTAGCTCTCTATGAGAGTAATGAGACTCATCAACATTTGCGGACATATTGGAACACATACATAAGCTTACTAATACATATGTCCGTTATCATGATCGGATATTGTTTTGTTCGATACGATTTTGCTGATAAAAAAAGTAACTTAAATGTCAAATAAAATTAGAAAACAAGAGCCAACATATGTCGCTCACTAGGAACAAAAAGTCGCTCACTAGGTTTAGTAATGAATTATATCAAGCATTTTATCGGAAAACGTTATCTATCAAGTACCTAGTTACATACGGCACATCAATTTTTTGATCAAAGCATTTATGTGTAAAGGCATTAGGTGCTTTTAAATCGTCTGAAGCCAAAAGTGTTTGAATAAAAAATTCATCCCCCGCATATTCCCTTAAATTTTAAAATTTTAATTTAGGCCCCAAATAATTTTTGGAACCAATTGTCCAACTGCTCAAGCATTGTGGTTAAATCGAGTTTATTAACTACAAACTCCACAAAAGGTCGTGCCAGACTTGCTTGAATGTTGCCACTTGCCAATGATAATTTAAGAGGTAATCCTTGTTCATTAAAGCGTTTGTTTAGTGATGCTTTTAATAAAGGATTTTTAATAATTAGGTTAATAAGGTTTTAAAAATATTCGAGCCTCATTTTTGGATACAACCCCTCCTCCAACACACTCATCCAGAATTAAGTTCCCCTCAAACTATTTTCAGCCCTAAATGTGTATTGCGTAGAATACAAGTAGTCGGATTCGGCCTGACTCGAAAACCTCAACCCTAGTATAGAAGCCAGTGTCAGTCTTGTTGGTTCCTTCTAGTTCTGATAGCTCTCGATTTCCTTCCTCTTATCCAACCAAATCCACCATCGTCTACATTGTCACATTCTAATTCGGGTAAACATTCTTATCTAATACCTCGGATGATCTTTGGAACAGGGTCTATCCAAAATGAGGTCCGGTTTAATTAGTTTCTTACCATCTTTAAAAATTTTTAGGGATTCAAACGTCCAATTAAATTTTCTATTGAGACCGTCTAGTCTATCCCTTTCTACTTTACTATGAAAATTATATTCGGCATCACAAGCCCCATCAAGCCATTTAAATATTTGAACCATTTCCTGGTTAGTTTTTATTTGAATGTCGTGATTCTGTAATGTTACTAAATATTCCCAATTTCTTTCTTTTTTAATTAATTCTTTGAAACAGGATAGATGGGCCTTTCCCATACCGTGACCTTGAAAAAATTTTTTGAAAAAAATTTTTTTAGAAAATTTTTTGAAATTTTCTAACCTCCACTATCTACAGGATATCTACCCCTCGGAATTATAATATTTTTAAAACAACTGGCCAAAGCCAAAATTTTTTCATAAAAAACATCATCTGCCTTCGAATCAACAGCAAAACAGTACCAATTTTGTGGGTGATAATTAGTAGCTAATTCTGCCTCCAAAAACCGATAATCCTTTAAATTAATTTAATCAGCTTTATTTTTCAAGTAAATTAGAGCTACTTGATTAACTATCCGAGCAAATGCCAACGGAAATTTTTTTTCTTCCTCTGATCGGGTTATATTTAAAAAATGATTCCTCTCGTAAATATCTTCACACTTTAAAGACAAATTTGGGTTGTCTTTATAAGTTATTATTTTGTTTTGCAAATTATATAAATAGTCTTTGTCTCCATGGACTATACGTTCACAATTAAATCTATTCTGAAAATTATTTTTTTAATTTTTAGTGTTGATTTAAAAGCGAGTTTATTATAAAGATTGGATCTCCCCTCCTTGGAGTCTCAAATCCTTGGGAGAAGCACTTCTCTCTTTACTCATTTTAGTTTAGTCTATTCTCTACCTGGTTTAATCCGATTTTCGTTTCAGCTACCATTTTCGGATCAAGGACAGGTGCAAGTTCTAGTTTCAAAAACAAGGGGACAAAATTCAACGCAAAACGCTTGTTCCCGTCCCTGCTTCGAATATACAAAATACTTTACCTTTTATGTGTCTAACTAACCCCTAAACATATTTCATAGATGAGAAAAACCAACGGATAAACCCTTGAGAAACGCTCGAGATATCAATTCATTATTCTCTAAGGTCTTTCCGATGGAAACCAATTACCATCTTTATGGCATATTTATTTAATTATTCTAAGAATATTATAATTATTATCTAAGATCTTCCCCCCAAATTTTTAAATTAAAGTACCCAAGTTGCATTTTGCTCAGTTTCAAACGATTCCCAAATTTTTTTGTTAATTTGATCAAAAGCTGCTTCTTTCCTCCTTTCCTCTTTAAAAATAACATCAAAATTATCTTCCTTTAAAGGTCTTCCAATATGGAAATCCTGAGATATTAAAAACAAATAACACAAAATAACTACAACTGCAAAGCACAATAAATAGGCACAACGACGTTTGTGATGAGTTAACTATAAATTAGCTTTTTTAAAATGGGGATTTGGGGAATTTTTTGGTGAAAATAAAATAAAGTGTTTGCTTCTAAGATAACTACTTGGGGCTGAAAAAATTGGATGTATTTTTTAATGCCCATACCCTCTTATTACCCCCCCCCCTCCCCTCCTAGCGATACCTCTTATAAATTGAGGATATCGCTTTGGCAGCTCCCTTTTGGGGTAGTCACCTATACGGAGATGTAGAGGCAATTGAGTAGACAGCTCACCCACTCTTAGGCCCTTTCAACAAGTTCAATCTTTAGGTAGAGGCTTAATAACCCTCAAATATATATTTTATTCGGCTACCCGACACTTGAGGATATGACTTTTGAGGACCAGACACTTGAGGACCGACTTTTGAGGATGCGACTTTTAAGGACGCGACCTTTGAGGATACGACCTTTGAGGATGCGACTTTTGAGGATCAGACATTTGAGGATACTCTAATGTCAAAAAAATAAATAATGTTAATTCTGTTTAAAAAATTAAAATTTTATAATTTTATGTAGGATTGCCGGTTTCACCAAATTTTTCGTTTAACCGAAACCGAACTATAAACCGAACCGAAATTTTTTGAGGGTTAAGGATTTAATTAATATCAATGGAATAACGAGGGGCATACGTTTTATAGGAGCGATCTTTATGATTAGGAGGGATATCGAAAGATTAAAATTAAGTGAATCGAAGGAAATATTGATGGATTAGGGAATCTCTAAAGGGGATTAGGGAGGGATAAAGGGATTTAAGGGATAATGAATGATTGATGGATATGAGAGGATTTTGGGGGATTAATAGTGATAAAGAGTTAAAATTCAATCAAAAATATCCACTTTAATTCACAGATATCCTTTCCAAATCGCTGATAGCATCCTTTCAAAATCTCTTGCAAATCCACAAATCCATTGATATCATAGAATATTCCTCAAATACCTTCATATCACAGAATATTCCTCAAAGAGGGATCGAGTAGGATATCGGGGGATTAAAACAAACTTATCTATTACCAAATCTAAACTAAAAAGGATAAACATTCATCTAAATGTCTGGAAAATTCAATTATTTGCTCGTTAGTCCTTGAGAAAGCCATAAAATTATAAAATTTTAATTTTTTAAGCATAAAATTAAAATTATTTATTTTTTAATTTTTTTTGACAATAGAGTATCCTCAAATGTCTGATCCTCAAAAGTCGCATCCTCAAAGGTCGCGTCCTCAAAAGTCGCATCCCCAAAGGTCGCGTCCTCAACAGTCGGTCCTCAAGTGTCTGGTCCTCAAAAGTCATATCCTCATGTGTCGCGCCACGATTTTATTCTACGACCTACAAACAACTACATAATAAACGATGTTTGTTAAATAGAGGATTATCTAAACCTAGAGGTTTCTAAAAATGAAGGGCGATTTTCAAAGTCCTTAATAAAAAAACTAATTATTCTTTAAAAAATTTTTTTAAAGAATAATTAGGTAATTAATTAACACCTACATAATTAATTGAAGTCAAGGATGAATATTGTATTTTTATTGGAATAAATGCCATGAGATTTAATTTAATTTTAATAGGTATTGAATAAATATAAAATTTAAAATAATGTCTTTTTTCTAATGCTTGATTGTTTCTTTAAAATTTATTTATTTATTAATCATTTTTGGATGAATAATTGTTTAAAAAATATTCTTAAACATTTTTGCTATTTTTAAAAAATTATTTAGAAAAAAATTGTCTTAATAAATTGTCTTAATAAAACTTTAAAAATTAAATAAATAAAATTAAGTGAATAATTATTTAATAAATAAATGCAAGTACAAGGTAAAAAAATATAAGAGGATTTATTCAAAATTATTCAATTTCGTTCGATCTCTCTACGTGTCACTCCTTCTCACATCGGCAAAATTCCCCCAGACATTTTCAGTAATAAAGGCAGTAAAATGAGGTAAAGACTTTCGTGGGACGATGAGCACAAGCTCGTGGGACGGATGTCCTAAAGTCGAGCCAAATTCCTAAGGGTAGAGGTAAAAGAGTGATCTCATATTAATTAATAATTAAAAGAGGATTGAAGGAAAGCTATTTTCGATTAAATATTGAGAAGTAAAAAAATCCGAAATAAATTTTATAGAAATTTTTTTAAATATTTCTCCAATTATTAAAGTTTAAGTAATAATGTCTCTAAGCTAAATGGAGTTTCTATTAAAAATTCCAAACAAACTCAATACATTGATAAAATCAAAAAAATTTTTAGTGAAGATATAATTATAAGGTTCACGGTATTGAATCAGGCCTAATTTTTATTGAACTTGGCCTATCGATATTTTCTGGGACAAAATTCGATGCCCGATCTTTCGAAATTAAACGGGCCGACAACCCTGATTATAAAACAGAGCCTATGTATCAGTATCAGAGGTCGGTCGAAAAGGACGAAGGTGCCGGAAATCGGAACTGTCTGAAATCGGAGCTCCGACCGACCTCTGATCAGAATGATCAAATTAATTTTAAAGGATAAAACCAACTAAAAATTAAAATAAAAAAATTAAATAAAAAATATTTCAAATTAAATAAATTAAATAAAAAAGGGCCATTTTAAGTGTTCGATTTTTTTGTTATCTTATACAAGTTAAATATCGCTTATAATCAATGAAAAAAATAAGAGAATGCTTGTATTATTTTAAATAAAAAAAATTTTTTTTAGTTAATTGTTTGCACAAATGTTAAATTTTGAATTGAGTTGAAAAAATTAATTGAAAAAAATTTTTTTTCATTTTATATTATGGTCAATTTTATGGCCAAACTTGTCGGAAAGGAGATGGCTTCGAATTTAGAATAAAACTAAGTTTAGTTCATGAATTTTGTAGACCAAAGGGTTATTTATTGGGAAGGAGAGATGTGTCGGAACAGTCAGAGGTGTCGGAAATAGGAAGAGCCGGAAATCGGATCTGGCTGAAAAGTCGGAACTTGGAATTCGGAAATCAAAATTTTTTTCGGAAATCGGAAGGAAAAAAACGCCGGAAATCAAAAATCGTCAGTCGGAAATCGGAATTCCGATCCACCTCTATTGGGAAGAAGATGAAGCTTTTAATAATTGAAAAAAATTTTTTAATTGAAAAAATTTATTTAAAAGATTTTAATAAAATAAAAAAATACCTAAAAAAATAAAAATTTATTTTGTCTAATAAAAATTTAAATAAAATAATTGAGGTAATCAAGAATAAGGGTTTTAAATGTACTATAAAAATTCTAATCCTTTAAAAAAATTATGGACTATAAAATTTGAGTAAAAAAAATAATTTTTTGTTTTCCTGTCTCTCCATTTAAATTTAAAAATTATTTTAAGGATTTGAATAATAAATTTTTCCATATTTTTTTAATATTTTCAATCAATTGTCAATTTTGAATTTTTAGTCCCAACACTTAAATCTTCATTTTTTACATTATTAAATTGATTATTAATATGTGGGTTGGAACGTTGATGTATTATACAATTGTATAAATTTACAAACCAATTGTAAATTAAATTTACAAAATGTACAAACCACAATTGAACAAACACTTCTCTATATTGGGAGCTGAAAAAAATTTTTTTAATAACGAAAAAAAAATTTTTTTTGTGGGATTCTAATGGATTTTTAGTCATGTGATGATTTTAGTCTGGATTTTATGACCAACATTTTTCTTTGTATTAAAAAAATATTTTCTTTAGAATATGTTCTAGAGCTTAACTTAGCGTGTTTCCACAATTAATTACTTACCGTATTAAGTAACTAATTTTTTCCAGAACTAGTTCCAAAGCTAGTTCCAGACATTTACTAGTTCCGTAGTTCTAGTTCCAAGCTAGTTCCAGCATTTACTAGTTCCGTAGTTCTAGTTCCGGAACTGGAACTTTGCCCATCGCTGCTCGGAACTCCTTTATAGGACAGCAGAAATTGTGATTTTTTTCGATCGGAACTCACATGAGTTCCGAAATATCGGAACCTACTTTATGGGATAGAAATCGTGATTTATGTGGGGTGTTATTTATGCCCTATTTTTGTTAAGAAATAATCCTCCAAAAAAACTCTTCCAACCTCGTAATTGTATACAACATAAAATTAGTTGCATAATTAATATAAAAAATATTGAGAAAAGTCAAATTGGGAATCCAACAATCAAACTTGTGTAAATGAAAAAAGTTGATAACAGTAATGTTTAAATTATAAGGAAAATTTAAAAGGACATAAACTAGGGGGATTACGAAAATAATATTGTTGTTGGTACGTGTTTCTGCTGACATTGCTGTCTTGTCTTTAAAGGGATAAAAATTAAGTGTCCTATTTTTTGGTCAAAATTTGAGGTTTAAAAAATTATTTCTGGATTATTATATGAAAATATGAAAAAAAATTTCCGATAATTTTTTGAAAATTTTCTAAGAAATTTTTTGAAATTTTTCTGAAAATTTTTTGCAAATTTTTATGAAATTTTTTAAAATTTTTAGTTTTAAAAGTCCAAACTTTGAATAATGTGTCGAGCACGTAGTTTAAAAATAATTGCAAAATTAACCAAAAATACGGCAAATAATGGAAGAATAAAGCTTATAAAAATTCTAGGGCCAAGAACTAATGGCTAAATTAATTTTTTAAATAGAAATTTCTATCAAAAAAATACTTTAGCCAAAGGCAAATTGTTGTTATAATAATATTTGTAAGGGTTATTTTTGTTTACGTAAGCAGGATTTCTTTCTCGAATAACCAGTAAAAGGTTGAAATTTGCCATAAATGAAAATGTGAGTATTACCAAAATTATTTTCCATCTGTGAAATTGTGTGTACTAAAAAATTAAGAAATAATTTAGGAATTAAGATTGAATATTTATTTATCATTAAGATTGACCCCCCCCCTCCCAATGAGTGTAGGGGAGAGATCAGTCATTTCCTCTGAGCCTGTTTAGAAATAAGGCTTTATGATGGGGACATGGACTACGAATATCAAATATTTCATGTAATTTGGTCAGTCAGATACCAAAATCGGTTAGCTTAAGAATAAATTTCCATCAATATAAGAAGGTAACAATGTAGTTGAAGATGGAAATCTGGTTGGATAAGATGGAGAATCTCAAGGATTATTCGTCTCGTTAATCTCTATTAACTAAGAATTACTCGTATTTATTAAATTTTATAATAAAAAAAACAAACTTTTAAATGTTTCAAAGGAAATACAACAGCAAAGAAGCGTTCAATAGTCAAAAGGAATATAGTTAAATTACTAACATAAATAGGCACATTCCAAAAATATTGTCCAAAAAAGTTTATCCAATAAGATCTTATTCCAAATTTAAAAATTCTTTCAAGAATAATTTTTAATAAAAGAACAGAATCGGAAGCGAGTAATACAATTAAGTATTTGTTGACGTAATTCTTTGAATTTATTATTTAATACCACCACAATATTAGCTACCCCCAATTCTAGATACCTCTAGTTAAGCTAAGTTTATTAAATTTGGCTGTAAATTGAGTGGGGGCAGGGCTGATTGCAGAGGATTCCGCAGCTCGCAATTGTAGCCCTGGTTCGGGAGCTGCCTAAACTATACTTCCATTATAAGTGACATCTCATTATAAGATATACCGTTGCACCTCTATTTAAGTTACGACTATTAAAATTTATTTGAACATTGGCTGGGGGAACTGTCTAAACTGTACTTCCGATTTAAGAAACACCATATTATAAAATATTAAATTTTCCAGCCCCAACGGGTCAACAACTTTTGGCGATGTCCGACAGTAATTTATTAATTATAATAATTTCAATAAATTTCCACCTTGTGTAAACCAGAAATGACAATTGTCAAAATTGTCAGTAAATTTCCAGAAACACCTACAAAAGAGGTGAAGGTTGGCATAATATATTGTAAAATAAAAAATATATTTGTTGAGGAAGCATTTTGAATACAAAAAATATTATTATAAAGTGTTTTATTATCAAAAGTTGTAGAGTTTGTGTCAGATAGGAGTGAAATTATGGAAGAATTATTCTCATTATTTTCGTTATTAATTAATGAATTATTCATTATTTTTTTATTTATTAAAATTGAGAATAAACAAGGATTTGAATTACCGAACTCCTGGGGGACGGGATCCCGAGGGATAAATCCTGAAAAAATCCGGATCCCGAATGATCCCAAAAATCAAAAAATCCAGGATTTCAGGATCGGGATCCCGGAAAATCCCGTCGAGATTACGGGATATGTCGGATCCCGTAAATATGACTTTGAGCTACTTTCTTTGGAAATATCAAAATAAAGCTGCGGTCTTGGGTATTGGTCTTAGGGTTCATTCCTGGTCTTAGATCATGGATCGATCTTAAACTGGTTTTAATAATATATCCTCAAAATATCCCCAATATCCGCAAAAGTTGGCAATCATTTCCTTGTCCTTAATCAAACACCTGAGAATAAAAACGTCACTTTATATTAAAAATATTATTCAAAAAATGAAAGGGATAATAATAAAAATTTTCAAAATTTACTTTGAGAACGCTCACTAATTATTTTAAAAATAGGTAATAAATTTTATTAACTAATTAATTTTATTAATTAATAATTAATAACCAGGAAATTTTTCAAGTCTTCATTCTCATTATTTAATTAATTTAAAAATAATAAATTAATATTTTCAATTTCTACTTACTAATATATTTAATTTGAAAAAAAATTAAGACGAAAACAAAATTGTTTAAAAAAGTTTAATAATAATCAATCTAACATTTCAATTTAATTATTTGATTAAATTAAAGTTTATTGAAAACAAGAAAAGTTTAAAATTATTTTTTAGTGTAAATAGGACAGAATTTAATAAGTAATTCATTAAGAAATTAAAAAAATATTTTTTAAATGGGGAAAATATTTTTTTATTTTACTTATTAATTAGTACAATTAAAATTATCCAAATCAACATTTCCATTAGTCCTTACCCATTCTTTATGGAATCGGGTCTGTGGCCAATTTTGGTATAATGAAGCATTTAATCTGTGTAATCCTTTATCTATTAAAGTCCTCCTCCTCATTTCTTCATGCCAACAAATAATCGCTCCAAAATCGAATTCTGGCATCATTTTATTGACAAATAAATATTTTAAGTTGTAGAAATTGTGCCACTTAATTATTTAAAATATTTAAAAAATTATCAAAAAAATTATTTTTTTATAATAGAATTTACCAAATCATCTATTCCAAATACACAACTATAATGACGAAAATTATTACTATAACATTTGTCTTTGTGCTCAAATTCCCAAATGTTGTATCTTTAATGAACAAAATTAGCTTATTTGGAAATAATGTCTATCAGCAAGAGCGCTCACACTGAATTGTATCAGAAACCGTGATATCATAAACATTTATAAGCTTTAAGTATATGGATAAATAGTTTGTATAAGATATTAGCAATCGAATCCATTAATTTTTTACTCTCGCCATTAAAAAAAATATTTATTGTTTTACCTATTAACATACGGCACATTAATTTTTTTATCAATGCATTTATGTGTAAAGGCATTTGGTGCTTTTAAATCGTCTGAAGCCAAAAGTGTTTGAAGAAAAAATTCATCTCCAGCATATTCCCTTAAATTTAATTTTTTTTTTCGATTAAAAAATAATTTTTGGGACAAATTGTCCAACTGCTCAAGCATTTTGGTTAAATCAAGTTTATTAACTACAAACTCCACAAAGGGACGTGCCAGACTTGCTTGAATTGCCACTTGCCAAAGACAATTTAAGAGGTAATCCTTTCTCATTAAAGCGTTTGTTTAGTGATGCTTTTAATAAAGGATTTTTTTAATAATCAAATTAATAAGGTTCAAACATATTCGAACCTCATTTTTAGATACGACCTCCAACCCAGAATTAAGTTCTCGTCAGCCCTTTCCAGCTCTAAAGTTATATAGTGGTATTGATAGGATAAACAGTCTGGTTATGATAGTTAAAAGTCAGTGTCAGTCTAGCTAGTTCATACTAGTTCTTGATCAAACAAAATCCACTCTCGTCTACATTGTAACATTCTACTCTGCAGAACTAATATTAACATTCATTAACATAGAATTACATTCTACTTTAAAATGTCTCAGGCCTCGGATAACCTTTGAAACTAACAAGGTGTTAGCAACTAACAGGAACTAACAGGGTTATCTAAAATGAGGCCCGATTTAATCGTTTTTATTACCATCCTTGAAAATTTTTAAGGTTTCAAACGTCCACTTAAATTTTTTATTGAGACCGTCTAATCTATCTCTTTTTGCTTCACTCTGAAAATCATATCCGGCATCACAAGCCCCATCAAGCCATTTAAATATTTGAACCATTTCCTCGTTAGTTTTTATTTGAATGTCGTGATTCTGGAGTGTCACTAAATATTCCCATTTTCTTTCTTTTTTAATTAATTCTTTGAAACAGGATAGATGGGCCTTTCCCATACCGTGACCTTGAAAAAAAATTTTTTTTGAAAATTTTTGAGATTTTCTGACCAGCACTATCCACAGGATATCTAACCCTCGGAATTATAATATTTTTAAAACAACTGGCCAAAGCCAAAATTTTTTCATAAAAACTGTCATCTGCTTTCGAATCAACAGCAAAACAATACCAATTTTGGGGATGATAATTAGTAGCTAATTCAGCTTCCAAAAAGCGATAATCCTTTAAATTATGAGAAAATTTTCTTTAAATTTTTTCATAAAACTTTATAAACAACTTTGGCATAAGCAATGGGAAATTGACGTTCGTCCTCTGATAATGGATTGTTCAAAAAATAATTTCTAAAATAAATATCTTCACAATTCATGGGTATATCTACATCCTTATAAATTAATCTATTTTTTGCCTTATCTTTAATATATTCTATATCATTGTTAAAAACACGTTTACAATCCAAAAATACATCACAATATGTCTAAACTCGAAAAAAATAATTTCGAAAAATTTAATTAGATTAGAAATCAACTTGTATTTGTTCATGTTCATGCCAATCGTATCTAATTATCTTATCATTCTCTAGGTTAAAAATCTAATTTAATTTAATTATTAATCTAATTATACCATCCTTAGGACAATAATATTTTCTATCAGAATAATTAAATTTCGAAATTGAAAGAATAATAAAAATAATATGCAATAAATATAACATCATTGAACACGAAGTATTAAATTTGCCGGAATAATTATATGAATCAAGAAAGATATAAAAATTCCGGAATAAACGGAAAAAATATAAATTCTGTAAACATTTTAATAATCAGAAGCATTCAAAAATTCCGGTAGCTTTCCGGAAATTTCAAAATATTTAAATATTAGGTTAAAGTTTTCCTGATTAATTCCGTAAACATTCAATTAACATCCTTTTCCGGAAATATTTAATTCATACTTTTCCTGAAACAGTTAATTAACATTCTAAAATACCGGAAACTATTAAAAATTCCGGAAACTTTTCTATAATATTTCAGGAATATTCCTGAAGCTTTTAATTCGCATTCTTTTCCGGAAATGTTTAATTCACATACCTTTCAGAAATATTTATTCAAATACATTTCCGGAAATACTTCACATTTTAAATACCGGAAACAATTAAAAATTCCGGAAACTTTTTTATATCATTCCGTAAATATTCAAGTACATTCTGGTCTCTTGAAAATAATATTCTCTCTCAAATACAACATTCCGGAAAAGAGAGTTCCTTTTTTATAAAATTTTTTTCCGGAATTATTCTAAATCAACATTTTATAAAATATTTGAATTAAATATCAAACTATAAATTGATAAATAATTTAATTAGTGAATTTTTCAAATTATTTTTATTGGACAAATTATTTTTTCAAATTATTTATATGTATTTTTAGTGAACAATCTAAGTAGTAAGCAATGAATCATAATTTGGATTTAAATAAATTTTTAAACAAAAAATAAAAAAATTACAAAAAATTTGGGAAAAAATTAGTTCTGATAAAATAGAAGAATACCTAGTACAAATAAATAAATTATTAAATAATTTAAATTAAATAGAAGTTTGGAGGAATTAAATAAAATTTTGGGCGAATGACAGCTAAAATTATCCAAATCAACATTTCCATTAGTTCTTACCCATTCTTTATGGAATCGAGTCTGTGGCCAATTTTGGTATAATGAAGCATTTAATCTGTGTAATCCTTTATTTATTAAAGTCCTCCTCCTCATCTCTTCATGCCAACAAAGAATGGCTCCAAAATCGTATTCTGGCATCATTTTATTGACAAATAAATATTTTGAATTATAAAAATTTGGAACCTTTAATTAAATAGGCTTTAAATTTTGAAAGAAAAATCAGAACCAAGTCTTCTATTCCAAAAATGCAGTTATAATGACGTATAATTCCGCTATAACATTTTGAAGTTCCCGAATCACTATACCTATAAATGATATTAATTTTTCTTCTGTATTTTTATAAGATTGGAAACTAAGGGAGAATTTTATCCTTATAGCTTATATGGCCAATTTTTAGCTTTAAACACCTTTAAATTAAAAAAATAACCCTTAGTGTTAGGGATGTCGTTTTCTTCCTAACCACTCTACTAACAAATTAGATATAAAAGTGACCTAGTAACATACGGCACATCAATCTTATCATCAATACATTTATGAGTAAAAGCATTCGGGGCTTTTAACTGGTCTGATGTTATAAGTGTTTGTATAAAAAGCTCATCTGCTCCGTAATCCCTAAATTTACTTTGTTTTTAACAATTTAATGAAAAAATTAGACCAAGAATCTAGCTGAAAAAGCATTCTTTTCAAATTCAGTTTATTAATGAGAAAGTCAACAAATGGACGAGCTAAACTGGTTTGAACATAGCCTTTAGCTAGTTGAAGTTTTGGTTGTTTTCCATTTTTATCTAGCTGTTTATTAAGCGAGTCTGAAATGAAATTAACGAGTTATTAAAGTAAAGCTGAGCTGTTTAATATCCTTGTTGACCCTATGTTCTTAAGCTTCTTCTCTGCGTTTTCCCTCGATCGGTTAATCTCCATCAAAAATTTTTAACAATTTATTAACCATTTTTAAATATATGGACACAATCAAACATCCAATGAAACTTTCTCCTCAATCCTTGTATTCTCTCTCTCTGACCATAATGCCGAAAATCTAATCCAAAATCACAGGCACCATCAAGCCATTTAAATATTTGAACCATTTCCTCGTTAGTTTTTATTTGAATGTCGTGATTCTGGAGTGTCACTAAATATTCCCATTTTCTTTCCTTTTTAACCAATTCTTTGAAACACGATAGATGGGCTTTTCCCATACCGTGACCTTGAAAAAGAATTTTGAAGTTTTTTTCAAATTCTCTAACCGGCACTATCCACCGAAAATCGTTCTTTTGGGACAATAACATTTGAGAAACAACTGGCCAAGGCCAAAATTTTTTCATAAAAAGTGTCATCTGCCTTCGAATCAACAGCAAAACAATACCAATTTTGTGGGTGATAATTAGTAGCTAATTCTGCCTCCAAAAACCGATAATCCTTTAAATTATGAGAAAAATTTTTTTAAATTTTCTCGTAAAACTTTATAAACCACTTTAGCATAAGCAATAGGAAATTGACGTTCAGCCTCTGATAACGGAAATTTCAAAAAATAATTTCTAGAATAAATATCTTCACAATCCATAGGTATATCTACATCTTTATAAATTAATCTATTTTTTGCCTTATCTTTAATATATTCAGTATCATTATTAAAAACACGTTTACAATCCAATTTTTCCTCATATTGATATTTATCGCCTCCGGAAAGTTGACTCAATTTGATAATTAAATGAGCTAATAGTATAAATAATAGGCCCATATATTTATCCATAAATTTAATTTAGGCAAAAAATTATTTTAATTAATATTTATGTAAACTTTTTTGATTAAATAATAAATGTTTATTTATTATTTTATAAAAACCAGCGCGCTCCGCGCACTGGATTGAATGCGCCAAAGGCGCATTTAACACGGAGCCTAGAAAAAGTTACTTCCAAAAAGAGGTTCTTGAAAAGTATGCAGTTGAAAATTGTACTTATCAGTGATTACCTATCTTTCGACATACACAGAATTCATATTCCTTGTAATTTCTAATCCCCTCTATATCTTTTAATCCCTCTATATCTTTTAATCCCTATAAATCTTTTAAGCCCTCTATCTTTTAAGTACTCTATCTTTTAATACTTCTAAACATTTTAATCCCTTTAAATCCTTTAATCCTTCTAAATCTTTTAATCCTTCTATCTTCTAATCCCTCTAGATTTACCTAATCCCTCTGAATCTTTTAATCCCTCTAAATCATCTAATCACTCTGCATCTTTTTTAATCTTTTAACCCCCTAGATCCATATAATCCCTATAAACCCATCTAATCCTTCTAAATCTTTTAGTCTCTCTAAATCCACGTAATACGCCTGAATCTTTTTTTAATCATTTAATCCATTTAATCCCTCTACAACTTTTGATCATCTTATACTTTTAATCCATCTAAATCCACATAATCACTCTAAATCTTTTAGTCCCTCAAATCTTTTAACTCCCTTAAATCTTTTAATCCCTCTGAATCTTTTAATCCCTCTAAATCCATTCATTCTATATCCCTTAAAAGTACGCACTCTATATCATTTATTCACTTAAATTCAAATTCATAATAACACTCAAATTTATTAATATCGCACTTAATCACTCAATATTCCTTTTAATCCAAAAATGTCTTCCAAACCCTAAAAAAAGTTTTAAAAATACATTTTAATCACAAAACTAATTTAAATATTATTTTTAAATAATGAAAAAAATGTTTACACCGTTTTGGATTCGAACACTAAACCCCACCCCCAAAACCCAACACACTAACCACTACACCAACACACAACTGTTTTCTTTTCTCTTTTAATTCTATATGTAAATACAATTTCCGACAAATTTCGACTTTCCGACCTTAAAAGTCAAAATTTCAAAAATCGGAGATCGACAGTCGATCGGAAATATATTTTTACATAGGTATACCAATTTTCAGCTTTTTAAATTAATTTTAAAGAAAGATTTGTTCTTTTTTCGAAATTTTTGCATGTTTTTCTCTTATATAGAGATTAGATGAAAAGCCAATTTGTTCTTTTTTCATAAATTTATGAATCATTGGGTAGCATTTTTTATACTTAATGATATATCTGCTCCATACTTTACTGCTAAATTAATTTACAACGTCCTATTATTAGAGCGATATACAGGAGAAGTACAAGTTGTAAGGTGGTTCAACTACATTTTCAAAAACTTTATAGGAACATGAAACTAATTGTATATTATATCAAGGATTGGCAATTCTACATAAAATATATCCATGATTTCCCTTGGTTCCATCTTTTTAAAAATTTCGTTTTTCTTTGATTTTGCTGAACTAAATTTCCGTTAATTATTATCCAAAAATTTCTTATTGTCCTCGGATTAAAATAAAAAAAGAATTATCAATATTTATTGAGTTTGAACATAGATACTTGAGTTTCAACCGAGAGTTTGAACCGAGATATGTATTTTCAAAATAAAATGGACGGAAAATTTGTATAATTTTCGTATTTAACTACAAAAGAAAAATTAAAAAAAAATTTCGTGTTCATCCTATATTTTTTTGAAGACATTTTTTATAAATTAGCTAAATTTCTAGTTTGTACAATTTTAGTATTTATTCTATTAATTTTTCTTCGCCCAATTCGTTCTCTAGGAAACTACAATAATACAAACTACATTTTTTCCGTTCTAATTGCTTACGTCTAAATTTAATTCAATTTTAATCTTTTCACATTTAATTTTAAAATTTAAAAATTAAAAATATTCTTTTCCCTTTAATGAATATAAAATAGATAAAGTTAGGTTGATTATGTCCAAATTAATTTTAATTTATTGTTCTCATAAAAGTCCGCAATTTTTATGCGCAAATTTTTGTCAGCAAATTTTATCCGCAAACTTTATACGCAAATTTTATGATTAGGGGGTCGGTAATTCCCGAAAATTTTTTTAAAGTATTTTTTCACACTGGAATTATAAATATAATTTTTTATTGTTCAAACACTGAAAAAGAATTATTTGCAGAGTCCGCAATTTCAAATTTATTGTCCGAAAAATTAGTCAATTACCAATTTTCACCAATTCTCTAACTATAAACTACAAGAAAGGTGGCTATAAAAATTGTGACGGCGAGCACTTTTTGCAAATATTAGAACACTTGTTTAGTCATCCTAATTAAAAATAAAAATATATATAAGTAATGTTTGTTAAAATATTTTTTAGTTATTCTCTTCTTTCCCTCCCTAAATCTCACTTGAGTAGGAAGCATAATTTTTCTATTAGTTATAAAAATTTGGGCGAGCTACTTATTAAGATAGCTGGGTTAATAAAGGATATTAGAGAGTACCTTGCTGCGAGGAAATTTTTTATTCTATATATTGATGATGGTGGATCAAATAAGGCTGGGCGAGTAAGGCTACCTAAAATAAGGGTACCCTCTTCCTCGCATCATTTTTCCTAAATAAATTAAAAAATATACCTATTTCTCATTATTATTTTTTTATTTTTTAAATTATTTATTTTAAAAAATACAGATTTAATTTTTCTATTCAATAAAAATGTCGTTTAAACCAACCAAGGGTCTTTTAATCAAGGACTGGAAACAAGATGTTATTTATCTTGTCCAGTTCCCACGTACTCATGTTATTCCAAGTCCATCCCCTTTTGCCCTTAAGTTGGAGACGTGGATTAGAATGAATGGGCTCACATATAGAGTAAGTAAATTTTTCCGCTTTTAATTTTTGGTCTTTACGGTTATGTTCCAAAAAGTCCGCAAGTTTCATCCGCAATTCATTTTTTGAATTGCGGATAAAATTTGCGGACTTTTTGAACAAAACGTGATAAAAACATAATTAAACGGGGCAAAAATAATTTTTAAATTAAATCAGAATGTAAGCAATGAACTAACAAAAGGATCAGCTAAATGCCAGATTCCTTTTATCGAATTAAATGGACAGCAATATGCAGATACTAAGGAAATAATTGAACATTTAAAAAATTATTTTAAACTTTCAATTGATTCAAATTTAAACACCGTGGAAAGAGCACATTTAAGAGCTTATACAATACTTATCGAGGAGTCGTTATTTCGGTAAAAAAATTTGAATTAAATGAGGATTGAATTAAAATATTACGAATTATGGCATGGCTCCAAGACCATCTCTAGGTGTTAAAACCGGAGTTAAGAATTTGAAAACCACAGAACCGGAGCTATAACAGACTTTAGGGCATCCAAAATCCATGTCCCTGACCAAGTCTGATAATAAATAATTTTTCTATTTAAATCCAAAGGTGTGGGCAATATTTTCGGAGCTTTGATATTGACTGGCTATTTACGGAAGAGGGATTCTTATCCCATGTAAAAGGCCTTAAAAAATTTTTAATAGGAAAACTTGGACCTACAAAGCTCAAAAATACGGTAAATTGAGAGTATTATTAAACAAAAATTAATTCTAGTTAAAAAATATTGTCTATGTCCAAGGTTATGGACGTCATTCAAAACACGAAGTTGATGAAATAGCCAAAAAAGATTTACTTGCCCTTTCAACGTAGGAGAAAAAATTTCTTAACTAAAAAATATTTTTAATTTTGTAGTCTACTTGGAGATAAGCATTTTCTTTTTGGAAGTACTCCATCAACAGTTAATATTTTTTCAATATTTTATTTAAAAAATTAATTTAAAAAATTTTTTTTCAGTTAGATGCAATACTTTTTGGATTATTAGTACAATATACAGATACACCCACTTCAGAAACGATAATGCCTTTCCTTGAAAAAAGTGCCCCAAATCTGCTAGCATTTGTTTCATTAATTAAAAAACGTTATTGGCCTGATTGGAATGAAATTACTGAAAAGTTGTTGTTAAATCCTGAAGATATTGAAGTAAAAAAGGAACAAAAATAAATTTAAAGAAAAATTATTTTTCCTAAGATAAATTATTTTTTTAAATGACATAAATAAATTTCAAAAAATTAATTAGTCGCCAAAAAACTACGACATTAGATCCGGATCTAATATCCGGATCTAATATCCGAACTGAAAATTTAAGAAACCCGTTCGGATCCGGATATTATAAATAACGTAAACCATCTAATCCTTAATCAATTACAGTAAAATGATTAAAATAAAATAATCTCTAACCATTATGCACATTTCAGCTATAAAGCTGGAACAAAATTTGAACGTACCCCCATTTTTAAATTTATTATTTGAAAAATTCATTTCATACTTTAAGCCAAAAATGCTATAGAAATTGTGATTTAGTGTCTAATATAGAAAGTATATTTTTCCTTTTTGGAGAATACCAGTTACACCTACATAAGCGACACAATTGTTTTATTTTTTTTAATTAAATAAAAAAATAAATTTTTTTTCCTCTTTTCAAATTTCGGTTGATTAACCTCAATCATTTCCTATCCATCGTGAAAAATTTTTATGAGTAATCCCCATTAAAAAAACAGGAAATTTAATAGGGAAAGAAGTGCGCAATGTGTTTAAACAATTTTACACAAAAATTCTTTTTCATTCTCCCCATTTTTCAATTATTTTTAAAATGTATCTTTATATTTTTTATTCAATTTTCAACCAATTTTTTTGTGTCCAATTTTATTTTTTTGATTTATTTTTATTAGAAAAATTTTTTCCTTGTTTTTGAACATGAGGTCCCCCTCGAATTTATGAAATTATAACTCAACGAATACCTAACCTTTAATTCTCAAATTTTGGGATCTATTAGAAAACACTCTGAAGAATATATTTCCGAAGTTTGGCAGCTTTTGAACATCTACAAAAAATTCTATAACTATTTTTGTCGAGCGAACTTTTTTTGAAGAGATCAAGAAATAGTAACATGCCATAATTATTCTCGAAAATCGTGAATTAATTTTCATTTCTTCACTTTCCTTGATATGTCGTACAAACTAAATATTTTTCAAAAATCTCAGTCATCGAAATCCTGATTTTTCAAGATCAATCCGTTTATTATTTTTATGCTTTTGATTCTATCACAATTTATTTTTAATAAAAAATTTTTTCATATATAGAATGTCGTTTAAACCAACCAAGGGTCTTTTAATCAAGGACTGGAAACAAGATGTTATTTATCTTGTCCAAGTACCACGTACTCATCTTATTCCAAGTCCATCTCCTTTCGCTCTTAAATTGGAGACGTGGATTAGAATGAATGGGCTTACTTATAGAGTAAGGAATTTCTTAATTAAATAAAAGACGTTTCAATGAACTATTTTTTATGGTCATTATATTCCGATTAGATATTTAATTTGGGTTTGAAGCAGGCGATATTCCTGAATAAATCGTTAGGTGTTAAGGGGCAATTCTAGTAGGCATACACAAATCCGCAAAAAATATCCGTAAAAGATATTTATCCAAACTCTAAATAATTTCCAAATTAATCAGAATGTTAGCAATGAAGGGTCGAAAGGATCATCTAAAGGCCAAATTCCTTTTATTGAATTAAATGGACGGCAATTTGCAGATAGTAACCAGATAATTGAACATTTGAAAAATTATTTTAAACTTTCAATTGATTCAAAATTGAACAGTATGGAAAGAGCTCATTTAAGAGCTTATACAATACTTATTGAGGAGTCGTTATTTCGGTAAAAAATTAAAATTAAACGAGAGATAGAGAGGATCAGAAATAGGTAGAGGGATCAGAATTCATTCTTGATTTTCCTGATCCATAATGCAGATCCAGAATTTTAGAAAATACCGATTTTTGGGTTTGTTGCTATCTCTCAGAGGGATCCGAGAATCTAAAAACCCCAAATCCTGAGCCACATACCACCCATTACTTGCAGAGAAAAATAAAATTTTAACTGAACAGTTGTCTTCAATATTTTCGAAGCATTGATTTTGGTTGGCTCTTTACAGAAAAAGGGCTTTTGGCCCATGCAAAAGGATTTCAAAAATTATTAGCGCAGAAATTCGGAGCAAAAAAGCTTCAAAAAGCGGTAAATTAAAATTTAAATTTAAAAGAGAAAATAAATTCTAGATAAAAAATAGCGTTTATGCCCAAGGTTATGGGCGCCATTCATTAATTGAAATTGAGGAGATTGCCAAAAAAGATTTAATTGCTCTTTCAACGTGAGAGAAAAAATTTTTTCTAATTTTAAAAAAATATTTTTTATTTTATAGTTTACTTGGAGATAAACCTTTCCTTTTTGGAAGTACTCCTACTACAGTTAATATTTTTTAAATTATTATTAGCATAAAACAAAATCGGCCTTAAATCCATGCTAATTTTTATTCAAAAAATTTTTTCAAACCTTGGGAGATTTATCAGACAAAATTACTCACCCTGTGTATAGTGAATTTAATTTCATTTGATTTTAATTTTATTTAGTAGCACAGTCGGTACCGACCAGTAGTCTAGCCTATCTAAAAATAAATTTTCAATTTTCGTGGGGTCTGGTAACACCCTGGTACTGTTACTCACTATCTAAGCTATCAAAAAATATAATCAAGTTTTATATTTTGGATAGACATTTTGGAATACTTGTAATCAGACCTGCTCACGGATACTGATTTCGATATCCGTATCCAGATATTTACGCAGATACAGGCGGATATCCGCAGGCATCTTGATATTTCTGAATCCGTATCCGTATCCATGAGCAGCTAACCATACTTGTGATTAATCTAACCATAATTAAATTAATAAATCCAAAAAGATAACAATTTTTTGGAAGCAAAGGGAAAAATTTATAATTTTTAAAAAATTAAAAAAATTTATTTTTCAGTTAGATGCTGTACTTTTTGGTTTATTAGCACAATTTACTGACACGCCTATAATTTCTGAAACAATAATGCCTTTACTCGAAAAGAGTACCCCAAATCTGCTAGCATTTGTTTCATTAATTAAAAAACGTTATTGGCCTGATTGGAATGAAATTACTGAAAAGTTGTTGTTAAATCCTGAAGATGCTGAAGTAAAAAAGGAACAAAAATAAATAAAGGATTTACCCAACAAATTAATTTTTAATAAATATTTTAATAAAATTAAAATTTCCAAAAAAAATTTCCAAAATTTCTTTCAAAAACATTCACATAAACAGTCGATTATACGCCCGACTTTAGATTTTGCAATATCCTAGGCGGGAAAATATAATGTATTTCACAGGCATATATACATTTAATTGCCAAAATAATTGACTATTATTCACGTGAAAACAGTAAATACGAGGGGGAGAGAAATTTAAAAATTTATTTTTATTTATTTTTGAAAAGAGGTAAGTGGAGATGTATGGGGGACTTTTAATTTATTTTATTTAAAATTTTCTATAGCAGCTATAATTAATTATTAAATTCTCCAACTCGCCCAAGGCTTTGTTTCAATACTTCTAATTCCTGAGGAAATACCATTATTAAGCTTTAAAAGCCGTATAATGTATTAAAAGCCATATAATAAGGTTGGCGGTATTATGAAAAATCATCAGATATCTTAATCAGAACTTGTATCTAAACTGATTTTCGGTAATTTTTCGATTCCAGATATTCTAAACTGCCAACCTTATAAATTTTTGTAAGGCATATATGATATTTAATTCCTAAAGCTATGCAGAAGGCGGCAAGGCCTGGTAAACTGAAAAGATCAGCCGCCTAACCGTTTGCATTAATCTGAAGGAGTAATAGCTAGCCAATTCAGCTTTATTAAATTTGAATATTTCGCAATATTTTTTTATTTATTTTTATTTATTTAAAAAATATTATTTTTGCCGCCTTAATGCACTTTATATTTTTTTTTGAGTTTTAAAAATATTCACACGCTTTTTAATTTTGTAAACGTAATTTCGAAAATAAGGAAATGTTAAAATAAGCTGGGAAATAAAACTATTTTCTCAATTATTTGTTAATTCTCAATTATTTATTAATCGCTCGGATTTTAATTTCCCTTTTCCCATTATTTTAAAGTTGGTAATGCAGCACATCGGAGATTTGCACTTTTATAAATTAGAAAATTGAAGGCTGCGAAAAGATAAGGAACGGAAGACAGGAAGTCGGATTTGGTTAAAGTTGGAACGATGGACCTATTTCAATAAACACCCATCCCCCTCATCCGTTCAATGTGCATAAACTAAAGATGGCTATGAATGTCTAATAACTTTCCATTAAACTGGAGCCTAATAATAATATATTTTCAAATATTTCTATTTGTTTTTTATTATACTTTGTTAAATAAAAATTTAATTTTGTTTAATTAGGATTTAAAGTTTTCTAAATTTTCATGCTCTTTTCAAATATTCTTCTGCCTTTTGGCATTATTATATTTTTAAATTTATTATTATCAAATGCTGCGCCACCAAGTTTTTATCCTAAAAAGGGTAAGGGTTTTTAATTAAAATGGAAGGGGTCTAGAAACATTTTCTGTGTTAGGAGATTATCCCCAGCATTAATTGACTATGAATCTAGTGTGCGGATCATGTATGTGGTTATGTGCGGATTGCGGATCATGTGCGGACAATTTGCGGATTATGTCAAGGGAAGATGTTTAAAGGTAAGATTGATAACCTGAGGTGTTGATGACCTAAAATTGATAACCATTTGATAAGCTAAGGAAAATTACGGTAGAGAGAAGGAGAGGAGAAGAATGCAGCAAAAAATGTTTTTGCCTTTTGCGGACATATAGACCACTAGCAGGGCATTTACCGTATGTATAAGGCTCACATGCCATCTCCGTCGGGAGGCATACTATTTATCCAGCTCGAGAGGCACTAAACTAAAGTGACATAGGTATTATTGGAATGCTATCCTTATTTTTAAAAAAATTAAATACGCTAATAACTTTTTTTTTAAAGTTTTATATCTTAAATACTATGAATGGCGCTTCTTTTATAATCCACTTGATTATGCAGAAATTATTCTAGAGTGGCATTATTCGGATTTATTATTAACAAATAAACTGAGAGTTGTTGATGACAAATATTTGAAAACTAGTGCGGTTACACAACATTATTTGGTTAATATGTATATCAAAATGAATCGTCAAGAAGACCCAGATATTTTGAAAAAGGTTATTTTAGTTTGCTAAAATTGTTGCAAGTATTGTTGGACAACGTCCCCAAAAGTTTGGAAAACGTCCCCAAAAGTATGGAAAACGTCCCCAAAAGTATGGACAACGTCCCCAAAAGTCTAGACTACGTCCCCAAATGTCTGGACAACGTCCCCAAAAATCTGGACAACGTCCCCAAATGTCTCAAATATGGAAAAAATTTCTCTTATACTTATAAAAATATTTTTTTTTAATTTCAGCTTAGGATGTTTGGAAGTTTAATAATCAATTATAGCTTTGGTGCAATATTAGAAATTTGTAGACATTTAAAAATTAGAGATATCTTAATTAATAAAAAGAAGAATAATGATAGAGTCGATTATGAAAATATCTCACCTTATAATGTTATTTGTAATGTTAAAGAAGTGGCTAATCTAATTGAAATGAATAAAAAAATTCGTGAAGAATCGGATTTTCTAATTTTTATCAAATTATTAAAGAATCCAAGTTTTTCAGACTTTTTTAGAAAATATAAAGACGACAAGAATGCCTTGAAAAATATAGAGGCTGGACTTTTTATTGTATTTGGTAGTGTACGTCTGTATAGCTTATATGAAGGATTCCCTGAATTCTTTCAAAATATGAGTATGTTTTTTAATTAATTATGGAATGTTTTGAAATAATTTAAAACTAGATTTGGGCGGGATCGGGACCGGTCAAGGTTATATTCCAAAATCCCGATTTCGGCCAATGACGATCCCACAGCCGGGATGAGGAACATTATATAAAAATCCCGATCTAACGTCAGGATCCCGATCCCGCCCAACTTTATTTAAGACTAAGAACATTAACGTACAGAAGTAAATGTTTATTTTAAATATTAATTAATGTACTCTCCCAATTTTCAGTTATAATTGAAAAAGAAGATCAAGAAAATTTTCCATTAATTTATAAACTCTATATAGAGTATTTTGAAACTAAAGATATGCTAACTAAATGGAGAAATAAGCTTCTTATTGAATATGTAATATATAGGGAATGGCTTTGTGGGCCCAATAATAAAGGTAAATTAATATAAAATAAATAATTAAAATTATTTTTATTTTATTTAAGGCCAAAATAATTCGGAAGAAGACATTTATTGTATTAATTCATATCTAGATGAAGCTTGGAAGGAAATAAATAAATATTACTGGTATGGGGAGGAGGCTTTATTAATTATTATTAATTCTGATGGGGACGAGGAAGATATGATTTGGAATATAATTTTTGTTTGTTTTATTAAAAATTAAAAAAAAAATTTTTATAAAAATTTTCAAAAAAAACTCTTCTAAAAATTTTCTAAAAAAATTTTTTCAATAGAAAATTTATCTGGAGCCGGAGGAGTATTCTACCTCACAATTAGATGCAAAGACAAATCCCTCATTCCTACAAGCATCTTTGGATGCTCTAATGTCGATTTATAAGGAAAGAGGGATTGAAGAATTTAAAAATGTTGAAGAATGGCACAAATTATTATTAGATAAAAATAATAAAAAATTATTTTTGAATAGACGGCGATGGAAGGATTTAATCAAGATAAATTTGAGAAAAAATAATTTATTAAAAAATAATGAAGGCAGAAAGCATATGCATACAGCAAAATTATTAAATTTATTAAAAGGCAATAATGAAGATACAAATCCTGAAATATTAAAAATTCGGGAAGCTATACTTTCAGCTACACGTAGAATATTTTACAATTAAATAAAGATTTCAAAATTAATTTATTTTATAAAACATATTTTATTATTTAGCATCGGATTTAAAAGCAATTACGAATTACTCTGCCCAAAGCTTGATAGATTTATCCTGCAATGTGGGCGATAATTTAACTGAGGTGGTTAATATTTAATTAGCTTTATTTTTAATTTAGTCTGATATCAGTAAAATTATTATAATAATCAGTTATCTTAAGAATAGGGATCGAACTGGGATTGACTTACTGGGATGACTGGGATTGTCTTACGAGAATAGACAATTCAAAAAATATTTATCTAAATAACAAAGATTTTTGAACGAGATCTCGTCTCAGTCCGATCTCTAATTTAGTCACGAAATAATCTTAATAATTTATAGATTGTTTCTGAATCTATCAGTGAAATAAGTGAATCGAGTTCAATTCCAAAAAATGGTCAAAGCTTGGAAAGTCCTTCAACTGACACTTCAATATTAAATTATCGTGATATTGTGAATGAAATTGAAGAAGTTTCAGATATTAATACTACAACAGATGATAATAGCTCTATATTTTTACAAGATTTTAGTACCTCAGAAGTAGGTACCTCTGTAAGTATACCTTCATATTCGCCTTCATTTCTGCAACATTTGGATTATGAAATGAAAGCTTATATTAATTTTGAGGGTAAATAGATAATTTTAAAAATTAGAAAAATTTTTTTTTTTAAATTTTAAAGACTTATTTGCTAAAATGACAAATAAAAAAGAAATATCAGAAGATTATTTACTACAAATGTTTTCGCTTTTAATTGAAACAAATGGTCATATTGAAGTTTTGATTTATCAAAAACATTTTTTAATTTACGCAAATATTGCGATAATAGTAAAAATAATTGAGGAAGGACTGAAACTTGAAATACTTTTTGGGGATAACTCTCAAAATTTCAAATTTGTCAACGAGCTATGGTTAGAATTTAAAGAGAAAATTTTAAATATGTCCAAAAATGAAGGAAACGATATAGATGAGCAAGAAAAAAGATTAGATTATATTCTAAAATTAGTTTATCGCTTTTGGTATAACAGTAAATATTGGGGAAATTTTTCAAATGAATGGACAAAAAGGTTTGTTCGCATCGGGGATGGGCGGGTTATCCGTAACCCGATTCCCGGATTAAAATTAAACATAAATTTAAGCTTACAAACTTTACATAAACTTTAAGTTTACGAACTTTATATAAACTTTACTTAAGGAAAACATTTAAATAAACTTATTTTTAAGCTTATCAACTTTAAAGAGTTTAATTTTAAGTCAAGCTTACCGACTTTAAATAACCTTAATTTCAACCTTACTAACTTTAAATAAATTTTAAGTTTACCAACATAAAAAACTTAATTTTAAGCTTACCAACTTAAACTAAAGTTTACAAACTTTTTATAAAATAACCTAAACTTAGCAATATTAATAAACTTATTTTAAGCTTACCAACATTAATGAACTTAATTTAAAGTTTACCAACTTTACATAAATTTTAAGTTTACGGACTTTATATAAACCTAACTTAAACTCATCAATTTAAATAAACTTTATTATAAGCATACCAACTTTAAATAAACTTATTTTTAGCTTAGCAACTTTAAATAAACTTAATTTTAAGATTCCAACTTTAAATAAACTTATTTTCAAATTTACTAACTTTAAATAAATTTTAAGTTTACGAACTTTATTAAACTTAAATTAAAGCTTACAAACATCAAGTAACTTATTTTTAAGTTTACCAACTTTAAATAAACTTAATTTTAAGCTTACCAACTTTAAATAAATTTTAAGTTTACGAACTTTATATAAAATTAATTTAAAGCTTACAAACATTAATTAACCTATTTTTAAGCTTACCAACTTTAAATAACAACTTTAAATAAATATATATTCGCTTAATACTATAAGTTTACTAACCTAAATAAATTTAATTCTAGTATTACAAGTTTTAAATATAATTTGAGTTTACTAACTTTAAATATACTTAAAGCAAACTTAGCAACTTTTTCTAAAGTATAAAAACTTTAATTTACTTAGTTTTCTATTTTTAAGTTTAAGCTTAAAAGTCCATGGTTTAGTAGTTAAGTTTAATAAATTCTTCAAATTTATTTAATTCAATAATATTTAAGAAAAACATACATTAACTATTCGAAAATGCCCCATATAATTTCACATCTTCGCTTAACATTTTTATCAACTATGTTTGCTGAAAATGCTTGTATCAATAAAGAAGATCAAGTGTTAGTTGATCGGGAATATTTTCAAAAATATTTTGGAGATAAATGTCTCGAGGAAAATGGGCAAATAAAATTTGAATTCTTCGCGAATCTTTACTCTCTAATTGATACATCAGATAAAAATCTATCAGTTAATGAGCAGAATAAATTGATAAATAAATTTATAGGAGAATTAGAAACTCGCTTAAAGAGAACACGTATAATGCTTGATCAACAATTTATGGGTAATCTTAGGAAGTTAAAATTTGGGGAAACTCAATAAAATTTTTAGATAATACATTGAGAAATGAGATGGATAGATTTAATTCAGAAAATAAATTGATAACCAAAGTTTCGAATGAAAAATGGAAAAATTTCAACTTATATGAGATATTAAATCAGTTTAATATTGAATTTGAAGGAGATGAAAAGGCAAATAAAAATAATTTTAATTGTGGGAAGAACGAAATTATAAAAGTTGATGAAGGGAATGATAATGGAAAGCATGATGATGGAGAGGTGATTTATAGTTAATAATTATTACATCAGAAAAATAATTATATTTGTAAATAAATCCATAAATTAAGCTAAGGGAATATTTGGATAAAATTTATCATCAGGACGATAATGTAAAAGCTAAAAGGAATGAAGCTATTCAATGGATAGAAAAACAAGTAAAAATGTGGCTGAATAAACAATGTAGTTCTGTTGGTATTAAATATCAAGGTACCTAATAAAAATATAAAAATATAGGATTTAATATATCTATACGTTTTTATTACTATAATAATACGAAATTTATTTATAATTAATAATATTAATAATAATAATTAATAATAATATTAATTAATAATAATATTAATTATTAATAATATTAATAATTAATGATATTAATTATTTTTAATTAATAATACATTATATGAGGTTTTGAGATAAAAACGTTTGTTAATCTGTTAATGTTAATCTGTCTGTTAATCTGTAATTAATCTGTTAGTCTGTTAATCAAATTTTCATCTTAATTTGATCACCATAATTATTATCATTTATCACTTGCCCAATAAATCTTCAAGTAAATTATTAAATATCAAAGCGGATTATTCAATGATCGTTGGTGGTTCATCCCTATTAGAAACAGCAACATCAGATTCCGATTTGGATATTATATTTTTACTTCCAAATCGTTGTCTTATTCCTAATGATGTTAAAGAATGTAATGAATGCAAAGCAAATTTTAATTCTGGGCGTTTTTGCCAAGAACATGATTTTATATTTGGCGAAGGAGTTGATACGTTTAGTTCAATAATGAAGTTACTGGAGAATGATATAGAGGATTTAAAGGTTCCAAAATAAAAATTTTGTTTATTAATGGCAAGAATGAACCATGAGTACACAGACCCCGTTCCCGAACGATTTCTCAAAATTATCCCCAACCCGCACCACACTACGAAAAATTATCTCTGATAATTAGCAAAATTCACCATTAAACTAAATAAAATTCATTAAATTATCAGGTCAACACAATACCCTATGGAAGAGTACCACTAATTGAAATACAATATAAAAATATAGAAATTGATATAATGTTTGCGATTAATGCTTCTAAAATAAATACCTCATATGGAGATTTAACTAATTATACAAGTAGAAAAATAATTTTGGATAATCTGAAAAAGATTGATATGATTATTGAAGAGATGGTTAATGCAGATGAGAAAAAAGTATTAACTAAAAGTGTCATAATTTTGGCAGGTGAATTATTTTTAGACTTTCAAAAATCACTTAGAAATTTTCAAATTTCTATGAGATAAACATAATAAATGATATTCCTCGATTTAGGATACCTATGTTTTTTAAATTTGGTTGGTTGCTCATTCGGTGGGTGGCTGAGCTTCCTAAACTATACGGCCTAATTAAACTGCCCCTAATTATTAATGCTTTTAAAACAAACTTTAATTATTAATAAAATTAGTAATTAAGAACTTTATTTATTAATAAAATTTAAAGGCTATCGAATAGCATATAGATTAAAATATTTTCTCATTGATGATGGAAGAAGGCCAATTTTTACAAATTTACTTCGAACTATTAAACTATGGGCAAAAAGTAATTTTTAATTTTAAAAATTTTCATAATTTTTAAATTAAGAAAACGAAATTTATTCAAATATGTTTGGATATTTAAGTGGAACTATATTAACTATTATGTGTTCAAAAATTATTTTAATTTATACATCAGAAAATTTATTATTCTTAATTAAGAAATTCTTTTTCACATTTGCAAATTGGTTTGATTTTTTAAAACATTAGTGTTGATCGCTATAAGTAGACCGTTATATGGCAGATTCCGATTTTTCAGAACCCCATTATCAAGTCGGTATAGGTATATTATCTGTCAAATGCCAGTACCGAGTTTAGGCTTGATCCTGCCACAGGATAACCCATGTTACTAAACTATATCTGAGTTGATTATAAAAATTCCGATACTATTGAGAAGAGTAAACCTGAAACTATTAACAAATTAAAGTTGAAATATGTCAAACAATTATATAATAATCTCAATATATTAGACTTAATAATTTCAGGGATTGGCCAATGCCCGTGCTTGTAGAACCATTAAACACAAACCAACAATTAAATTCAAAAGAAGACATAAATTTGAGACCCTGGGAGATTACAGATATTGACCCATATAATGGACATGAAGGGGATCAAATGCCTGTAATCTCTCCTTTATATCCCGAGCAAAATACAGCATATAATGTTAATTTAAATACAAGAAAATTAATTACAAAAATAATGAACGAAGGTTTTTTGAAAAATTTACAAAAAAATATTTTTTTTAAATTTATTTTTAAGCCTACAATTTACTGGAAAATGAAGGGCACAATAATTATTTAAAACTTTTTGAAAATTTTAATTATAGAAAATATTACAATTATTTTATTTTAATTACATGTTTGGAAACAGAAATACAAACAAATAATAATTGTATTTCTGTGAAAGCAAAATTAAGAAAAACATTATTTAAGTGGGCGGATTTGGCCAAGATAAAGTCTCAAATTGACCAATATCATGTGATCAGTAGTTTTCAAAGAAAAGAAGAAAATTGTTTGATCAAAGGGTATGTTCATAAATAGGTAATTCCAGAAACTTCTGGCCTAGCGGAACCGACTGGCCTACCGGATCTTCCGGCCTACCGGAGCCGGAACTTCCGGCGCAACACTAGTACGAATCCATAATTGGGAAATAAAATTAATTTGTGAGGAGGGAAAATTTTCGATTTCCAATATATTCTTGATATTGAATGTAAGGGTGATTAAAGAGCACACTAGATTGTGCCAACATTTTCATTATTTCTAAAATTATATTTCCACAAGTATTGACACAATGTTAACATCATCCCTATAATGTTATATCCCTATAATATCCCTATAACTAAAATAACTAAATTTAAAAACAGATTATATGGACCATGTACAACTTGGATTGTTGGCATTAAACTGATTAATGATTCTGAAAATGAAGTTACAAACTTTGCCAAAGAAAGCATTGAAATGCTTAGTTATTATACAAAAAGTTTGAATAAAGGATCAGTAATAGTATTTTCATTTTTTGTGGGTGAATCAGAAATTGATCAAAAGTTAGTTTATGAATTCTAAATTTTAATTTTTAACGTTGGCATATTCTTTATTCATAAAGTTCAATAATATGGCTAATAAAAGCTTAAAATATAACACATTATTTATAAACTGGGATTTCGGTTATTATTTTCTCGGGACTTAGTGGGAATTAGCTTGGCGGATCATGATGCTGGAATTCCGGAAATTTTCTTTCCGGATATAAAATCCGGATATCCGAAGAGTTCCATCTATCCGCCAACGGGTAAAGAGGCTTAACTAAGGGAGGAGGCTTGACTAAGTAGACAAAGTATTGAAGGTAGATTCAATACCTTATCCTTTACAAAAGAAAAATTCGAAAATATTATTTTATTTTGAAGGATATCCTCATTTATTTACGATAAAACTGAAGATCCATCTACAATTAATGATACTAATAAAATCCAAATAAAAAATGAAAACAGACAAATATACAGACAATATTCACAAGTATATTATGGACCTACTCAAAATTTGCGAAAAGAAAATCCACTAGATCATAACAAGCTTAGACCTCCAAATAGTTGTGATAATTACCTTGATGATAATTTTGTATTTTTGCCAAAACAGAAAGATTTGGTGATTTATTTTAAATTATTAAATAAATTTTTAGAATGATTAAGGTCCTATTTTATAAAAAATTTTTTCAGGAAAAAGGCAAAGCTTCCAAAAATAAAAAGGAAAAATATTCAAAAACTAAAAATAAGAATTCGAGAAAAGGGCGAAGTTGAGGATACTGTATTCTCTCGATTAATTACCCTCTATTACTATTTTTAAATATTTAGGGTTTTCCATTTATGTAGATGACATTGAACCTGCATTATGAAAAATAAATTACTTATTTTAGTGAATAGGAGCGGCACGGTTCATTATATGTTTCTGAACAGCAAACCCGTGTATAAATTCAAGGGTAATTAATCGAGGAACTGCGGTAGATGTCTTTAAAATTATTTTTATTTTTTATTTATTTTTTAGAATTTATATATAAAATTTGTTTATTTTTATTTGAAAACTATTTACATAATTTATAGATATTTGAAAATTAAATTTATTTTTTGATTATTTTCTCAATTATATTCAGCATATTTCCCCGATATTCTCACTTCTTTATATCCTCCGTATTTAACGCTAATTGTTCACAAATTTCGCTCCAGTCTGGCCAAAACTGTTCTTTCATCCGTTTCACAAATTCCATAAGATTTGGGGTACTTTTTTCTATAAATTGATTTATTTCTTTTAAATTCCGTGGCACATAAATTGAAACTGCCAAAAATCCAAAGGCGATGGCATCGAGCTAAATTAAAATTGATAATAGGTGTATCGAATTGAATTAAAGAGTTGATCGGCATTAATACATATTAACCAAGAAATATATTGAAATTTTCATAAGGTATGAATAGGACTCATAATTTAGGTTTATTCAGCTCGAAAGCGTATATAATTCAAATATCATTGGGGGCTCAAAATCATAGGAGATTTGGGAGATTTTGAGCGATGGTCTAACTAGCATATATAGAGAAAGCAAAAATATACACGTGGAATTTGAAAAAAATTAAACACACCGTTGAAGGTTGATTACCAAAAAAGTAGGGCTTTTCTCCAAGAAAAGTTGATAGGGCCATCAAATCCTTTTTGGCGATATCCTCAATTTCATTAACTGAATGTCGCCCATAGCCTTGCGCATTAAGTGTTTTCTTTGTCTTTATTTTAAATTTAAAAATATTTTTTGCCTTCTTTAACTAACCGAATATTGAAATTTTTTGGGTATTAAATTTTTTGCGATAAATTTTTTGGCGCCAGTAAAATAAGGCAAAAAGCCTGAATCTGTTCCAATCCACGAGGCGTTAATACTAAAATCATACTGGAGGCACCTGTATTAAATTGTTATTTTTATTTAGATGAAAGAAACTCTAGAAAAATTTTTGGGAACTCCTAAAAAATTATTATGGAAAATATTTTCAAGATTAAATTTAATCTGTTTCAATTTTGGGGTTCCTTATTAAAGCTCCTACTGAGAAAGACAAGGATTAACCTATTTTTAAAATCCTAATTCTAGCTATACCTAATAAATAGAACATCATGAGGCGTTATTCTAGCTAGAATACCACCGAAAATTTTCATTTAAATGGAAAATTTCGGAAAGATTTTTATATAATTTTTAGAGAATTTTTTGTAATTTATAATGGAATCTCTTAATTTTTAACATTAAATTAATTTAAAAAAAATCATTGAGAAATTTAAAAAAAAAATTTTATACCTAAAGAAGGATTCTTCAATAAGCAAACTAAAAGCTCGCAGATTAGCACGTTCAGAGCTGTTAAGATTTCCGTCAATAGGCAACTTAAAGTGCGAACGTAAGTGTTCTATTATAAAATTGCTGTCAGCGTGTTGACGGCCATTTAATTCGATAAACGGGACTTGGCCCTTCACAGAAGCATGTTTAAACTGGTTACTCACGTTCTAAAAATGAATTTAAATTGATTTAAAAATAGAAAGCTGTTGAAGAATGTTGATAAAATTAATCTTATATCATTCCGTCTCAGTTTAATTAATAGGAAACGTTCCTATTAGAACTCAGGGCGCTTGAATTTTTTAAAAATATTGGAGGGAATTGAATGCTCTAGATCCTCCAAATACTATGTATCTCACACGGATGGGTCCTGATGTATTTTAAAAATTGGAAGAAGGAAATCGGAAGAAATCGAAGAAAATAAAAACGGAAGTAGGCGGAAGATGCGAGAGATCCCATCCCTGCTAAGTATCTACGTAAATGAATCTCTCAATTTAATACTCGTCCCATAGTTTTTTTTATTATAATTTTAATCACAATTTATAAAAAAAAATTAAATTTATTTGCCTGATATTTAATATTATTCATTCTAAGCCATGTTTCCAATTTTAAGGATGAAGGGGATGAGGAAGGAATTGAATGAGTTCTTGGAAATATAACTAAATAAACTACATCTTCTTTCCAATTAGGGACAAGTAAATTATGTGTTGCTTTTAACATTTGATAAATATATTTTTTAATTAATTTCAATCATAATTAAACAGAAAATAATATTTATTTAAAATTAATTCAAAGGTTAAAACGAATTGATCAAAGGATATATCTAAAGAGGGATCTCTGTCTCATAATTTCCAATTAGGTTAGTATAACTGAGTAAGATCATGATTAAGTACCATGATCAGGATCAACACGTGATTAAGTACTCTTCAGGCTACCTCTAGGTATCGAACCTGAACAAATTGCCCACAACCCCGGCATGACATCTGATTATCTCATAATCAGAAACTTAACATGACTACTTAATGCCCCAGGCTTCGAATTTTAAAAATTAAAAACGGGTTTGTTTGATATGATCAATGCCTATAAATAATATTTTAAGACGATATACTTAAAATTATACATAAATTGAATTAACAAATAATTTTTTATAACAGAAGATTATAAAATAAATAATTTAAAAAATTTAAAATATAAATCAGTTTTGACTTGAATTTTTAATTTTTATGATTTAGATAATTAAAAAATAAAAAAAATATTTTTTAATGAAATAAAAAGAATTTGGACGCCCCCACAGGAAATCAAACAAAAACAAATAAAAATAATTCTTTAAAGGAATGCGCGTTATTTTTACATTCTAGGAGGGGTAATTGGAACCGGTTTTTTACTCAAAACTTTTTGGTAATAATTATATTTCCCCCTAATTTTTTTTATTAGAAAGACCAACCACACAAATATTTTAATAAATAAAATTAAAGGAAAACATTGGTTGGTGTAATTAAATTAAATAATATTTAGATTATGAGGGAATTTCGATGGAGTTGTTGATCGAACTCAAATATATATCTTATCATATTAACGTGAAAAAATGCTTGATTAACGAGAAAATATGCTTGATTATTACGTTAATCTTTTGATTATTCCTTCGATTATTGTCGTACATCTGAGAAATCGTCGCCTCTCTGCACGAGAAACGGGGAATCTAACAACTATGTTGGATGAGAACTGCTAATCACAAAACAAGCTACACCAATTTCCTTCAAAATTTACACAAACCAACATTTGTATAGACATAATAATTTGAATAATTATAGGTAGGGCGTGTCAAAATATGCAAGGAAAATCCCAAAATATGCGCATATATATGCACCTAAAAAGCCCAAAATATGCACCAAGATATGCAAAATATGCTCTAAATATACAGCAAAAATAACGAAAATATGCTTTAAAAAATTAATATTTGAGGTAAAAAATACTAATTTAGCATTTAAATTCCAGTTTAAGAGCACTTCTAAAAGATTTTATGAACTTAAAATTCAATTAAAAAATTTTTTTTGAAAAAAAATTTTTCGCGAAAAATTTTTCGAAAAATATTTTCAACAAATTTTTATTAAAAATTTTTTTGCCCAAAAAAATTCCAAAATTTTGAAAATTTTGCCTGATTTTTACTAAAATTTTCCAAAAAATGCCAAAATATGCACAAATTTTGGTAAAAATATGCAAAATTTACCAAAATATGCACAGATATGCAAATATGCACGAAAGTACCGAAATATGCAAAAATATGCAACTTTTCCACTACATTTCCAACTTTTACTGCATCTCCAACTTTTCGAAGAAATTTTTTTGAGGTCTGTAAAAAATATATGTGATTCTCCTCCAGATTCTACATAAAATACAAAAAAATCATCCAAATCGGTCGAGATTCGACCGAGTTATAAATTTTTGAAAATCGAAAAAACGCGATTTTTTTACGAAAAATGGCAAAAATATGGTGTTTTTCGATTTTCAAAAATTTATAACTCGGTCGAATCTCGACCGATTTGGATGATTTTTTTGTATTTTATGTAGAATCTGGAGGAGAATCACATATATTTTTTACAGACCTCAAAAAAATTTCTTCGAAAAGTTGGAGATGCAGTAAAAGTTGGAAATGTAGTGGAAAAGTTGGAAATGTACGATCAGTTTGATCCACTTTTTTGCTCCGACAATGGAATTTTTTACTGGAGTTGAAATTATTTTTGATTTATGAATGTCTAAACTAAAATAAAAACAAATTATTTTAATATTAGATTTGTAATTTTTGGGAAAAAATGAGATTTAAAATTTTGATCGTAAACTTTTGCACCAACAAAAATAGGGGTAAATTTATTTAAAAAATCATAACTCTATGAAATGGAAATATTTTTCTATAAATTTATCATCATTTTAAAGCCCACAAAAAATGCTATAATATAAAATAAAAAAGTTTTACAATTTTGCGATTTAACAGCGAGGCGAAGCAAAATTAAAATTCACACACCCTTGATCATATACTTATGCACCAGACTGTATATGCCATTTGCTCAACACAAATTATGAATCATTTTATAATCTTGACCAACTAAGGCATGACATGAGTATCGTTCGAGATGTTGAGATCGTTATTAAGGAAGATCATGCATTTCAATAACGAGCTTTTTGAACGTCTTGACCTGATATTCATTTCAAAAATATTTTTCCCTATTAATCTTTACTTATCCATTCATTAAAAAAATTTTTAAATCCATTTTCACGAAAAAACTTTGGCCAATTCCAAACTTTAAAGTTCGCATGAAATCAAGTCAAAAACTTTTAGCCCACAAGGTTTTGGGATCACAACTGTTATTTGCCATAGAATATAGAAAACATAAAAATAAATATATCCACAAGCTTTGAAAAAATCGGAAGAAAAAAGACCGATGTTCTATCCATATCTCAACAAATATTAAAAAAAATCTTTTTTTGAAAGAAAATTGATTTTGGGGGATTTTAAATTTTTAAGCCATTTGACGTTAAACGGTTGAAAGAAAGGAAAAAAATAAATGGCATATGTTCTTCTAAATAAGAACAATAAAATGTCAGACGTTTTAACAAATATCCCTAGTTTATTTGAAAATTTTTTGTTCAAATATTTTTAATATAAAATGCTTTTATTTTAAAAATTAAAGAATATACATAGATTTTTATTTTTTAAATTTTATTATTTATTTTATCCCTCCCAATTAACTCTTAGTAAATTCAATCTAGGGATTTCACTATAGGGAGCTTTCCTTTTAATTATTTTTAAAGACTAATTTTTAAAGACTAATTTAAATCTAGTTTAGAACGTCTCAAATAGGTCTTAAAAATTTTCTATTACCTACGGTAGATCCAGAACATTTGGGATATAATTTAAAAATCATTAGGTTTAAAAATTATTAAGCATATCTACCCTAACTTAGGGGAATCTATTTCTCCATGTTCATGGTATCGGCAGACTTCTGGAAATACCAGGAGGAGCTGAGCTGTTAGAATTTTTGAAGGGAAGTCTCGATTAAAAAATTAAAAAAAAACTAAAAAAATCCTCGATTAAATTTAATTATCTTCTATTAATCTTGTCTAATCAGTGATTTTTTAAATTTTAAAAATTAATTATTCTGCCCTAATCATCAAAAATGCAAAAAATTCTCTAATTTTTAAATAATTATCATATTTAGAAACTAATTTAAAGATGGTTGACAAGGGTGAAGGTGACAACCGCTATCAAGAATTGAAGGACGGTATCTACCACGGCTACCAGCCCTTACGAGCTCGGAAGACCCTTACATACTCGTACACACCCGAATTTATGCCTGGAGCTTTAAATATGTAAAAATAAAAAATTAATTTAAATAATTTAAAAAAATTTTTGTAGTGCAGTGGCACGTGACATTGACTCGATACCTTCTGGACCTAAAGACGCTGGAGACTACCAAATGATTACAGCCCACAAAGTTAATCGTGCACCTAAAGTGAGCTAATTTTTAAATTATCTTGGAGTATAAAGAAAAATTTTTTAGCCAGAAGACCCTTATGCATGGAGCGCTCCAAAGGTGCCAGCACAAGAAGATTAAAAAACAATGATTGAAAATTTTATGGAAAAGTATTATTCGAAAAATGTTTTGATGAAATAATATTAATAAAAATATAGAATAAAGAAAAGAATTTCGGAAAAAAAATTTTTTGATAGATTAAAGATGGACAGCTCTCATTTAAAAACACAGGGATACGAATTTAAATTACGAATGATGTTCTCCAATAGACAGGGTTTAGGCTCTTGATTTTATAGGCTAAATGAACATACTCTAGTTCAGAGCCGATTTCTTGCCTTTGAAATGAATTTTGCTTAGAGATACTCTCATGTTTATTTAGAGATACTCCCCTTAGAGATACTTCACCCAGAGATACTCCCACCTTTGTACTCATAAATTCATTAACCTCATAACTTGTCACTGAACTCATAGATCTGAATCGGATTTTCCACATAAAGAAATTTCCCTAGAGGAGAGAGTTCACGGAGCCGTCAAAATTCTTGAACGTAAGTCAATTGCTGTGCTTTTACAATGAGAGTTAACAGTATCAAAAGATATAAAGACTATCTCAGAAATATCTCTATCTAGTAATTAAACGAATATTCTCATCACTATCAGAAGAATCATTATTTTCATTCGTTACAGGCGATCCACTTTCCGGTGTATTAGGAGGAGCATTCAAATTCATACTCATTATTTGTTTATAAGATTTCCTTCCTCTTTTATTATTAATTTTCCGGGCATTCCAAAATTTCAATAAATTCTTTTTACATTTGTTTGCTAATACCTTTCCTTTCCCGCGTTTCTTGGAATTCTGAAATTAATTTTTAATCTTTGGAATTGGATTAGCTCATGGGTAGATGCTAGTGTTTTTATTTCCTATTATCCCAATCACTTCCTATCTCTTATTTTGTAAAGATTCCACATGTTATGGTCGGGGAAGGATGCCTTAAGTATCTACCAGGGATCGCGGCGACAATAAACCAAATTCATGATTTTCGAGAAGGTTGTATCGGGTCGGCGCGATCCCTGGTGTGTACAGTATAGCGAATCAGTTGTATCACTATCAATTTTTCGATACCAAGTCCATAATATAGAAAAATAAAATCTTCCCTAATCTAGTATTATCTGTATCCCTCTTAAAACCTCAATTAACTATACCTTAGATATATCCCTCGTTTCCTCATTATTTTTGCTAGTAGAACCAACACAAAATAGGCCCCCAAAACTTAAACTTCTCCTTTTCTTTTTATTATGATTTAATAAATAATCGGTAAAAGCTGAATCTTGCATAGATGGATCGTCCAAACTTTGAATTTCATTTAAAGATTGATTTGTAGATTTTGATGTATTTGGGGAGGATGAATAGAAAAAATGCGTGGATGGGTGATTCTCTTCAAATTTTTGTTTATAACGTTCAAATAAAATTAATTCAATTGGTTTTAGTATTTTATTATGTCCAATCTTTCGGCGAACTTCCTGTTCTTTCGACTTCATCCATTCTTCGAACAGCTAAATTTAAAAAATTAAATTCTTTCTTTAATCTACGACTCCTACATTCTGGCAACTCAAATAGGATGGAGGGTAGAATTTTGGGATAGAGATTCAGGGAGATTTTCGAGGAGGACGGAGAATTTTAAAAGATGTCTAGCTTCCCAGGACCTCTTCCGCTTCCCGAAGATATCCTTTTTGGCCCAACGTCTTCCGATTCTTCCGTTTTCCCCTTGATAAAAATATCCAAGAGAACATCTAATTAAAATCTCTAAAGTAAACCAAAGCTACCTCATCTCTAAAATTCTTTTTCGCAAAGTGCTTCACATTTTCACCCAAAAAATTATTTTTATTAATTTGCCAGTAGATATAAAGTATATTTACTGCATTTTTGATTATATTCTCTTTAATCTTGTTCTCCGTTCTAGCTTCGTAAATTTCCTCAACCCTCGATTCCCCAATTATTTTTTCGCCCGGAAATAAATTTTTTGGTATATCCGGTAATTTTTTTATCACAGAAACGATCTCATTAAAATTTTCAAAGAGCGGGTTGTTCAAATAAATTGCTATTTTAACCATTACTGATCTATCCAGTAGTTTTTCCAAATATTCCTCTAATAATTTGGTAAAAAAATAAATATTATTTAAATAACTATCCAAATCAGATTCATTTAATCTATCAAAAGGCGTATTGCTATTTATCCCGTTATTTAAATTATTATTTATTTCGATCATTGTCTTGCTTAGTAATTCATAATAACGAATACTTTCGTGTTTCTAAAAAAATATTTAATTAAATATTTTTATTCTGATAAATTTTGTAAAATATCTAGTGATTTGTGAGGATTCAGTGGATTTGGGTGTAGTAGAGATCCCTTCATATCCTCTTAATCAGCATTAATAAATTGTCTATAAAGCATATAATTTCCAAGTCTGTGAAGATGCTGGTTGCTCCCAGCCGTCGATTAAACTTTTGCAATTGCTGAAAGGAGAAACAGCTATAGACCAGCTGCTTTACTTTAAAAACGTGGTTGAAGTATAGTAGAGGAAAGGTGGTTAATCGAGATATTTATTCTATCGAGTGTTCCATTTAGCAGGAGAAAATCCTGCTCGATATTTGAAAAATTTTTTAAATTATTAAAGATTCTAATACCAAAATATCATCCTTGCATGAATTTACTTCTGGAACAATAGCATCAATAATTTTAATTAAATAATTTTGATCATCCCTAGATTCAATTATTTTTCTAAAAGAATTAATTTTTTTAAGCTTCATAAATTCTCTAATAATTCCTTCAATTTTTCCTTCCCTTTCGATATTAATTAAAGTATTTTCTTTAATTATTTTTAATTCTTCCAAATCTTTTTCAATATTTATTTTAAACGTTGCAAAGGATTCTGGGCTCTGACTTGCCCACAAATTTGTTTTTGTTTTCATTGTGAATTCGTTCATTTTGAGACGAAGATGGTAGAGCGTGTCAATTAGGTACTGAGGGGATATAGCGATACCTTTTCCCTTGTTTTTTGAATTTGAACGGGAATGAGTTCTGTATGCCGTTCCTTTGTAATTTAAAAATATTATTTTAAAAGATTTTTGGATAATTTATTTTGATGGTTTTTGTTATAATTATTATGGCCAGCGAATAAATCCATTGCTAGGCCAGTCAGCTTAACAAACAAAGCGAAAAAATAAAACAATCAGTCGGTGCTCGGTGGTAGAGATTGGATCTTATTTTTATTTAGATATTTTGGATCCCATTGGACCTTTTGCTATTTTCTGAGATGATTTTGACAGTTTTCCAAAATTTGTTTTTATTTAATTGGGGTTTATTTGGATGTGGTATTTATTTGGATGTACAAAAAGCCATAAGAGTGACTCCATTTCCTAAACAATCCCTCTCACTACCTATATTCTTATTTTTCTTAAAAAATAAAAACCTGAAGATGAGGCTTGATGAGTTTCCAAACCAATATCTAAAATTCCATCTTCATCCTCCTCTACAGGTTTCCCTTTTATTTTAGTTTCACTAACAACTTCTTTAATAACTTCCTCATCATCAGAAATATCCAAATCCTTTTTATTTTTATTTACTAAAGAATTTATTTTCAAAGAATTAAACTTCTTGGGCAAGTCCCAATCAATTCTCGAAAAATTATAATTTTTCTCCTCCTCTCTCAAATTATTTTCCATATCAAAATCTAAATATTTTCTCATAAATCCCATCATATGGCCAAATAATTCCAACTCATTCAACTCCAACGTTGCCATTTTTAATCTTTCTGGAGTGTTAATATAAGGGATATTCTCAGAACACCCATCCGAAAGAAAACGGGAAATATCAGATTTAATTTGTTTTATTTTATTTTCCAAATTTAAATTTTCGCTAATCAGGCACATTTTTAGAAAATAATTTTGGTCTATCATTTTATCCCAAATTATTTTATTTTCCCCTTTAACCTCCAAAAATGAGTTGTATTTTTGTTGGAAGGAGTCTAAAAATGCATTTATTTCGTATTTTAACATCTCATTTGATGAATATCCATTTTTATTTTTATTTTTTGTTGACTCATTTTTTGTTGGAAACAAAGAAAATAATAATAGAAAGAATATTGTTCTCATTTCTAAAATTTTTTAAGTTTTTTGAATGACGGTCTTATTAAAGGGTGAAAAATTAGAAGAATAAAGGTCCCTCATAATGGTAAAAGGCACTCAGTGTGTTAGGACACTTACCGTAAATGCTAAAATAATGTCCCTCTCTCAAATAATTACCCACACCCTTTTAATTACCCCCTCCAGCTAGATGTTGAAACAAAATTACCCAGGGTAATTATTTTAGCAAATACGGTAATCTGACCATTATGAGCCCTTGTCTTTAATAATTTTTCCGCGAAAGGATAAAAAAGAGTGGAAGAGGAGGTAATCTGTTTGTAGTCAATTCTAAGGGATTATAATCGAAAAAAATAATCATTTTCAGTAATTATGATTTACGATTCTTGACTTTTCTTGCTTATATTAATAAAATTTTAAAATAATTTAATTAAATTATCGTCTAATATTATTTACAAATTTTATAAAAATTGTTTTTTTCTTTAAATTTTTTAAAAGTGCAAGAGAAAATTATTATTATAAAATTGCTTGTCGGCTTAATCAAAAACAAATTGGCAAAATAAAAAATAATGTCTGAGTAAACACAGACTTGCCCTTTCTAAAATAGGCAATAACAAATATTATTCTCGTGGATGCACTTGCGGCTTTTTTTAAATCTTTTTATGGGGAAAATAATGAAATGTGTCGAAATTTGTAAAAAATCCTGGGCCGGCCTTTTCTTTTAAGCGCGCGGTCTGGACTTTGGAAATACGGAACGATTTCTGATCACTAAAGGTTTAGCTTCAGTCGCTCACATTCCAGAATTTTTTTGATCAGGACAGACTCCCATTTTTCTTTTTATTCCCCTCCTCCTTACTTCTCCGTGATTTCTAAACCCAAATCTTACATAGAGATCGAACCGAAATCGGGACCCTCCCGCCTTATTTCTAATTCCCGTCTTCGGGGTTTTTTAAAAAATTCTCTAATTATGAAACCTCTTAAATATTTTTATTTATTTAATAAAATTTTTAAAATTTTTTCTTTCACAAAAATTGTTCCATTATTAATTATTTTCACTTTTAATTTATTGTACTTTACCCATTATTAAAAATAAATTTATTCGTATTTTTAAATTTAAAAATAATTTTTAATCATTATGAAATTTCCTTTAGTTCAGCCTTCTTAAAATGATTTTCACCAATCCTGGCAAATATTACCACGGCAATTCTAAAATCTCAAATAACATAGTTAATATAATTATATAACAAACGTATCCACTGCTGCATCCTCCCCATCCATTTCCACATTTTTTAAGGCAAGAGTTGTGAAAGCATTCCCAGCCTTCACCACAACCTCCCCATTGTCCGGCACAATTTTCATAGCAGGTACCTTTCCAGCAGGACCATCCATCCCCGCAATTCCAGCATCCAAGTGCTGGGGCTGGGTCATTCTCTACATCATCTTCATTGTCTTTCTCATCACCGCCCTCTTTTGGTCCTGCATCTGGTCCTTCCTTTGTGTCCTCATCTGGTCCTTCCTCTGCTCCTTCTTCTTTACCCCCTCCTGTTCCTTCTTCCTTGCCCCCTCCTGTTCCTTCATCTGTACCTCCTCCTTCTTCTGTCCCTTCTTCCACACCACCCTCGTCAATGTTCTCACCACCTTCATTTTCAGGTTCTTCCGTTGGTGCCTTTGTTGGTTCTTCAGTTGTCGATTCAATTTCCTTTGGTGGCGGAAGTTTTCTACCAGATGGGGGACCTTGATATCCATAATAATTATTGGATGGGGGAGCTGGAGTTGGCTTATTGTATCCATTTTCATAGATATTAGCGGTTAACAAGGTGACCAATCCAAAGATGATAAGTATTGAGAAAATCTGAATATTGAGATAGAATTATAACTTGCCGTCAAGTCCGATGTTTTCCTATAAACTAGCTTGATTCGAGAACCCTCGGATCTGATTTAAAGGACATTAATACCCCAAACGAGATAGGAGGTTAATTTTGGGGTACCTGTCTTTACTGGATTTCTTTCAAAGACCATAAGGGAACGGGGACAGGTTACTAATAATGGGGCTAAGGAATTTATTTAGTTCTAAGTTTATTGTGCTAATAATTTTTAAATACCTTCTGCATTATAATAATTTATAAAAATAAGAAAAAAATTTTTTAATAAAAAAAATTAGTTATAATTTAAATAATATATTTATTTTATTAAATTACTAATTTATATAAAGCCTTAAAGAACTTAAACTTTAAGTTAAAAATTAAAATATTTTTATAATGATTAATATTATTAAACTCCCACCTTTTATTATTTATAAAGTTTAAATAACGCTAAATTATTTCAATATATTTTTATGACATTTTAAATATATTTTTAAATTAGTAAATATCATTCAAAATGCTTGGGATTTTAAAATTTTTATTAAACTTATTTGAGAAAAAAGCTTTTTTCAAAATTTGGATGGGATTAGTATAGAGTTTAAAAAACCATAGTAAAATATAGAACATTTTTTAATAAAAGGAAGGGTTAGCGGATCAACAGAAATCCTTTGATATCAGAATCAGGATATCGGATTTATCCAAACCAAAAGTTCCGGATATACTGACCTTTTCTGAATAGAATCCATATTCGCCAAATCAGTAGAGTTTCGGATATGCCGTCTTTTTCTGATTCGGATATCCGTATTCGGCTACCATAGTCACAGGGTTTGATTTGCATTTAATATAGAATAGAGATTTAACTTTATTTTTAAACTAAATTTGAACTAAATTAAAATTTTATGCTACAACTTTATTTTTAAAATAATTTTTAATCCAAGATTTATCTATTTTAAATAATCTCTCATCATTATTCTCTCATTTAGTTTCCTTTTAATATCATTATTAAATATCCCTTCCATAAACTATTTCTTTAAACTGAACTATTAGGTGATTGAGCAGGTGTAGGAGGAACTGGACGATTATCCATTTTAAAAATCGGTTTAAGGATTGGATTTAGAATTAAACTAATTACTCCATAATTTCCTTTTCTTTTAAGTTCATCGCGTATAGAACTTCCGATTGTAGCCAACGTGGCCATTAACCATTTGTATTGAGTATAAAATTTGAAATTGTGGGAAGTTGCCATTTCGATTTTAATCTCTGTCAATGCAAGATAATACAAATGATGGATAAAGATTAAAAGAGAAATATTTTGTAAATCTTTATAAGCTGAAAATGATTTTTTTATTATTTATTTTATCAGGATTTATTCGAATTTGATCTACAATAAAAATCCTTTTGGGGAATCGAGGTGACATGATTTGATTTTTTAATCAAATCAAAACTAGTATTGTAGATTATTATTTCTTGTATAAAGCCTTAATAGCAAATGGAGTTATCAAAAAATCAGATCAAACCGTCGTAATAGTCTTAAGTGTTTCCTTTTCGTGCTTAACGTCCATGGCAAGTAGGGGGGGGGGGGTTGCATAACCTCAATGTATAGGTTAGCCTAGGTTAGTCAGCTTCTGGAAAATCATGAAATATTCGGAAACGAACAGAAGAACCCCTCGGTTCAATTGTTATTTCTCTTAAAGAGAAATATATATTTCTCTTAAAACACAGAAATCAAAAACCAGTTTATCCAATCTATTATGGCACCAATCTATTTTAGCTTCCTATCTATAAAATAACTAACAATTTTTAAAAATCATTTTAAATAATTTTCCCATTTTATTAATATTTTCATCAAGACGCCACAATACATTGTGGAATTTTTCCATCAAGTATTCCGCATCATTTTCATTAAAATCTTTTGAAATTTGAGGTATTAAACTTTCAAATTCTGTTTTAAACAATTCTTTAAATATATTCCAATTATCAAAATTGTTTAGTTTAAACAATTTTTTGTTTCCCTCAGAATTTGGAATAAATAAAATTTTGTTTGACAGATCATTGAATGCTATTAACATGTTTTTGGCGGCAACATAGCTCAGAAAATCTGGGCCTAGATTAATAAAAAATAATTTTTTTAAAGATTAACTATTTATAGGAACTATAGGTAGATAATAGAGCTATCCGAAACCGATTTCCAGACAAAACCTAAAGATTTTCGGTTCGGTTTTGAATATTAACTTTTATTAATATTTGTTTTTGAAAAAAGAAATACGCCAACGTATAGTAAATTTTTATGTTATTCTTAGTATTGGAGGAAACTGTCTGTTGGTCCGATATGGTTCTCTATTGATCTTATAGTCCCATATCTCCTATAATGTCTTATCTTGGTCTCTTATCCCGATTTACCTCCACAGCCCTCCAGAAGAAGTTTTCTGGAGGGTCAGGCCAACCCCTAGACTTCATGTTATTTATTAACTCTTCAACCTTCATATTATGCCTCAGATTTTTACCGTAAATCCTCAATCACTTTATCAAAAGACTCGCCCTAATATCTTACTAGAGAGATTAATTTCTTTTAAAAATATTTTTTAATTTCAATTAAATTTTTGTAGACCTATTCTCTTTTTATCAAGTTCTTGAATTGAAAAATAAGATAATTGGGTCAAAGTATGATTTTTTGATTCATCATATTTAGCCTCGGCAACTTCAAAGTTTTCCCATAATTCTTCATCCGCAAAAATTTTGTTAAATTTATTAAATTTTAATCCAAAATTAGTTGACGTTTTATTATTTATGGGTAAATTGTGTTTTCGAATATTCGAGAAAAAACTTGTTTGAATAATTAAATTGGCAAATATTCCGTTATTATTTTTACTTTCCACATTTTTGAGGGAGAATGAAAAAACTTGGAAATAAAATGTTTATTAATTTTAAATAATTAAATTAATTACCAAAAAATAAAATAATAAATAAAATATTTAAAAAATATTTGAATATTAATAATTTAAGCATTAATTTAAATATTTAATTTATTTAATAAAATAAATTTATTAATATAACAATTATCTGAAAAATTATCATCTAATTTTTAGGGAAGTTATCAGAATTTTTTCAGATTTTTACTATACATATTGTTTTCCATAAAAGAGAAAAAAACGAAATATAAAACGAAGGTCTAAGTAGTAGGAGCTTAAGTTTAGTACGTCTTCCGTCCACAAGCTGTGGCCAAATATCCTAAATAATTTTTTTTAATTGGGTGTTCTTTCCTGTCGAAGCAGGGTATCTCCTATCATAAAACAAACTTATCTCACTAAAGAGGAGGGGGGCCGGGGATATTCGAAAATTTATTTATCGACGACACTCTCTTCAGAATTAGAAAATAAAATTTTTTTATTTTTAATTAAGTTTTATATATAATATTAATATTGGATTTTTAAAAATTTTTATTTATAAAAATAAATCTAAATTAATGACGGAAATCTTGAGAAGGAAATCAAAATTGTGAAATATTTTCCGATTAATGCTTTAATGTACATTGATTGGGAAAATTTAAAAATAAATTAATATATTAATTAATAAAATTAATTTATTAATTATTAAAAATAGAAAAATTTATTGTTGAAAGATCTTGTTTGAATGATATTATAATAAACAATTTTGAATTTAGAAAAAATTTACCCGAACACAAAATTACCGAACACAAAATTAGCACAAAATTTACCCGAAATTTATTGCAGAAATTTTATAAAAAATCATAAGAACATTTTTTAATTTTTAAAATATTTTAGAGGGTCTGCCGATCAGTAAAAATATATTTAAACATAAAAAATTTTCCAAATTATATTTCTTTATCCATCAAGAATTGCTTAATAATATAATCGGCTCGAGCTGGAGCCCATTTAGTTACCTAAATAAAATTTTTTTAAATAAAATTTTTTGAAATAAATTTTTTTCGTTATTTTACCATATGCCCGACTCCTTTAACTGTAAAAATAAATATTTATTCCAAAAATTAAATTTAAAATAAATATTTACCAGTCAGAAATGTTAAATCCCCATGATAGTCAGTCACCCACCCACCAATTTGTCCATCTAAGAGCCATGGACGCTTTGGAGTTTTTAACTTAAAATCAAGATAATGAGGTATATTTTTAATAAAAATATGCCTTGTATCCAAGTTGTTCCGAAAATCTCTGACCTATAAGAAAATTACAAACAGTGTCAGTATCGCCAGAATAAAACAATGTCTTTATATTTGCTTTTAAAATTTTTTTAACAAAAGGTGTCATGTCATCTTTGATTTAAGTAAAAGGTTATTTTTTTTAAATGATACTCGGATCAAGCTAGAAGATACACCCAAAAGTGGATTGACCTCGATTTGAGATATATTTCGATGAAGAGTCATTAATTAGGAATCTGCTAGATTCACTAATTCCTCCATCACTCACCATCAATCCCCATGATTAACTCTCCCATATTCTATCTAGAACCTAGATAATTTGATTACTGACTTATTTATTATCTTCATATTGATGAGTGAGAGTGATGACTTATTCTCTCACATTTCATCACTTCTTACTCCATAGTCAGTTTCTCCACGTCTTCTATATTTGAGATCCGTTTTAAAATGTTAGGTGTTCCTATTTATACTCAATTTCAGATTAAAAATCTTTAGCTTCAAAGGTGTATCTTATAACTATAAATTCGCTTTATTAACTATATTGAAGGTCATAAGAATCAGAAACATTTAAGTTGCATTCTTCCCATTTAAATTTTTGATTTTGCGGTATATGTAGAGAGAGTTGAACTATAAAAATTTTTTTTATTATTAACCCTCATATTAAAATTTTTATTAAAATTTTTCTAAACCTTCAGGGCTTTGCATATAAGTATTTATAGGTGTATCTACAATATAAACGAATTAAAAAATTAAAAATCTAGGTAAACCATCAATGCAAGGAGATGAATAACCATAGGAAATTCTTTCAGTTTTTATATTATTAGTTTTTATATTATTAGTTTTTATATTATTTTCTAATAATAAATTTTTCGATGCCATTCTTGATAATATCAAATTATGAAGCAGTGGATAAAATTTTTTATTATTTTGTTTTAAATCGTTTTGATCAGTTTTGTCTAAAGATTTTTAACTTTAAAAAATATAAGTATAGATAAGTAGGATCTCACTATAAACTAAACGAATACGTGATAATAGAGGGGTTCCTGCTTTCTGGAACCGAACCGAAAAATTCAGGATGCCCGGAAACTTCGTTTCGGATATCGTTTCCAAATATCTACAAACCTACTAAATTTGGGTGGTGCCGACTTTATTTTAAGGTACGATTATTGTACTTATTTTGAGATCCGAATGTATTAAATTTAAAATAATATTTTTGTGTACCGCATTTTCGATATAGATCGTAAGGATTAAGTTTTCCATTCCACATAGCATCAAAAATTCTATTAGTCTTAATTTAGTTAATTTAAATAATAAATCAAGAAATAAATTCTGAATTTACTTACATATCTTATACATTCTGTATTATTCTTGTCAAAAAACTCGTAAATATTGCAACCATCTTAATTTATATTTAATTTATGTCAAATTATCAAAGAAAATTTTAAACGAGATCATCTGTTTATATGACTTTAGTGATAGGGAATATCGTTGATGGGGAGGTTGGGTGGTTGATCAGAAACACATACTTCAAAGACTGACTCGAGAAACGTTCGAAAGTGTATAGTCAGTGTATACACTGACTCAGTGTATAGTACAGGGTATAGTCCATGCCATATCGTTAACATAACCCCAAAAAATTTTTAAAATTAATCATCCTACCCACACACCCATTACAACATCTGTGACCATATAAATTCCAAAATTCTTCATCAATTATTCCATGATTGTAGGCGTAAATTGGAGCTGTGTTATAATTCAAACTATCGCTTAAATATGCATTTCCTATAGCGATCCCCTTCAAATTAAATTTTTTAAATATTATTTAAATTAATTAAATTGCTTTTAAATTTATTCCAAAATTTTTCTGTCCATCAATGATTTTGGAAGCAAGCATAGGTATATATATTCCTGCATAGGATTCTCCAGTAATGTAAACTGAATAATTTCGATATGAATTATGTATCTGAAGAAATTGTTTAACTGCCTCGTAATTCATTTTTGCCGTCTAAAAATAAATTTTATCTTAGAAAAAAGAGTCCAGGTCCAGGCATTTTTTGACCTTTTTGGGCTTTTCCTGGGCCTGGGCTTTCCATGGACCACAGGCCCAGGATCCGGCCCAGTTCAATAAATCAAGCATGGAACCCAGGAACAGGCCCACGCTCTTCAAAAATCTCGATCTCCAGTAGAGATGGGTGATGGGTTTATTTATTTTTGGATGTTGTTTCTGAAAACGTTCCATTAGGTAAAACTGATGATCATTAGTATGGGGGGTGGGGTATTAAAGAGGGTAATTATTTGAGAGCGGGTTGAAAGAAGGTATAGGTATCTTAAATTAAATATAAATTTTTAAAAATAAAGTACATTATCGTCACTGTTTTTAATCTTTCCATTAAGCGAATATGAATATCCCACACCAACGGGGGATTCAATAAAAACAACTGAGGCATATTTATTCCAAGAATACACATTTCTACGAAGTGATTTTCCATTTTTGTTGATAAGATAAGGACCCATTCCATCAAGTAAGCCTGTTAAAGACGAACAGCCTGGACCGCCATTAAACCAAAAAATCTTCAAAGTATTCGAGTCTTTTAATTTCAGTAAAATATTAAATTAACCAATTTATCCGATTTATTCTGGGAAGTAACAAACCAATAATGTAACATATCATTTTCCGATGCTGGAAGGTAACCTTAGTTGTGGGAAAACTTTTATTAAAAATTTAAATAAAAATTTTGTAACTTGTGAATAATAAAGAAAAAAGTGATCCACTTGGGTATAATTTAAAACGAAGAGAGAGGATCCTAAGGGATATCCATCTGGCTAGGGTTTAAAAACAAGGCGAGGTTTTAAGATTTATTAATAGTGAAGGTAAAAGAGAGCCAAGTTTAGCTCAGTCGCAGTCGCTCAACTTTACATGGTGGGGTGAAAGCTACTAGCATGAATTATTCGAGGAGAAAAAAATAAAATTCTGGTAAAATCCGTGCCTTTCAGATGCTGGTCTTAATCCTCCTTTACAATAAATATTTTTAATTTTAAAGCCCTTCCAATTTAAAATAATCAAATACCGGAGTACTGCTCAAAGTTAGGCCTGAACTTTAGCCCTGGAAGTAGATCTCCAATCCTATCCATATAGGCGGTTTGCGCATTTAATTTTAAAATTAAAGAAAATAAAAAAATAAATTTAAATAATAGAATCATTTTTTAGAATTAAAAATATTTTTTAGTCTTTTTAATAAAATTGAGAAATTTTTTAAATAAAAATTATTATTTAATTTGGCAATATTTAATAAATTATTTTAAGGATTTACTCAATTTTTGGCCATTTTTTATTTTTGTTTACACAACTTACTTGGGTATTTTTTAAAATATTATTTTTGAGTAAAATAAAACTTAATTATTTAAAAATAATCTATCACAATGATTTTTTTTTGATTTTTTTCTAAAAAATTTTTTTCTAAAAATTTCTTCTAAAAATTCTATTTAATTTGTGTTATGCTTCACCATTAATTAATTCACATGTTTTTATTTTTAAATTAATTATTATTATTTTTTTTTTGTGTTTTAATTATATTTTTACTTTGAATATATTTTTATTAAAATAGTTTGAAGCACATTATAAATTTTTGCAAAATAAATAAATGCGCTAGTTTGCTCAATAAAATTAAAAAAAAATTCCCAAAAAATACACTTTAGTGAACAAATATTGCTACTCTACAGTAAGTTAATGAAAAAATCTCGGCTGGTTATTTTTAAATACAGTTTTTAATGCTGATTCGAATGATATACTATTTATCCTTATCAGATTTTTTTTCACTGATAAACGAATTTTTAAAATTTCAAATTTAAATTTCAAATTAGAATATACTAGAGATCCTCGGTTAGCGAGATCTCTATTCTCGTACGACACTCCCAGACCGGTTTCTAAAATATACAAATATCAACACGGAGACTCAGAATGAATTAAGAAGGGCTTATAAATTAGCTCAATACCCAACAAGAACGATGTCGGAGTTCTTTGAGCAGTTTAATTAAAACCCAACGGGTTTTTGAATTTTTTTAAAACGCCAAACGTTATTAATTGTTTGCCAAAACAATGCCAACTAAATTACGTAATTCTAAATAAATTTTAAAAATAAAACTAATTTTAAAGACAAATTTCCAAAGTGCAAATAAAAACGTCAATTAAATGTCTGATATAAAGGGCAATTTAAAAAAGATGCCGAGTGCGATGCACTCGGTATTTATTTAATTTTACACCCCTTGTCTACATATTAATAAAAAAAATTTTTTTTATTAAATTTTTCACTTAAAAAATTTTTTTTTAAATTTTATTTTTAGCTGCTATAATTGATTTTATTGCCATTACATTAATTTTTATTTTCTCTCTCATTTTTGTTTTTAAATTTGCATTAGATTTTTTTAATTTTTATTTAATTTAAATTTGCTAATTAAAATTAAAATTATAAATTGAATTAAAAAATAATACATATTATAAAATTTTATTGGTTAACTATAGAGCTGTCTAACACTCTTGGTCTTAAGTCTTCCCTCGAAACTTTTCTTGTGTCATTATTCATTCTTGGTCCTAGTCTTGACTTTTTGAGATTTTTAGAAATTATCCTAGATATGGTAAAATTCAAAATTCAAAATTTCTATTTAAATTTAATATTTAATCAAAATTATATTAAAATACTTTTAAATTTCCTGGCACATGTTCAGAGTAAATCATGAATAAAAAAATTTTTTTAATGGCCCACTTTCATTTTTTATTGTTCAAAAATTGTTTTTGTTTTAATTATTTTTGTTTATCGGCTCTCGATATAACAAACTCGAAGTGACCAAAGATACTAGGTTCGTTATATAGGTCGTTTCATTAAATCGTGAGCCAGTCACGATCCTTGCCTGGGGCAATAAAAAACGGATGGGGGACTTTGTCTGGAACACTCGAAAAGGTTCGTTATACATCGAGAGTCGACTGTATTTATTTCAGAAATTTAAATGTTTATAAAAATGAATCGAATCTTCCTCCATTTAATTATCTTATTTTTTCTGTATTTTCAATATTCAAATGGAAATGGCTTTAAAAAATTTGTTAGAAAAATAACAGACAAAATACCCTTGAAAAAAGACACATTAGTCCATGAAAAAGAAAAATTAAATGAAAAATTTAAAGAATTAAATAAAAAATTTAATGAAAAATTTAATGAAGTGAAGCCGAAAATAATTAATTATGCAAAGGATTTGAGAGATAATTTTAAAAATGATTATTCCAAAAATGTAAATAATTTTACAATAAAAAATGTTATGTTTTCTGGAAGGATTATGCCAGAAATTATAAATGAGGAGGCGGAAATTATAAAGGATGAGTATTATGAGGTTATACATATTTATTTAAGATAAATAATTGGTCAAAAGGCTACAATAGGCCGGTTTTTGGCAAATCTTCGGATATTCGGAACCAAAACTGTGAACCTAACCGAAAGAAACGAAGTTCCGAACCGAAAGATCCTCGACTCTTCGGTTCAATTCGGTTCGGTCCAGAACCGACAACTCTAGGCTACAAGGCTTCGAAACTTGCTATTCCAAGTTCTTGAAGTATATTCATTTTTCTACTATCGTACCTGCGGGTGTAACGAGTTACACAAACCCCCAAATTTTTTTCGACTCTAACCCCAGTTTGAGAAGTTTCTTAAGCTCGACCTTTCCCTCATTTTTTCTTTTTTATGACTTTTTGGACATTTCATAAATTGTCCCACTCTCAATAAAATTTAATAATTTTAAGTTCTAAAATTTTTTAGATTCGAGTTAAATGTTTATATGAGAATTCTATATTTGCTAATGATAAATATTGTTCTCTTCCTTATCTGGTTAAAAGTAGATTTAATATAAATCTTGAAATTATAAAGGAAAAATTACCTCAAAATGAGGAATTACCTGGAATTCTTGTGAATATAAGGACAACTGGATTTAGTCAAAGAGTAAATAATTTTATTTTTATGTCTCAAGGTTTAAAATTTATGTATCAGAGTTCCGTTGTTTGGATTCCCAAAATTTTCTATGGAATACACGATCCACTTTACAGTGAATTTAATTTTTTGAGCCAAGTCCTTGACATGAGCAAGGATCTAGCCGGCATAAAAATTCAATTCACGATTTCGGGAATCGGAATTCCCAATCCAAAAAACGTCAGGAATTCCCTGGTATGTAGTTGTGAGCATTTAAAGGCAAACTATCGTAATCACCCTCGGAATATTCTTTTCATAACACTAATGAGATATCCTAATATGTTAGCTGCTTCAGGAAAAGAAAATATTTTTAAATTTACTTAAATTCTATTCAATTTTAAGCGTTTTTGGAAGATTTACAAGCCCGATTTTAAACTATACTATCAAATAGAATATGGGGCTTCTTCGCTGGATGAAATGAAAATTAATTTAAATATAGCTTTACCTATCAATTCCCGAAATATTTTTGATTGCAAAAAACAATTTGAAACTCTTTTGGGATATGCTAAATTTAAAGAAAATGAGGCCAAGAAGGAGGGAGACGATTATTGGGTTTTAAAGTAATTATATTTTAAATAATAACTTAAACGTATTCTGAAGAGATATAAGAACAACCCAGACTTCTCACATAATCAGATTTTGGCACTAAGGTTGTCGGATAGTTGTAAATCGTCGGATATCCCATCCGGATTTGATATCCGGGCCGAAAATTTCCGGATATCTGGCCTTTTACGAATATGGATATACGGATCCGACAATCCTACTATTTGGCACACGATTAGTGTGTGTGATTGGCCTATATCGGTATTATACCTATATCGGTATTAATCCTATATAGAGATTATAGGCATTAAATTAAATGAATTTGATAATGTTTCAATTTTTAGAAAAGAAATAAAAATTAACAAAAATGAATTTAAAGAAAAATATTTTGAATTTAAAATAAAATTGCCAAATTATAACTGTGAAGGAAAAATGCAACAATGTCCAATTTGCTATGATAATATGTATTTAGAAACCAAAAAATATGGAGACTGTCAGGTTGGATTTTTACGGGATTAATAGAGCAAAGAATTTTTTTTTAATTTTAGCATGAATTCCATCAAACATGTCTTGCTAAATGGTATAATTTATTGCTTATATTTTTATCCAGTCCTTGCATATCTCACTCTTTCCCCGAAACCACCCTTCAACCAATTTGGAATCCCATCCAATATCGTTCGGGTTGAAACCCTGATTTATCAAAAACGAATTTTAAGCAAACGAATTTTAAGCTCTCTTGAATAATTCACCTCCCTTGAATATTTCCCCTCTCTTGAATAATTCCCCCTGCTACGGATGAGTTGAAACAATAATTCCCCTCCTCCAAATACCCTACTACACGTTCAAATTTCAAAACTCGAACAATTCCCCTCCCTTGAATAATTCCCCATGCCATGGATGGGTTGAAAAAACAATTCCCCAGGGGAATTAACGAGTATATACGGTATATACAAAAGACACTCTACTTGAAACCAGAGTCGAAGTAAAACCCCATGAATTTTTATTTTCAACAATTCCAAGGATATCAAGTAATGCAACGGCTCCTTCATGCCCCGTATGCCGTAATACTGCAATATCAAGAGAAAATAATAAAGAATGTTTGTTTTGTGATTTGGATAGTACAGATGATGAAAAAGATGAAATAAGAGAGATTAAACAAAAAAATAAAATTAAAGAATTGAATAAAAATAAAGGTAAAAATGTTGTAAATTCAATGGAAAATTGTGAAGATGAAGATGGAAGTACTGAAATTGCTGTTTACATTGAAGATCCCGTCTTTTCTGATAAAAGTTATGAGTTTGAGGTGATATTTTAAATTTTAATATTGAAGAAAACTTTTCAAAACTGGTTGCACAATGAGTAGAGGATAGTATCCTGCAGTGCTGGGTATTTGCCATTTGTTGGCTCCGGCTCCGGGCTCCGGGGTTTGAAAATCTTGGCTCCGGCTCCGGCTCCGGGCTCCGGGGTTTCAAAATCTTAGCTCCGGCTCCGGCTCCGGGCTCCGGCCTTTTAAAATCTTGGCTCCGGCTCCAGCTCCGGCTCCGGAGCCGGCGATTTTCGGAGCCGCTCCATGTTGGCTCCGGGCTCCGGGTGGAAAATCAATGAATTATTTTTCATTGGGGGATTTGGGTAGATAAAGGGGGATATCGAGTGATATAAGAGAATGAGAGTGGTATCAATGGATTAAGCGGGATTTGGGTGGATTATCGTGTGATTTAGGTGGATATCGGGGAATTAAGCTTGATTAAGGGGGATGGTTGTCGGGGATATGGGCGAATAGGAGATGGTTAACTTATCACTCTCATTATCGCTTGCTTTTTGCGCCGCAGGCGAAAATTTTGAGAATTTTGGAAGATCCTTAAGCCAGATTTCTTCCTTTTTTTTGCGCCGCAGGCGAAAATTTTGAGAATTTTGGAAGATCCTTAAGCCAGATTTCTTCCTTTTTTTTGCGCCGCAGGCGAAAATTTTGAGAATTTTGGAGGTCCTTAAGCCAAAAATCTTCCTTTTTTTTGCGCCGCAGGCGAAAATTTTGAGAATTTTGGAAGATCCTTAAGCCAGATTTCTTCCTTTTTTTTGCGCCGCAGGCGAAAATTTTGAAAAATTAAAAAAAAAGAGACTAAAATTAATCAATTTAAAAAATTTATCCAGCTTTATTTAATAAAAAAATCCTTATTAAAATTTATTTTGCAAATAAAAACAATTATTTAATTATTTGTTGTGATATTTTTCGAACCTATAAGGATAAAACTCGGAACCTAACTCACTATCCATTCAACCATAACTACATTGAGAAAGAAGGGAAAGAAAATCTTTTTTACCCGTCTCAATTTTCTCTTCCTTTTCTTTTCACGCCCACCATCTTTGCTTACTTCTTTTTCTCTAACCCATCTTTAGGGGTGTATAGCCGGAGCCGTGGGGAATTGAAAAACCTTGGCTCCGGCTCCGGCTCCGGGCTCCGGGGTTTGAAAATCTTGGCTCCGGCTCCAGCTCCGGCTCCGGGGTTTCCAAAATCTTAGCTCCGGCTCCGGCTCCGGCTCCGCCGGAGCCGGCTCCGGAGCCGGGCTCCGGAGCTAGCTCCCGGAGCTATACCCAGCACTGGTATCCTGGGATGAGTAAGACTTTGGGAACTAGCTCATAAGCCTAATCATGAGCCGAAGCCAAAATCAGAATTATAAAATGCCCGGAACTTTAGGCAAACATTCGGAAACCCTGGAGCAGGGCCACAAAACCACAGAACAATTGATAATTAGCAATGGTGCAATTAAACGGACCCCTTAGTAAAAAATAACCGTTATACGATATGATTATCCCATACTTAAAATGAGCTTTGAGAACACTCACATTATTTAAATGTATAGACATTCCAAATTCAGAAAAGATTCCTCTAATGAAACACGAAAAAATTAAAAATTAAAAGTGGGGTATAATTATACAACACATTATATTAAATTAAGTATTTCTTCGAATTCGGCAATTTCAATAATTTTTTTAAAAATGAACAAGTAAACGAGTTGAATAAAACGTTTTTACGTGGTCAGGTTGTATCCATGGAAGAGGCTGGAATATTAGAAACGAATAATAAAGAATTTTGTTATGCCTTAAGTAAAATACAAACAATTAAAGTTTACAAGATGGAGGAGATCAATGGCTGATTTTATTCAAGTAGACTAAGGAAATCCTGATTTGGGGATTAAAGAAGCCCCCCCCCCCACGAGATTCTAAAAAATAATTAGAGACCGGGGTTGAGAATAGATCTAACTTGTCGATATCTAGAAAAAGACTGATCTCGACTTAAAGTTTTGTATGAGATCTTGTTTCACTCTGTTCTCTAGTTAAAAATAAATCAGAGGGAATGACAATTTGGGCAAGATTGAATTTGATAGTTATTAGTATCTTGTATTAATATGGTCCAAATTTCTATAAGCGAAAATATCTAAACAAAAATTTTATTTAATTAATTTCATTAAGACTTTTCTTTAAATTAGACTTTTAAATTCTAAGAATTATTTAAAATGATAATTTTGTTTTATATTTTTTTTATTTTATTAGTTTATTGTATGTTTTTAATTAAAATTGTGATTTTATTTGTTTTGAATTTATTTGATTTATTTGAATTATTTTTTTAATTTTAGATATTCAATTTTTTTCGTTATACGCCAGTAAAATGAAAATATTTTTCGATTATTTTCGTCGAGAAAATATATATGATCATAAAGCTGTGATTACCTATATATTTCTGGACTCTTTGAAAAAAGGAGCTTAATCTAAAATACCTAAATATTTTCCCGAGAAGAGATCTCATTCAAATATTTCCATTACTAAAATAGACTTAGATCTACATATCTAGATCGCTTTTCAATATTTTATTTACCTAATTTAAAAATAATATTTTTTAAAGTATATTCATTTTTAAGGTCAAAAATGCTTTAACAACTAAAAAAGTTTAATCATTGAAAATAGCATTTCCTAAGGCTCAAACTTTAAAAATTCTTACTAAGCGACATATTAAATATTTTTTGGTAGAAAATGTTTTTTAAAAAAGTTTAAAAATTATTTGGTATTAAATAAATAACAAACAATGAATAAATGAAAAAAATTGTGAGTATAAAAGTACCCAAAATTAGCTTATCAATATTCAATTCAAACAGTTTAAAATTAAAAAATATTAAAACATTTACTGATCAACATGCAAAAGGTTTGGGAGAATTCTAGAAAATTTCAGGAATCCCAAAAATTTCCTGATTCCTTTTAATCCCTTTTAAATCCCTCTAGGATTAGGGGAGATATTTGAGGACAGATATCTCCCAAAAATCCTATATAATGACACAATATACCTTTAAAATCACTCCTAATTCCATCTAAAATTTTGAGAGATATCGGATGATTAGGATAGATTTTTGATTTTATCGGATAATTCCCTAGATATATCCCCTTCCCCTTACTCATCCTTAGTATCTTGTTATCCTTCTAAACAATTATTATTATTATCCAACAAATCCTTCTGTAATCCAAGAAAAACCTAAGCCCAGAAAAAATCCAGAAGGTCAATAAATGCCTGGTCCGGGACTCTGGGTATAGGAAAACTTCAGGCCTTGGCCAAGACCCAGGCCGATCTCTAATATGTTCTGTTACTAGGGAATGGCTAATTTTATGAATAGATATTTATTTCCAGTTTCTTCCTGTTCTTCTCGTTCTCCTTCTGGCCACAGAACTTTTATTGGTCTCTTCTCGCTTCACAAAGACCAAGAAGCCGAAACATGAAACAACAACTCCAGCTATTAATGCTACAGAAGAAATAGAAAACGACCCAGCTCCAGCACACTGTCACAAGTGTCACAACTATTGTGAATGTGGATATTATGTAGGAAATTTTTAATTCAAATTTTGTAAAATTAAATTTTTTTATAGCAATGCAATGGTTGCTGGTGCAACGAATGTGAAAGTTGGTAAAAAAATGAAGAAGATGGAAAAAGAAATTAAAATGAAAGATAATGAAAAGTTAAATGTGTTAAAAATAAATATAAAATAAAATAAATATTAAACGGGAAAGTTATTTGATAATTAAATAAGGGCAAAGCTCACTATGAGACAAGGTTCGAGTATCAAATGAAGATACATCTAGATACTCCCAATTTATGATAATTTTTTTAAATTGTGTTTGTTATAAGGTAGAGTACAATTAACTAAATACACGCTATTTAAATTACTCCCCTCTTCCAAGTAATTGATCCCAAGTAATCCCAAGTAATTTGGCGGAACATAGGGAAATCTGCGCATATCTGTGTACAGATCCGATATGTCTATTCAACATTTTTTTCAAAGCCATGTCTGTTAATTAAATACTCCATTTTAAAACTACTCCCATCATTAAAATAAAAAAAATTTTGGTCCCAAGGGTGTATATTATATGCAATTTTTGGAATAATTTAGACCCATTAAAATAAATTAAAAAAAAATTTAAATAAATTTAGCTTATTCTTCGTATTTCCACCCGTATCTGTCCTCAATTCGAATTATTTAAAAATTGATTAAAGATATATTCTGCTTGAACCGGTGCCCAACTCAGTAACTTAAAATTAAATTATTTTGATGGATTTATTTTTTAATTAAATTACCATATGTCCAACTCCTCGTACTAAAATTTTAAATTTATTTTTTAAATAATTTTAAAGTATCAACTAACCCGTTAAGAATTTAAGATTATTATAAATTGTTTCAAATCCTCCAATTTGGCCATTTAAAATCCAGGCTTCTTTGGGTTTTATTAACTGTTAATTAAATTATATTTTGAATAAAATAGGGATCTCACAGAATTTTCATTTTCCACAAATTTTTGAGAGAATAATTTTAGATTAATATTATTAGGATTGATGGTTTTAAGGAATTATTTGATTATCCTAAAAATCTCTGGTAACTTAAACCTAAACGAAGAAACAAACTGAAAAATCGTCGGTTTCGCTCTTTACCAAATTGACTAAGAAGGATATGAGAAAGCAAAATTCGGAGAAATATTCGAATAGGTAATAATCTGACAGAATTTCAAATTCAAGTCTAAATTTTCACAGGAAACAAACGATATCTCGTTCTAGCTCTCGGCTATGAAAATAAAATTGTTAGAGGTTGGGCCTTAAGTTCTTCCCTAATTATACGTGGATTTTTTTTAAAAATGTGTTCTTTTATTAAAAAATTTTTGTATGCAAGGATTAGGAATTAAATTTTAATATCTTCCCAGAGATTTACCTTCAATCCAAGCCCCTCCACAAATTTTTGACCAAGTAAATAATTACAGACAGCATCAGTATCGCCATAAAAAAAGGTAATTGGAATTTTTGCTGCCAGAATAGTCTTAATAAATCCACTCATATCATCTTGAAAAGATTATTTTTTAGACTAAATTAAGAATATTAAACCATATTGTTTAATATAATTTTTGAAAACATCATCACTGCAAGATTTCCAAGTAAAGCTATGATTAGTAGGAATATGTAAAGCTTTTCTAACTTTAAAATAAAATTAAATCTTTTAAATTTAAATTTATTTAATTTAAAATACCATCGGGTCTATTCATGTAATTATTTATTCCAGTGTCTGAAAATTTTGATAGATTAATAATTTTGATAGATTAATAATTTTGATAATTTTAATTTTAGCTAATAGTATTTGGTTTACGTTTTCCAATGATTTGCTTCGGCGATATGGAAAAAGTTTTTATTCTGATTCTAATTGAATCCAAAAATATCGTTTATTTTTATATTTATTTAATCCCCTTTTGATGGACACGAAATGTCATCGAAAAAAATGCAAGTTCAAATTTCAAATGAATAATTTAAAATCGAAAATTATTCGAATTTACAGAAAATTATAAAAAAAATTAATAGAAATTTGATTCTCTGCTGAATTCTCTGCTGAAAGCTATACCAGCATCAAAATTAAATAATTATTTAAAACTAAATTTCCAACCATCAATGCAAGGGAGCGAAGTACACGTTTCTGGTGCGCATGACATTGGTTGTCCAAGATTTAAATTTTGAGCTTTAGGGAAACGATGTTTAAGCATCCATCTAAGAATGGAAGAACGCTTTGGCGTCTCTATAATAAATTTAAAAGTGGGAATCTTATTTATTAATTACCACAATCCCTGTAATAATCGTAGGGATTAAGCCGAGGACTATTCCAAGCTATATTTAACATATCAGCAACCTTAAATATTTAATTTATTTTATTTTAATAATAGTTATAACCATTTGTGCACAATTATCGTTTAATGAATCTATCTTGCAGCCATCTAAAATTTTTAAATTCCTGATGAATTATAAAATAGAAAATCATTTATAATAAAAGTAAGTTCCAATTACAAACATAGTGACAGCCGGAAGAAAAATAACTAAAGAGTATAAGGATATCGATACGTGATCATGATGATGATCTTGAAATGACTTTCTCTCACACAACCCTCACAATATCTTTGCCAGAGATCTAGTCGACCCATATCCCGAAAATCGGAAGTTCCCGACGTTTTTTGGTTCAGTAATCCCGATTTCCGAACATCTGAAATTTCCGATTCTCAAAAATCGGGAATCGAATTTTTATGTCGGCTAGATCCCTGGTGCTTTACCACCCTCACATTCCAGCTTTTTTTCTAGAATTTTTTAAAATAAAAAATCCTTCACCAACACATCCTTTGCAACATTGTTTCGAAAACAATTGCCATGCTTCTTCGTCCAGAATACCATGCCCATAAGCAAATTGTAGTGTTGTGTCAATACTCATATTCCAATTCATTAATCCATTTCCTATTGCTAACCCCTTCATTTTTTAAAATTAAAATGTTTCATTTGAATTTTTATCACCTTCAAATTAATGGGAAAAACTTTTTGTCCTTTAATAATTCGATCAACAACCATCGGGGCATAAACACCTGCATAAGATTCTCCCGCTATGTATAGGTTGCTTTTTCGGAACATTGGAAATTTTGTTAGGAATAATTTAATTGCTTCATAGTTAGCATCAGCTGTCTTAAAATAATTTAATTTTTATGGAAGGGATGGTTAAAAGAAGGGCTAGTTGGATTAAGGGGATAATAATGAAATCAAAATGTTCTATGGAAAAATCTAAGTTACCGGGAACGAGATTACTCAAGATACGAGCTATTTAATTCGATCCTCAAGTCAGTCGCTATAAATTAAAATAGGGAATCATCGGATCAAGACCTAAGGCTAGACATAATGATTATCTTTTATTCTTTGGGTATGTCGCCTAATCAAGTAATAAGTCTAATCTACTTACTTGATCATCATTTATCGTAATATTCCCATTAAGAGAATATGAATATCCAACACCTATTGGAGACTCCATATAAACTATTGAAGCTTTTTTATTCCAATTATTTCCATTTCTGATCAGAGTTTTTTTATCAGGGCCTAAAATGTATGGACCCATTCCTTCCAATAATCCATTAAGTGATGAACATCCTGGACCTCCATTGAACCAGAAGAGCTAGAAAAATTTTATTTTTTGGTTAAGAATTTTTAAAGTGGATTAGACCAGTGGATCAGTTGCTGGATTCGATTGGGACTTTACTAGCCAATAATGAAGCATATAATTCTTTCTAACTTGAAGATAACCTTGAATTAAATTAATAACTTTTCAGAATAACGTAGATTCCTCTACCAACTCCCCCTATCAAATAATAGAAATTATTATAAAAAATTAATTTCCAAAAAGAAGCGAGTGATATATAACAGAGCTTTATAACAGAGCTTTCCAATTATACGTTCGCGGCTTTTAAGCTCTTTACATCAGATGCTTTTACATCAGAGAGAAAATTTTTTTGTTTCGTGTTTTTCTCATAAATTTATTCATTTTTCTTTCGTTTCGTAAATTGGTGAATCTAGATATTTTTTTAGTTTTCGTTTCATTGAGAGCGAAATTTCATTTTCGTACATCTTACTAATCCCCTCTCTTTATTAATCCCCTCCCGTTTTTCTTTCTTGCGGTTTCAGTTCCTCCTCCCCATCTTCCTTTCTATTTTAATTTTATGATTAAAAATACCTGAATAATGCTTAAAACTTATATCAAAATTAATTAAGGGTAGTCTATCGGTAATTTCATCCTTCTCTCCATTTGCCAAATCCACTCCATCTCCCAATGATTTTTCAGGTAGATAAACCAAAAATAAAACGAGGGAGCAAGTAAATTTGAAAATATTTAAATCCATTTTGAGGAGGTTAGAAGGGGTAAAGAAAAGAATAAAAATGAAGGATCTCTCCAATATTCTAGGGATATTTATGTAAAGAATTTTAGCTTAACTCTCGGGTTTAATTAAATTAACGGCTAATAAAATATTTAAAAATTGGCCAAAAATCGAAGCAAAAATTTAAAAGAAAAATTCCCTTTTTTAGCTTTAAATCTCACATATTAATACGTACGTAATCGAATAAATAGCAAAGATCAAAGCTTTCTATTTCTAAATTAAATATTGCCAGCAATATAAAATTGACAACTCTTCTATTTTAAATAAATCTGGCTTGGAAATTAAGCCAAAAAAAGAAATAATAATTTTATTATTAAAAAAAATTAATAAAAATAGAATAAAATTGAATAAACATTTTAAAGAAAAATTTTTTTATTCAAATTCTTTTTTTATTTTAGGGTTAGCAAACATTAAACCACGTAATGTTGATGCTAAGCCATTGGGTGATCATTTTTCTATAGAGCCACTTTTCTATTTTCAATTTTCATAGCTTAAAACTCTCTTGGATCTCCTTTAATCTTTCATATTAGGGTCTAATGAGGGACACCCAAACACATAAAAAAATATAGTAAAAAAGTGTGGAAAGAAACTTTAAAAAAATATGTTTTACTATTTCGAGAATAAAACACAAAAATAGAGTCACTTAAATTATAATTCTACCTATTGGCAGGACACTAGATTATTACTTTTTAAAGAGGATTTTGCATATAAAATTATTTTATGAACAATTCATTAACAATTCGACTTGGTTCACAAAAATTTTAGTAAATTTGGATCGGACCTTTTTTAACAAATTTTTGCATACAAAAATAATAATTAATAGTCTGTTAATCCACTTCCCGAAATCAGGAATAAAATTTTAAAATGAAATCGTGAATTCACGATTCAGGTAACCAAAATTCCCGATTTTCGAAATTGTGACTTTTTATTTTATTCGTGCTAGCTCCACTGGATACATATTTTAAGATACCTCCATAAAATACCAAACACTACTCTTATGATTAGGAGTAAATTAAATCGAGAGTTTTGCTTAGGCAGCCCCCTTATTGAGGAAAACAAAATTGAAAAAATGTTCGACTGTAATTAAAAAAAAATTTTTAAATAATAAAAGTTTAAAGGAACTATTATTTATCTAATTTGCAGTTACTTTTATATAGCAATTTTAATTTAATCTTTTATTAAAATAAAAATGTTGACTTTTAAAAAAATGTTTGTTTAATAGAAATGCTTGCCTACTTAAAATTTAAAAAGTAAATAAAAAAATTTTATTTTTAATTTCGATAAAGTTTAAGTCAAAGCTTTTTATTTCTATTTTCAGAAAAAATAAAAATTTATTTTTGAAAAAAATAAATAATAAATTATTCAAATAAAAATAAATTTTTGTGTGATTTTATTGTTTGCTCTTTATTTTTAGGTGTATTTTACATATATTAATTTAATAAAATAATTTATTTTTGAATAGATTTTTGATTAAATTTTGACATTTTTCTCTTTATTTAATTTCAATTAAAAATACTTAAAATAGGGCCAAGGTTCCAAATATAAAAACTATCGGTGATGGGTGGTCGGATAACACCCCTGTATGGGAGAGCTCTCAGAAGCAGGTCTAACCTTTTGTTATTTTTTGGGAAGGCTTCAGGGTTGAATGTTAACAATCCTTGAGTCGGAGAGCTCTCATGATCATATCCTTCCCAATCTTCTGGTATTTTCTGAGGTGGGTTCTGAGGTTAATAGGGTAACAACCTTGGAGAGCAATCTAGATCAAGTCCCTTTGTTTGCTATTTTTCAGTCTCTTTGCTTAATAAAATTTTTTTGTATCAGCATAGGCAGAAAAAATCCGTAACCTCCAACCGAACATGGGTTTGGATCAAAATCAATTTCGATTCTCAATATCAGATAATTTCCTATTCATAAACGTGTTTCCTTTTTTAATTTTAAAATTATTAAAGAAACATTTTACTAATTTTTAATTCAAAAAGTCACATAATAAATTAAGAACAGGTGAATTTTACTGTTGACACGAAGTAAATACTTTCTTAAAACTGTTAGAAAACATCTGTTCAGTAGAATAAAAATTTATTTAAATGTTAATTTTATATTAACAATTTTATAAAACTGAAGTATATTAATTTATTTAAAATAAAGATTAAAAATAATTCCCTTAATAAGCAACACAAATTCAGTACGAAAATATATCTCTCAATTTATCATTTTTAATTCTTGTGTTTCTACTCGAAGTTCGAACTCTTCAGGCTTTTGTATTCATAGAGGCATCTGTATCTCTGCAGAACTTTCTTCATAAAATCCCATGATTTGGGGCTCATATGAGTGCTTGTCTGAAAAAAATCACATTTCGTGAATCGGACTTTGATCCCTAAAAACTTCGGAAATTCCTGATATTCATAATCGAGTCGGCTAGAACTCTTGTTGGCTAGAACCCAAAAGTTAAGTACACTCACTATTGTAATTACAAATTTCTAAAGCTAAGCGGGAGGGAGATGCTTATGTGACACCTCCAATTCTACGCATATCCTCATCTTACATTTTTCTAACAAATTATTAAATTTAGATAAATGGAATTCCCTCCATTAACGTACATTTTCCAATATATTGAAACAATACCATTAACAATTTTAATTCCCTGTTCTCTTTTAAATTTAATTTTATTATGGAAAAGTAGTGTTTTACACAATAATTCGAAACTTATTCTCATTTCGCAAAGCATTGTTATTTTTATTTATTCATCAGGCCGTTTATTTATGTAAGTCTATAATTAAATTAAAGAAAGATACAAAACTTAAATTTCAATTTTAAGGATTTTTTTAACTAACTGTAACCAAGAAAATCTTTTAAATTCATTATCACCTCCCTTAACGAGACTTATGCTTGTCTGTATATATTTTGGGAATTTAATTGGGCATGTGTTAATATTGGAGAGAACAATAGCTACTTTATTTGCTAAAAATTATGGCCAAACTAAAGCTCCTATATTTGGAATTTGTTGTATTTTAAGTTTGGTAGGAACTTTTAAATTTAAATAATATACGGTATTAGTGATGATTGGGAGAAGAAAAAACCCGGGAATCGGCAAATGCTTTCTGGAATTGACGTCGGGAGCCGGGGTGTGGACGGCGGATTGCGTATAATTGCGTGTTTTTTGGACTTGCGGACTGCGGATTGCGTCTGCGGAAAATTTTTTTCATTTGCAGACACCCCTGATCGCGAGGCCAAAAACTCGGGAAATGTTCCCGAGTCGGGATCGGGATACCCGAGCATCACTAATACGTATGTATAATCAAAAAAATTTCGATTTTATAGCTGTGTTTAGTAACACTGACACAATTATTCGATAATTACAGTAATGAAAATTATAGCATATTTGCTCTTATTACAGTCCATTTATCTCTATTATTAAGCATATTGGAACTAATTGTATGTTTGTTATTTTTAAAAATATTTTTTAAATAAAAAATATTTTTTCTAGGCATTTTCTAAGCTGTCATCATTTAATAAAAAAATTTATAAACAATTTTTAAATAAAAAATCTGAGCATGTCCAAAATTATAAATTAAACGAACGATATCAGGCTGGTTTTTTACAATAATATTCAACTTTCAAAGGGAAATTTTATAAGGAGATTCTTCTATTTAGGGGAAATTTTATAAGGAGATTCTTCTATTTAGGCACCATTTACTCACATCCTTTTGCATTAAAGATCGACTAGGATATCACTATCACAAAAACTATATGGAGATTTTTGTTAGAAATTTTTTGCGCGAAACGCCAAACACCAATTTTTCAATTTTTTAAAATACGCCAAAAGTAAGCGCCAAAAATTGACCTGAAATGGGCGACAAACGCCATGATGCTCATCCCAGTTTCATATGCCAATAAACCTTTGTACCAGTAGACATGACTCGATTTTCTTGTTCCATCTTTATTAACACTTGTTTCTAGCGTGCTAATCCTCCCATGCCAAAAAAGATTTTTACTTATTAATAATTAAACTTTAAGCAATTGGAAAATATTTACACCGGAAAACAATTGGCACCCTCATTTATCTTCCATTTTATTAATATTTTATGTTCAAATATTCTTGTAATTATCACAAATTATTATGTGATACCATTAGAATTAATTATTGATATAGTTGGTTTTTTTCTTCTGATCCACGCATTTTGTAAATTATTCATCGAAGTGACCGTGATAACGTAAAAATTGAATAAATTTTGCCAAAAAAATTTTTTTAAATTTTTTTAGATTCCATCCAGTCTTAAATCGCAACCTGAACAAACTAGTCTCTTCAATATTTATCCATTTTAAATGCTTAAGATCCTCAAAAGTATGTGCGGATAAAGGAAATGACTTGAACATCTTAACGAGTATGGCAACTAAACAACAGCAAGTACACTTTGAAATGCTTGGAAAACTGTGGGAATAATTGAAAAAAAAATTTTTTTGGCTATAATAAAAAGAAAATAATATTTTTTACATAACTTTTTAATTTAAAAAGTTATTAAAAATGTGAGAAAAAATCTAACAAAATTTTATTATTTGGTTGTTTACGTTTATAATTTGTATTTTTTGAATTTAAAATTTTTATATGAGAAAATTTTTAGCTTGTGAGAATATCTAGAAGCATTAAAAAATTTCTTAGAAACTGATAAAGGACATAAACTTTTTCAATTATATTTTTACTTTTATTTTTTTCAAAAGTAAATTTAACTAGCTAGATCTAGCTTGTATGCCTGAAAAAAAATCAAAAGAACTAGCTTATATGCCTTCCCTCGATTAATTCTCTCTCACGATTAATTAACATCTCCAGGGGGATGTTTGATGAAATTTCAATCAAATCGACTCTCTATAACACAGATAAAAGCAAAAAATTTTATTGGTGAATTTATATTTACGAAGCAGCCCCTGTGATTAATAAGTTTAATAAATTAATCGTTCTAAATTCGGTCAGTTCAGAGTTTTCTCTTGGAAATTATAATTTAAAGATCTAAGCTCAGGTATAGGGGATAGAGTTGTATAAGAGAAATTTATATCTGTCAAATAAAATATTTTTCGAGCAACTTTATAATTTCTATTCAACTTAGAGCATAATAAAGTTTTATAGAATCAACTAAAAATTAATTTCTAAAAAATTTCTAGCAAAATTAAATATGGAAATAACACCAATAACTTACCTGGCTGGGTGTTTTGAATAGAGTTGCACGAGATCGATATCTCGACCGAGACCGAGACGAGAATCTCGGTCATTTTCCAATCTCGGTCTCGGTTTAGCCGAGACGAGACCACCTAACCGAGACGAGATTCTCGGCACTTAATCTCGCCGAGATCCGAGATCAGTATACACCCCTAAAGATTGACCTTCTTGAGTTTTATTTTGACAAAATATTTAAAATTTCGCTATTGGCATTTTGTTTTCTTCTTAGACTCTCTATATCCACATTCTCTAATTATAGCATTAAAGATATTGTATTAGCTAATTTGTTTATTTTATGAATTTAATTTTATTCTGGGATGTCGGATATTTGGAAATATTTTAATAAACATTCTACTGATGAAGGAAAGTGCAAAATCTGTTCAAAGCTGGTAAAAAGAAAAGATGGGAATACTAAAGGATTATGGCAGCATTTAAAAATATCCCATTCAGAAGAATTTGATAATTTGAAGTGCAATGCAGCGAGTTCAAGTTCAAGTGGCGTTCAGGTTTAGAAAAAAAAATCAAAAATTAAATTTTAATTTTTAAGGAATCTCTGTTGAGTTTTGTTTCTACAAAAAAAGATAAAAGAGATGTGTCAGAAGAGGCCATAGCCAGAATAATGTTGAGACAAAATAACAGTTTTTTATTCTTTGAAGATCCTGATTTAAGAAATTTGTATGAAAAGGCTCATCCTAATCTGCCTGTATGTATTTTTGAAAATTATCTAAAATTTTCTTAACTATTAGCAGCTTGGTAGTCGTCAATACTTTAGGAAAAATGTAATACCTAGAATGGCGCAGGATATTATTTCGAGAATCAAACAAGGAGTAGATGATTCTTTTTATTCAATAAGTACCGATGGATGGTCACAGCCTACACGATCACCACAATTGCAAAGGTTTACATTTTATTATTTTTATTTCATAATAAAATTTAAGTGTTACAATACATTGGGTTGGTCAGGATTTCCAGAGAAAAGATATGGTGCTGGCAGCATTTTCTATGACAGGCTTGAGACATTCTGGTGATGTTTTAGCAGAAAAAATAACTAATTGTTTAAAATCAAATGGTTTTACACTTGAAAAACTAATTTGTTGTGTTAGAGACGATGCGTCAAATATTAAATCAGCAGTAGATGTATTAGAAAAGGATAGGTATATTCTATTTGCTTAATATTGATAGGTTTACCTTTAAGCTTTCAATGTTCTTGCCACTTCTTGAATTTGGTAATAAACGATACTTTAAAAAAAGTTAAAGATGTTAATGAAATAATTAATAAAACAAGAGAATGGACAAAAGAATGTAGAAAGTCGAAAATGAAAGAATGTCTTTCTAGGCATCAAGAAGAACAAAATATGCCAAAAAAGCAACTTGTAATGGTAGGTTAAATTATTCAAGTTTGTTTACATAAAATTTTTAGTCTTGCCCAACACGATGGAATTCTGTGTTTCGTATGCTCAATGCATTTAAGGAACAAAAAAATGCTATATTATCTATGCAGTTTGAAAGGGAGCAAATGTTAGCGGGGATTTTGCCCGTCGCAAAAAGACCACGTTTTGTAGGGAATGAACCTATTCCTCAAGGTTTACCACATGTTGCTAACCAGGATTTTGAATTGTTGCGACATCTTTGTCTTATTTTACAAATATTTGATACTGAAACACAAAGGGTTTTTAATTATTTTTATTTGACAAATAACTCATTTTAATTTAGTTGTCTAGAGAGGATTCAACAGCATCTACAATTTTGCCTACATTTAGGCGAATAAGGGACTTTCTAAAAAAAGATAATAAAATTCCTTCAATTTTGGATAATTTTGTTAAATGTTTAATTGATTCTATTAATACAAGGGTCGAAAAGTTAGTCGGAAATAAACTGCTTAGGATAAGTACTCTGCTTGATCCACGCTTTTCTTATGATGAAACAATATTTTCCAAGGCTCATTGGGGATTTATTGAAGAAGATTTAATTGAATTTATCAAAAAAGGTTTAATTTTCATAACATATTTTTTATTTATAATTTTATTTAAGAAAATTTAAAAATAACAACGCAGGAGGATAATTTTGTTGCAACGTCATTGGATGAAATTGATTCCTTGTCAGATAAAAGTGACGACAGTGTTACAAGATGTATATCAAAAAAATAAATTTTAAATAAAATTTTTGATTTTCAGATGATATTTGGAAGCCAAAATCACCAGGAAATGTATCAACAATTTCTGTTGATTCGCAGGGAAGTCTGGTCAATAGGATACAACTTCAATTGGCTACATTAAGATCATTTGGACGTCAAGCAACTGACATCAATATTTTCACATGGTGGAGAGAACATGGGCAACAATTTCCGGATTTAGCAACTTTGGCTCGGATGGTCCACTCCATTCCTGCCTCGTCAGTAAGCTCGGAACGTTTATTTAGCAAGGCTGGGCTAATTTTTGGTAATGCACTTCGAAATCGGTATATTTATATATATAATTTTGTTACCTAAATTTTTATACTTAAGTCTTTCTGGAGAAATGGTGGAAAAAATTCTAGTTGTAAAGGCAAATATGGATAAACTGCTGCTTGGTCCACCAACTGAAATTGATTCTGATGAAACAGATGATTTTGATGATGATTTAGATGATATTTAATTAATTTGAATGGGTTTTGGTGGATAAAAAATGTTTTGAAAAATCTCGGTTTATCTCGAATCTCGATATCGGTCTCGGGTCAAATTTTGCATCTCGGTCTCGGTCTCGGTCATGCGAGTCTCGGTCAATCTCGGTCTCGGATTTATTCTAAAATCTCGATCTCGTGCAACTCTAGTTTTGAAACAATACCTCTAACAATTTTAAGTCCCTGTTCTATTTTAAATTTAATTTTAATATGGAAAAGTAGTGTTTTACACAACAATTCGAAAATTATTCTCATTTCACAAAGCATTGTTATTTTTATTTATTCAACAACTCGTGGGTTTGAGTATGTTATATTTTTATACAACTTGAATTAATTAAAATTTAATTTTAAGGCTTTATCTAATAATTACTAAACAAGATAATTTATATAATTCATTATTTACTTTGCTTGGGAGTATTATGTTTGCCTGTGTAAATTTTGGTAATTTAATTGGGCATGTGTTAATAATGGAGAGAACAATAGCTACTTTATTTGGTACAAAATATGGACAAACTAGAGTTCCTATATTTGGAATTTGTTGTATTTTAATTTTGGTAGGTAATATTTTCCACAATATTATGAAACTGTTTAGAAAAAAGAAAAATTTTTATGGTCTCAGTTCTTTGTTATAAACGAAAAATTAAATCAAGATCCGATAGATTAGTTTTAAAGTTTTTAAGAGCCTTCTTTAAAGTTAAAAGCTTATAGAAAGCTTAGCCACCTTAGCTTACTTAGCCACCACCTTAGCCACCTTTACCACTATAAAGCTTAACCATCAACCACCACTCAACCACCTTAACCACCACTTAACCAACTAAAGTTAAGTGTTTATCGAAAGCTTAGCCACGGGCAGGATTCGAATCTCTCTTTTCTCCTTATGATCGTTTAATCCTCGGCTAATCCTTAAATTTAGTATTTTATTTTATTTTTGAATTATAAGAAGATCCTTGCTTATATTGTTGTTAACACTGTAAAGCTATAAATTTGAAAAAAAACCGAGTCAGGTAAATGAAAAATGGAACTAAAGAGGAATTAAGAAGGATTGAGAGAGATGACTCTATTTTTCAATCCCCTCTCAAAGTGCCACTCGATTGAAGAGCGCCTTTCAACTAGAGAGAATACGGTATGAATTTCCAACAAAGACGAAAAAATTCGGAAACAAGACAGGTTCACAATTCGGGTGGAATTATCATTTTATTTTATATCGAGTCTACATACTTAATCATTTTTTTAGTTATTATTAACAATAATTGAAAGATTAATACCTACAAATAATACTGGTGCCAACAATTTGAATTTAGCTAGTATTATTTTTGTAAGTATATCGCTGTTGCTAAGCATATTAGAATTAATTGTATGTTTAATGTAGAAAAATGTTTTTTTTATTAAAAATTTTTTTCTAGGCATTTTCTAGACTAACAGCATTCAATAAAAAAATTTATAAACAATTTTTAAATAACAAATATAAAGGTGCACATCATTATAAATTAAACGAACGATATCAGGTTGGTATTGACTTAGGGAAAAGCCAAGATGGTACATTACTAGGTAGTAGAGATCGGCCTGGATCTGGACCAAAGCCTGGCGTTTTCCTGTACCCAGAGTCCAGGCCCAGGCATTTTTTGACCTTCCTGTGGTTTTCTTGGGCCTAGGTTTTTCTGGACTACAGGCCAAGGATCAGGCCCAGGTCAATAAATCAAACCCTGAACCCAGGAATAGGCCCTAGCATTTCAAAAATTCCGATCTCTAATTACTACCCTAGGTATTTTTTTATTTACCGTTATTCCCCAATGATAGTTTCATCGGTTTTCTATGATTTCTAGGTTCATCGGTTTTCGGTATTTTTCATATTTTTCTGCATTATGGTACATTCAAAATTCTCAGCTCTTGTACAAATACCAGAAAAATTTAATTGAAATAAAATTTAAGCAATTAGAAAATGTTTACACCGGAAAACAATTGGCACCCTCATTTTTCTTCCATTTTATCAATATTTTGTGCGCAAATATTTTAGTTGCAATGTTAACCTACATCAAATTACCAGTTGATATTTTTATTGATATTAGTAGTTTTATTTTAATAATACATTCAATTTGTAAGCTAGGCATTGAAATTACTGTAATAACGTAAGTAGAGTATATTTTAAAAGTGTTATTAGGGAATTGTGTTGTTTCCCCCACCCTGGGTACTCATTAGGGATTGTCATCAGGGATGGCAGAATCCCTTTCTTCGGCAATTCCGCCTTATTATGTTACGCTCTCCTACGCCCTCAATTATCTAAAATGCGGGCAGAGCCCATCCATTTCCATATAAAATGTGATAATTACCTGGTCACGAGTGTTAGAACCTATGATCCGGTATTATATTTATACATATCATTATCTTCGGGTGAGTTAGAGCTATGGATAAGCTCTCTATTGCTATATATAATTTTATATCCCTTTTTGGGAGGTGTGGGTTGGAGGTGTATACAATTTACATAATATATTTTAACAAAAAATTATAATTTTTTCAAGTTTCCACCCAGTTTTGAACAGAAATTTAAATAAAATAATTACAAAATTATTTAATTTTGTAAAATGTGAACGTCCTTCTAACAGAATAAACGTTGAAGGACAAACTGTAGTTACTAATTCATTACAAAATTTACGAACAAAAGAACAAGATTTGCATTTTGAAATGCTTGGACAAATGTGGAAGTGATTGAAATATTCTGGAATTAATTAAAAATATTAAAATGTATTATTACTTGAAAAATTTATTAGTTTATTTTTTAATAATTTTTTTTATTAACTGAGGAACTATCCAAATTTTTAAAATATTAAATTTATGTGTTAAAAGAAACTATTTATCTCAAATAGGTTAGGGTAGGATCCGGTATCCGAGAGAATTTTTTTCGGATCCAGATATCGAATCCGACAACCATAGTAGATCCTGTCTATGTATGCTGTCTGTAGACCCAATAATTAACCACACGGAAAAAATGTGCAAAATAGAGATACATATAGTATTAGATTTATCTTATTGTATGATCTGATTGTAGCTTCAAAATAGTTTATTATTGTATCATATAATTTAAATCGGGTCGGAATCTTAATTACAAAATTAAATGTATTAAAGTGCAAATTATAAAAATTAAAAATGCCCGACAAAAATGCCAGACTAATAAATAAAGCATCGGAAACATTAAAGCATATAAACATTAAGAAATAATTTAAATAAAAGGGCAATTTCATTAAGCAATAATGAAAAATATCGTCTCAATTTTTAATTTTATTTAAAAATAAATAAAATTATACAAGTCCTCATAATTGTTAAATTTATTTTAAAATAATTTTTAAATTAATTTTTAAATATTTTTATAGAAAATTAATTAAAATAAAATATCGAAAAATATGAAAATAATTTCTAAATTTTTATTTCTAAATTTATTTTTAATTAAATTTGCTGAAAATGCTATATTTAATGGTATGCTAATTAATAAAATTTTAGCTAAAAAGTTACCTAAAATTCAAATTTAATTTTAAATAGAAAAACCCCCTATTCTCCTAATTCAAGGATGAGGAATGTCTTTAAGACGCTTCCTGTCATATCTGAAAAAAACTAAAAAATTGCTGGGCCCATTTTTTGGGGCAAATCTGGGATTTGGATCCTTAATCTAATGAACACAATCATCTATCTTTTCTTGTTTTCTATCCTTTTTGGACGGAATAGTGCGTTGATCAGACTCAGAAATGGTCAGCCATTATCAGCAATCTTTGAAGGACGGTACGATGAAGGACGGATTGAGCCCAGGTTCCAAGCAAAAATTTTCCAAAACTAATCTCGAAGTTGTAAGGCAACTCTGATCATAAACCTACATGGGTCTATTTTGATGAACTTTTTGTATACTTATTCCAATTTAGAGACAATAATAATCTCATTTACAATCTATACAAATTTATTAGATTACTCGACACAAATTAACGAAGTCTATACCAAAATATTTTCCTGGAAAGACAATGACGATCCTCAAAACTTAACTTCAAATATTTGTAAAACTAATGATTGGGTACTAAAAACTGAGATTGGCAAGAAAATTTCTGAAATAGAAAAAATATCTCAGGAAAAGAAAATAAATTTGAATGAAGATGGACATTGGGGAAGTGCAATGAGCGTATTGAGAGCAAGTGATGGGGCCGTTTCAAATGATAAGGATAAAGAATCTGTTGATTTAGTCTGGAATTTATTTAATACATTTAGGTATTATAATAATTTATGGAATAAAAATTCTCAATGGAATTTTTTATTCCATTGATGGGTACTCTATGGGTTGGGTCTTAACGAGCGGTCTTTGGGCAAACTTACTCTTGGCTGTCTCAATTTTTTCAAAATTTCGAAATTATCTTCGACTTCCAATCTTCTGTCTTACGATTCTTAGAATGCGGCAGGATCCAACACTAATTATGTAGTCCTGATCAGGGGTTAGTCCTGATCAGTCCTGATCAAATACCCTAGTTAGTCCTGATCAAATAAACACGCAATTTTACGTAATTCGCAATTGGGTCCAGCTGGTCCTGATCTTTAGATGAAATTTTTTAATCCAGATAAATTTCTACCCATTTTTGGTTGTTTTGTGATAATTTGGGTTAACTAAAATCGTTCAAATCCGAAAAGCTATGATTTAAAAATTCACAAAAAATGTATTTTTTATTTTACAGACAAATTAAAATAGGAATCGAAAAGGGTAAAACAAAAATTCATAATATGAAGTTTGTAATGGGCTTCCCTAATGCTTCTCAACAAGAATATGATATAATTATTGGACACTTTAATTTTATTAAAAAAGGGATTTTAAATAAAAATAATGGAGGAGGGATAGCTAAATTTGGAGAAAGAATTGAACGAGAATTGGAAAAACAATTAAATGAGAAACACATTTTTGATTCAAATATAATTTTTAAATCTGCAAATGAACAAAAATGTAAAAATATTAAACGATATTTTTTAAATAGGAATCAGATTACGAGTTTTAATGTAAATTCAATTGTTAAATGTCATATGATAGTGATCGAAATGAAATGAAAAATTCTGAGCAGCACGAGTGTCGCTTATTCGGAACATAAGTAATAGGGTTGGCGGCCCCTTAAGGGTTGGTGGCCCGGTCCGGTCCGAAAGATCGAGACGGCATCAAATTCTGGCCCGAAAAGACTCGGTCGGTCCGGTCCAATAAAAATGAAGCCCGAAAAACTGACTAGAACATCGGCCCGACTCGAAACCCCAACCCTAATAGCCCCAAACCCAATACTTTCGAGGAGGAAGGAAACTCCTAGATTCTAGATCATTACGGTATTTTAAGCTTAAACAAAGATTTTAAAGAGATAATAACTTCGAGATTCTCGAGCCAAATCTCTATAATCTGATCATTTATTTAATTCAGATCAACAAATCAAACCATTACCCTACTACATAAAGCTATTAAATCACAAATATAAAGAAGGCGAAACTATACTTGCCGAATTTAATTTAACCTACCCAATATTATTAAAAATAGTTGATCAAATATTAGAAGTTTTGGGTAATAATAATTTTAAAAATCAGTTTAAAATATTAATAAATATTGGAGAAAAATATATATTTAATAAAATAAATGAGGATAAAAAATATACAAATAACGAGCTTTTTGAAATTATTTGCGAATTATACGAATTAATTCAAATAATTAATGGGAATGGGGAGTATGAAAATTTAAATGAAAATGATAAATTAATTGAAGCCAGAATATTAATTTTGCCAGAACATTTGAAAGAAATTTTAAATTATGAGAGAAGAGTGCAATTAATGTTGTTGAGGCAGTGGGGGGCTAAACACAGACTTGTAGAATTTTTTCTTGGATTGGAAAATGTTGAGCATAATTATAAGCAATTGTTGAGAATTTTTGATCTTAGTAAGTTTGTTTAAGATCTCATAATTAGTTTAAAGCATCTTCAAGAGTTATAATTCAAAGAGAATTTATTTGGCCATTTATTTGGCCTAAAAATAATGTGATATATACTTGCAATTTGATATAGGGTTATCAAATTGCCTTGATTTAAGGTTGACAATAAAAAAATAAGAAATAAGCGAGCTTACCACATGCGTGGATGTAAGCATCGTCTCTTCTAATATTTTTCCTAGTTGATCATGTTTACTAGTTATTTATTCAAGGGGCTAATTGATTCAGAAAATACGAAATTTGGTATTTATAAAAGCGTTTAAATTCATAGCATTTTCCCGAGACGCTGTACTAAAGTCATTGTTTAATTTTAAAAATAAAAATTTTAAGATGTTGAGGAACTTAAAGATCAGATCTACTATTTTTACAATGAATGGAATACAAGCAAAGATTACAATATGTCAGCAAATTCAATAAGCATTTTAAATTTTCTGTATTCATTAGAATTGCAAGGTGAACTAAAAGGAAACGTTGAATGGAGAAATTTTAAAATTCGGAATATAATTTTAGCGGATTCTACAAAGGATATAGAAATTCTAAATTTGACGCAAAAGCAAATAGGTGTGGCTAAAATTTATGTAAATTGTATAGAAAGAAAAATATGTAATTTTAATGAAGAAAAAATTGTTGATAATAAAGAGGAAAAAGAAAAATTTACAAAAATATATTTTGAATACATTGAGAATATGAATGTCAGCATTCTTGGCGATTATGTGGATGAGAATGATGGTTAGTAAATATGTTTGGCGGATCCTGGAAAATCCTAGGATATTTGGACCCAACATCCAACCAATAAGAGGGGGAGGGGGATAAACCCAATATCCAAACCAATATCTGTCATTTCACTTTTCGATTTTTGCCTTTTAAAATAAATTTTGGGAATCTGTATCAGGCATAACAGAAGTTCTAATTCAAAAATATCAAATACCTTTGAAAATTTTCCAAAAATTCGTTCACAAAAAAAGATCGAGCACTGAGTCTAGGTCAATTTGAATAAAATCTCATAGTAAAAAAATTGTTTAAAATATTTTAGCAGCAAAAGTAATTAAAAAAGGAAGCTTAGAAGCATCAACATTCAATGGGGGTTATAATTTTCTTAAGAAGCTACGTAAAAAATTAGATGAAAATGATATTCCTTTGACTAAACATAATGCAGGATTCTTTAAATTATTTGAAGATATTGAAAAGTCGCAGGTAATAATTAATACCTCGATCATACTATTAAAATTAAATTTATAACGGGAAGGTGGTAATGAGAATCACCAATCCTATGATTTGCAATCTGGCATTGTTTAACCATCTGAAAATATTTTTATTAAAAAATTAAAGTCGATGAACTGCTAGGATAAATTAGATCAAGTCGCCTAGATCAAAATGGATCTGTCCAAATAAATTTATTCCGAGGAGGTCCATTAGAATATTATTATTAATTCTAAATTTTGGGAACTAGGACCAAAGAATTATTGAGCAAAATTTTAGCATTCAAATTATTCAAAATTATATTTTGTTTTATAGAACAATAATGAGTATGATAATGAAGTTGATAGTGAGTTGAAAGAAATTGGAAAAGAAAATACAGATCTTGGTGAATACTTTGAAAAAAATCCTGAAAATTTTATTAAGGTAATTAAATAATATTTCGATTGATAAGTATATCCTTGATTTAAAAAATTACAGACTTAAGGTTTTTTATTAGAATAACACTTTATTAGAATACTTTCAGGCTTGATACAAGACCCATATAATAATCCTTTATTCGGCTTCATGTCATTATGCATTACCTACACTATATGCTCAAATAGTTACCCTGGGTGATCATAGTTTCAATCTCTCACTGGAGAGAGTAATTTATAAAGAGGATGATTATTTGAGAGAAGGTAACTATTCGAGCATATACGGTATTTAAAAGAAAAGGATTTAAAGGAGGGCTAAAAGGATTATCCATTCAAGTAATGCTTCCTTAGAAATTCTCCCTAATAAAGAATCAAAGAGAAGTCAAAAATCAAATTTAAATTTGAAAAATTTTAAAGCTAAACATCGCCGACATGTGTGAAGAACCAACTGATAAACATACACTTAATTTAATTCATGTATATCAACATGAACTGGAAAAACCAAGTTCATCAGAAAGTGAAATAACAGAAGAAAGTGAATCAGATTTTGAAATTAAACAAAAAAATTTGTTCATATTGGAAGCAGTTTTTTGGCGTTATAGAAGCTTTATGGAAAATTTTACGGTTGGGGGAGATGAGGTTTTAACAGATGATGATGTTAAAGAACATTTTGGTGAACTATTCACTACCTCGGGTTATCGAGGCACAATTCATATGACTAATGTAATAATTGGAAGATATAAAGAATTTTTACTGAACGGCCAAAAATTGTTAAATATGAAGGAGCTTAATGAGGAAAATTTACGTAAAAGACTTTGTTTAGCACACTCTTTTGTTGTTAAATGGGCAAATGATTCAATTTTAAATGCGAGTTTAATGTGGAGTTCAATTATGAATACGACGTTGGGATTGCCAATTATTGTAAGATTTTTCTGAATGTTTATTTGTTCAGAAAGTTCGGATGTTGGGGAGAACTTGTCGAGGTTCTTGATTTTGACCTAAGAGAAAATCTTTTCAAGTCTTACTATAGGTAGGGAGTGATCACATTGATACAAAAACTGATTCCTAGGGGAAAAGATGATTCTTTATTGTTGATTTTTGGAAATGAATCGAAACTATCAATAATTCAGAACTGAATATTATTATCTGTAACACTTGTTAATCACCAGTGCTAGGTACGGCCCGCTAGAATTTGAAATGCCATAAGCCAGAGGCGAGTCTAGTTTTGAAAAAAAGTCGGGGACGGATGCCCACTAATGTTCATCACCTCGTACTCGCTGACGCATTAACGCCTGTCGTGCAAAAGAGTTCCGACTGAATCTATATACAAATAAAATTTTTTCTCTACATTTTTAAGGAAACCGATTCGTCAATTTTTCACCAATTACAACCAATTGAAATTAATTGCTCAAATAAAAAACAAATATTAAAGATAGCCGAACTCTATATTAATGGGGATGATCGTCTTGAACAAATACAAGAAATACACAGAAAAAATATAGAAGAATTAATTGGGGTGTCAGGCTCTTTTGTTGAATTTTTGCGTGAAAGTATATCAAAAACTAAACTTTTTAATTTACTTGGACCAAGAAATTTTGGGGAATTTGAGACAGAATTTGCAGAAATTTTGGAAATATGTAAGAGAATTTAAAGATTTATTAATTGAGTTGAATAATTAGAGGGAGGCACTCTCATATTTTGTAAGAATAGTTTAAGGGTTGGTAGCCTCTGATACATCCCCCGTTATTAATCGCACCCATTTGATGGGAAAAACTTGCCTTCAAGTTCTACAGGAAACTTAAACACTCAATGGGAGGGTGGTTTCTTCCATACATAATGATAATTTCCAAGTTCTTGGGAAACATGATTCTTCCTTAAACTGAGTAATAGAGAGGGGATAATTATCTAATATTATTTTATAAAACTAAGTAGTACAATATTTTAATGGTAATTATTATTTCTACGATAGCCAAATGAGGTAATAAAAAGGCGTAGGGAACGTATCAGTGAGGAGGGGGCAATTATTCGACAGAGGGCAACATAATCAAATTAATTGTAGGGAACATGGAGGAGAATTATCGTTGGTATCTATATAAAGAATTAATTGGTCTCAATTATGAGATTATTAATGATGATCTAGAAAATGGGGAAAATGAAGAAATAGAAACAAGAAGCAACGATGAAGACGTTAATCTTGAAATTAGACTGGCAAAATCACTTTTATTTAAAAAATTAATTAAATACGAAGATGACTTGATAATAAGCTTACAAAATGCTAATGAGTTATTAAAAGTAGTACAACAATTAATTGGGAATATTAAATATTATATTTATATGTCCTTGCCTAATACATGCTCACTAAATATTTTGGTTGAAGCCATAAACTTATTTGAAAATAAAATATTTGATTTGGTCGAGAAAGGAGATTGGGATAAAATAATATATCTATTAGAAAAGAGTATAACAATGAAAGATTTAAATGATGAAGATGAGTTTAAAGAAAGGATAAAACAAATTAGAGAAATTCTTAAGGAAGAACATGTTAGATATTTAACTGATAAAATTGAAAAGGATCCGGAACTGAGAAAGAGATTGACGAATGAGCTTGGCCACAAAATCAGAATATCTTTTCTGTTAGATGATGATAAGGAATATAGAAAATTTTGTGATAAGTTTGGACTTATTGACTACAAAAGTATGTTAATTTTAATTAGAGATTATCGGAGATCGTTTTCTCGATGTGTATGCATACATGCAATCCGTGTATGAGGACAGCCCTATACTTATGAAGCCTTAACCTCTGACTTAATTTTGAATCCTATATTTTCCGAGTCCCCATACATAGTCTCCATAATGTATCATACATGGATCTAGCAAACATTTTCAGAAATCAAAAATTTACGAAAACTTCTAATTCTCAATTTCGAGAATCATGATTTCTAGACCAAAAGCCGTTCGGGGACCAAAAAATTCCCGATCTTCAAAAATTGGGTTAGATAAATCTGTCATATACATACATATTTAACCCCTCTAACCGTTTTTATAACAATTCTAATTTATAAACAATTAAGTTTATCGAAGTAAAGAACAATTAGCAAAGCACTATCTGGCCTCAATAGGCACAAGAAATATAAATGATATAATAAAAGGAAAAAATAAGTTAGCTGCACATTTATTTGTTTGGTATACGTGGATGGATAATAAAATTCATGAAAAATGCTGCAATAAACGTGGAAAGAATCAAACATGGGGGTGCTGTAAAATGAAAAATCAAATAAAGTCGGCATGGGAAAGTTCTAAACTTAGAATTCATAGACGATATGACACGATATTTTACATTGATAATACTGTTGAATTATCTGATGGGATCCATTTATTTTTGGGATGGTTTGAAGCTCAGAAATATTTATTGGAATTAAAAATGTCAGAAAGTGTAGATCCTGGACAGCAGGTATGTAAATGTATAAGAGCATTTCTTTAACTTTAGCTAAACGTAGAGAGTCTAACGGTCTCAACTGATCACTCTTTGTGTATTAAGAGGGAATTGGAGATATATCGAGATTAATTGTTAGACAGACACCCTTAAAAGAGATAGGATTTCGAGAGCTAACACTTAAAATGACTTTAAAATAATTTTTATAATCTCAAAATAAAGTACAGAAATAGCCCATCTTATAATCTCTACTAACGGCAGGTTCCTAGGAATGAACTATAAAGAATTCAAATGTACCTAGTTAATATCTTATAGTCTGGTATTTAATTATCAATATGTAATAGGCGGATAAGCGAGGGATTGAAATACATGTCTGCTGTCAGAAGTTGACGGCAGACAAATCTATCATAATTAAATGTTCGATCCGTACTATATTTTGTAAAAGATAATTTTTTATTATTTTATCTAGAAACTATTGAATGAAAAAATAACTGACCCAAATAAATTCGTCATAGAATTCGTGAACATAATAGAATATGGATGTTGGAAAGCAAGGGATACCGAACCAGATATTGAAGAATTTATAAAATGGTTAAAGATTCAACATTTAATACAAATAAAAGAGTTTATGAAGAAGGACGCTTATGCCGATTTTCGGAAAAGATTGGCAAAAAGTAAATTTTTATATAATAAAGCTCCAAACTGAATTAAAGCCACACCTTAAAGGATATCTGAACATATTATAAAATTAGCCTCATTAGCCTAGTCCTCCCTATTATTGTGAATACGGTTATTTTTATTTGGATCAAAAAATTTACAAAAAAAGACTAATTGCCGTACTTCCTCTAATTGAAGGCCCTAGAATTCCTTCTTCAATCACCCTCCAAAAGACATTCTAGAGAGAGATCGTTAAAATGGGGGGAGTCATTAGAGGAAATACAGCATATTATTTTAGAAATGGAACTACTCGGTGAATCTCGAATTTACGATGATCTATCTATATTCATTCCTCAAGATGCTATATTTGAAATTATGGAATTAATTAAAAAGGAAATGCCTATTGCCACAGATAAAAATGATAAAAAATGGAAGAATATATTAAACGATAAATTGTGGGATAAAAAGGATGAAGTGGTAACCAAAAAGACTAAAATTAATAAAAAAGGTAAAAAGAAGGAGGCTAAAACGATAGTGGAAGTGAACAACACGGATGATGATAATCGGGAGGATAATCGGAATAAGTTAATTGAAAGTGATCAGAAGGAACGAGAAAGTGATAGCCAACAAAATGAGCGAGAAAAATTAGACAGAATGCCGGAAAATCAAATTTTGGAGTTAAAAAATAGCCAAGACCTAGAGGAATCTGAAGAATCCGATCAATCACAAATTAGTGAAAATAACAGTCAAAATTTCAAAAAATCAAGGAGAAATTTACAAAAAAGAATAAATCAAAAAGCTAGAAGAGAAAATAAAACCAAAAATGATAGTTTGGTGTTAAATGAAAATTTGGAAAGTTTTGTGGAAAAAAGAAATTTGATAAAATTGTATGGCGAATTTATAAAGGTGGAGAATTTAAATTAATTTTTTGCAAATTATTTCTAGTATTTTTGTGCTTCAGTTTCATCTAGATTAGAGCCCGGACTGGGAGTGCCGTAAGAAAATCGAGGTCGAGATATCGAAACATCTAGATCTCGATAACAAAATTTTCGATCGAGTTCTCGGCCGGTCAGGGCTCTAATCTTAATCCACCAGGGATCTAGCCAATATAAAAATCCAATTCCCGATTTTCGGGAATCGGGTCGGCTAGATCCCTGATATCCACCAAAATTCTGAATAATTCTTTCACTACCTTAATATGCAAGTTATTCTGTCCGACATTAAATGAAGTTAGCACTATTATACTTTAGTATGCCATAAATTAAATGACCAGATAGGATAATAAAACTTCAAAAATTTAAGGCGCCATCAAATGAGATGCGTAAACAATTAAATATAGCCGTTTATATTTATGAAATCTCAAATCGTTTTAAATGGTTAGAGGTTTTAAAAAATGAATGGCCAATAATTTATGAAGCAATGTTTTTATTAAAAGGGGAAAATAAAGAAAATAAAGCTTTGAATAAATTAATGGAAAAATTAAATAAATTTAAAGAGAGTGTGCTTTCCTTAAATCTAATAGAAAATTTAAATGAATTTGAGATTAATTTACACAAATTACTAAAAGAATTAATTTATGTTGTAGAAGGTATTTGGGATGGAAGGCATAATGGACGTGTTGATCTGGAGGAAATTAAAATTGTTAGAAAACAATTAAATTATAAAATGTTTGTGGAAAGTGCTGATCAAGATTATGATCAAGTAAATGATGAATATTATTCGATCTGGGAAGATATTGAAAGGGAACACAAAAATAAAATTGTTGGCATACTTTTCGATATTGAGCTAAAAATGGAACAAAATAAAATAATTGAGAATGTTAATAAATATTTGAGTGATTGGAAAATGATGAAAAATCAGCGATTTATGGGTTAGCTTTTATGAAAATAAATTTATTTATTAGTAAAGTAGGGCTATGTTTTGGCTTATTCATTTAGCTTAAATAGAAGATATTAGGTAGGGATATAGCAACAATAGCAATCACTTCTAGGACTAAAGGAATAACAATTTTTAATAGCTAGCATTTAGCTGACCAAATAAATTAATTTGCTCAAATAAGAACCTTTGCATTTTATTAGAGCTTACATTCTAATAAAATGCCCATGCATTTTATTAGAGCTTACATTAAATTCGTGGTTTATACTATCTAGAGATTACCTTGCGCCATGATAAAGAGGATTTCGTGTACTATGGGACAGTCATAATTCTAACCATCACCTTGTATGGTTCTTTATTGTAGTATGGACCCAGATTATTAAAAAAATCGTTGGATTGACATAGGTCAGAGCGTGGAGAGTGCGATTAGAAAATTAACATTACAACATAAGCTCATGATTTTAAAAAATAAAGTGATAAATCATTGAAATATTTAGATAATCAAGACATTCCTAATTATGAAATCCCAAAGTATATCCAACCAGAACTTTTCCAACAAATTAATTTTGATTACAAAAGTGAGGATATCACAGGTGAAGAGGTTCAAAAATATTTTTTAATATATGTATATTTATCAAATTTTAGCTCGAATATTTATTGGAAACCCAGATAAGAGATCCAGAATTGGTTAAAAATTGTTTAACATCCATCAGATCATCCATCATGGAATGGTCAAGAAATATTCAGAAAAAAATAAAATTATTAGTTGGGGGTTCTTATATGTTTGGAATTGATACTATTGGGGCAGATGTAGATCTAATGATTGTTTTGAATGAAAATGATTTTGATGGGATTTTGAAATTTATCGGAACTGAAAGATCCATTTGTAAAGATAAGAAATGTAATGATAACTCTCTCTACTGTATATTATGCAAGGTAGTATATTTAAAAAAATTGGGTGACTGGACTGAAAATAGGCCACACACAGGTTTCGGGAGCTCAAATATTGCTCTATCAAAAGGCCCTTCCTGAATACGAAGTTAACCTCGGAAAGTAACCTGCTAGGAATTTATCTGATCTCATTATTCCATAGTACAACATATTTGATTAAATTTGATCTGATTATCCTCCAAACCTGCGGAATATACATATTAATTATGAGATTATAATGGATAAGATAAATTATTAATAATTTAAATTTAATTTTAAAAATATTTAGTTGGATAATGTAAAGAATATTCAAAAAGTCAATACAAGAATTCCGTTAATCGAACTAAATTATTCAAACATTGACTTTGATATTGCGTTGATATTACTGCCTACAGAAATTCCAAATACCCCAAATTGGATTGAAAAAGTTTTGGAAAATGAAAAGAATTTAGCTATTGGAGACAGAAAAATATTACCTTTAGCTAGTTATAAAGCTAATGAATTTATTTTGGAAAAAATTCCAAAAGAAGATTTGAGGGCAAAAAATTTCCGTTTTGCAATAATTGCTATAAAAATATGGGCGAAAAGTAAAAAAAAAATGATTTTTTTTAATTAAAAAAATTTTTTAGAAAGTTCAATTTATGGAAATATATTTGGGTTTCTAAGTGGATCAATTCTCTCAATTTTTATTTCAAAAATTTATTTATTGTATCCAACCACGAATTTACATAGTCTTTTACAAAGAATTTTTCTGACATTTTTAACGTGGTTGGGAATTTAAAAAAATTATTTTATAAAAATTATGGCTCAAGTCCAGATTGTGGGTCCAATCCACACAAATTCAAACAATATTTATATGTCACTTGAAAGCCCAACCAAAGTTTCATGCGTCCAATCAAATGCTTATGTATCAAATGCTTACTCAAATAGGTTATGGTTCTTCTTCGGATCGGGTTTTGGATTGAAAAAAATCCTGGTTTCAGTTAATCCGTGACATCCATGTTATAAAATTTTATTGGACACATACAGAGTGATTGGATGTGTAAAGGTGTGATTAGACACATAAACTGTACAAGAGCCAAAATTATTTATAAAAATAATTTTAAGGAATTGGCCAGCAATATTTCATTTAAATGAAATCAAATTGAAAGAACCCGGATGGATACCAACAAGAGAACGTTTAGATCGTTCAGAATTTTACAATAAATTGATAAATATTGAAAGTAAAGAGTGGTTAGATTTAAATATTAATAGATTGTATAAACATATGGACCTTGTTATTCCAATAATATCATGTTCGTTTCCTGAACAATCTGTTGGTTTTAATATAAATAATTCTACCAAACAAATAATTATGGAAACAATGACTTTAGGTTAATTTAATTAAAATTTTAATGTTGAAAATTAATGTTAGATATTAAAGAATAATCATTATTATGTCCATGCTCCTTCATAGTGTGAAGAAGCACACATGGATCTCATTATCCTCCGTATACATCAGGGATCTAGCCGACAAATAATTCCCGATTTTAGGGAATAGGGATTCCCGACCCAGAAACGTAGGGAATCCCCGATTTTTGGAAATCGGGTCGCCTAGATCCCTGGTATACATCCTGTCAATTGTGTATTCACATTTTTAAAACTTACAGTGGCGGAAATTTACTTAAGACCGGTATAAATTGTTATGTAATTCCTTTCAAAGTTATCCGATCTGGCCGATCTTAATGTTTAAAAATAGCTTAATTCATAACTCAGTATACGCTTACTGGATTTGCCAACTTTGGACCTTATCCTTACGTATACTTTCTGGGTAAGCGAGAGAAAATGAGTGATCACTAAATTATAAATTTATTACGAACCAAATAATCAAGTAATCTAATTGAAAAAAAATTTAGGCCTAAAACAACTTAGAGATGTATACAATGCAGGTCAGAAAAGGAAAGCGATCAAAGGACTTTGGGAAAAATGGCTTTCGGGGATTGATTTCAAATTGAATGTAATTATTAATTAATCACTTTTAAATTAAAATTTATATTAAGTACGAACATTTTATTATAATTGAGTGTGCAGCACTTCATAAAAATGTTGGAGATAAATTTTGTAATAATGTTGAGAGTAGATTACGGATACAATTAATTACTACAATTGAAGAAGAGCCCCAATTAATTAATTATTCTCATATAGGGTATTCTTGGACTACTCAAGAGTGCAAAAGGAAAAATACAAAGTAAAATGATCTAATAAATCGTAACACGTTGAAATATAGGATGGCATGTCCGCCTAATCCCTTTATCCCATTTAATCCCTCCTGATCCGACGATATCGCACTTAATCCTTCCAAGTCACCCTTTGTCCTTTTTAATCCCCAGATTTAATTTGAAAAGAAATAAAAAATATGTTGATCAAAAAGTTGTATGTCTTCAGGGTAATTCGGCATTGAGGGTGTAGGTCTTCAAGGTCAATAGGTCGTCAGTGTGTAGGTCTTAATGGTGTAGGTCATCAGGGGTTAACACACTGTTAAGGTGTACTGTGTCTTTCACTGTGTCCCTCTTTAAGGGAACTTTAGTGTGTTAAAATTAAATTTTTTTAATTCGGATTAAAAAAATATTTACAATTTAAGAAATGTCAAACTTCAATATTGTAGATATTGGTTAGTTGGTCTAAAACTTTCCAATGATAATCTTCAGAAAGTTTCTGAAGATAAATTTGCAGAATTAATACAAAAACGGATGGAAATTTTTACTTCAAGGATTCTAAAAGCAAATAATATTAAAAAGATGAATTTAAAACAATTAGCTTTAAAGTTATTTTATGTGAAGAGAGAAGGGTTAAATAATTGGTTTGGATTTAATACTGATTGAAACAATCCTTAGTTGACACTTGGGGTTGAAAAATTAGGAATCACTTGATATCGGCCATTATAGTAACAATCGCTTAATGTAACTGCTTCGTCCGCTGGCCTAGCAAGTCTAAAAATTAGACTAAAATCAAGGTGTACGTAATAAGAAGATAATTATTACGTGGAAAATTGAGTTCAGAATAATGTAAATATTCATAAAATTTAAATTTAATTTTTAGGATACGAAACTGAATTAATTCTTGAAGATTTGTATCGGTGCCATTTTAATTTTATAAATATTATTGTAGCTTAGAATAACTGTGGTGAACATAAAATTTAATTTTCAACTCTTGATTAAAAATTACAAACGAAATTTAATTAAAATCCTATTTTTTTCTCTGTATATTGTATTATTATTGTCTTAGATTATTAACTATTTGATGGATTTTGCGAATTTTAATAGTATCTTATCCTTGTGATTATTTGACGTGAATATTAGAATTGAATTTTATAAATTATACTTTGTTTTTATAAATTATATAGTCTACATGAATGCAAAATTTTCATATGAAATTAGCTTATAATATCGAATGAGATATTAAGAATCCAGGAGCAATCCAATACAAAAATTCGCACTCGGGTTGAATACCCCATGTCCCAAAAAATAAAATATTTATTTCATTTTCGACTCGAAATCTCTAGTATAAGAACTCGAAATGAAACGAGTCACTGGTATTTCATACAGTTTTTAATGCTCTATCGATGAGATATTAAGAATCCAGGAGCAATCCAATAAAAAATCGCACTCGGGTTGAATACCCAATGTCCCAAAAAATAAAATATTTATTTCATTTTCGACTCGAAAGCTCTAGTATAAGGGCTCGAAATGAAACGAGTCAATGGTATTTCATACAGTTTTTAATGCTCTATCGAATAAGATATTAAGAATCCAGGAGCAATCCAATACAAAAATTCGCACTCGTGTTGAATACCCCATGTCCCAAAAAATAAAATATTTATTTCATTTTCGACTCGAAATCTCTAGTATAAGAACTCGAAATGAAACGAGTCACTGGTATTTCATACAGTTTTTAATGCTCTATCGAATGAGATATTAAGAATCAAGGAGCAATCCAATACAAAAATTCGCACTCGGGTTGAATACCCCATGTCCCAAAAAATAAAATATTTATTTCATTTTCGACACGAAATCTATAGTATAAGGGCTCGAAATGAAACGAGTCAATGGTATTATATACAGTTTTTAATGCTCTATCGAATGAGATATTAAGAATCAAGGAGCAATCCAATACAAAAATTCGCACTCGGTTGAATAACCCATGTCCCAAAAAATAAAATATTTATTTCATTTTCGACTCGAAATCTCTAGTATAAGAACTCGAAATGAAACGAGTCACTGGTATTTCATACAGTTTTTAATGCTCTATCGATGAGATATTAAGAATCCAGGAGCAATCCAATAAAAAATCGCATTCGGGTTGAATACCCAATGTCCCAAAAAATAAAATATTTATTTCATTTTCGACTCGAAATCTCTAGTATAAGGGCTCGAAATGAAACGAGTCACTGGTATTTCATACAATTTTTAATGCTCTATCGAATAAGATATTAAGAATCCAGGAGCAATCCAATACAAAAATTCGCACTCGTGTTGAATAACCCATGTCCCAAAAAATAAAATATTTATTTCATTTTCGACTCGAAATCTCTAGTATAAGAACTCGAAATGAAACGAGTCACTGGTATTTCATACAGTTTTTAATGCTCTATCGATGAGATATTAAGAATCCAGGAGCAATCCAATAAAAAAATTCGCACTCCTGTTGAATACCCCATTTCCCAAAAAATAAAATATTTATTTAATTTTCGACTCGAAATCTCTAGTATAAGGACTCGAAATGAAACGAGTCACTGGTATTTCATACAGTTTTTAATGCTCTATCGAATGAGATATTAAGAATCCAGGAGCAATCCAATACAAAAATTCGCACTCGTGTTGAATACCCCATTTCCCAAAAAATAAAATATTTATTTAATTTTCGACTCGAAATCTCTAGTATAAGGGCTCGAAATGAAACGAGTCACTGGTATTTCATACAATTTTTAATGCTCTATCGAATAAGATATTAAGAATCCAGGAGCAATCCAATACAAAAATTCGCACTCGTGTTGAATAACCCATGTCCCAAAAAATAAAATATTTATTTCATTTTCGACTCGAAATCTCTAGTATAAGAACTCGAAATGAAACGAGTCACTGGTATTTCATACAGTTTTTAATGCTCTATCGATGAGATATTAAGAATCCAGGAGCAATCCAATAAAAAAATTCGCACTCGTGTTGAATACCCCATTTCCCAAAAAATAAAATATTTATTTAATTTTCGACTCGAAATCTCTAGTATAAGGACTCGAAATGAAACGAGTCACTGGTATTTCATACAGTTTTTAATGCTCTATCGAATGAGATATTAAGAATCCAGGAGCAATCCAATACAAAAATTCGCACTCGTGTTGAATACCCCATTTCCCAAAAAATAAAATATTTATTTAATTTTCGACTCGAAATCTCTAGTATAAGGGCTCGAAATGAAACGAGTCACTGGTATTTCATACAGTTTTTAATGCTCTATCGAATAAGATATTAAGAATCCAGGAGCAATCCAATACAAAAATTCGCACTCGTGTTGAATAACCCATGTCCCAAAAAATAAAATATTTATTTCATTTTCGACTCGAAATCTCTAGTATAAGAACTCGAAATGAAACGAGTCACTGGTATTTCATACAGTTTTTAATGCTCTATCGATGAGATATTAAGAATCCAGGAGCAATCCAATAAAAAAATTCGCACTCCTGTTGAATACCCCATTTCCCAAAAAATAAAATATTTATTTAATTTTCGACTCGAAATCTCTAGTATAAGGACTCGAAATGAAACGAGTCACTGGTATTTCATACAGTTTTTAATGCTCTATCGAATGAGATATTAAGAATCCAGGAGCAATCCAATACAAAAATTCGCACTCGTGTTGAATACCCCATTTCCCAAAAAATAAAATATTTATTTAATTTTCGACTCGAAATCTCTAGTATAAGGACTCGAAATGAAACGAGTCACTGGTATTTCATACAGTTTTTAATGCTCTATCGAATGAGATATTAAGAATCCAGGAGCAATCCAATACAAAAATTCGCACTCGTGTTGAATACCCCATTTCCCAAAAAATAAAATATTTATTTAATTTTCGACTCGAAATCTCTAGTATAAGAACTCGAAATGAAACGAGTCACTGGTATTTCATACAGTTTTTAATGCTCTATCGAATAAGATATTAAGAATCCAGGAGCAATCCAATACAAAAATTCGCACTCGTGTTGAATACCCCATGTCCCAAAAAATAAAATATTTATTTCATTTTCGACTCGAAATCTCTAGTATAAGAACTCGAAATGAAACGAGTCACTGGTATTTCATACAGTTTTTAATGCTCTATCGAATGAGATATTAAGAATCAAGGAGCAATCCAATACAAAAATTCGCACTCCTGTTGAATACCCCATTTCCCAAAAAATAAAATATTTATTTAATTTTCGACTCGAAATCTCTAGTATAAGGACTCGAAATGAAACGAGTCACTGGTATTTCATACAGTTTTTAATGCTCTATCGAATGAGATATTAAGAATCCAGGAGCAATCCAATACAAAAATTCGCACTCGTGTTGAATACCCCATTTCCCAAAAAATAAAATATTTATTTAATTTTCGACTCGAAATCTCTAGTATAAGGGCTCGAAATGAAACGAGTCACTGGTATTTCATACAGTTTTTAATGCTCTATCGAATGAGATATTAAGAATCCAGGAGCAATCCAATACAAAAATTCGCACTCGTGTTGAATACCCCATGTCCCAAAAAATAAAATATTTATTTCATTTTCGACTCGAAATCTCTAGTATAAGGGCTCGAAATGAAACGAGTCACTGGTATTTCATACAGTTTTTAATGCTCTATCGAATGAGATATTAAGAATCCAGGAGCAATCCAATACAAAAATTCGCACTCGTGTTGAATACCCCATTTCCCAAAAAATAAAATATTTATTTAATTTTCGACTCGAAATCTCTAGTATAAGAACTCGAAATGAAACGAGTCACTGGTATTTCATACAGTTTTTAATGCTCTATCGAATGAGATATTAAGAATCCAGGAGCAATCCAATACAAAAATTCGCACTCGTGTTGAATACCCCATGTCCCAAAAAATAAAATATTTATTTCATTTTCGACTCGAAATCTCTAGTATAAGGGCTCGAAATGAAACGAGTCACTGGTATTTCATACAGTTTTTAATGCTCTATCGAATGAGATATTAAGAATCCAGGAGCAATCCAATACAAAAATTCGCACTCGGGTTGAATACCCAATGTCCCAAAAAATAAAATATTTATTTAATTTTCGACTCGAAATCTCTAGTATAAGAACTCGAAATGAAACGAGTCACTGGTATTTCATACAGTTTTTAATGCTCTATCGAATAAGATATTAAGAATCCAGGAGCAATCCAATACAAAAATTCGCACTCGTGTTGAATACCCCATGTCCCAAAAAATAAAATATTTATTTCATTTTCGACTCGAAATCTCTAGTATAAGAACTCGAAATGAAACGAGTCACTGGTATTTCATACAGTTTTTAATGCTCTATCGAATGAGATATTAAGAATCAAGGAGCAATCCAATACAAAAATTCGCACTCCTGTTGAATACCCCATTTCCCAAAAAATAAAATATTTATTTAATTTTCGACTCGAAATCTCTAGTATAAGGACTCGAAATGAAACGAGTCACTGGTATTTCATACAGTTTTTAATGCTCTATCGAATGAGATATTAAGAATCCAGGAGCAATCCAATACAAAAATTCGCACTCGTGTTGAATACCCCATTTCCCAAAAAATAAAATATTTATTTAATTTTCGACTCGAAATCTCTAGTATAAGGGCTCGAAATGAAACGAGTCACTGGTATTTCATACAGTTTTTAATGCTCTATCGAATGAGATATTAAGAATCCAGGAGCAATCCAATACAAAAATTCGCACTCGTGTTGAATACCCCATGTCCCAAAAAATAAAATATTTATTTCATTTTCGACTCGAAATCTCTAGTATAAGGGCTCGAAATGAAACGAGTCACTGGTATTTCATACAGTTTTTAATGCTCTATCGAATGAGATATTAAGAATCCAGGAGCAATCCAATACAAAAATTCGCACTCGTGTTGAATACCCCATTTCCCAAAAAATAAAATATTTATTTAATTTTCGACTCGAAATCTCTAGTATAAGAACTCGAAATGAAACGAGTCACTGGTATTTCATACAGTTTTTAATGCTCTATCGAATAAGATATTAAGAATCCAGGAGCAATCCAATACAAAAATTCGCACTCGTGTTGAATACCCCATGTCCCAAAAAATAAAATATTTATTTCATTTTCGACTCGAAATCTCTAGTATAAGAACTCGAAATGAAACGAGTCACTGGTATTTCATACAGTTTTTAATGCTCTATCGAATGAGATATTAAGAATCAAGGAGCAATCCAATACAAAAATTCGCACTCCTGTTGAATACCCCATTTCCCAAAAATAAAATATTTATTTAATTTTCGACTCGAAATCTCTAGTATAAGGACTCGAAATGAAACGAGTCACTGGTATTTCATACAGTTTTTAATGCTCTATCGAATGAGATATTAAGAATCCAGGAGCAATCCAATACAAAAATTCGCACTCGTGTTGAATACCCCATTTCCCAAAAAATAAAATATTTATTTAATTTTCGACTCGAAATCTCTAGTATAAGGGCTCGAAATGAAACGAGTCACTGGTATTTCATACAGTTTTTAATGCTCTATCGAATGAGATATTAAGAATCCAGGAGCAATCCAATACAAAAATTCGCACTCGTGTTGAATACCCCATGTCCCAAAAAATAAAATATTTATTTCATTTTCGACTCGAAATCTCTAGTATAAGGGCTCGAAATGAAACGAGTCACTGGTATTTCATACAGTTTTTAATGCTCTATCGAATGAGATATTAAGAATCCAGGAGCAATCCAATACAAAAATTCGCACTCGTGTTGAATACCCCATGTCCCAAAAAATAAAATATTTATTTCATTTTCGACTCGAAATCTCTAGTATAAGGGCTCGAAATGAAACGAGTCACTGGTATTTCATACAGTTTTTAATGCTCTATCGAATGAGATATTAAGAATCCAGGAGCAATCCAATACAAAAATTCGCACTCGTGTTGAATACCCCATTTCCCAAAAAATAAAATATTTATTTAATTTTCGACTCGAAATCTCTAGTATAAGGGCTCGAAATGAAACGAGTCACTGGTATTTCATACAGTTTTTAATGCTCTATCGAATGAGATATTAAGAATCCAGGAGCAATCCAATACAAAAATTCGCACTCGTGTTGAATACCCCATTTCCCAAAAAATAAAATATTTATTTAATTTTCGACTCGAAATCTCTAGTATAAGGGCTCGAAATGAAACGAGTCACTGGTATTTCATACAGTTTTTAATGCTCTATCGAATGAGATATTAAGAATCCAGGAGCAATCCAATACAAAAATTCGCACTCGTGTTGAATACCCCATGTCCCAAAAAATAAAATATTTATTTCATTTTCGACTCGAAATCTCTAGTATAAGGGCTCGAAATGAAACGAGTCACTGGTATTTCATACAGTTTTTAATGCTCTATCGAATGAGATATTAAGAATCCAGGAGCAATCCAATACAAAAATTCGCACTCGTGTTGAATACCCCATGTCCCAAAAAATAAAATATTTATTTCATTTTCGACTCGAAATCTCTAGTATAAGGGCTCGAAATGAAACGAGTCACTGGTATTTCATACAGTTTTTAATGCTCTATCGAATGAGATATTAAGAATCCAGGAGCAATCCAATACAAAAATTCGCACTCGGGTTGAATACCCAATGTCCCAAAAAATAAAATATTTATTTCATTTTCGACACGAAATCTATAGTATAAGGGCTCGAAATGAAACGAGTCAATGGTATTATATACAGTTTTTAATGCTCTATCGAATGAGATATTAAGAATCCAGGAGCAATCCAATACAAAAATTCGCACTCGTGTTGAATACCCCATGTCCCAAAAAATAAAATATTTATTTCATTTTCGACTCGAAATCTCTAGTATAATGGCTCGAAATGAAACGAGTCACTGGTATTTCATACAGTTTTTAATGCTCTATCGAATGAGATATTAAGAATCCAGGAGCAATCCAATACAAAAATTCGCACTCGTGTTGAATACCCCATGTCCCAAAAAATAAAATATTTATTTCATTTTCGACTCGAAATCTCTAGTATAATGGCTCGAAATGAAACGAGTCACTGGTATTTCATACAGTTTTTAATGCTCTATCGAATGAGATATTAAGAATCCAGGAGCAATCCAATACAAAAATTCGCACTCGTGTTGAATACCCCATGTCCCAAAAAATAAAATATTTATTGCATTTTCGACTCGAAATCTCTAGTATAAGGGCTTGAAATGAAACTATTCACTGATATTTCATACAGTTTTTAATGCTCTATCGAATGAGATATTAAGAATCCAGGAGCAATCCAATACAAAAATTCGCACACGAGCGATCCAATACAAAAATTCGCACATTATGTTAGATTATAGTTATATATTGTTATAGTTATGTATTATTATAGTTATTTATTATAGTTATTTATTATAGTTATACTTATAGTTATTATTATAGTATTTTTAGTTACTTATTATATAATGCATTGGATTATAGGTACTGTGCTTCTCACTTAAGTAAACATCAGTAGATATGTATTTCAATGGATGCGAGTACGTGCTGCTGGTTGTTTTTTCCAAACCAATTCACCAGAAACTTTTTTTGGTAACATAGATTTATAAAAACACGTTTATTAAAACATTATTTTCAAAGATAAATTTCATGAATTCGAATTAATTCCAGCTTTCTACTAACATTTTAAAATGTTCATCAATATTTGTTTTACTTATAAGTTGTTCGCCTTGAATATTTTTTATTGAATTGAGAATGTGGAAATTGTTAGTATTTGTTCCCGTAGATGGTCGAATCTTTGCCAGTTTACACGATGTTAAACGTTTTATACGCGAAAGTAACGTCCTTCTCAGTACTGGATGATGCCTCAAATAAATTATAAAATAAATTACAGTCTGAATTCATTTTTAGAAATACACTGATCGAAAATTTGCTTTATATTGAGGGGTTTGTTAAACTGGGGCTTTGGATTTCTCCACACATTACAAGCACTTCATTCCAAAATTCTTTACAGACGAAACGAAATGAATTAGCGAAACAAAAGGAACTGATAAAAACCATATGAACTATATGGACAACGAAACGAAATGCTTACGGCAATTGGGTCCCCTACCTAGTGCTTCAACCTACCAAGTGTTAAACTTAGTTTTAAAATTTCATCTTAAATTGAGTAATAATAATTTCGGTTGTGAAATAGGCTATATTATTCAAGAAAAAATTATTTAAATTAAAATTCTTTTTTTTAAATAAAATTATTACGTTAAAACAGTAATCTCAATCATTCCCTCAAATATCGAAGTAAAAACAAACAGAACAGCATAGCATAAGCTTTGCGTATAAGCCGGTTTTGTAGCAATATTAAAATAAACAAAATAAGTTAGAATTGTATAGAAGAAATTATTTATTAAGTGACAGATGAAGACTGGAGCTAATTGCTTGCTTGTACGAATATTTTCTGTCAGCTTTTTAAAATAAAAATATTAATTTTGGTTAAATTTTATTTTTAATCATTTTTATATTTAATTATGAGGGTGTTTTTCGTCCATAACTTTTTCCTTGGGTTAGCGAAAAATTTTCTTCATACTTTATTTTGTAGCCAATTTAATTCTCTATCGAATGTTACCAGGAACTTGTAAAGATACTTAAAATTGGCTGGATTATTTAAGTCGGAATATAGCAAGGTTGGGTGCTTTTACAACACACGTTATTATTAGAATTATTTAGGCAATTTAGCTAATAATTTAAATATTGTAAGGAAGAGAAGATCCACCTGGCTAGCATTTAAAACGCTCACTAGGCGGGTGTTTAAGTTCTATTAAAAGAGAAGGTGAATGCGCCGTCCCGGTAGCTCAGTCGGTAGAGCACCTGTACGTGTTGCGCCTAGCAATAAATGCCAGGAGGTCGCAAGATCGAAGCCTGCCCAGGATTAAACTTTTACCTCGCTCTTACTATATATCCAAAAATTAAATTTAATTTGGAAGCCGGTATTATTTGTTAATATGCACATAAAAAGGTGCTACCTGATATTTTTCACTCAGCGAATAATCTTCTGTATTGGGCAATAATTTCTTATATTTCTTTAAATTCTTAACACCAATAGAACCAATAATCTTTAAAATACATTAAAATGAGTATTAAATATTTAAAATTTACTAAAAATTCAAAAGACGAGCAAAATAGAAGAAATGAATTTGAAACCAAATTAATTAATGTTGTATTCCAAGATTTTCCATTTGTAAGAACATTTAGTGAGGAAAATAAAAACTGTAGAAATTGAGTATTATTGAAGATCATTTTTCAAAAACCTTTCATCGTTTCGGGACTTGACCTCGCTGTACTACAATACTTACATCAATTCCGGTTTCCGTGATAGGATCCAGTAAAATCCCTTATTAGCTCCCGTCCCAAGCCGAAATCTAGATGGAAGCCTTTTCTTGTCATGAAAAAGGATGCTCTCTTTTTCCCATGTCCAAATTAATTTGTAAAAACGTATCTCAAATTGGAGGTGGCATAATTTCATTGTAATATAATTCAGTTTGGCAGTAATAAAAAATAATTACCAAAATTAAAATGGAAAAACAACTAAAAATCGGCTTACGCCAATTTTCATATTTTCTAACCATAAAATTAGCCAGCATCCTTTCAATCAAAAGTATATGTCCAATAATATTACGGGCCATGTTTGTAAACAAAGAAATATCCTGTTAAATTTTACAATTATAGAGAGATATATATCTATCAAAAATGCTAATGTCCCAGAATTATTGAATTATTCCAGATAAATGATTTCAATCTATGTCAGTATGATCCATTATGTATGATAAAGATCAAGATTAACTGATAGAGATTAAGCGTAAAACCGACCCTTTCATCTTTTGAAAATAATTTGTTTGAGATCTCGAAGTATAAATCAACGGGAAGTAAGGAACGGGGAAGTCTCTCAACGAGAAGTCTCTACAAAATTTAGGTCTCAGTTTCAGAGAGAGAGCTCAAAATTTATGACTTTCTCTCACAAAGCTTAGGTCTCAAAATTTACACAAAGTAAAATTTAATTACTTGTAAAATTTGATCTCCAGGTCGAAAAATGTCTCCCCCAGTAAATTTCAACAAAACCATAGTCCAACGCTGAATTTCAAAAGTCGAGATAATTGAGGATTGAAAAATTAGTAAAAGCCATAAATTTGGGTGTAATATATTTGAAGTAATTAAAATTGAAAGGTTAATCAACGAAATACAAATAATTATTGGATGTGTAATTAATTCTATAATACCCATAAAATATCCAAAAAATAAAATTTCTGGGGGTAAAAGTGTTGTTGTTATTTGTGAAGAGTTGGAAAGAGATGAGGACATTTTTGTGGGCTAAATTATAGAAATAATTTCCTAATTTTTATTTTTACTTAAATATAAGGTATTATATAGTCGTTTTATTTTTAGCATTTTTAGGAGAGATCGGACCGAGATGAGATCTCGAACAAAAATTTGGCTACTAAATTAGATCGACGTTTGACCTCAATTCTTGTTCGACTCCTGCCTCTATAGATACTTGGAACAACATTCTCCATTGAAACAATTGCCAGTGGTATCTTGCGGTACGTTTGGGCCAAGGTTGTTGGAGATAAAAGGAACCTTTTCTGTATTTCCCAGCGGGAACCTTACTGACAGAAAACTCTATTTTTAAAATTTAATTGGCACTTAATTGGACAAAAGTATGTAAAAAGCCAAAGCAGAAAAATGTGAAACTATGGGCAATACACGAATAAGGACTGACTTTAACCTAAAGCAAAAGCCTTCAAGTTTGGCTATAATAAAAAAGTTTAATAATTTGGATTATTAATGAATTAAAATGTTTAGAAATTCCAAATAAAAAAACGTTATAATGAAGTGTAAGGTTTTTGTTGCTATTTACCATTCAAATGTTTTACTAAACTTTTATTCAAATTTTAAGCTGACTAGCGATTTTTGTCACGAAATATATCGTGTAATTATGTACACCTTTTAAATATGAATTTGATGTTTATGTTGCTATGAGATTAATTTTCTAGAAAATTTAAAAAAAATTGCTTAGAAAATTTAGCCTTGATGAATAAACGGATTTGTAATAATTCGCTTAAAATTTTTTATACATATGAGAAAATTAAATTAAAATATAGATGAAAAATAAAAATGCACAATAAATAAAGGGGTTGAGAAATTTTGAGAAAATTTTCTAAATTTGAAAATTTCTCACGAAAAATGGACAAAAATCTAAATAAAAAATTAGCAATGAAAATTCTGTAAATATTAGAGATGTGCGAGACCGAAATTTTTCCAAGACTCAAGACCCAAGACAAAATTTTTTCCAAGACCAAGACAAACACCCCAAGACCAAGACCAAGACCGAAAAAAAACCAAGAAAAGTCTTGGTTCCAAGACCAAGACCAAGAGTCTCGAACATCTCTAGTAAATATGGAATATGTGTGATATATAAATAATATAAATAAATATTCGAGCTACAAAATGAGAATAAAATTGTAAAAATTTAATAATCAAAATTCATTAAATATGGAATAAATGGAAAAAATATTGTGAAATGAAATGTGTAACGTATCTTTTATGCTCCCTATACATTAAAAAGTTTTTAAAAAGTATTAACTGCTGTATTTAATTTTTGATAAAGGGTGTGTCACTAATTTTAGAACACACCCTCACTGAAGTAAAATAATAAATGAAAATTGTTGCCAATTTGTATATAAAAGACATGTGGTTAACCGGAGGATGCGTGCTTCCGTTTTGTTGGCTAAATCATAATGTCTACTATTGTGCAATAATAAAAAATAATGTTACATTAAATTTGAGGTTTTTCTGTGAATAATAAATTGGAAAAAATGAAAAAATTTTCAATATCATATACCGTATTTACTCGATTAATTCCCCACCCTCGACTAATTCCCCACTCTCTATTAATTCCCCATGCCACGGATGGGTTGAAAAAATAATTCCCCAGGGGAATTAATCGAGTAAATACGATATCTCCAAACTAAACATGTACTAATTTTTATTCTCGATCGTTATCTTCTCGCCCTTTCTCATAAAACAAATTTAACCCTACACTATCTTCTTCAATTTTAATTTTATTTTTAATTCCTTCCATTATTCTTTCTCCAAACTTTTTAAAACGTTCTTCTAATAAATTAATTTCTGCTTTATCAAAATCCTTTTTTCCGTGCGGCAATCTTAAACCGACAGACCAATACTTACAAAATACTTTATCCGTATTTTTGAGCTTTTTTCCAAGCAAGTTTTCCTTAGGTCTACATTTTTCTTTAACCCAATAACTTCCAATATGTGAGTATTCAACTAGTTTAGGATCTTCCTCTATCGTAGTAATTAATTGTATTCTAAGTCTGTTTTCAACTTTGATACAAAAATCTTCCCCTATTTGTTTATCTATCCCAACACATTCAATTAAAATAAAATGGTTATACTTAAAATAATTTTTGATTTAAATTTGGAAATTTTTGGAAGTAGAAAACCTGTTTGTGAAAATCTACTCCTTTTAACCACTTTTCCCATTCACTTTTCAAATTTGATTTTGATGCATTGTGTACTTGCCCAAGCATTTTTAAACCTAAAATACAGTATATTTCCGAAGATATTTCGACACATTATGGATTGTTAAGAATATTTCATTTAAGAATTATCTTAAAGCCATTGAAATTTGCTCAATAATAACGTTTTTTAACAAAATTTAATTGTGAGAATAGAATCCGGTTTTCGAAATAAAAATTGTGTTTATATCACACGTTGTCTTAAATAATTTATTTGACACATAATAATGCATAATTAGGGCACACTCATTTTTAACCGCTTCTTCAGACGGCATTGGAGGGGATAATGTCAAGAGTTGGCAAATCCAGTTAGCATATATGTTTAAACAATGTGGATACACAACGGCTAGTATGCATACGGAAGATAATGGACCTTGTGTGTGCCCACACTATCAAGGAGCATGGGCATAATTATTTCTCTTAAATATCCAACATTAAATTTTTAATTAAATTAACCTAAAGTCATTGTTTCCATAATTATTTGTTTGGTAGAATTATTTATATTGAAACCAACAGATTGTTCAGGAAAAGAACTTGATATTATTGGAATAACAAGGTCCATGTGTTTATATAATCTTTGATTATTTAACTCGAACCACTCTTTACTTTCAATATTTATTAATTTATAGTAAAATTCTGAACGATCTTGAATTTCTTTTGTTGGTGTCCATCCGCGGATATTTAATTTTATTTCATTTAAATGAAATATTGATGGCCAATTCCTTAAAATTATTTTTTAAATAGTAATTTTGGCTCTTTTGGCTCTTGCTTTTTATAAAAAAATTTTTACCAGATGTCACAGTCTACCCGAACCCAGGGCTTTTTTGAACTCGAACCCGATCCGAAAAAGCATCTGCATGTTAACATAACTATGCTTGAGAACAGCTTTACACTCCCATAGATTTTATTGTATTAAAGTGATAACCGCATACTTAACGCAGTTGATTGTAATAATAAAATTTTGGTGGGGCTTTCCATGTGTGTATAAAGGTTGGTTGAATTTGTGTGGATTTGACCCACAATCAGGACAAGACCCAAAATTTTATATAAAATAATTTTCTAAAAATTCCCAACCATGTTAAAAATGTCAGAAAAATTCTTTGTAAGAGACTATGTAAATTAACATTTGGATATAATAAATAAATTTTTGAAATAAAAATTGAAAGAATTGATCCACTTAGAAAACCAAATATATTTCCATAAATTGAACTTTCTAAAAATTTTTTTAATTAAAAATTCGCAAAAATATTTTTTTTACTTTTCGCCCATATTTTCATAGCAATAATTGCAAAACGAAAATTTTTTGCCCTCAAATCTTCTTTTGGAATTTTTTCCAAAATAAATTCATTTGCTTTATAACTAGCTAAAGGTAATATTTTTCTGTCTCCAATAGCTAAATTCTTTTCATTTTCCAAAACTTTTTCGATCCAATTTGGGGTATTTGGAATTTCTGTAGGCAGTAATATTAACACAATATCAAAGTCAATATTTAAATAAGATAATTCGATTAATGGAATTCTTGTATTGACTTTTTGAATATTTTTTACATTATCCAACTAAATAAATATTTTTTTAAATAATTTAAAAAGATTTTTATAATAAAATTCTAATGATCTCTCTAGAACATCATCTAGAGAATAACAGATATGTGTTGATTTAATATTCTTTTAGATTTAGGAGAGAAGCTTTAGTTTAGAGCTTAAAGATTATCGCATTTGAAACCTCTTGCTTTCGAGATTTTCATTAAACTTTTTCAAATGAGAGATCCCGTGTGTATTATTCCCAAGTGATCCCGCGGGTAGATCCCGTGGTAGTATAGGTAGTAGATTCTTATTTAATCAGATGAGAGATCCAGTTGCTTTGGATTTCTGATACAGAAATCCAAGGATCTCATAGCCAAGGACCTTATTGTCCTTCAGTAATTATCAACCCAAAACTACGGCATTGCGTTATGTATTTAATCTCTGTATGTAATCCAAAACTTTTAAAAAATATTTTAAATTTTATATTATACTTTCGAAAGATGATAGTACAAAGCCTTTTCATCATCTCCAAAAAATTCACTCATCAAATCAAACGGCTGTTTAGTGTTTCGTTCATATTCCTCAACAATTAAAATCATATCTATATCCGATCCAATTGTATTAATTCCTAACATGTAAGAACCCCCGATTAATATTTTGCAAGTTCTATCAGAATTATTTATATTTATCCATTCTCTTATTGTTTTTTTAATTTTATTTATTTTCTTGTTAACTGGATCTTCCTCTCGTAAATTTTTAATTAATATTTCTTCAAGCTTTAAATTAAATAGTTATAAATTTAATTAAATTTATTTAACCTCTAAACTAGTAGAATTTTCAATATTATTTGTAAATTCAATCTGTTGGAAGGGTTCAGGTGGGATATAATTGGGTGCCTCATATTTTTCAACGATTACATGAGTATCTTAAATTTATTAAGATTATAATTAAAAATTTATTAGCTTAAGGTTGCTTTCGATCTTAGGCAAAAATTTCAGCAAGTTTTTGAATCTAAGACTCAATACTATTTTCTTTTAAAGATCAAATTGCAAATATTTGAAAAAATAATCCTGTTGAGAAAATAATATTATAAAATTAGCATTGTAGAAAAAACTTGAGGGCATTTGTGCCCATAATAGAGAAGAACCATAATTTTATTAGCATTATATGTAGGTATTAGTATTAGTAGCCTCCGCTCCCCCTCCCATATCTTCCATAATATGTATGTTGTCGGATAGTTGGATATCTTCGGATATCCGGATCCGACAACCTTACACCATAGGTAAGCTATGTTCATTCCCTTGGTTAATTCCCACACATATCAGATCCCACAACACAAAAAATATATTTTATATACGACTTAATATTTTTTAAAAATAATAAACCAATAAATCTCTGTTCTTTAAATTTATTCCAATCCACAAAAAATGCTTCAAATTCATTATTATAATTATATATTTCTGTATATGTTTCAGCCCCAGAAATTAACTGAACAATTTTACTTTTTCCGTTCCCATCAAAATTATTTTTCTTATCATCTTCAATGTCTTCATTTTTCTCATAAAATATTTTCATAATCATTTTATAATTTAATTGTTTTCTAACAATTTTAATTTCCTCCAATTCAACACGGTCATTATGCCTTCCATCCCAAATACTTTCTACAACATAAATTAATTCTTTTAGTAATTTGTGTAAATTAATCTCAAATTCATTTAAATTTTCTATTAAATTTAAGGAAAGCACACTTTCTTTAAATTTATTTAATTTTTCCATTAATTTATTCAAAGCTTTATTTTCTTTATTTTCTCCTTTAAATAAAAACATTGCTTCATAAATTGATGGCCATTTATTTTTTACGTCCTCTAACCAGTTAAAGCGATTTGAGATTTCATAGATATAAACGGCTATATTTAATTGCTTACGCATTTCATCTGATGGTGCCTTAAATTTTTTAAAGGTTAATTTATTTTTTGATTTAATAATTTCTGGCATAGTATAAAAGCGATAGCTTTTAGTCATTCCCCGTCTTAGTCTTTATCAATAAACGACAACTTATTTTTATTCATCGACAACTGGTCTATTTAAATGCTCATGTACTTTTTTATTTCTGCTATATACATGTGGTCAAGTACATTTAACATGATTGCGATAAAGCGGCAAGAAAATGATGTAAAAAGCTTAGAACAAGAGGACTAGCAAGAAAAAACATAGGAAGGAAATTTGAGGTCATTTTAAAAAGCCTCTAGTAGATCATTTAATATTTAATTTTAGTTAATGTAAGAAAATAGGCCCTTCCTATACTGCTAGAGCAGAGAATGGAGCAATTCATCACAATGTCAAAAGAATGGATAATATATACAGATGTTTTTAAATTTAGTAAAAGAAAAAATGAATGATATTATTCGATCAAACACGATATTTCTCAAATAAAGTACTTATGATCTCACTTATAGTACATACCTCAATAAATTGTTTATAAAATTCAACTAAATATTTATATTCCACAAATTTTTCAAGATTATCCTTAAAAATTAATTCTTCAATTTTAGGTTCTTTTTTCTCGTTTTTCGATTTTTTAGGCTTTTTATTTTTAGTTATTTTTTCTTCACGTTCATTGCGATCATTTATATTTATATTAGTTAAAGAACCTTCTCTATTACTAGATTGCTCTGAATTAGAATCTAGACTTTCTTCCTTTATACTTTCTTGTTCTATAATTTTTTGGTCTATACTTTCTTGTTCTCCTATGCTTCCTTGACCTATACTTTCTTGATCAACATTTTTATTTTTCTTTTTATTGTTGTTTGATTTTTTAGAATTTGTTTTTTCTTTTTTAGTCTGTTTAGGACTTTCTTTAAATTCCTTTAAAAGATTAGCCAAATCATTTTTTTCTTTTTTCTCCGTTTCTTTTTTAATTATTTCATTCTCTTTATTTATTTTCTCAATAATTTCATTAATTTTATCTTTGGGGAGAAACATTTCCATTTTTACCTTCATTTCATTCTTCCCACATTTGTTCATAACTTTTAATTTTTAAATTAATTAGGTATATAATTAAATTTCAAACAGTTTGTATGTCAGAAGTGTGTGTGATTGGCTCGGCACGCGCCTCGCGGGGATATTCGAATTTTTTAACCCAAAATCGAGCTTATTCCCATCTATGGTTTTGCAATTTTTCGGGACCTATAACTCGGTTCAGAATCATTTCGTAAAGTAGAGAGTGGTACCGTTCGTCTCAGCTCGTCGAGACGAATCGAATAACATATGTCACGTCCTGAACTTTTACCTCTGGTACACTACACTACAGCCCTCTATTTAATTAACAATAAACTCACTCAATGCTAGCTCTCTCAAAAAATTAATTTCCCCCATCTTTTGCTTCATTTTGAATATTTCGCTAAATTTATTATAATGCAAATCTGAAAGCCAATCTTTGTAGGAATTTGCTTGATTAATTTCATCACTATATTCAACTAGCATATCAGTAGTAAGTACACAGGGACCGTCGTAGCGCGGTAAAATTTCGCGCACTTAATTCAAAGGTATTGAGGGAGTCGTGGGGGGAGGGGTCCGAGAGAGGATAGCCTGTGCCTAAAGGAGGGTTTGGTTGATCAACCTATTGAACGAATGGTGTGGGGAGGGGTCCGAGAGTAGTTAACCTGTGGGTATGGGAGGGTTTGAGTGGACAAACCCATTGAACGAGTGGGGTGAGGAGGGGTCCGAGAGAGGATAGCCTGTGCCTAAAGGAGGGTTTGGTTGATCAACCTATTGAACGAATGGTGTGGGGAGGGGTCCGAGAGTAGTTAACCTGTGGGTATGGGAGGGTTTGAGTGATCAAACCCATCGAACGAGTGGGGTGGGGAGGGGTCCGAGGTCAACTAATCGGTGTCTATCGAAGGATTTTAATTGATCAACTCGAACCTTAAGGAGGGTTGGCGGTCACTTGAAAGGTTATGGGGTAAACCCTCTCTAATACAAGACCCATAATTAATAATTAAAAAGTAATTAGTAATTAATTAAGTGGTTGAAAGAGGGGAAGGGTAATTAATAATTATAAAGTAATTAATGAGAGGGGTATGGTAATTAATAATTAAATAATAATTACTAATTAGTTAAAAAGTAATTAATAATTAAAAATTAATTAATTATTAATTAAGTGGGTTGAATGGGAGAAGAAGTAATTAATAATTAAATAATATTATTAATTAATTAAAAATTAATTAATTGGTTGAAAGAGGGGTAAGGGTAATTAATAATTAAAAAGTATTTAGTAATTATTTAAGTGGTTGAAAGAGGGGGAAGGGTAATTAATAATTATAAAGTAATTAATGAGAGGGGTATGGTAATTAATAATTAAATAATAATTACTAATTAGTTAAAAAGTAATTAATAATTAAAAATTAATTAATTATTAATTAAGTGGGTTGAATGGGAGAAGAAGTAATTAATAATTAAATAATATTATTAATTAATTAAAAATTAATTAATTGGTTGAAAGAGGGGTAAGGGTAATTAATAATTAAAAAGTATTTAGTAATTATTTAAGTGGTTGAAAGAGGGGGAAGGGTAATTAATAATTATAAAGTAATTAATGAAGGGTAAGGGTAATTAATAATTAAAATAATTAATTAATTAAAGGGGTTGAATAGGAGGGGAAGGGTAATTAATAATTAAATAATAATTATTAATTAATTAAAAGTTAATTAATTGGTTGAAAGAGGGGCAAGGGTAATTAGTAATTACAAAGTAATTAATAACTAATTAGATAGTTTGAATTAAAGGGGTCGTGGTCAATTTAAAGGAGGCAAGCCTCCGTCGTAACACAGCCCTGTCGTGGGTGAAACAGCCACCGTCGTGGTTAACTAATTAAGACTTATCGAAGTTGTCTAATAAAAGAACTATAAACATTAATTAAATACTAGTTATTGTAAACTAATTACATTATTTTGGCATTCAGAGTCTAATGAACCCACGCTAATAAAAAAAACACCTTTATTACATAATAATTACGTAATAATTCATAAATTCCTATCTAGTTAAAGGGTCTAAGCGGTAAATTAAAAAAGTAATTAAAACTAATTAACAAATTAAATTAAAAAGTAATTAAATTAATTAATAAATTAATTAAAAAGTAATTAATAATCAGATTAAAATTAATTAAATAATTAAAATAAAAAGTAATTAGTCGAAGCCTAGAGATGACAGGGTCAACGCTTTTCACACTTTTGAATAAAAGAAGGGTTTGAGTGATCAATCCCGTTGAGGGTAGGCGTACCAAAACAATTAGCTTATGTCTTTAAACGGTGAGAGCAATTAACTATTGGGAGGAGCGGAAAGTCTTTTATTTTTACGATTTTACGATTTTTACGACTGGAAAAATTTCCACACGAATCAATTATATTGTAAACCTCAGAAAAAATTTACTTCTTGAAAATTAATAAAATTAAAATAAACTTTTAAAGTAATTAAGTTGTAAAATTTGGGGGTGTGAACAGAGAATAGTTTTATTATTCCGATGGCACGACTTGATCCGCCCTGTGTATAAATATAACATTTTTTATTTCATTTCCTTCATTTAAATCAGGCAGCAGATATCTTGTACAATTTTTTAAATTTATTATTTAAATTATTTTTAAATTATTTATTATTAAAAATTTTTTTAATTATTTATTATTTCAATTTTTAAAATTATTTATTAATTAAATTTTTTTTTTAAATTATTTCAATTTTTAAAATTATTTATTATTTCAATTTTTTTTTAAAATTATTTCAATTTTTAAAATTATTTATTATTTCAATTTTTTTTTAAAATTATTTATTATTTAAATATCTATATATTTTTACTAGAGATATTTTTGAAATTATTAATTACAATATATTAATTTTAAAATACTTTTTATTCTAAGATATCTTTAAAATCAATCAGCTACAATAACCTATTATTTTTCTAATTATATTTATATTTTGTTAAGAATTATATATTATCGATTATTTTTAGGATTGTAATTAACATTTAATAGTTATATTTAATCAATTAATTCAACATTTCATTTTAAAAATTTTCCATATACTTTACATACCGTAATCTATATTTGATGATTAATTATTTTATATTTTAATTTATTATTTATATTAATTTATAATCTATTAGTTCAATTAATTTTTAACAAGGTTGCGAAATACTAGAATTTATTTCGCTCAAACAAAAAATTTATTTTTAAATATTTTAATTAGTACATTTTTCAATTATAACAGCTACCGTAATCTAATTTGTTTTATATATTCTTAATATTATTAAAGTTTTTTCAGCAATTAATATCAGCTACTTCGAGACTAAACCTATTGATTTAATTTTAATCTATTTTTGGATCTTAGGCTATCTACTATATATGACTATCTACTATATTCAAATCACCTTAAATATTTTATTACTAAATTTTGAGACTCATCAGCTACTTCGAGACTCAACTTATTGATTTAATTTTAATATATTTTTGAAGCTTAGACTATCGATAACATATCCGGTGCTCGGGAAGCCTTATCTATTTAATCTTGATATTTAAAACTTTTAAAAATTCAATTCACCTCTAAATATTTTATTACTACAAATTGAGTCTTATCAACTATTTCGATACTCAACTGTTTGGTTTAATTTGAATTTATTTTTTGAAGCTTAGACTATCTAATATATATTTTGTGCTCGGGATGTCTCATATATTTAATTTTCATATTTAAAAATTTTAAAATTTAATCTATATTTAAATTATTTTTACAAAATATTTAAATAATTTTCTATTAATTTAATATTTATATTAGCTAATAAAAATTCTAAATAAACTAATTAAATGGAACCAACTACTAAACGCCCACGTTTCTTCATTGAAGAAATATTTGCTGATAATCCCGAAATTTTTCAAAGTGGAAGTGGGGATCAAATCTTTAGTGATCAAAATTTAGAGGAAAGTTTTGATGAAGAAACACCTTCTACCTCATTATTTACCGCTTCTCAATATATAAAAAAACTTGATCAAAATGTGGAATTCAATAATAAATTTAAATTTATTAAAAATAAATCTTCCTTCTTAATTGAAAATATTCCCAATGATTTTGAGCTTTTATTAACTCAAATATTTAAATATTGTTTTGATACAACAATAATTGAATGCGAAGAAAAACAACTTAAAGCTGATCGAATTGGATGTTTAATTTCATCAGAATTATTGAATCCTGAAATATGGATTCCTATTCGGGAAATTAATGAAAATACTATTGATAGTATGTTGAATCGTTTTAACCAAATTGCTCAAAGCAAATCAAATGATAATATTACTTTATTTGGCAAACCATTTAATATTACCTTCACTGCTGTATCCAGAAAAGATTTACCTAATGAAAGAAGGATTACTGGTGGTACTAATATTAGAAGCCGGAAACGAATGGCACCAATGCATCACAAGATTAATAATCAATGTTTAATTAAGGTCAATAAAAATTAAAAAATTTTGATAATTAAGAATATTTTAATATAATAAATTTAAAAATTATCAGATTGAGAATTTGAATGGATTAAACCATTGTTTATTTTACTCACTTCAAGCAACACTTTATCATAATATCAAAGGTTGGCCTCGCTGGAAATTCTATGATTATCTTCACTCTAAACATGGACAAAGAGGAGAATTAAATGAACATGTACAAAAACTAATGAAGGAAATTAATGCACCCATTGATTTACATGATTACACCTATGGTCCAAATGACTACAACATCCCAATAATTTTATATTTGTCTGATAACCATTTTAATGGAGTTCAACGGTCCAGCAATCTTTTTGGCGTTCCATATTGTTTATCTTGTGAATGTACTTATCAACGTTCATCAGAGCATAATAAAAGTTGTAAATCAAGGTGTATAAAGTGCTCAAGGATCGGGACTTCATATCCATGCCCATCAGAAATAAATTTTAAAAAATTCTGCTCAATTTGCAGCAAATCATTTCATAACGCGGACTGTTATAATCATCACCTTTCATCAAAATTTTGTGAAAAATCTAAAGAATGCAGAGATTGTGGAGAAGTTTGGGATGTTAGAGTAAATACACGTAATAATAGAAAGGTATTAAGAAAAATAATTATTAAAATAATAAATTTAAAAATAATTTTTATTAAATAAATTAAGCTTTTTATCAATTTAACTAAATATTTTTTTTTACTTAAAATTATCTATTTTTAAATAGGGTCATGTATGTAATGAGCGTTATTGTCAAAACTGTAAAGCGTTTCATAGCATTGATCGAGGCTGCTTTATTCAACAAATTAATGTTAAAACTCCAAAACCTTATAGAATTGTATCATTCGATGTTGAAACAATGCAGCACAATTACATTGAAAATCAGCAAAATAAAAGAAACCATCAAATTAATTTTATTGGAGCCAAAGTTGTTTGTGCAAGTTGTATTGAAAATGGAAATTGGAAATTAAATTTAAAAGAAAATAATAATATTTGCCAAGTATGTGGGGAGAATAGGTCAATTACCTTTGGCCAACGAAATTTTATTGAAACAGTTGTCGATAAAAAGGTAAATTTTTAACTCTTTCATTTTGAAAATAAAATTAAATTTTTTTAAACTTTCACTAAATTATTATTGAAATTTTTTATTTAATTTCTCTAATTTACTAGCATTAATTAAGTATTCCATAATTATCTATTAATTAATTTTATGTTTACTAAATTTCGTTAATTATTAGTATTAATTAAGCTTATCTAATTTAATATTAATTAATATATTTTCTATTGAATTTCTATAATTTAAGTTAAATTTTTTTCTAATTTACTATTTACTAATTTTTTTATTGAATTTTCATAATTTAATATTTTTTTAAATTTATCAATAATTTATAATTATAAGGTTGTTTGTTGTAATCCTATTGAAAAATTTGTCGATTGGATATTATTTGAACTTCCTATGAAATATCAAACTTTTGTATTTTCTCATAATGGAGGACGTTTTGATATGGTTTTAATATTTCGCGAAATATTTCTTCGAAGGTTAAATCCATCTATGATACGAAAGGTATAATAGCCAGAAAAAAGTTTTTATTAAAGTCTAATTATAGGGGAATAAAATGTATGAAATGAAGGTTCCCCAAACAGCTCAAAATCCTGAAGTTATTTTCCGCGATTCGTTCAATCTATTACCGAATGCCTTGGCGGTTCTTGTTTCAACCTTTGATCTAGATGTAGAAGAGAAACCTTTTTTCCCATATTTGGCAAATCATCCTGACAATTATGATAAAATTATGCCAACTCTCCCTCCTAAAGAAGATTATCTTTGTGGAGGAATGAAACCTGAAAAGAAAAAAGAATTTGATGCTTGGTATGAAGAAAACAAAAATGAAGGATTCTTCCTAAATGAAGCATTAGCTAGCTATTGCATGAATGACGTTGATATTTTAATAAGTGCACTTATCAAATTCCGCGATGAATTTTACAAAGTTTCTTATAGGGAAGGAAGTGAAGGTATTAATTTTAACTAATTATTGAAATAATAATAATTTAAGGCATTGATGTTTTACATGATTCTATGACAATTGCCTCTGCGTGCATGCGTCATTTTCGGGCTAACCACTTGAAACCCGACCAGCTTACAATTGTTCCTGAACGCGGATACGATACAGCAGATAATCAAAGCTTGCTGGCCCTTAAATTTTTAAAATGGTTTGGTGAGAAAAATAATTTTGATGTCCAAACTTGTAATTCTGCCTCAGGCGAAAAAAAGTAAATGTTTTAATACGACTTATTAAATTTTTAATAAAATTCAGAGTTGGTAATTATAAACTGGATGGGTGGGTTGAAAGTGAAAATTTGGCCATTGAGGTATATGGATGTGTTTGGCATGCCTGTCCAAAACATTATCCTGATGATAAAATGTTAATGCCAAATGGGAAGACAGCTGGATATATTAGACAATATGACGATGAAAGAATTAAATTTATTAAATCTAAAGTTCAGCAAATTAAAATTTTTTGGGAATGTGAAATTAATGAAATGTTAAAAATGGATATTGATATGAAGAAAAAGTTTAATGATTATTTGGATGAAGGGCCTTTAAACATTCGTGAAAGCTTTTTTGGAGGAAGAACTGGCCCATTAAAGCTCTTTTACCAACCAAAAGATGGAGAAAAAATTAGTTATTATGATGTCACCAGTCTTTACCCTTATATAAAGTAATTTTAAATAATAAATACAATAATAAAAAACCCAGAAAAAACTTAAATAGAATTTTTGAAGGTTTTTAATATAAAATTTTAAATTATTTTTTTTGAAAATTTAGCTTTACAATAATTTAATTGTTTGAGTATTAATAAATATATTTAAATATTTTTTTAAAGTTGCACTACACGTTATCCGGTTGGCCATCCTAAAGTGTTAGTGTTAAATGAAAATGTTAATTGGTCAAAATCATCAGACAACATTTATCAATTATCACTTCTTAAGGTTTTTATTGTGCCGCCACGTAAACTGGATGTGCCAGTTTTACCTATGAAAGTTGATGAGAGGCTTTTATTCCCTCTATGCTCCACATGCGCGTAAGTTTTTATTATTAATAACTCGAAAATTATATAAAATTAATTAAATATTGAAAATAAATTGGGTAATTTATAGGAAGAAATATCCCCATGGGGATATATTGGAGGATTATAGCTGCCCACACACTGATTTTGAACGTGGATGGGTTAGTACTTGTACGTCCCTGGAATTAAATATGGCTTTGGATGAGGGATATCACGTGACAAAGGTTTATCGCGTGATAAAATATGAAGAAAGTGATGATGAATTATTCCGCCCCTACATCGCGGAATTCATGAAACAAAAGATTGAGTCATCAGGCTTCGATAAAAATATAAAAGGAAATGAAGTCTTGGAAAATAAATTCGTCCATGAATGTAAAGAATTATTTGGAATTAATATTGAAAAAGAAAAGATGAAGCCAAATAAAGGCAAAAGGGCCTTGGCTAAGCTTGCTCTGAATAACCTATGTAATTTTCCCATTAAAAAATTTGATTTTTATTAATTATTTCAGGGGGTAGATTTTCACTTCGTAATTTTGGGTTGTCCAAGACTTTAATTACTGATAACCCTTGCGAATTTTCAAAGTATCTTGACAATCATAAAATCGAAGTAACAGCTATGGATTCATTAACACCAGAGACCACCTTAATTAGTTATCTTGAGAAGAAAGAATTTGTTGAGGAACACGAATGCAGTAATATTGGTAAGTTCAAAAAAAATTTCCAATTTTAATAAAAATTTTAAATTTTAGTCATTTCTTTATGGACTACGTCGGCCGCACGTATCCACTTATTGAAAGCAATGCAAAGGGTGGCAAGGACGTCAGACTGTACTTTATTATATACAGGTGAATTTTATTTAATAGAAAATTTAAACATTTCCTTATTTAGATACCGATTCACTTATATTTGCCCATCCTGTAAATAATTGCCCTCTTCAAATTGGACCACACTTGGGTGATTTAACTGATGAGTATCCTGATGATGAAATTGTTGAGTATTGTAGCGGAGGGGCAAAGCAATATGGTCTAAAATTGAAGAAAAAGAATTCAACAGACAACCAATACAATCATGTTCTCAAAGTTCGTGGGATGACTTTGAGTCATGATGTCATCGAAAATCAACATCTTTGCTATGAGACCTTCAAGGAACGTGTAATAAAATATGTGAAAGAATGTGATCTTGACCCAATTCCTATATTGTACCCAAATTTTATACGTCCATCTATCCCTCAAGGATCTGTAATTTCTGTCCCCATGCAGAAAGTCTATAAACCTTATGTCGGAAAAGGCATCATTTCCCCTAATAATTTTAATGTACTTGATTTTGGTTATATTAAATAAAATTTTTAATATTTTCAATATTTTTAAATATTTATTAAATTAATAATTTAAAAATAGAAAAAATTAAAAATTAATATTTATATAAGCTGAAATTTTAAAATAATTAATAATTAGAAGTAGGCGATTTTAGGGGGTAAAATGAAGCTGAAATTTTTGAAAAACTTTAAATTAATATTTTTAGAAGATGAAATTTAAAAATAATTAGTAATTAAAAGTAGGTGATTTTAGGGGGAAAAATGCAATATTAACTAATAGAAGCTGAAATTTTTGAAAAACTTTAAATTAATATTTTTAGAAGATGAAATTTAAAAATAATTAGTAATTAAAAGTAGGTGATTTTAGGGGGAAAAATGCAATATTAACTAATAGAAGCTGAAATTTTTGAAAAACTTTAAATTAATATTTTTAGAAGATGAAATTTTAAAATAGTTAGTAATTAAAAGTAGGTAATTTTGTGGGTAAATTGACAATATTAACGAATGGAAGATGAGATTCTTAAAAAATTAAGGAAAATTATTAAATTATCACCAATATGTATCAAATGACAGCTGGTTACATTCTTTTCGAGTACGTGCATATGAATCAAATTCTTTATCATCTTTTTCCTCAACATTATCATTTAATTCTATTTTCACATCGAAGTTTTCTTTGTTGTCATCGCGCATATACGTTTTGAAAGGGTTAGTTAATGACTCATCAATAAGTTCCAACAATTCAAGAGGGTAGTATCGATCTTCAGCTCCACTTTTCCTGTCACTGAATTTTTCAATGACGCAATGTGTGTAAGGGTGATGAAGGCGAATGCGGTGACGTGAGTAAAAATGTGCAGTGACGCAAATATTAAAAGGGCGTGGTAGACGTCCATAAGCATTAATTTTATCAGCGCCAAATTCACTCAAACCTCCAATTATGAATGTTTTGTTGAATTCATTTCTGCCTTTGTATGTAGTTCGAACTAATTTCCCTTTAAATTTTTCCAGGATCAATTCACGATCCTTAGGATGTTGAAGTCGTTCACGGAGTTTTGAGGGTTTACAATTTAATAATTTAGAAAATTCATCGATAAGTAGTACCATTTTTAATTATTAATAATTAATGATCTGGTTGTAAAAATTTGTTAAATGATTTGATAAATTATTGATTTCAAAACAATAGGGGGCGGGTCTAATATTAATTACTATATAATAAATTGAGATCTCAAGTTACCGCCCACTTTTTTGCTTATAAAAGATACCCTCTTATTCATTCAATCATTCTAAAAATTATTCAACTAATAAATACTTCATCTAATATTTTAACAATGCCCCGCAAAGCTTCAGCAGTTAAGGATTTAAAAGAAGTAGCTAGCGAAAAGGGTAATGTTGAGCCTACACAGCCAGTAGACTCTGATACACCAAAACCAACTAACGATTTAATTGAAATTCACACACCATTCTACGAGCCACCTACTAAGAAAGAACTTGCTAAGGCAAAAGATAAGAAAACAAATGAAGATAAGAAACCTAAGGATGAGTATCTTTGGAAATTAATCAGATGTAAATATCTACTAACGATCAAGCTTTGCTCAGGTGAGAATTTAATTTAAAAATTTTAATTAAATTTTTAAATTTTAGCTTGTCAGAATCGTCTATTCCTGATGCAAGACAAATTCATACGTTATGCAACAGGAGTTACATTGAAAATTGACTTATGCAATGATTGTAAAGATACTAATTGCCGTGCTTCAGACGTCTTGGCTCCACTCAAGCAAACTGGAACTAAACGAAAATCCGACTAAAAGATTTAACAAATAAATGACCGTAATTAATTAATTTAATTAATATTATTTTGCTCTATTTAATTATTATATTAATTATTGTTAAATTAAAATATCAAAATAAATATTAAATTTTGAAATAATTAATTTTCTTTAAAAATAAGTATTCATTTTATTCATAAATAAATCACATGATTCAGGATATCTTTCCAAATGTGACGGATTATGTATAAGATCACATAAATTGCGGAAAGTGGGGAGGGACTGTCTTATAATAATTTTTATTTTAAATTTAATAAATTTTGACTCGTGCAAATCCTGATGTCTAATATTATATGTCGAGACATTTGTTAAAATATTTAATAATAATAAAAATTTTTAAACTACATAATAATTGTAATAATTATTAAATTATAAATTAAATAAATAAAAAATAAAAGCTTAAATAATAAATCGTTATGTTAATTTTACAAATTTTTGAAATAATCTATGATATTTGAAATTGGAGGTTCGTATAAAAATCGCCATCTTGAATACATTAGATAATCCGTTTTATTATGTTTCCCAAATTTGAACTTTTTGTCATAAAGGTCCCAACGTAGAATCCAACGTCCCATATTTTTTATTTCAGCTTGTTTGGCTAAATCTTCCTTTTTCGGATAGTAAATATCTTTTATATACCACCGCATAGATAATCTTAAGACATCAGTTTTATTAAATGATTTTGTGTCCAATTTATTTTGACTTTGAGACACTCCCATTTTATTTACAATTGTATTAGGAATCATTGGTGGTGGGGTTCTCCTCCAAATCGGTATTGGTGTCCTACGAAATAATGTTGTCACTAATTCCTCTCTCTTCCAGAGTTTGTTGTCCAAGTCTTCAGTCAATAAGGATGGAATAATTATTAATATAAATGAAAATATTTGCATTTTAGATAATAATAGCTTTTTAATTAACCGTAGTTATTTATAGTTATCGGATTTTTTCACGTTTTTATTTTATGAAAAATAATTTTTTATTTAATTTGAAAAAAATGATCTTTTATTTTAATAATAATTTATCTCGATCTTAAAATTATTAATTTGATATTAATGATTACAATACATAATATAACCTACTCAAATTCAAGTTATGTACAGTATTGCTATTCCCATTTAGTGTATGCGCGCTTATATATCTGTACATGATTGCATACTGTACTTGTCCGATATATAATATTTATCATATGGGCCTTGCATCCATCAGTAGGTGATAATGCGTGAAAATGCAGATATTTTAAATTTTTACTTAAAATATTTGTTATTTCTCTAATTTTTACATAATTTTTATCTTTTAAACCTTAATTTTGCAACTATTTTATCTTCTAACGCTTAAATTTGCATTTTTACCCCCAAAATCGGCATCTTCCATTGCTTAATTTTACATGAATTTCATCTTCTATTTATTAACTTTCATTAATTTTATCTTCTAATCCTTAACTTTAAGTTAATTTTATCTTTTATTCCTTAATTTTACAACTATTGTATCTTCTAACGCTTAACTTTGCATTTTTACCCCCAAAATCGATATCTTCTATTGCTTAACTTTACATTAATTTTATCTTCTAATCCTTAACTTTGTATCGATTCTATCTTCCAATGCTTTAGTTCACAGATTTATATACATTTAATATTAAGGGGTGCATTAAATTTTAAAGTTTTATATATGAAAATTAAATAGAAGAAGCTTCCCGAACACAAGATATATTAGTAATAGTCTAGAATTCAAAAATAGATTAAAATTGAACTAAACAGTTGAGTCTCAAAATAGCTGATAAGATTCAAAATTTTATAATAAAATATTTTGAGGTGAATTAAATTTTAAAGTTTTTAAACATGAAATTTAAATAGATGTCATCCCGAGCACAAGATGTGTAGCCAATTATAATAGCTATAAAAATAAATTTAAATTAAATCAATCAGATGGATCACGAGGTAGCTGATAGGTGTCGAAGTTTATCAATAAAATATTGAGAGGTGACAAATTTTCAAATATAAGAATAATTTAATGATTTTACCCTGCTTTCCTCGACACTGAGTGTAACACTATAATAACATGTTTAGACCACAAAACAGTAGTAGTAATTGATAACTAGTCATATAAATTGTAAGACTCAAATTACTACATTTTATCCTATTGGTTCACAGCATTCATAGACATTCTCTATTCTTTTTTTGACTACTCCTTCCCAAATATTTTTTTTATCGGACCCCACCTCCCCATGACAGTGCCAATATACCATCTATCTTTTATATTTACCGCGGTGAAAATCTTAAATATATTTTTTTTTCAATTTAATTTGACTAATTACTAGTTATTTACTCTTTAATTACCACTCAGACACAATCTAGGATCAGGAATTTATAGATTATTACGCAATTATTATGTAATAACGGGTTTATTATTAGAGAGGGTACATTAGGCACTGGATCTACTTCTAAACCACCTGACAAAATAATTTAATTAGTTACGATAATTAGTATATAATTATTAATTATGGTCCTTTTATTAGAGAGGGTCATTAGGCAAGTGGTTATTGTTCATTAAACAAGGGGATAATTGTTCCTTGAACCTCCTCTCTCCTTCAAATAACATGATTAATTACAATAATAATTAATTATTAATTACGGGCTTTTATTAGAGAGGGTCATTAGTTACTTTAAAAATGACCACTAATTGACCACAGATCTCCTCCCATTCAATCCATTTAATTAATTAATAATTACTTTTTAATTAATTAATAATTACTTTTTTAATCATTAATTACTTTATAATTATTAATTACCCTTCCCCCTCTTTCAACCACTTAAATAATTACTAAATACTTTTTAATTATTAATTACCCTTACCCCTCTTTCAACCAATTAATTAATTTTTAATTAATTAATAATATTATTTAATTATTAATTACTTCTTCTCCCATTCAACCCACTTAATTAATAATTAATTAATTTTTAATTATTAATTACTTTTTAACTAATTAGTAATTATTATTTAATTATTAATTACCATACCCCTCTCATTAATTACTTTATAATTATTAATTACCCTTCCCCTCTTTCAACCACTTAATTAATTACTAATTACTTTTTAATTATTAATTATGGGTCTTGTATTAGAGAGGGTTTACCCCATAACCTTTCAAGTGACCGCCAACCCTCCTTAAGGTTCGAGTTGATCAATTAAAATCCTTCGATAGACACCGATTAGTTGACCTCGGACCCCTCCCCACCCCACTCGTTCGATGGGTTTGATCACTCAAACCCTCCCATACCCACAGGTTAACTACTCTCGGACCCCTCCCCACACCATTCGTTCAATAGGTTGATCAACCAAACCCTCCTTTAGGCACAGGCTATCCTCTCTCGGACCCCTCCCCCCACGACTCCCTCAATACCTTTGAATTAAGTGCGCGAAATTTTACCGCGCTACGACGGTCCCTGTGTACTTACTACTCATATCCGTCAAATTTTTTTCTGTATCCTTTTGGTCTTCCTCATGTTCTTGCGCTTGATCTACTTCATCATTCACATTATTATATATGTCAATCCATTCCTTGTATCGTTCTTTAGCAGGCATTTCATCTACGTAATCAACTTCATTATCTTGTTGATCTTCTTTCATTTTTTGTTCCAGGAATGCTTTTAGTGCCATAGACCACCTCCAAAAATTTTTTCCTATTTTCTTCAATTTTTCCTGACTTTCTTGTGCAAAAATACAGTCATACTCTATATAAAACAGTGTTTTGCTATAATTCCATGCACCCATTGTCCAGTCTCGAGCAGAACAACTTTTCCATACTTTTTTATTTTTCTTTCCTTTCTTTTGACTACACTCTGAATTTATTGTATTTTCCATCCAAGAGTACCAAACAAAAATATGGGAAGCTAATTCATGCGCTATTTGATTTACTATATTATTCTCATCCGCCATTGAGTTTAGATAATGTTTGGTTAACTGTCCATTATTGAGAAATACTAAAAAAATTATTTTTAAGGACAAAAGGCGAGGGTCCTAGAGCTGGGGAAACACTGCGCAAATATTTTATTTATTTATTCAGAAAAATAGGCCCTATTATTAACAAATTTTTTCTCTAAAGGATAGGGTTGTCGGTTTTACTAGATTCATTGGTTAACCGAAGCCGAACCGACAAACTCTTCGGTTTGGTTCGGTTCGATCTGAAAACGGCAACCCTACTAAAGGAGATAGGAAGATTATATCCCTTGGCATTGCAATTAAACCTTAAATGAATAGTTATAATTAAAGTTATAATCCTTTAGTTTATAATTAAATATCCGTATTCTTTCCTAATTTTAATAAAATTTCTTGTTTCTAACTTACAATCATAGTCAGTCACTTCATTTTGAATTTGTCCATATAACTCGATACCAATCAACTTTGCAATGCTTACTTTTATGCCTAAACCATTTATTATTTTTTCTTTAAATCCGGGGTCATTCTCCATTCTTTCCACTATATAGTTATAATGCTTTTCATTTACAATATTTTGTATTTCATCGTTGATGTCATCTTCTTTAATATTTTCAGGCTCACAAACAACTTTGGCATTATCCATTGTTTTTTTCAATAAATTTGCCTTGATAGCTAAATTATCAACGTTTAAATCTTCAAATTCTTCATCAAATAATTCAATTATTTTGTGAAGAATACATCTAGTCTTAGCATTAATTATTATTTCACTCTCAATTTCCTCCAAACAAATTATATTTCTTGATATAGACTTGTAAATCTCTCGTCCCACATTTTTTAACTCGTTTTTAATTCCATTAACCTCGTCCACTTGATAATTTTTAATTTGATTTTTAATTTTATTTTCGAGCTCAAGAAACATTTTCATTAAAATTGCTATTGTTATCCTCAATTTAGGATATAGAATAATATGCTTTGTATTTTTCTGATTTTCTTTTGTATTTAATGCCAAAGCTTGATCATAAAGGTGGTTCTTATAATTCTCTTCCATCTCCGCTGAAAATAAGAAAAATTTGTTTTACTCTGCTTGGGAATTGTAAGACCATAGATCTTATTTTAAGATTTATTCAGGGTTATCGGAAGTCCAGAGGAAGATTTTGTTCATTTATTTCTTAGGACAGCAAGTAAGGGCCACTTCTTTGTAAGGACAGCTTTCAGTTACTAATATCAATAGGTAAATCATATTCCAAAATATTCAAAACACTTTTTGATCTCAACCTATATCTCAATCATGATCTCAACCTCAACGTACATCCCCTCCTATCACATAATAAAATTATTAATTTTCATTTAATAATTTTTTAAATTATATAATATTTACATATTTTTAAAAGTTCAGGAAATTCTTCCTCAAGTTTCCCGAAATTTTTAGCGCCAAGTAAATCAAAAAGTTTTGTTTTACTTTCCATTTCCCCTATAAATTTTCTGAACGAATTTGATCTTTTAATTAAAAATTTAATATTCGTTCTATGTATTTCAAATATTTGATCATCACGAGTCCCGGCAAAATAACTCTCAAAAATTTTGTTAAGATTTGCGGTGATTGAACAAATTTGTTTTGATTGTTTTACAACAGTTTTAGGAAATACTCTCTAAAATAAATTTAAAGATTTTAGTTAACATTTGAATGAAAATTTATAATTATGAGAATTGTCGGTTCGGTTCCGAGTATCTTAAGGTTTTCCAAGAAAGTAATTTAGCGCTGGGTAAATACTGGAAGAATACTGGAAGATCTTCGGAAGATCTTCGGATTTGGAAGAATACTGGAAAATCTTCGGATTTCTTGTAAATAATCCGATATCCGGATTTTTCTAACCTATATCTAAATCTTTTAACTCTAGTATTAAATTCACTTCTATTAAATTGAATTTTAAAAGGCGCTCATAAATGATTGGTATTATTAAAAATTCCGATCACTAGATTGTGGATGCTCCTCAATTTCATAATCTCGCGTCATAACTGTTTATTTTCTTGGGATATCAATAACAGTAGGGTTGAGGTTTTGGAGTCGGACCGACGTTCGTTTCATTTTTTGCCTGATTTTTAGCAGCCGGCCCGGTCGAGTCTTTTTCAGGCAAAATTTGATCCCCGACTGATCTTACGGACCGGGCCGGATCGGGGCCCCAACTCTAAATAACACTCATAAATTCTTTAAATAGGCATTATATTTTAAATATGCAATATTTTACTGATTACCATTATTCCAAATCTCCCTTTAATAAGAATTTCCATATAATCATTTTTCATAAATTCTTCATTATTTATCCATTTATCCACAAATTCGTGTAATAAACAAAGCTTATGTTTATTATCTAAATTTTGATTTTCTTTTTTATTTACGTCTTTTCCATCCAATATAAAGTTTTTGTAGACTTCTTCATATGATTGTGTCAACCCAAGTTGATATCTTTTCATTAATCTGAAGCCATATGTTGAAAAAGTCTTTATAAAATGATAAAATACAGAATCCTCTTCTCTTTCCGATTCTTCATTAAATATTGTAAATTTATTTAAAAAATCCTTGTAATTCCAAATAACTGCTGATAAAACAAAATTTTCGTTTAAATTATTTATTTGACCATTTTTGTCTTTTTCGTCGCCAAAAGTCAAATTATTAGACAAATAATTTTTATAATTATCAATTATTTCAACAGTAAGTTGATCTGTTGGTTCTTCATTATTTATCTGTTTTAATAAGAATTTTTTATTATAAAATAGTAGTTCATGTTCTTAAGCTAAGCGTGACTGTGAGGCTATTTCGGACTCTGATCAATTACTATACTTACACCAATACGCCTCTTGCTATAAGCTGTTTAAAAAAATTTTTTGAATCCTGTAACTGCATTAAAATCATAACAGAGAAAAGTCGATCAGTCTTCAAGATCAGTGTTCAAATATTCTGGCGGAGTTACTCATACAACTTAGTTTGAGGGAATAATAGCTTGAAGGAATAATTTAGGGAATAATTTTGAAGGAATAATTACTTTTGATCTCTTCTCCAAATGAGAAGAGTATTAAGAATGTCCCCGGGGACTATTATTTCGATCTTCCTCTAGAGGGAAGAATTATGTATAAAGGGGCTGGGCTTCTTGTGGGCTTCTAATAAGCATGGGCCTTTAATAGTTATGCCTCATTAAGTAGGCTTCTATTAGGACATGGGCTTCTATTGGAATTTTTTTAGGCATGGGCTTCTAGTCGAGTCAGGCTTCTATTGAACAGGTATAAATATAATACCAAATTTTTCTCATTCAGTTTTTTTGATAATTCAATAAATTCAATATCATTCTTTAATTTCTCAATAAAAATAGACACTCCTTGTAGTTGATCCTGATTTTCCACTTTTGATCCCTTTGTGTATGTTCTTAATTTGCCTTTATGTTTATGAATCTTTACTCTTTTATTTTCTATAGCATCTTTAGAAGCTACACCAATAAGTACATCTCTATAATTTTCTTGAAATTTTTTAATATTATTTAATTGTTTTAGTTCATCAATTAATTTGCCTTCTTCGGATGACTTTAATTTAAAAATAATTTTTAAAGAGTTTTAAAGCTTATTTTTTAGAAACTAGCGCAATTTCCCGATTTATAAAGTGCCCAGTCTTAGTACCCACCCTCTCAACCCACTCCATTAGAGATTAAAGGAATAATTACGTGTTGAGCGATATCACTACCTTCCATATCTCTAAACCGAAATAAAACATAGGAGTTATCAAATTAGGCTCAGAACAGATCGGGAACACACCCTCAGGATTAAATTGAAGTTACTTTTAATGTAAGTGTGGAAGCAGATCAACTTACCGTAGAGCTATAACTTTGTTCAAAATTTTCAAATCCGGGACGTCTTGTTATGGTTCGATGCGCCTCGACGAGCTGAATCGAAACTTACCAGGTCGTCCCGGATTCGAAAATTTTAAACGAAGTTATAGCTCTGGGGTAAGTTGGGCCCGCGGTTAATCGAGAATGGGCAATTGTTTTAGAGAGGGTAATTATTCAAGAGTACACAGTAATATTGGATTTTAGTTTCAATTATACTTTATCTTTAGCTAATCCAATTTACGTATAATTAATTATTATTAAGACAAATAATTATTAAAATATTATTAAAACCTTTTTTGCTTTGTCATCAAATTTATTTAGAAGATCAAATGAAAAATCACAAATTAATTTTTCTTCAATTATTTTGCTCATTTTGCATTTTTCCCATATCAAATAAATTTTATTCTGATAATAAAAACCTTCCAATTTTAATTTTTCAATATTATTTTTATTAAAATCGCTAAGTGAATCCACAAAAATTATAAATTTATATTTGATTTCGTTCCATTCTGTTTGTTGATTTATAATTAAATTATCTTCTATGCTATAAATATAGCCAAGAATATTCAAAGCTAATTCAATATTTAAAGAAGAATCATCATCTAATATTCCTTTAGAATTTTTTTCATAAAATTCTTTATAAATTTTATGCCTCAAATTTAAAATTTCATCAGAAGCTTAATTAATTAATTAAAAATTTTTGTTGAAAATTTTTTAAAAATTTTTTTTTGTTAAAAACAAGACGGTGCTCAAAAGAAAGATAAAGATTTAAATCGTAAACTGATGGTTTAATGAACAAATAACACCACTCCCCCCCCCCCTACCACCAATAATAACTTTATTCAATATGAAATTGGCCCACTCTATCCTTCTGTATAAATGCCTTATTAATGGGATTAATGTGTGGGATTACGGGACAGACTATTTTATTTTTTACTCTAGAGGAAAATTAAAAATAACACCCCTCCCCCTTCCTCTCCAAAAAAATGTCTTTTCAGTTAACCTATTTCACTCTTATCAATTCTAATCACAAATTTTCCTATTTAATCTTAATAAACTTACAGCAATCAAAAAAATTAAAAAGGAGTTTTGGATGTTTTTGCTTAACATTTTCCAACCCAAAGAAAAATTCATTTAATCTATGCTTCATTCCCCAACCCTGTCTGATCTGACTTGAAAAACTATTTTCATCTTCATTTTTCATATAAGAATTAATATTTTTTTCATGTTTAGAGAGAAACAATTTTCTCAATTCTTTCAAAAATTTTATCCCCTCATCCATATCCTTTATATTTTTATTTTTTATATCAATTTTATCTTCTCCCTTTTTAAATGTCTGATAAATTTCGTAAAGTTCAAAAACAATTGTTATCCCTTTCATATCATCCTTTTCGTCTATAATATCATTTATGACAAATAGCCCCCCAATATTTGACAAAATTTTGAATTGGTAGTAGAAATATTTATTTTCTTTTTTTAATTCTTTATCAATTGTTTCGAGTAATATGGGAAGTGTAATTAAGGATTCAGCCCAAACTGTCTGCCCTTTACCATATTTTTCGGCAAAAAGAACCAAGTAATCTATCTCAGAATTTTGTTGATTTATATTCCCTTGAATTTTTAAAAATTTTAAAATTAAATTTCGAAAGAAGTGCTTAAAGGCCGAAAAAGACTCCTCTCATTATGGTAAATAAAGCAAGAATGAGAAGGATCAGTCGGTGATCGGTTAACAATAGAGAGCGAGCTGACTCTGGATCCAGACCTTGACTTTTCCTGGATCCAGAGTCCAGATCAAGGCATTTTTCAGAGTTCCTTGTTTTTTCCTTGACTCAAGGTCAAGAATCTGGTCAAGATACCAAACCGAAATCAAGGTCAAGGATCAAAGTCAAGGTTTTTGGAAAATCTCGCTCTCTAGTTAACAATTTTGATTCAAAATCTCTCTGAATTAGATCCCATCATATCTTCTATTTTCGGGTATTGGTTCGTCACCTCTACTATGCATAGGATCGAGTAGGTGAAATGTTAGATTTCGAGTTTTTGGACTAATTTTAGGATCAAACTTAGGGTGCATTTGATAGTCAAGTTCAGATTGAAAGTCTAACGCCTTTATTTTTTGACTCTTTGGCCTGGGGTGTGTGTCTCGAGTCATTAATTTTCTCGGAGTCTATAACACCCTTCTTAATTTAAGTTAGAACTTACAGCTCTTGGAATTAAAAAGATCTTCAACATTAAAATCCATATCAAACTCCATTTGATCTTCAATCATTTGATCAACTCTGAATGCAAAGTTACACAATTCATTTTCATTGTTATTTGATAAAATGCCATTTTTAATATGATAAAAATGTGTAAGAACGATATCCCAACTTAATTCATCTCGTTGTTTTTTTGTACAAGGAATGTAAATTTCTTTTGAAAAATTTTCTTTTGTAAATTTAGATAGTAATTCTCTATCATCTCTTATCTCTCTAATAATTTAATAAAAATTAATTATTTTTTAACGTTTTTATTGAAATTTCAGCTTAATATTCAAATTTATCTCCTACACAAAAATCAGAATGTCGAAACTTTAAATTTCCAAACGGCTCTGATAGGCATGGACGAGAATGATAACAGCCGGGAGCAATCCGCAATTGCGTGCAGCCCTGATCACACCACTAATTAACGATAACATCTCTTATCATAATAATCCAAAAGCTTATATTTAACCAATTAACTAAACCTTATTTGAATGTCTCTTAATTTTAAACACGTTACACAGCTTTATAAAATTCTTAAGCTGCTGTTATCTCAAAAACCCTGATCTTAAACTTTGCGAAAGCTAAAAAATTTCCAACCTAAACTTTCTGAATAATTTCCAACATTTACACAAATATTTATCAAGTTCCTCTTCTGTCTCTTTCCCCATCTTATCTAGGAATGGAAAGCCTCGGATTATCTCTCCAATTTGTTTTTTAAAAAATTCCTCAAAATTTTCATCAATTACTCTTTCAAATTCTTGTTTAAATTCGTTTTTAATCGCCAAAACGTTAACTTGTTGAATATATATCCGTTTATCACTTTCCTTGGATAAGTTAAAAATTTTTGTGTAAAGTTGCTCCATTTGGAATGCTTCCTCATCTTAATATTAATGTTTTTGAAAAAAATTTTCTAAGCGATTTTAATTTATTTTTTTGACCCATGTAGTGAAACAGGTAAAAAAACATGCATTTTACACGATATTATGCCTTTCTATTAAAGGCGCCATAATTAAGGTGTCCTTATAAATTTAAATATAGCTGCGGATTAGCCCTCGATTCCGCGATTTCTTAGTTTTCATTAATTTAATCCCTGCACATTGAGTAAGAATTTTCTTTATTATAGAAGAAAATAGGGACGATAGTTCACAAAATGGTCCTCTGTCCAATCAAAACTGAATTCGTTGATTTTAGTATCATTCAACTCAGATCAAAGAGCTCTTTCGGTGATATATAATTTGCCATAAAATGAGAAAAAATACAAAAAATAGAAAGAAAAAATTGGGAAGGGCGACTTCCAAAGTATTACCCACAAAATTTTTCTGGAAAATTTTTTTTGAAAATATTTAAAATTTTTCCTATGTTGCTATTTTTATTAAGTATGATTATAATTAATTACCATTTTTAGTGAGAACATTGTAAAACAATAGAATAAAAATTTGTAAAAATATAATATTCATTTTTACTGCAAAATTAATATTTAAAATTATTATTTAAAATTTAGATAAAAAATATTATGAAATTGTCTAATATTAAATAATGCACTTTACATATAAAATACATATTGGGCTTGTTCTCCTTCCCCTTAAAAGCCGAGGAATGAGTTGTCTTTTGAAGTTTCCCGATCTCCTTTACGTGAAGGAGGAAGAAGTTTGCTATCTCATTGAGATCCCCTGTCTCCCCGTAAATTTTCCTGAGGCCTCCCATCGACGGGGTATAACCCTAATTTTACTGGAATAATCCCAATATTTTCTAATAATTTATTAAATTAATACAAAATAAATAAATTAATTAAATTAATTTTTAATAAATTTTCTTAAATAATTTTTTATACATTTTACAATTGAAAATTAATCTTGCGAGTGAGGAGGGAAAATTGAGGAGGGAAAATCACAATGCTTAACAGGCGACTCGAGTAAAGCGACACGTATAATCTTAATAAAAAATTTGAGAGGGGAGATTAGAGGGGCAAAGAGAGAGATTGTCTATAGCTAATTAATTTATCTTGAATCGATTATAAAAAATAAAAAAAAATTAAAAAAAAATTATTTTTGACAAAAAAGAGTAAGAAAAACTTTTCCGGTTTTTTAAAAATTTCCAAATGGCTATGATAGGTATGGACGATGGTGATTTTTGGTCAATTTGACCATTTTGGTCTGTTTTAAAATTTGAATGATTCGAGTTTGGCGTTCCGCGCGAAAATTTTGTCGCACAGCCCTAGTCTGTGTTGGATAGTATCTGCAGATCTAGAAAGCTCTCTACTAGAGACGGAACGAGACGAGATCTCGTACGAAAATTTCGATTGTCGAGATCTCGTATGGCCCTCACAGTCTGACCCTCCAGTCCGACCCAGTTAAACGACCCTCCAGTTTAATTTAAATTTTTATTTTCACAATTCAAAAACGTTTAGCATCCATAATTTACAATTTAGCATTAATCTTAATTTTCGGATAATATTTGTCATAAATTTCAGCCAATTTCTTCCTTTTTGCATTACACGATTTACACTTCATCTTCTTTGCGTCTTTGAATTCGTCGTCACTAATTTCTAAATTTAATTTAAAAAAATTAAATTTCCTTGTCTTTTAACCTTCAACAATTGTAGTCATTAATAAATAAGTTGTTGGATTGGTGGTTGTAATTATAGGGGTTGTTACCTCTTCATATTCTTCTGTAGTTGTTTGATATTCCTCAGTAGTTGCTTCATATTCCTCTGTAGTTGTGTTAGCACATTCGGTTGTTGTCTAAAATTTATAATTTCAACTCCCTTATAAGTATATAGGATATGTCCCATCCATTAAGCAGTTAAGCTCCATCCGGCAACCTTAGTTTGAATATTCGAATCCATCACCATATTAGATACAATACATTGCATCATGCAATGAACCTTACCAAGAAATCGGAGTTCGAAAATTTCAAATGTTATATCCTGCGTTTGGGATATAAACAATGTTATATCCCTTCAACTCTTTAATAATAATCCGTACTGTACTATATTCCGTACTGTACTCACGATACGGAAACTGATAAATACCGAAAAATACGGCCGTAGTACGGTACGGTCCGGTCTCTAGTATACACACAGATGCGATTACTTATCCATTTGATTGGATGCATAAACCATTCATTGGACGCGTTTACCTCGGTTGAATAAATTTTCGATGAAATAGCATTTTTCGAGGTTGCCGAAGTACTTGTTGAGTTTTGAGGGGTTGTTGCTAATGGTGTTGTTATTGTTGATGCCGCTGTTATAGTTGTGGGTTTTGGTTTAGGTTCTTCACCAGAACTATGACAAACTAATAGGAATTTTCTCCAAAAATTTTTCATTTATTTACCTTTACATTTCTTTGGACAAGCCTTTCTTACACATTTGTGAAGAAAGACATTCTCGCAGTATTTTCCCCATTCTTCACAAAATTCGCTTCTATCCTCACATTTATCTACATGATTAAATTAAACATGGATATTTAAACAACTCAGTCATAAAACGGATGATATCTTGATATATATGGATATAGGCCGATTTGGATATGTCTGCCCTTATCCATATGAATTACGAGAAATTATGAATGTTCAAAATATTGAGAAAACGACTAGATTATTAACAATCGAAACATTTACCAGAATCGAGTGTTTATTATTTATGTCGGCCCGTTGATGCCGTTGATATTCACTGGGATGGTATTATAGATCGGAAATTTTAAAAAGCCTGGACCTGTTCCCGGACTTTGTGTTTGATTTCTTGACCAGGACTGGATCCTGGACCTGTAGTCCTGAAAAACCCATGCCCAGGAAAAACCCAGGAAGGTCAAGAAACCCAGGCCTTGGTCCAGACCCAGGCCGATCTCTAGAGGGTAAAACTGAACTCGTCACAGTTACATGCATTGAGACCCGAATCCGTTACCATGCCTGCTTTAAATCATATAAATATACAATTATATTGGTTCTCTAAAGAACAATCTCCGCTGCATTCAGCCCAAATAAATCCGATTGGAAATAAAAATAAAAAAATTAAAAATAAATTCATTAAAAAAATATTTTTTAATTAAAATTAAATTTTTTCTTTTTTTTTAAATTAATTTTTAAATGAATTTCTCTCACAAGGAATAAAGAAAATTTGGAAAAAATTCTTTCTTTTTAATTTTTAATTTGTTCATCTGCCCTTTTTTGTTTTTAATTTTTATTTAAAATTGAGAGGCAGAAAATTTTGCCTGAAATAGAATTAAAAGGCTTTCTCGCCTTTCTAAATATTTAATTTCAAAATTGATGAGATAAGCCAAAGCTGAATAAATAAATTATTTTTTATCTCGAGATTTTTTAATTTTAATAATTTTAATAATTGATTTTTCTTAATTAAAAAGTGTCGATGACTAATCTGGTTGTACTCCTTTAAAGGGATGGATCGGGTTGTGAAAATCTCGAATGTGTGCGTGTCGGATTTTCAAGGATTTATTCGGATCGAGTCGAGGTCCTAATAATAAATTAAAAATATATAAAATTAAAAATCTATAGCTCCAATATTTTTCAATCTTTCTAATTCTTTCTTTGAAATATTTAATTCTTGAGAAAGTACTTCGCAAGTATGTTCACCTAGCAATGGAGGTGCTGTTCGAACTTGATTTTTTGTGTCACTATATTTTACTGGTGGGCCTAAAATTAAGTATATATTACTTAATAAACAAGCTCGCAGTTTATGAATAGAATTATGATTCTGATCTAGGTTAACTGATTTAGTGTCTTTCGCCACAAAAATATAATATAGCCCTTAAACTGCTATCAGATAAAGCAAGACTTTGGCCTGAAAATTTCGAGCTTTGTCAAGTAACATGGCAAATCCTATCCAAGAAAATAACAAAAGATGTGAGGATCTTAATTCTAAGAGACGTCCGATCCAAATTGGTTAATCACCAAAAAATTCCACCACCATTTGATCGTATTTTTTGCTTTATTTACTAGCTGAAAAGCTACTTTTATTTGAACAATGCCTGGATTCTATGCCAAAAAATAAAATTTGAAACAAACAAACCAATAACTTTTACATTTCCATATTTAGGATGCTCCATAATTTTAACCAAATCCAAATATTTTGTTTGTTCGTGTTCAAAAGCTTCTTTTATTGTATTTACTGGACCAGACGGGAAGCTTTTGCTTCTTAATTTATTTTTCCAAAATTCCAAATCTTTTGTCAAAAATCTTTAAAAAATATTTATTTTAATTTTAAAAATTGAAATACTTTTCTTTAAATTTTTTCAATAAATTTTCTCGATTTTTTACTCGGTCACTATTTGTTGTATATTCTGGATTATTTGCCAATTCTGGCATTTCCATTTTTGTACAAAGCTTTAAAAAGCAAATTAAAAATATTTTTGTAAAATTTAAAAGCCTCGATAAATGCTTGATCATTCCCAGCACCAACAACATAATAACGGCCATCCTTTGTTCGAAATGCTTGATATGGAACAATACTTTCATGTTCAGTTCCCCATGGTTTACCTTAAAGTAGATTAATTATCTTTATTATCGACGTGGTTAAGGTATCATATCAGTTGAAATCGGATCAAATATCTCCGAACAATATACAACAAGCTAGGTACTCTAATGTTTCGTAGTCAATGATTTGGGGGTTCCAGTTCCGAAACCGGTGGGTTCAAGTTCCAGTTCCGGAACTGAAATCGTGGAACTAGTAAAGGTCTGGAAACAGTTTGGAACTGGAACCTTGGAACCGGCAAGGATCTGGAACCGATTTTGAACTGGGAACTCCTCCTCCTTTTCTTCCTCCTCCAAAATAGGGCAGTAAATAATTACACAGAATAATTATTCAAAAAGATACGATATGCTAATTCCAATTAATAAAATATGGAAGACTTAAGGACACGTTTATCCTTTAATTTCTCCAAAATTACTACGCTTCCTTATATTTTATTAGTTTATGGCTAAAATAATTTCCTTATTACTTTAAGAAATTTGTTATTTAATTTTAAATTTAATTATTAATTAAAATACCTTCAATCCCCGCATTTATATAGTTACTTCCAATATTAATTAAAGTAGCTAATTGGGTAGATAATAGATTACACTGAATTTGTTGTCCTTCTCCCGTCTTATCTCTATGTAATAATGCAGCAAGTATAGCACCATGAGCATAAAGGCCAGTCATTAAATCTGTGACTGCAACCCCGGGTTTGCATGGTTCTAAAATTTTTATAGTTATTCATCATGGAATTTTTATCTCAAGCCCTCATCTCATTCCCCCTATTTTTTATCAGTTAATCTCTGAAGAGTTCTTCACTTTAGTCAATTCAAGTGTTGTCAAAATGAGAGGACCAAAGCACCACCGTCTAAGTAACATCACTTCGTGGAACAACTTTCCTCGTTGCGGGAAAAGAATTCCCCGCAACACTCTTCCCCTTACAACATGACTCCCCGTTGCCTGATAATAAAAGGGTTGAGGTTTTCGAATCGGGCCCACGTTCGAGACATTTTTTGGGCCTCATTTTTATCGGGCCAGTCCGACCGATTCTTTTGCGGGCCAAAATTCGATGTCCTAAACGATCTTTCGGACCGGACTGGGCCCCCAACTCTAATAATAAAATTAAAATATATTCACCAGAATTGGCTGTCCGTGGTCCTGTTATGCTTAGCAAACCCCCTATAGCTGCAGCAATAACATCATAGCCTGGATCCTCAGAATATGGACCATCAGGGCCGTAACCTTTAATTTTGAATATTCCTCTAAATTTAAAATATTTTTGTCTAACCAGATATTGAACAGTAAATTAATCGAGAATTAATTCTTTTGAGATTATCATAATCCAACCCGAATTTCTTCATATAACCCGTTTTAAAATTCTCAATCAAAACGTCTGCTCGCATTGAAAGTTTTCTTGCCTATTATTAAATAAATTTGATAATTAAGAATAATTATTTATATAAATTAATTCGAATATTTTATCTAAAAAACTTATAATTTTATTTCCTCATAATGATTTTGGAATTGTGAAGTTCCTGGGGGAAGATTTTGAAACATAAATCCTTTGGTTCCATGGCTCGGGTTCAAGGAAGGACTGCGGGGTTACGAGGTAGGAGTTTCGAGTAAGCGAACCTCAAACAAAATTCTTGGTATATTTGATCAAATAAGATTATCATTTATCCGTGGTTTCAATAACCTGGGCTTATTTAGGCAAGCAACTCTTTCTTATTCTTAAATATAAATTATACCAATTCTCGCCCTTCCGAATTTGCCAAATTAATTGCCACACTCTTTTTGTTTCTATTTAATGAAAGAGTATAGCAACTCTGTCCATTAATCATTGGTGGATAAAATGAACGAGATTCATCTCCAATTTCTTAAATATTTTTAAAAATAAATCTAAATATCTCAGCTTACTGGGCCTTTCAATTTTCCAAATTTTCGCCCCTAAATCTCCCAGTATCATTGAAGCAAAAGGTGCTGCCACAACTCGAGAAAAGTCAATAACATTAATATGAGATAAAATAGATGCTTTAGCAGTCTCCATAATTTATTTTAAAAATACTAAGGTACACCTGCCGTTCAAGGGTACCTCAGTTATATGACCATTATGAGACCAGTGTTCTCTTTCTAACAAATGAAGTTTATCCTTCTTTACTCCTTAACTATCATTTATTTTTCGCAAATGATAGTGGGTCAATTGAAATTTGGTCAAAAATATAGTCTCATAATCGTCAGAGAAAGGAGGCCCCATTAAACGGCAGGGTACTAATAATAACGATGATTTTATAATTATTATTATTAATTAAAGTATATAATTATATAATTATTTTTTTATTTTAAAAAGAAGATAGTGACAGCCTGTGCAAACTATTAATTTAACAGACGGTTAAATATATTTATTGATCAATCGAGAAAATAATAAATAAATGCTAAAATTTATTAGTCGAGATCAGACGGAAATTTCCGTATGAACATTAAAGGAATTGAATAAAATTGAAGATACTTATAAATGAAAGACTATAATTTGGGGATTTTTGATGTTTTTATTTATTTATTTAATTAGGTACCTTTTTAATAGATATTTATAAAAACTAAGATGAAGGGAAAATTCTCATAAAAAACCTAAATTTTAGGAAATTTCCAGAAAATTCCAAAAGAGGCAAATTTAGGAAGAAAGAAAAATAATCATCAATCAAAGACGATTAAATTTGCTCCATAAAAATTTCCCTAAAAATAATTTCCCTGAAAATGTCATGTCCTGAACTTTGTGATGAACACATTACCCTCCAACAATATTCCTCCAAAACGCTAACATTATCCCAAAACCGTCTATATTTTAAACAAAAATTAACTTTTCACCTTAAAACTTTATTTGACTTTGAATCAAAATTTTTTAATTATATTTGTAATTAATTAGCGGCAATTGAAAGCAAAGAAATGAATATTAAATCCCGTAATAGAATCACATAAAATGCATCCCAATTTTTTAAATTTACTTAAAAAAATTATCATTATCATATTAATTCAAAAATTATTTTCTTCTTCCAAAAATTCATTCATTTATTTAAATCCATCCAATTTATATAGGTAAGTTATTCATAAATTGTTTTATAATATATTCAGCTCTAGCAGGTGCCCATTGGGGGACCTTAAAAATTTTTTTTATTTTTTTAAATTTAAATTAAAAAATAATTTTCACCATGTGACCAACGCCTCGAACTGTAAATTTAATAAATTATCAAAAATAATTTTGGTAAATAAAAACTTGCCAGTCAAAAACGTTAATCCACCAAAATATTCCGTTTTAAACCCTCCTATTTGTTTGTTAAACAGCCAGGCTTGGCTTGGTGTTTTAAGCTAAAAAAATTTTTTAGATAGAAAATTCAAAAAATTTTACTTTAAGCCCAAGCTGCTCAGAAAATTTTTGACCCATAATAAAATTACAAACAGAATCTGTATCCCCATAATAAAGCAAAGTTGGCACTGTAGCGTTTAAAATAGTTTTAAAAAATGGGGTCATGTCATCTGGAAAAATTTTATTTAAAAATTTTATCGAACAAAATTGCTTGAAGATTTATTTTTAGTTTAATCAGAAATCCAATTTAAATTAAATATAAGCTCCTTAAATTTTGACAATTGACAACCCTAACATTTAGAAGAAAATCAGGGTTTTTTGGGGGTTTTAAGGGTCTAGCCTTGATTAAATTTTTATTAAATTTTAATCCGGGTCCATGTTCAAGCTCTAACTCTACTAATAACACAAAAGAGCTACTAAAATATAAATTAAACATTATTTACCCTGAATTATTTGGTAACCATTAACAGAAGAAACACTATCAGTACAGAAACTCCATCTAATATTTTGACTAACTGGGATATGCAATGCTTTCATAACTAAAAATATTTTTAAGAGTTTAAAAGATTCGGTATATACTAAATGTATTAAAGCAGACCGATCCGCGGACTTTATAACTCTATAAGATTATGGTATTATTATGTTCCTGGGATGGGAAAATTCATTGGAGGGTAGAGCCATCATTGAATAAGGGTTATCAAGTACGTACAAAACAGCAAGTTCGAACACTTAAGCTTTACTCTACTATCAACCCGATGTGATACGACGGATCGGGTCTGCAAATTACTAACAAATTCACCTTCTTTTTTATTCATATAAGTATTTATGACATCATCTTTAAATGAAAATAAAATTTATTTTTGATTAAAAATAAATTTTTGGTAAGATTTTTTAATAGTTATTCCTAATCCATGTTCAGATCATTCCAAGGGCATATTTTCTCTCTTAGTTTAGCTTTGCTATATGAATGGGATCGTGCAGATATAAAAATTAAATCTTTGATTTTTCAAGTTCAGGATAATTCCCAGTTGGGGGAGGGGAGGGGGACAACAGCTATGAAGGCTAAGGTATATCCTTTATAAAAAATTTTTAGAGGTAATACTGGAATCTTTTCAAAATTTAAATCAGTCTATTATTAAAAAATTTGCTCTTATTATCAAAATAAAAACAGTAGTTAATTAAGTATTTTACCGGCTAAGCAAGGAACAAGTGACGGATCAAACGAACTTCCATCGTCTCTTTTTACTCTTCTGGTATCTTCTTCCATCTTAAAAAATTTTTCTAAATTAATTTTAATATTTAAATATTATACAATATTAAGCCTAGCTTTCTTGGCTAATTTGGCCATATTTTTCAGCCGAAAATCTGCTCTAGAGAACATATCATATTTTTGGTAGGAAGAGGCATTTGGTGAATTGCCTAATTTATTTAAAGTTTTTTAAACTCATTATTTTTTTATTCACCACAATTTCTATAAATATCATAAGCATTTATATTGCCATTGAAAAATGAATTGTAAATTTGTATTGCCTAAAATAATATTTATGTTTTGTTAATTAAGTGTATTATAATAAATTTACATTAGTAGAACAGCTTCCCACCAGCTTTTCTATATCACATCCATCTAAAGTTAAAAATTGAAATTAAGGAATTATACTTAGTGATAGAATCTAGCAACAACATATAGGAGAGGGATAGGTCGGGGCATTCGAAATTTGAGGCCAGTACTTTTCCCGATCAGAAGCCCGATCCGAAGGAATTTTGAAAACGTGATACGGACCAAGCCCCAATTTTTCCAAGTGTTCCTTGTTGGGACCGTAATAATTCTAATTAAAATAATAACAGTACCTACACAGCCTTTACAACAATCCTTTTTAACTGACTGCCAAAGCTCCTCGTCTACTACACCGTGGCCATATGCATAAATAAGATTTGATTCGTAATCTATCTTTTTGTTTAAATAAGGGTTGCCTATAGCTAGACCCTGAAATTCAAATTTTTTAAATTTTTTCAAATCATTTTCTACCTTTAAATTTATTTTAAATTTACTCATTCCTTTAACAATTAATGATGTAAGCATTGGCAAGTAAATACCGGCATATGACTCTCCGGTAATATAAATATCATTTTTTAAAAATTTTGGATATTTTTTGAAAAATTGCTTGATTGCTAGATAATTATCATCCGCAGCCTAAAAATATTTTATTACATTATTTAATTATACTACAATTTAACAGGGATTATCAATACATGGAGAGTCTCTCATAAGTTTTTTTCTTACTGAAGATAACCACCCCGAAGGATCCCTCCATTGGCGTACTTAAATAAAGTTAAGGGAGTGTTTGGCACGCTTTGGTACCGAGCACTTAACTACCGAGTACTTCACCGAGTACTAGGATGAGGTTGACGAACCTAACGCTTTGGAATGTGATCGCGGTTCATGGCACAACTCGAGTTATAAATAGAATTTTACTTAATTTTCGTCTATTTATCCTCCTCCTTCCCCAACATGAATCCCACTAAGTTATCCATTGAACGGTCATGACTTCTAATAGGATATTAATTAATCATACAATATTATCATTTGTAGCAACATTTCCATCTGTTGCATAAGAAAATCCAACCCCAGCAGGTGATTCAATAAAAACCACAGAAGCATTATTATTCCAAGAATGAGGATTCTCAATTAATTTAGACCCATCTTTGTTTAGAAGATAAGGGCCTAATTCTGTAAATAATCCTAATAGAGAAGAACAACCGGGACCACCATTATACCAAAATATCTTTAAATAAATATTTAATTACTACATAAGATTACGTCGGACCTCACTATAAATAATTTCAATACACCCCACGTTAATCTACTTTTTTAAAGCTGATATATTACAAGGTGCTAGTAGCTGCCTACTGCTACGCTTAAGACTCTGGAGACGCTGGCGTTTTGCCACTTATTTTGTGTGCTTAGATTAATAACGTCTCCGCCGGCGTCTTGTCTCCAGCGTCTTGCGTTTTATTTAAGCGTAGCATAAGTGAGATACTTAACTGGCTGAGCCCTCATTATAATAGACAATTTTCATTCTCAAGGTTGTATCTTATAGTGAGGCCTGATTGAAAAAATAATACCACTGGGTCTTTCTCAGGATTATTTTTTGAATTTGTTAACATATAATGCAGAAATTTAGTTTTTGAAATTTGTAGATAACCTTTAAATAAATTTTTTATTTATTCTATATCTCGTGTTCAAGATACACTAAATTTTGGATACCTCAAACCTTTAGATACGACCATTTAAATTTTGTTTACGATTACGATTTTTCCCATATACGTATACCTTGTGACCTTCAATTTTAGATAATGCTTTAGCAAAATATCTATTGGCAGAGTTTAAGCTAAGATCTTTGATGGAGAAATTTTAGGATTAAATAACTTCGATTTATAATATAACATAAATCTTGGAAAAACTCTCTTTTATGGTACACTCTCTTTTCATTCCCAAAAGGGTTATTCAAAGCCGAGATCCGATTTTAATATTTTCCAGAAATATATTCACCTGAATAATGCTTAAAATTTAATTTAAAATCAAGCAAAGGCAGTTTATCAGTTATTTCATCGGGATTATTTTGAGATTGGACAAAATTATTTTTGGCAAATATAAATAATAAAATAAAATTTATTAAAAAATAAAAATTTTGCATTAATTAATTAATTAAATTATAGATTTATGCTTTAGAATTAATTTTGGAAATTTTTTTTAAATAAATTTTCTATTTATAAAATAGCAATTTCTATTTATTAATGACGCTTTAAAATTTTTTTTTAATTTTTAAAATTTCTTAAAATAAATTTTTTGCATTTGTTTAGCTTAATAATTAAATATATAGCTTATTAATGTCTCATGCAATACACGTTGTTAATTTTGATGCCACAACTTTGAAAGAAAATTTTTTTGGATTTTCTAATATTTTTTTAAGACATATTTTAAGAATAAATTTTTTTAAAAAAAGAAATTAGAAAGAAATCCTCACTCAGGGGAGCCTACCGTTATAAAATGGAGGATTTCTGGCTCATGGTCTTCTGAAATTTATTATACCTATAAATCAAAAAATTTCTGCTTACTGCTCTGAAATTTAAATTTAAGAATTTTTAGTTCTTCAACGATACACGAGCCCGAACGCCGAATTCTGACATGTCCTCACCGACAAACTTCAATTCCCGACACTCCTTACACTTACTGTAAGGAATGTCGGGGCCCTCAATACAATCTTCAATTCTGTAAGGACAAGATATATTTTTTTTTGTTTAGCTTATTCAATAATATCTCAAAAATACACGTTTTAAATTTTAAAAATTGATTTCGACAAATAAATTTTATTTTAAATTTCCATTAACGTAAGTATTAAGTTTAATTTTTAGTTAAATTAAGGAAATAATTTTTTTAAATCCACGTTTATAATTTATTCAAATTTTAAAATTAATTGGAAAAATCTTATTGATTAAAAAAATTATTTTAATAAATTAAAAAATTATTTTAATAAATTAAAAAATTATTTTAATAAAATAATTTTTTATTTAGTTAAAGAGATCTTGAGTAAATTTTAAAAAAATTTAATAAAAAGTAAGCTACACAAGTTACCTGTGGAAATACAATGGGCTACAATCCTTCTCTAACAACTACCTCCTTCTAAAAGTAGCATTATAATGGTTCCGAAAATTATAATTTTCATTTTCTGGTTCTATGAACCATTTCCAATGCAATTCTTGATCAGCAATCTTTTTTTTATTTTATATATCTTATAAAATTTTAAAATTGGCGCACTTCCTTCAGCTCTAATATTTCTTGAATCTATGTGTATGATAAAAACGAATCCCCTGCCAATAGGCGAGAGTTTTACTGATGGATAATCTCTTAAGATATATAAGCAGTCAAAATGAGATAATGTAAATGAGAGCTTTAAAGATTTAAAATAAAAAATCTTTTCGTAAATAAGCGAATCCTTTACAAGTTTTTATGATAGTAAAAACAACTTTACAGAATAAAAATTGCCGTTAATAAAAGTTAATATAGTTGAATCTCGTTAAAGTGCACTTCCTTGGGGTGGAAAAGTTGTTAGATTAAAGCGAGATCTGAAGGTACCTCTTTGGCGTATTTTGCCCAACCAGCGGGCAGCTGCACTAATAAAGTTTTATGGGAGGGAGGGATTTCCGATATTTTTCCCCTTAAAGTTTTATAGGAGGGAGAGTTTTCCGATATTTTTCCCCTTGGGGTCATCCATAAAGTATGCAATTATTCTATAACGAGATTTGGTTGTATATTTTTATAACATCTCCAAATAATTTTTTACATCATCTATGCAATGTCTTAACACTCCTATATATTCAAGTTCTATAAAAATGTTGTCAAACCATCGAATTAAATTTAAACATTCGTTTCTAAATTCCTTATATCTTGTAGCAATTTCAAGTAACTTGTCGGTTATTAACCGTAAAATAGAACCTTCAGAAAATATTAACACATTTTTATTATCATCATGAGTATTTGAGATAATACCATCAGGTGATGCGACATGTATTATCAATCTGAAAAATTTTTTTTATTAACCTCAAACTTTCGGATTTAAAATATTGTAGATCATGTTTAGAGTGCGACATTTTAGAACCGAAATTTTAGACCGTCAACGGCCAGACATTTTGCAGCAAGTTATGGCTTTGCGCCGTTATGGCGCGCCCTTTTGAGCTGTACCTATAGTTATGGCTTGTATAAATTCAAGGTTCGAATGTTAGGCGTAAGCAGAGGTGGGTCGGAATTCCGATTTCCGACTTCCGATTTCCGGCGTTTTTTTCCTTCCGATTTCCGAAAAAATTTTGATTTCCGATTTCCGAGTTCCGACTTTTGAACCAGTTCCGATTTCAGGCTCTTCCGATTTCCGACACCTCGGACTGTTCGGACCCACCTCTGGGCGTAAGTAAAAAATGGATGATTTGATAGAATTATAATTTTGATTACCTCTTTAAATGGAAAGAATAAGCAACATATTTGACTAAAATTCCATTTCTTCTATCTCCCTGTGAAATCAAATCATGACCCTTATTAAGCAAAATTTCAACCAATCTCCATGAACGAACAATTAACCCTAAATTTTTAAACGGCGAAAAATCTTCTTCAGAAAGGTTGCCATTTTCTTTCATTTTATTTATCCAATTAACAATTTTGTTCAGTTCATTGTTCAAACGAAAATTTGCTTAAATTAACTGATAAATCGCCTTAAATTTCTGAAATCTAACGCCTAAAACCTAAACAACTTTTGGAACTGAAGATATTCTGGGTAGGTAGCGGATGTGTCACATACGGACGTTACCGTTAGTCTTTGATCATCATTATAATATGTCTCACATTTCAAGAAAATAAAGTCGGAGCTCTATCTTAAGTTAGTGTTGTTACCCGTTCTGATATAATTTTACAAAAATTATTTTTATCTCAAAGTTATCTGAATGTATATTTCCCGAATGTATAAGGTCCCCGAATGTATATTTTCCAGACATGGTCATGGATACGGATATGGATACAGATAACACCAAAATGCCTGCGGATATCCGCCTTATCCGTTTGTATCCGCCGTATATATCCGGATACGGGTACCAAAACTAGTATCCGTGACCATGTCTGATATTTTCATAAAAACAATTTTCCTTACATATACGATCGTCCAAAGGTATTTTAATAGTGGCATGACAAGGTGCGTTCAAAATCAAATGGGATATATGATTATTTTTGCAGAAAAGTGTAGCGATATAATCTTCAAAAAATTTTATTCCAAGTTCAGATGTCAATAACCATTTCTTATTTTCTTTTTCAAAATTTTTTAAATTGATTATAGTTGAGTTTAATTCTTCAAATTTTCCCTTATGCTCTTTAAATTTTAAGGAAATATAATCTAATTTGATTGATAATTTTATTTCTTTCTTTTTTTCTATGAATAATTCAAATCTACTAGCATATATTTTATCATAGATATACTCTATGCTTTTTACAAAATTTTCAATTTTATCTCTTAATTCTAAATATTTTTTAGCAAATTCAGAAACGTCTTTAAAATTTATAGAATGTGGTATATTCAATTGTTTTCCAGTAACAAATAGTCTCTCCAATCCTAGTAATATTTTTGCATCTAATTCAACTGGATCTTCCCCAGTAAATTTTTGAAGATGGTTTTCTTTAATTATTAAATTCAAAAAAGTTTTTTATAAAGATACACTCTGGGGAGCTGAGGACCACATAATAGAGATAAATTATATGAGTAGCGCACCGATTTATGTAAGCACATAGAAGCTTATGTGCTGTTGTCTTGCCGTTAGGCTTGAATTCGTAGAAATTCGCACTCAACCTTGTAATTATACACAGTAAGAGTTACGAGGCCAAAAATAGGGGTGATACAAGATAAGAGTACGGGCAAATAAATAAGATTATGCAAAAACGGGTACGAGGAAAAATAAGTATCAATGGTTGTACGAATTACAAGTCAGGTCAATCTTAAAGTTTGAAGCAATGGTCGCTTGAGCACTGGTCTGTGTATAGATATAAGTTTAGATATGTGTCTCTCCAAAGATATGAGTTTAAACAATTTCTTTTGGTTACCTTTTCGAGTTGTAACTGACAAATCAGTTGTATCGTTACTATGATCGCAAGCATTATTTTCTTCCATTTTTATCCTTCTTTTAAATTCATTTAAAAATTTAATTTCATCTTCTTCCGCCGCGGTTATATTATTATTCTCTTCATTTTCAATTATCTCTCCTTCCTCAATTTCATTAGAATTTTCATTAATTTCAGGTTGATTCTCTGATATCTGATTTTCGATGTTTTTTAAATTTGGTTCAATCACTTTTGTTTTATCTTCAATCTCAATAATTTTTGATAAATCTTTTTCCTCAATTTTATGTTTATTATCATCGTCATGCTTGCTAACTGTATTTATTTAAAAAATTAAAATTAGGTAAATTAATGGAATAATTAGAGCTGCCAAAAATATGCTTGGGAAAAATATGCTATTAGAGCGGGTACACCCCGATGTACCGCAAGCCCAATGTACCGCCGAGCTATAACTTTGCCCAGAATTGTCGAATCCGTGGCGCCCTGGTATGGTTCGATTCAGAATGTCGAGATGCATCGAACCATACCAGGGCGCCACGGATTCGACAATTTTGGACAAAGTTATAGCTCGGCGGTACATTGGGCTTGCGGTACACTGGCCTGCTCCCATTAGAGCTGACGAAAAAATTGCCAAAAATATATTTTGTTTAAAAAACCCCCCAGATATATCGGGAATTATATATCAGGGAATTAGGCGGGGGTTAAAAGATCCATAAGGCGTGATCGCTGATTAGATTCAGGGAGTTCGAGGTTCAATTAATCATCATTATTTAGACTAATACAGAACTCCTAATATTTGTAGTAAAAATATTTCTGCATAATTTTGAATATTTTATAATTTTTTCAGGTAATCTGGGCATATTCTTTTATATTTATTTGCATATTTTTCCAGCCCTAATAATTTTATATTTTATTAAAAATTTCAAAAATTAACGAAAATATTTTAACAAAATATTAATTGATTTTAATTTAATTTTAAATTTTAAATTAAACTATTTAATAAAATTAAAAACGATATTTAATCAGCTTTAAGAAGAAAATAAATATTTCCATATTTTCTTAAGCCAAATTACTCCATTACTTTCTTCAGCTTCAAAAACATGTTCATTTTCATTGTTATCTGAATTGTCTGAACATTCATCAAATCGACCTGGTGTTGAAACTTCCAATTGTGGAATATTTTTTTCTGATTCGGATATATTGCTAGTTGAAGCTATTTTATTTGTTCTTTTAGCCTTTTTTGCTTTAATCTAAAATTATATTTATAAAATTAGGATATTAGATTTTGTGATTATTTAGTCCGCAGAATACTCAGATTCCTTCAATGTCCTAAAAAGCCTCGTTGACCTTTATCGCATATAGCCCGTCATTACTGACTTCTTAGAATTATTTTCCTTAGAACTCATCTGAATAAGCTCTCATCTGAATAATCAACTAATAGACTAAGAAGGATATTAGACCTCTTGGATGCCCCTTTTTGTACTTATTTATCTATTTTGACTCTTGATTGGATTATTTAGGAGATCAGGGTATTTCAGGATGTTGATATCGAAATCAAACTGACTCTTTTCTGACGCCTATCTTCTTTCTTTTTCTGATTATTTTTCTTAATTAAAATATCTTCTTTTTCTAGATTTAATTTTTCTTTAACCGGAGCATCCTCTAAAACTTCATCTTCCTCATTTTCATCCTCGAAATTTTCTAATTCTTCCTTCAAATATTTTCCTTCGTCCATCTTTTCTTTAATAATTTTGTATTCCCCAACAGTATCCTTATAGAATTTATGTCCTCCTTTTAAATTTTTAATAGATTTTTTGATTTCAGTCAAAATTCTAAATTCAGAATTTTGTTCAATAAAGTCAACAGATTCGCTATAATTAGCTAACAAATTGTGGATATTAATTCTTTTTGGATTTTCCGAAGAATTTTTTTTTGAATTAATTTTATAACCGTCATTCCGACAATTAAATACAAAATCTGGCAATTTTTCCTTTAATTTATATAAAGGAATTTCTTCCTCAATTTTTTTACTCATTAATTCATTAAATTCATTTGGAAGAACAAATGCTTCAATCCAATAATTTATCTCTCCAATATCATTTAAATACTCTACTATAGCTATTTTGAAGAAATTTGTGGGTACTGCTAATTCGTTTTTGCCGATAAGCATAAATTTCATTATTTGATCTTTTGGCAAGAATAATGGGCCTGTATAAACACTTGTTTGTCCACTTCTAGCCATACAACTTTAATTAATATTTATTTGATTAGATAAAGAAAAGTGCCCCAGAATATGGAGGAATATTTATGGGGAATATAAGAGGATCTTCTTGGAATATAAGAGGATCTTCTTTGTACAATTCATAATTCTGAAGCTATATAATTCTGAACTATATCCAGAAAACAAAGGCCAGAGTATATAGGAGAAGCATCAAAAACGGGTTGGCGAATTCGGGTTCTAAAACTCTGTATGTCCGGAAATTTTCTTATCGGCCTTTACATCTCTCGCAGCTTTTCGAACCGCTACAGCATTGTAAATCGAAACTTCTTGAATATTTAAATGGATTTCTGAATTTAATTATGTTCTGTAGAGCTGTCCGAGACCGAAATTTTTCCAAGACTCAAGACTCAAGACCCAAGACAAAATTTTTTCCAAGACCAAGACTCAAGACCAAGACCAAAACTCCAAGACTCAAGACCAAAAATAATACAAAACTCGAGAAAATTTTTAGGTCCCATAGGTCAAATTTTTGGTTTATTTTTTGTTATTTTGACACCATCACAGTCAACTTCAGTACAATCACCTATAATTTCGAAAAATCTATGCGAAATTCAAAGAATTTATCCGAAATTCAAAGAATTTTGAGGAATTTATCCGTGTGGAAAATCAATGAGTTATATTATTTCAGAGGATTTGGGTGGATCAATGGGATATTAGCAGGCGAAAATTTCGAAAGTGTTGGAAGGCCAAGAAGCCAGAATTTTTCCTTTTCTAGCGCCGCAGGCGAAAATTTTGGAAATTATTAAGGCCAAGAAGCCAAAAATCTTCCTTTCCCTGCGCCGCAGGCGAAAATTTTGTGAATTTTAGAAGGCGGTAGGCCAAAAAAATTCACTTTTTCAGCGCCGCAGGCGAAAATTTTGAGGATTTTGGAAGGCCAAGCACTAGATCCAAAGATGCCAAAAAACCAAGACCAAAAAATAAAACCAAGACAAGACCAAGACAAACACCCCAAGACCAAGACCAAGACCGAAAAAAACCAAGAAAAGTCTTGGTTCCAAGACCAAGACCAAGAGTCTCGGACAGCTCTAATGTTCTGTCATTCAACAATGTATCTAACATGATAAACAACCTATAATGAGTAACTAAATTAAATCTCTTACAAAATATATTCCTCAATAATCCGCCAATGTCCTCCATTAATATGCTTATTTTGAGGAGCTGAATTAGTATAGTAAAATGTTTGTCTGACACTTGTTGGATGATTATAAGCAGGAACATTATGTCCATGCTCCAATTCATGTCTCTAGAATCATAGAAAATTTTCTCGGATGATCAATATGATAAAATAAACCTTTCCATCATCATAATCATGAAATGTAGGTTGAAACTCTTCTTTAAATTTTGGATCTATATCCCACCAAAGACAACGACCACCTCTTTCTATTTTATTTATAATTAGAGGATCAAGTAACTCTAATGTCCATTTTGGTATTTTTCTTTTTCTATCAAAGCTAACCAAAAAATCCTTAAAATACTATTTTAATTAGATAAAAATTTTGGAATTTTGATTATTGATAAATGGCACGCGGTCATATCGGGACGGATATATAGGGATACCCAACTGATTTCGGGACCTACGGCCATTGGGTCTTGGATAGTTTTATCAATATTAACTATTAACTTATATTTTTATTTATTAGCATTTTATTATTTAAATTATATTTTGTTATGTAGCTTTACCTTATAAATTCTTATATTTTGCTTATCCGATTCTTTTTCACAAATTTTATTAAATTTGTGTTCAAATGTTGGCTCAATTATATTATTCGAAATAATTTCATTTGATTTTTTATTTTGCTTATATTTTCCGGATAAATGGTGATTGTGACATTCTGAATTTATTTGATTATAAACATACCCCCACTATAATATTCTAACTTTTACAAATTCTCTCTATTTCCATGGACTGTAACTCTAATAGGTGTTTCCGGGACTGTCCTTATTCTCATAACTTAATACTACGATATGGGTCTTTATGCCGAAAGAATTTTATCTTATAATGTGAAGTATATATTAAATGAAGCTATTGCTTAAGCAGTCCATCTTCACTCCTTTCCAAACTACTTAATAAACTCAAACCTTGATGTGCAATCTTGAATATAGGTATATCAGGGATGGTACGGGTTGCAAAAAAAGTCTAATCGAGTTTCGGATTGAGTTTCAAAAAATTTCCTTTGGTCGATTTCATACTTTGTATAAATCGGGTTTAAGGTCTTGTGTTTCGGGTACGTGTGTCGGGTATTATAATGAAGTCAACCATATTCTAAAAATAAATTTATACTTTTAATATCCTTATGATATCCAATTCCAACTGCTTCCATAAATTCATTCAAATCTATACCCAAATACCATTCAATAAATTCAAGCTGAATCTTCCAATCTTCTCCAAATTCATTCAATTTTTTCTTTCCACAATTTTTTTCTTTAGATAAAGCTCCTTTTAATTCAGGTCTAGTAGCTCTAATTATAAGTATATCAACACAATATTGTTCTTTTTCAATTTCGATTAATAAAATTTTGAAAAAATGTGTTGTTTTTGAATATTTTATTGAATCATTGAACTGAATAGATTTTTTAATTTAAATAATAATTGAAATTAAAGATCAAAGATAGTGTAAAGTAGCTATTGGTATGCCAGTACTTGAAGAATTTAAAATAATAAAATTATCTAGGCTCATTCCACGGTGAATCTGTTCGATAACCCAACTTTCCCTTAAACTGAAGATGCTTGTTCGGGCCAGCCGCTTTATACGGCTTTATTATAATTACTTTCATAAGCGAATATATTGTGAGATTTTTACAGCAGTTGTGTACATAACAGTAATACATAAAATAACAGTTCCCATGTTTATTTAGCCACTACTACAAAGTAAATAAATACCATTTATTTCCACATTTTTTGGTGAAGTAACTATGGGCCTACTAATTAATTGTTATTTCTTTATTAGTCCCAAACACAATGATATTTAAAAGTTTGTATATACCGTATAGTCATTGAATAACCCTTTGAACTGAAATTCTTCTTCCCCTTTTTTGTTTAATTTACGTAAAGACAACGGTCCTGTTATCATAATAATTTTCGTTTGGCTTGATCTGATCACACAACTAATAAAGTATTGGATTATAAATTAATTTGTCTAAGCAAAACCTCGAATATTCATTTAATACATCAAGTGTTATTTTCTTTGGTTCATCCCTGGTATGTCCAAAATCAGGTTCTATCGTTTTATATATTTGCTCAAATGCTTTGTTATTTGGTTCTATTACTGTTAACAGCCAATTATCAATTTTTGTTAAAATATTCTTGCTTAGCAAATAATTCTGGGCAAAGGAAAATTATAAATATTTCTGAGTAAATTTATAAAAATTGATAATTTTCTATGGACCATACCTCCATATTTTTCATTTATCAAGCGTCCCAAGAGGCCAGTCCATATGTTTCTAGGGACATGTATCTCATAGGGAATTCTATATTTCACTACGAGAAATATGCCCATCTCTGCGGAGATGAACATGCTCGACTTGGCTCATAACATTAACTCTCAAAGAGGCACTGAGATACTGCCAACCGCTACACTATATTCAACAATCACAGTTTTTAGCAGTTATTAACACATTCTGCATTTATATTATCTAGCTATACATATGTTCTGCTTAATCAGCTCATAGGTCCTTGAGGTTTACATTGACTTGTAGTCAAAAAACCTGATAAAGGTCATCACTTTAAATCAAGACACAATTATTAAGATGAATAAATTGTCCGTTCGTAAATTTTTTCATTGTTCATATCCCTAATTACCTTTCCATTCTGGAATTTTTCTTCTTCAGGCCAACCAAATTTAATAAAATGTTCCTTAACCAATCCAGAAAATTGTTTTCTTTCATTTTCCTCATTTATCTGAATTTGTTCTTCTGTCAAATTTTCGTTTTTTAATTCATTTTCGCAATCTTTGATGCTTGTTTGAGGGATTGTCAAGTGTGGAAAGAAGAATCTTGGATCAATTTGGGGAATTTGAGGCGAATAGCTGGTTGAAGGATTGGAATATATTGATGAAAATAAATGGTCTGGTTGTAAATGTATCCAATTTTCGTTTGAAGCTTAATTTAGATGATGAATTTTAGATGAAGATTAAAAAATTATTTTACATGGCGGCAAGATACCCAAAGGTTTAGATTCGCTTCGGTAATTACTCGTTCAGAAATTTGAGAAAATCACATCTAAGTAGGTGCCAACTTCTACCCAAAATTTTTCATAACACCTTCGACTCTGTATCCTCGCATGGGATGGGGTTCCGTCTTTTTTTGGCTGTTCCGCTTCCGTCTGCCGATTTTTGGCCTCTTCCACCTGCAATATCCAAACATATCCCCTATCCGTATTTAAAATAAAAAAATAAACAAATTCTAGAAAAAAAAATATTTTACATTCCGAGGAGGAATATTCATCTGCATCCAACATAGCCCATTTTGCTTTATCATCTCCAGATTGATATGTATTTTTTGTTAAAACAAGAATAATAGTGAAAAATAATTTTAAATTTAAAAACATTTTTCTTAATAATAAAGGGCAATTCAATAATTTACAATGAGTGAGTGAAGGATAAAATAAAATTTTAAAAATGGGGAGAGGGGAAGAGAGGGGGGAGAGGATGGGGGGGGGGGGGGGGAAGAAAGGGTGAAGTCTATCTTTGTGAGTGATTGAGAAAGCTAAAAAAATCCACGTATAATCAATATTAAAATTCGATAATAGGAAATGCCATTATAGCCGGATTGGGTAAACATATAGTGCAAGTAAACAACATTGTTTTGAAATACATAATGAAGACAAAAGATTTTAAAATCTTAGCTTTTGAAGTTTTGGTTTTACCCAGAAATGTTTAGTAAAAGTTAACCTAGCCTTTGAACATCCACATCTATTGTATTGTTAACTAAGGGATCGAGAGAGATAAGGTTTACTGAAATTATTTTGAATAATCAAGAACTCATCGACTTTGAAAGATAAGCCAGGAACTAGAACGAAAAAGTTTTTGTATTTTTCATATAGAAAAAACCTAATTTCAATATCCGAGAGTTTGACTGATCGTTAAGCTCCACTAATAATTTTTAAGTAGATTAATAATTATTCTAAGCTAAAAAAAAGTAGAGTAGGAGAGAGTAAGAAAGCTCTCAATTTTAGCATTATCCAACTCTATTTCCAAAAACATTTTCCATAATTCCAAAAAAATATTCTTCAATATATTTTTTAAATTTTGCTTTCCTTTCTTTCTTGATTCACATTAATTTTTTTAATCAAAAAAAAGCTAAAAAATTATTTTATTAAAAAATTTTTTTTTGAGTTTTTAATTTTGATTTAAAGAAAAAAAAGGAAAAATAAATTAAAAATAAATTTTTTTCTTTTATTGTTCCCTAACAAATTTATTTTTGATTTTAATAAAGGAAAAAATTATTTATAATAAAAAAGAATTTTTGTATAAAAATGCTAGGAAATTTAAAAATATTTTTTATTAAATAGAAATTTTTAATTTTTAAATAAATATAAATTATAAATTTTTAAATTGAACTAGAAATGCTGTTATTTTTGTTATTTATTAGAATTTTGTTTCTAGAAATTTTTTATTGTATGACTAATTCTGGTAGTTAATTTTATCTTAATTTTTATTTTTAATTTAATTTTTATCGTATTACTTATAATAAAGCCCCCATCTGAATTAGAGCGTCTTTAATAGAGCCCATTGTAAGGCTCTTGAAAAATAGGGTCTCCCTCTGAATCAGTAACTCATCATTAATACCTCTTCCCTTTCCTAATCACTTGAGGGTGGTTGAAAAATATAGCCATATGGAATACTGCCTCCCCTTTGGAAGTCTGTTGAAAAATAGTCTCTCTCTGAATCAGTACCCCCTTATTAATACCTCTTCAGGAGAGATGGTTGTAAAATATAGCCCTATTGGATCGTTGAATTCATTATTCTAATTAAATATTTTTGAATAATATATTAATTTATAGATGATCAGTATCCCGTGCCTTTATGGCCACCACCACAGCCATACAATACACCTCCAACAACGAGTAATTTTTATATAATTAATTAGTTTAATAATAAGTTAATGAACCTAATTTGTGATTTTCAGAACTTACTACAACAACAAGTACAACTCCTTTCACTAGGCCTCCACCTCCACCTTCACCACCAGCACCGCCACCCCCTCCCCCACAGCCCCATTTTCAGCCTTACAGAACAGCTCCAGGTAACTTTTAAAATTTGTTGGCATTGAGAGAAAGTTGCCTAGGCAATTATAATGTACAATTATAATACCCATCATTAGCATCAGGGAGGGATCCGAAACATGATCCGAAGAAATTTTTTGGCCCCAGGGAGGTCTTTCATAGTAAGGTCCGACTGTATTTCAATTTTAAGTTGTCACATACAAGTGCCGTCCACCTCCAAATCCTTGTATACCAACAGAAGGAATTTATGGAACAGGCAATTTTCCTCCTGCACCTCCTCCTGCTCCTCAACTTCCTCCACAACGAGAGCAGTCTATGACTTCACAGAATTTAATACGGCCTCAAAACAGTGGAGGAAATTCTTTCGGACGATTTAATGGTGAAATGATTAGTATTTTTGTTTTTATTATTTTAATTTCCAATTTAATCTTTTAAATTGTTTTTTGTTATGGAAATTATGCAATCTTTTCCCGATTATTTAAAAAATCGAATACAGTCGGACCCTACATAAGTATATGTTCTTAGAACAGAAAATTTTTACTCTATAATGATGTTCTAAAATGGGAGTACTTCATAGACAGTAGTAAACGGGACCGGAACTGAGAGAACCAAAAAATCCCGTTTCTTTCGGCCTACCGGAACCGGAACTTCCGGCGCAACACAAAAGACAGCCCTTCCCACCCACTGGTAAAACTAATTTTTAAAAAATTGAGGGCCAATATATTAATTTGGGGCCCACATAAGCTAAGTCCGACTGTATTAATATAGGGAAGCAATCCCTACCTAGAACCACTGACAAGTCTCACCCCCAAAAACCCCCCAAAAAGAATTCATTTTTTCTGCCCCAATTTTTCTGCCTATTTATTTTTCTGCTCTCCCAAATTTTTGAAATCTTCAAGGTCATTAAATCAACTATTAAGGCAAGAAAAAAATTTTTTTTTAATCATTTCAAATTAAAAAAATTTATTTTTCACATTTTTGCAATTAAATTCCTTCTTTACTACCAAATTTTGGAAAATATTTAAAATAAATTTGTATTGACATTCTCATTAATTTTAAACTTATCTATCTTCTTTTAATTTTTTTAACGTTACTATTCGTCAAATAAATGTTTTAAAAATAAATTCTATATAATTCTTGAGTTGATTAACACAACTAAAAATATTCTTTGTATTTTATAGTCTGGAAATAATTAAATTAGGTGTGTGGAAACTTGTACCAAATAAAATTTAAAATGTTAAATTAACTGAAAAAATCACAAGAAAAAATCTAAAAAGGATGTGAATGATTAATTCTCTCCAAAAATGGTCTTTAATCAATTTCTACCTATCCAACTTAAATATAAATAAAATAAATTGGTATTACCTTAAATTATTTTTTGTGTTTAAATTAACTAAAATTAATTAAATAATGTTTAAATTAAATTTTATTTTATTTTTATTTTCTATTTTATTATTTAATTTAATATTTGTGAATGTAAACTCGTTAGAAAATTCTGAAAATTCTGAAAATGAAAGAGGCATAGTTTTTGTTTATTAAAAATTTTTAATAAGAAAGCCCTTTAAATATTTCTTTAAAAATATAATACAGTAGAACAAATTATAGTGAATAGGGATCGAGATTTTTGAAAAGCCTGGGCCTGCTCCTGGGTTATTGGTTTGATTTATTGACCCGGGCCGGATCCTGGGACTGTAGTCCAGGATAAACCCAGGCCCCGGAAAGACCCCAGGAAGTTCAAAAAATGCCTGGGCCTGGACTCTGGGTAGAGGAAGACCCGAGGCCTTGGTCCAAACACAACTCGATCTCTAATAAAGATACATCTTGTATCTAAAAAGTTTATTATATTTTACGAGGTATATTTTAAATAATTCTCCAATGGTCAATACAATGCTCACATCCAGAGTTGTCGGTTCCTGAAAACAGAATCGAATCCGGAACAGAATCGAATCTGAACCGATGATGAAAGAAAAATCCTCATTTTTCTGGTTGGTTCCGAACCAGCCACCCTACCAGTGCTTCGAAATTTCAAATTTGCTCGTACTCGTACTCGTACTTCGTACCACCTCTTTTTTTGGCCTCGTACTCGTACTCGTACCTCGTACCACCCCTATTTTTTTGCTCGTACTCGTACCTCGTACTTACTCGTACTTAAGAAAAAAGCAAAAAATCGAAAATTTTTATGATTTTTTGGAGCTCAGGGGCCTATTTTTAAATTTTAAGCGTTGTATGTGTTAATTTTTGAATCTTGGAAGGCTTTAAAGTTATAAATCCTCCAATTTCATCAATTTGCTGCGCGGCAGGCGAAATTTTTGAGCATTTTGGAGTGCAATGGAGAAATATTTCCTCCAAGATGGGTCGGGCTACTCGAAATCGACATTTTTCATTCGATTTCCATCTTCTTACATGGAATTTATATCTTTTCCACGGAACTTTTCACATTTTAATCTCCTGATATCCCTCTTAATCTCAAATCCCTTTCTTTCAAAAATTTTGAGAATTTAGGATGTCCTTAAGTCAGATTTCTTCTATTTTTCGCGCCGCAGACGAAAATTTAAAAAAATTTTGAAGGCCATGAAGCCAGATTTCTTCCATTTTTCACCGCCGGAGGCGAAAATTTTAGCATTTGGAAGCCAATAAGCCAATTTTCTTATTTTTCAGCGCCGCAGGCGAAAATTTTGAAAATTTCGGAAGGCCATAGGCGAAAAAACTCACTTTTTAGTGGTACAATAAAAAATTTTAAGAATTTTAGAGGGCCAAAAACCCATAATTTCTCCATGTAAAATAGAATAATTTTTAAAACAAAATTAAACTTACAAAATAAGTTATGTATGAAAAGAAAATTATTAAAATTCCTTTCAGTGAATAGGAAGCGAACCCAATATTAAATCATTATAGACATTGGTGCAGCCAAGCACCTTCACCACTCGGCCACTCGCTCATATAATGGCGTTCTTTAATTTTTCTATTAACACCAAGTACGAGAAGTACGAGCTCGTACTTAGGCCTCGTACCTCGTACTTTTCACTTTTTTTGGCCTCGTACTCGTACTCGTACTTCGTACCTGCCCCATTTTTTTGCTCGTACTCGTACTCGTACTTCGTACCAGGTACGAGTACGAGTACGAGGTACGAGTACGAATTTTGGTACGAGCTTCGAAGCACTGCACCCTACTTCCAAATAGCAAATTGACTAACTCTATTTAGCGTTCATATAGTAAGGTCCAACTTTATTTAATAATATAATGATTTATACATATATTTAATTTTTAGTACGCCGACATCACCACCATCATGGTTATGGTGGTTATGGCTGGGGAGGCTATGGTGGTGGAGGCTGGTGGCCTTGGAATGGTTGGGGATGGGGAAATGGATACGGATATGGATATTACGGACGCCGTTAAAAATAATTTTTTGATGAAAAATATTTTAAATATGGAAGAAATATGAAAAAAAATTTTCAAAAATTTAATAAATTTAATTTTAAATGACGAAATACATGTATTATCTAATATAAATAATTAAATGAATTTTAAAAATTATGTATGTATGATCATCTATAAGATTATAATAAAATATCTTTTTTTTGTTGTCTTGTTTATAATTAACACTTGGTCGAAGTTTGACTTAAAACTAGTGTTCGGACTTGAGGAGCAAGATTTAAGATTAATATCTTGAAAAATCTCTCTAGTATAAATTCTGAAATTTATGATCAGTGATTATCAAGACCCCAAATGTTTTATTGAATGTCTCGGTGATGGAAATTTGAATTTGATTATTATTCTGATAAAGACAATAAAGGTCGTTAGATCCTCAAATTCTATCAATTCAAAATTAATCCAACAAATATTCGCTTAGAAAGATCTCTAAGTCTCCAAACTAACTCTAAATTAGAGAATTATATTTTAATGCAGAGACGATCTTGATCCATTGTTTAAAAATCTCGAACTGATTCTCTCTCCCTTCAAGACTTAACCTTGTATCTATATTTTATTCCTTGTCTCAGTCAATGTTTATTCTCGAAAAATATAAATTTAAAGATCTTATAAGAATTGTTTACCAATTTTAAACAAGTATTTATTTATAAAATTTTTGTTTTAAAGTTTCTTATGATCTGACAAATAAGACCTTAAATATTGTTATTTTATTTGATCATTTTTCCAAAATATAGTCTACATCATTTTAAAATATTTTATTTATACAAAAATAATTCTTAAAAATTAATTAAAAATGCTCTCCAAATTATTTTTAATTTTATTTTTATCTTTTATTTTCAATATTATTCTAATTTTTAATGCAAATGCAGTGGAAGAACCTCAGAATGATAGAGGCATAATTTCCCGATTTCAATTTTATTCTTTAGTAAAATATTATTTCAGCTCGCCGACATCATCACTTTTTTGGTGGCCCTGTCTTTGGCGGTTTTCCACTTGTCGGAATGGGATGGGGATGGTTTGGACGACGTTGATCTTATCTTTTAGTGAATATGAATAGAATTTTTGAAAATATTAGCAAAAAATTTTTCTGAAATTTAATTAAACCTCACTGTAAGCTCACCCTCCAACTCTATCTTAAATATGTATAAGTTATCGTCTAGATACCCATTTATGAACTCCACATCCTACTAATCCACTCCAATATCTTTCAATGCGTTGTATCTTAAATGGAGGGTATCGCTTAAAATTTTTACAGCTCTATTAAATGGCCAATCAAAATTTAAAAACATCATAAATTGAGTTGTATATTAAAGTGAGGTCCAATCTATTTCGTTATTAATGGCATAATTTTATATTATATTAATATTTTTTATTTTTAAATAAACTATGAATAAAATTTTAAAATTTATAAAAAATTTATTAATCTAATAAAAATTAAATTTCAGGTAGTATTAAAATTTGTTTATAAAACATTTTTCTGGATTTAAATTGTTTTGCATATTTAATGCCATCCATGATGACCTCCTCCTCCTCCATGTATTCCATGTCCTCCTCCGTGACCTCCTCCACTCCAATATCCGAAGCGTTTAACTAAAAAATTATTTTAAATTTTTAATAAAAATTTAAACTTCGTTCTCCGCTTCCTCCTTCAAGTTGTGTTTCCATTTGTGCAAAAACAAGCCCTCCAATCATCAAAACAAAAGCGAGAAGAAAAATAATTTTTAAGGATTCCATTTTTTAATTTGAGGATTTTTAAAAATATTTTTTAAGATTCGAATATGCTGTTGATTTTATATAATTTTGAATCTAGTGATTAATATAGTGAAGGAGTCATTATGGCGGTAAAATAGTTTAAGTGCGATGCTCTGATAAAAGGCCTGGCTCTATTAGTTCAATACCTTATGCAAGCCCATCGAGAGACTTTACATATAAAAATAAATGCCCTGCCTCTACTAGAAGATACGACTGGTATCTTCACTTTTTGACTGGTAAAAAGATACCCATCTAAAAGACCTTTATATAACGCCCTTTGATCTGGCATAGCTCTCGAAGCAACAACCCGAGTGTTTCTGTATATCGAGATTCGAATTTATGCTTGGTGAAACTAATATTAAAATTCGAATTTGAGGGACATTTTGGCAGGTATATTTTTAAAAAAATTTTGAGTAACTGAAAGGACAATTAAATTAATATACATAATAATAAAATTTTGTACTTTATATAGGAACATTTTCACTTCATTATTATTTTTAATAAATAATTATTTTCTATTTTTAGTTTTATTTTTATTTAATAAACTTTTAAATTTACTTTTAACTAATAAAAATAATTGTTTGTTTACTAATAATTTTTTTTTGTTTAATAAATTACTTATAATTTACCTTTTCTATTTTTAAAAATAAATTTTTTAAAGTTTCTTGTGATTTTTAAAAATATTTTTATGGTTGTTTTTGTTTTGACAAATTTTGTTTTTGTTTATTAAAAATAAAAATACTAATGAGAAAATTATTACAAATAAATATTTTTTAATAAAGAACGAATATTAGTAATTATAAATTTAAAAATAAAATTAAAATATTGAAATAACGAGTATTATTGTTAATTATTTAGTAAAAGATCAAAATAAACAATGAATGTGATGTTCCGTTTATAAAAATCGAAATGTTCCACGTTTCCGGCTCCTATAGTCTTCCTAAACGGCCTTACCTGTAAGTCTGTTCTTTTTAAGTGCCGCAATCGTAAACTTTTGCATTTTTATGTCAATATAAAATTCTTTCTTTATTTTTACATCGGAGTAGCATATAGCATAACTGAACTTCGCCTGTACCAGAGTTGCCAGAATTCCGACCAAAAATGGCGGAATTCTGTCGAATGACTGAAGGAAAGAAGACACACGTTCAAGACACACTCCTAGTCTGTACCGCCATATTTGTTAAGCTAAGTAATTTATTGTCAAATTAACAAGGATGCTTTGTAGATTTTTTGAGAATTTTCTGAAATTTTTATTTGAAAATTTTTTTCCAAATTTAAATTAATTTTAACAATAAAATATTCTAAAATAATTTTTGTGCCCATCAACAATTATTAAAGTGCTCTCCTTAATTAATTGCATAATTCTGATTTAATAAATAAATTAATAATTCTGATGTAATAATTAAATAATAATTATTTTTATTTTAATTACGTCAGGCTTATTAAATCGGAAAAATATTTATATTTAAATTCTGAAAATTTGCCATAAATTATTAAAATTCAATTTTTGTTAATTTTATTAAGTATGCTTCAAAATTATTCCAAAAAATTTATTTTAAATTTTATTTTATTTAATATTTTATTTAAATTTGTTTTTGTAGATGCTAAAATAATGGGTAATTTTTATAAAATTACTTGCATTATTAAAGAAAGAATGCATTGTCTTATAATTAGGGTTGTTCCGACCATAAGTGAAAACCGAGTCTACCGGTTACTAACCTTTCGTGAATAACACTACTTATAATGGTGTGTTTCTTAAATAGAGGCTATCGTTTATGACGATCCCACAGAGAGTAAGTTGATGGGTCGTGAGAATTTTAGGGCATCAGAAACCAAAATTTTCTGATATTTGAAGCAGCAATTTTTTATTAAAAGAGTTAAGATCGTCCAGTGGCTGAGAGTGTACCTGGTTAAACTAGCCCTACTTTAGATGGTCAACCATGCTAAAAATGTATAAGGGACTTTATAACGTTTTATTAAATTGTATTTTTAAATTTTAATAAACAGGAAATAATCTACTTGTTAGAGATAAACGGATGAATCGTGTAAAAACAGCTTGTGCAGCTGCCGGTTTGATGCTTTCAGCCTGCGCGGCTGTAGGTTCTGGTGTAGGTTCTTATTTAACTCTCGCTGAATTGAATAAAAGTAGAAAAGAAAAAATGAAAGAAAATGAAAAAACTAATAAAAAGGAAAATGAAAATTTAAAACTTAAAAACAAAGTTGAGGAAAGTTCTGTGAAGAAGCCTTACAAAAATAAATGGATACCCCCAAGAATTTGAATTTTTTTAAATAATTTTTTCTTTAACTTGAAGTATAATCATTTTAGTCAATGAACTTCTAATCAAATTAAAGTCGCCAACCTCGCTATAAGATATACCCAATGGTGGATAAATCTGTAAAGTATTTTAGTTGGCCGCTGAATTATGGGGGCTGATTAGACATATCGGTCGATTTTCGGATATCCTGAACCAAACCGTAAACCAATGAGTCTTTAGTTCGATCGTTTGATTCTTAACAGGCACGCTTACTTGAGGGATACCTCTCAATTTAACAAACCATCAAAATAATATTTTCAGACAGGATATTATCTTAAACTGAGGTCAAACGTCTAAAATTTTTTAATATAATCATTGTGACTCCTCTGTTGCGACTTGATAATTAAAATAATTTTTAAATAAACATATAATTTTTAAAATAATTTTTGCTTTTAAATTTTTATTTAAATAAATGCTAGTTCCTTTTCCTTTAATTTTGAATTTTTTTATATACCCAATAATTTAATTTTTTAAATTTAAATAATTGAATACTATGTCCTTATATAATTTAATTTTTAAAAATTAATTTTAAAGTCTCTAAAATACCCCTAATTAATTCAAATAATTTTTTATTCAAAATTAATTTATTCCGCTTGACGCAAAAAAACCTTGACAACATGTGTTTTATTTAAGATAAATATTTTTTTAATATTTGTATTAATTGTGAAAAACAATAAAAAAATTTTTAACTACGCAAATGAACTTGATAATTAATTAATTTTATTTTTTTATTTTATTTAATAAACTTTGTGTTAATTTTTAATAAAATTAAGAAAAAAATTCCGAAGTCGTGCGTTGATATAGCGACCCTTTAATTATAATAACTTACCTCTTGATGTTACCAACTTTTTACTAGTCTAGAAGAATATGTATATGAGAGAATAAAAACCCTATCATCGGGTTGGAAGTTGGCACAGTCGGATTTCTCGGTCTAGGTTCAAAAATATCCAAATCGAAAATAATTTTCAAAATTATTGAACTCAAACTTAAAATTTCGATACAGCTCTGAGCACAAACATAATATAAATGCCCACGATTTACCATCCCGCCCGATAAAACGAACATTTTCTTAGGTCTCCTCGTTTCGATATATCGATATTCGAACTTTTAATAGTTTTTAACATTTAACGAAAATATATGGAACACAAGTTCCTAAGCGATTCTAAAAAGTTCCTAAAGGATTCTAAAGGAGAACATACATATACACCTAAGAAGCTTCTCAAACAGGGCTGCACGCAATCGAAAAAAAGATAACGCAACTCGCAATCCGCAATTGCGTGCAGCCGTGTTCTCAAGCAACAATTTACACAAAATTGTGATAATAAAAAGTTCTTATTTTGTGTAAAATAATTATGCATTGTTATATTTTGCTTAATCTAAAATTAGGTATATATTATTTTGTAAATTTTATTTGCGAAAATTTCCCCTAAAATATATCTGTAAAAAATTAATATTTTATTTTTGCAGTATTATTATAATAAGTAATAATTTTAATTATTTATAATTAAATAATATTTTAAAATAAAATATTTTTTAGCAGAATATTTTTCTATAAATAAGGCAACTTTAAAAACTTAATTTCCTGAGAAATAAAAACTTAATTTCCTGCTAGAAAAAAAAAATTTGAAATAGAAATCTATTGAGAGCTGCAAGTAAGGTAGTAAAATTTTGGATATCCGAAACCAAGCCTAAAGAAAAATCCTCGTTTTCGCCTAGTTTCCGAATCAAACAACCAAAGCTGTAAGTTTTCAAAAAGCCCGATTGGTCCTCCACTGTAGGCCAAAAGGATTTGCTTTGTTAGTAAATCGGTCTCGATGACTTTGGTCGAAACAAGTCCTCCCACTTTCCGCAAGTCAATCTCAAAATTCCGAATGAAATAAATCGTATCCGTTCAGAATGAGGCAAAAATTTCAGACAAAAATAATAAAAAAATTAAATTAATTGTCTGGGAAGATACAAAAGATTTTTGTTTTCTAACTTTTTTTTGTTTTCATGACTAGGTTTTTAATAAAAATGAAAATAAAATAACAAAAATAATATTTTTAAAGATGTTTTTTGTAAGAAAAAATTTAAAAAAAATTAGAAAATCAAAAATTAAAAACAAGAACAAGACATTTTGTATTTTCTTAGACATTTTCATGATTTAAATTTAAAAAAATTTTTTTAATTTAAAATTCACTCGTATTTAATGAAAATTTCTCAGAATGATATAAATATTTAAAAATTAAATTAAAAATTTTAATTTAATTTGTGTTCGTGGAAATTTTATATTTTGTTTATATTACTAAAAATTTTGTTTTTGGTACACTTTTAAATTTTATTATATTTTTCTAGAATTTTCTTAAGAATATTTTACAGTATAGTATAGTTGACACATTTTTTATTTAAAAAAGATTTTTAAGTTTTAATTTTTAATTTATAACTCATTTTTATTAAAAAAAATTTTTATTTAACTCGAAAAGATTTTTTGAAGTTGAGATTCTAGTTTACTTTTAATGAGAAACGGCATCTCAAAGTTTTCTTTTGTAACTGTCGTGTATTTTATAGAGCATAACTGGTTATTGAGGGGGTGGGGGAATATGGGGGAATATTATTTAGCTGGAATATTATTGGTCTGTGGATCCAAGAACTGCCCAAGAAAGCTCGATTTCCACCGGCTTCTGGCCTTCCATATTTCTTAAAATTTTCCTTTCCGGCGCTAAATTTTGTCGATTTTTCAGCGCGTTTTCGTTAGCCAAAGAAATTGTTGATACCCATACCCATTTTCGGCACGTTTTTGGGTGCCCTTCAATTTATTTTAATTTAGATAATTTATTAATGTACCTCGTTAATTAATTAAATTATTTATTACAGATGTCAAATATAAACTTAAATTGTTTATTGGTAGAACAAATGATAAAAGATACAGTTTATAGTGTTGCTTGTTGGTTCAATATTTTTATAATTTTATTCATTCTTTTATTTATTTTTATTTTATTTCGAGAATATTCAAAATCCAAAATATCTTTGCATTGTAATTTAATTGTAAATTTTAATTTTTTAAATTAAAAATAAAATTTAATATTTTATTTAATTATAGATATTAATAGCTAATGCCGTTGTTTATTATCTCATTTATTCAATTCCTACACTTTTAATTCTTTTACGTTTTAAGGTGAAATAATTTTTATAAATTTTTTGTTGAACTATTTTCTATTACACTATAGGAGACCTATTGGGGTTAAAAACATTGTGCCCTATAATGCGGCATTTCAAGAGATAGCGATATCGCTTGGTCCTAAACAAAAGTATCTCCTTAATGGGGTAACGTATAGTGAAGCATCGCTCGAATATTTTTAATTTGGCTGACCACTAGGATGTGAATCTGACTAAGTGCTACATTGGAACATTAAAACCTCATTAGGGAACTTAGTAACCTCAATATACCATTTTTCTGCCTCAGGATATACCTTTAAGAGATACGTCCCGATAAGCCGTCCCTCTCTTTCAATAATCTAACACTCCGAGTAAAATCTAGAATCCCAGAAGTCCTAGTATCGTTCGATTCACTCGCCGAGTTATCAGAAAACGTAAGTTCATGAACTTTATTAGCATTGGTCTAGCCTTCCCTTTCCTTTCAGTAAAAGGTCTTTTCATAATACTTTAATATTTTATTAACAAGTATTTATTCCGAATTTTAAGTATCTCGGATTTACTTATAAAGATAATTGTGAATTATTAACACCCATTTGGCTTGTAATTTTTACTGTTTCTCCAAATTATTTTTATCTAATTGCGAATACTGGAGTTCATTTCCTTATAATGTTGGAACGAGTTAGAGCAACTGTTTGTATTTGGCAATATGAAACTAAGGGAAAGATATGTGCGATTCGAGGAACTATTGTTGTTGTAAGTCTTTTTATGGAAAAATCTCGTGTCATTAACCTGCCAAAAATTAACAAATACCAAACTGAGTTTCTATACCATTTTCTATGTGTTTCAGAATCGTAGTTCTTGATACACCCAGTTCCTGCTTAGGTCTATTAATGTTCAAAATAATTTATAACGTGGTCCATTTTTAATTCAAACTACGATTCTGAGTAAGAATTTGCAGGTATTAAGCAACTAATCGGCGAGTAATTTATGAGTCATTCTAGGATGGTGGCTGGGGAACATTGAGATCTACTCGAACGTTCAACCTTTAGGACAGATTCGACGAGTAATTACCAGGATGTCACTTTTTACTCGTTTTTCTCCGCATATACTTGATTCGGCCTGATCCTTATTATTCCAAAATTTTCAAATAAAGCTTCTAAAATTTCTAAAAAATTAAAAATATTTACTAAAATTACTTAGTGGTCATTGTCTATTGTTTACACAATTTATGTCATCTTATCTGCACTAGCTGATACAGATACCTTTGGTCAACCAATGGGTGTTGTTTATTTAACATCGAAATATAATGCAACAATTATTCTTTATACTTATTATTTAATCCTTTTTATTGCTACAATCACTACAATTTGTGATTTTGTTATTTATCGCAAAAACAAGACCTTCAAGAAGAGGTTTATGACTTGTTTTATCTCCCTTCCTGTTGCCCCTTCCACCCCCCCCCCTCTCCCCTTACTTGCCATCCACTGGGAGTGAAATAGAAGGAACTGTATTCCGGAGAGATTGGTTTGCTTCATGGGATTGACCCCTGTCCATGGTGACAGAGATTACCCGAAGACATGGGGGCGTTCTCCCCCATAGGTTCGTAATCCGCGTAACCATGCCCCGGGCCATATTTTCGGCCCAAATTACAACGAACTCAACAGCCAATTTCTCTATTTAAATTTTTAAACATTTTAAAATTTATATTTTTTAAAGAAACAAAACAAGCTTCACCTATTCTCTTAGCGCTAATTATCAACTAAACGAAAATTTACTTGCTATGCGTTTCATTTTGCCGTTAGATGCTTCTTATGCTCTATTTTTTGGACTTTATTTAATTAGTGTTGCTGCGCTTAGAATTTATAGGGATAAGATAGGTGATGTAAATTACATTAGTTTTTACTGCTTGGCAACTATGGTGAGGATTTTATTTTTAAATGCAGTCTGAGCTCTATAAGATACACCAAATACCTAAATTTAGGATACGTTTTCAAATTTTGTTTGGTTATTGAAAGCAAGAATGGGATGCCTTACCTGAAACTCGAAACCCTTTTTTCGACCTGAATTTCGAAACTAGATCAAAAAAATCCGACAAGTCCATCCTATGATCATGTCATAAGTCCATCAAAGGCATAAGTCCATCATAAGTCCAACAAGTCCATCCTATCCATCCTACAATCCATCCAAGTATGACCAATCCCATCCCTAATTAGGTGTAAGAGCTGCCCATGTGATACCCCCTATTTAATGAACATCTCATTAAAAGGTACCTTTTTCCAACCCCAAGGTGTATCTTATTGTGAGGGTTTACTACAATTTTTTAAATGTGCCTAATTTAATTTTTAGTTACCATTACTCCACTCATTTATAACTCTGTTCATCTACATTTGTTTTCTTAAAAGAATCCAACGAAGAAAAATTTTAAAAATAAGTCCATTGGATCAAACAGGACCGTTATATTTTAAAGAACTTAAAAAACAATGGAATTCAAAATAATTTAAATTTTGATAGTTATTTTTGAATTTAGTTTGATTTTTTGCATAAAATTTTTTAGTATAATGTCTTTTGACATTTGAAAATTCAAAAAAAAGTTAATATTTTTTAATAAAATTCGGCTACTGCCGTTATCATTTTTAACTTTGATATTATTTCTACCTTTATTTTTTACTTTCCTTGCTATTGTTGATTAAATATAGTCTTGCCAGAATAAGTCGACACACCTCGGATTTACGTGCATTATTTCTTAGAAACTAGTACAATTTTTTTCTTTTAACATTGTTATTAAACTAAAAAGCATTTTTTTCTATTTACTTTTTTGCCATTTACATACTCGTCAACTAATGGGTTTTAAGAATAATAAATTGTCGTAACACTAAAATTATAATTTAATTTATGAGAAAGCTATTAGAGAAAAGCCAAGTCGTTTGGCAGTGTCAGCCAGCCTTCGCCTTAATTGTATTCCTTTCTTATTAAAATTTTCTACTGAATAGCATTTAAAAAATATTTTTTATTACTTCAAAAGCTAGGCAATTTGTTTATTAATTTAAATATTTTATAGACATTCTACTCATTAATTTCCACAATTTTTGAAAAATTTTTGTTACAAAATTTATTTAATCCTGTTACCTTTGTTCGTGTTCCTCTTTTAAAAATTATTTTATTTTAATTTTCTTTTGAGGTTAAACTTTTTATTGGCTGGAAACACCATGCCACGAATTATAAAAAAATAATTTTGCCCGTTTCTACCCTAAACACATGCCATTTTTTTATTTGAGCTAATAAATATTTAAATAAAAAAATATTTTAATAACACATGCCATAAATTTTAAATATGGACATGCCATAAATTTTAAATAATATCAATTAAAAATTTTATTAAAAATGTCCTCTTCAAATATCACAAATTTAAACTGTTTATTTATCGAAAATCTTTTATTAAATCCCCTTTTTGGTTTAATTACCTGGTTTCAATTAATTATTTTATTTATTTTGTTCACGTCTTCTGCCGTGCTTTTTCGTCAATTTAGCAAGGCTAAAATACCTTTACATTCAAATTTGACGGTAATTAAATTTAATAAATTTAATTAATTTTATTTTAATTTTATTTTAAAGCTGCTAGTATTTAATGTTATTATATTTTATTTAATTAATGCGGCTTTCTGGGCGGCTAATTTAATTCGGTACAAGGTGAATTATTTAATAATTTTTGTAAATTTTGTTTGTGGAGTTGATTAGTAAAGAAAAAATTGGAGAAAAAAAGAATGGGACGGATTCTATTATAGTAATTGCCTCGCTAACTCAGAACATAGAGCATAACTTAGTGAGAGACCCAACAGTAACTCCTAGAAGATCACAGGACCCTCAAAGATCCCACAACTCTCTCTCTTACTTTATGGTAAAAAATTGAATTTATTGCTCTAGCGAGAACCTAGTTCTCGATTTTTGGATTATCTTTAATTGACAGCTACTGGGGAATCCTTATCCAAAACTTATCTGTGATTAAAATTTTACTCTAATCCTGGCTGTCGTGATTTCCAACGGTTTATACACCTAGTTGAGTATTTCGACGGATATACTTAACCTTCGATATTAACAAATTAAAATTTTAAGATATTAGTTTACACATATTCTGATAATTGCAATTTATTAACGCCTGTTTGGCTTGCCGTTGTTCTAATTGCTCCAAATTATTTTTATTTAATTGCAAATACTTGTATTCATTTTTTGATTATGTTGGAGCGTGTTCGTGCAACTATTTTTGTTAGGCACTATGAAACGGAAGGCACCAGATTTACTACTGGAGGAATTATTGTTGTGGTAATAAATAACTTTGTTATACAGTCTAACCTCACTGGCATTGTTTGGAAATTTATAATTTATATTTTTATATCACTACTATAAAATATGATACACTAGATACACCTCACCCAATGTCTTGGCAAGGCATTGTGTGAGGGATCAGCCTAAACAATACCCTCCATTTAAGATACACATCATTAATAGTGTCCCTAACCATCAATAGTGATCCCTAACCATCAATAGTGAGGTTCGGCATTTTTTCACTTGAATTTCAAAAAAATTTAATTTTCAGTGGATTTTATCAATTAGCTACACAATTTATATAATTTGTTCAGCCCTAGCTGATAATGACACTTTTGGTCAACCTCTGGGTATAGTAGCATTGACCTCTAAATACAATGCAACAATAATTCTTTATTCTTTTTATGCTACACTTTTTATATGTGCTGTCATTACATTCTGCGATTTTTTGGTTTATAGAGCTAATAAAAGGATTAGAAGGAAGTAAGTCGGTTTTGCGAATTTTTTTATTTTGATGACCGATTAGTTTAATTTAGCTATAGCCCTGGTTTTTAATTCATCTACAGCTCTGTGTTTCAGCTATAGCCCCGCTAGGGGGAATAATTAATAGAGAGGGTGTAATTATTCGAGTTTATTTTAGAAATGGTAATTATGTTTAACTAGCTTTAGACTAAGATCGCTTTGATTGGAGATGTCATTCGGATTTTTTTCATTTTAAACACCTGGCCCGGAAATTTTGAAACCCCAATCCGAAACTCGCTCTGAGTTTTTTCTCATCGCGTGACATCTCTGGTCAGAATGAGGCTATACCTTGTTTTATAAGCTGAAGTCAAATTTAGCTCAAATATTTTTAATTTCTAGAAGTAGATGTGAAAATCCAGATATTCCCTCAACATATTCATTAAGTGCTAATTACCAGTTGAGAGAAAATATTTTCTCAATGAGACTGATTCTGCCATTAGATGCGGCATACACTATCTTCAATGGAATTTATATGACCGGAGCTGCTATATTAAGAATACACCGTAATGAAATGTATGTAGAGCAGTATACTAGCATCTACTATGTTTTTATGACGGTAAATTTAAAATAATTTTTATAAAGGTTTGGGGTAGAGACAGGAATTGGAAAGGAAATGTAAAGGATTCGGTATTAGAAAATTTTAATTTTAATCGAGCTCCAGGGGTTGTATTATACAAAATCGAGGTGTGTGTACCTGGCAAACCAGGTTCCTCTGGTAGATCTCCGATCTCTGAGAGTTAGCCTTTATTACAAAAAAATCGGCTCAGAACTCGATGATTACCCTTAGCTCTTACCTCGAGGTAAGAGTTGGTCGACCTTACCTCGATTTTATAATACCGTCCCAGGTTATCGTAAAATTCATTATTTATCATCAAATTTAAACACACTTTTGAACCAAGATTTATTATTATTATTTTGTGTCCGCTACAAAATTAAGTTTTAAAATTCCTTCTTAAATTATAGTTTAACGTCAACACTTATTGTTAAATTTCCATTAAGTGTGTAATTTAACTTATCTCCATGGATACATGAAAATAAAATAATAAATTTTTCTAGTTTCCACTTCTACATTCAGCCATAACATTGTTAATTTATATTTGTTTTGTGAGACGAATTAAAGAAAAAAGAATTTTAAAAATACAGCCATTAGATAGATCTGGACAGTTATATTTTAACGAATTGAGGAAACAATGGAACACAAAATAAAATTTAGATTATATTTAAATTTATTTCTTTTCTTTCTGTAGATCTTAGTTATCAAACTGGATAAATCGGATCATAACTAAAAATTAATCACGTTGGGAAAGTATTTTTTAGTCTACCGTTGAGTAGGTTAATTAAGCTTGGAAGGGCGATTAAGTGAATAAATACTTTAATTATCCTAGCAACTTCTTAACGTTAAGAATTAATAGGAGGGGGACAGTGCCATAGAGCAGAGGGCACTGGACTTAGGCCTTCAATTGGCTGGTCTTAGGCCTTCATTTGGGCACTGAACTTGGGCTTTGAATTAGCTCTTGACAACACTTGAAACCCTAACGGATATACCCAGATTAAGACGTCGGAAAATAAGGGAAGTTTTATAAAAATATTCTCATCCAAGTGGGAATAATTTTTAAATTTTTTTGATAATTCATCAACATACTCTTTTAATTTTTGAAATATTACTTAAATTATATTCATTTTATAAATTAGTTACATATAGATAAAATTTAATTTGTTAAAATAAATATCCAAAATTTTCAAAACAATTTTACATTTTCCTATCCCGCTTCTTAATGTTCTAAATTGAGGTTATCAAGTTCTTAAAGGGTTAACAATCGGCTTCACTTTTTTGTTGTCAGCATCTTCCTCAGCAGAATATGGGGGAATATGAATTGGTGGAAGGCCTTCAGCAATTTTTAGATTATAGCCCATTGAAGCTGAAAATTTTTGCGAAGTACTACAGTAGGACCTCACTTTATGTCACCTTGGGTCTAAAATATTGGGCCCTATAATAAGGGGTTTGTTAAATAGAGCTCATTAGGATCGAGAAACTCAATCGAAAAGAGAAGCGTGACTTTTAGACTGAGATTCTCGCTAGAGAAAAATAGTTCAGTCTTAAGTATCTAATGTTGTTTGTATCTTATAGTAAGGTCCTACAGTATTCCAAAATGTTATTAAGACTAAAAATTTTTTTAATTTATTCTTTAATAAATACTTTAAAAATTTAAAAAAATAATTTAATTATTTACGCGCTGATGCGCTATATCCACCACCATAACCACCGCCCTGCATCGAACTAAAACCTCCAGATCCACCTCCACCCATACCCATTCCTCCTGAATTAGTTAAAACATCTTAAAATTTAGCAAACTAACTACCTCCCATATCACCGCCTGAACCACCCCCACCGCCCATTCCACCCATCCCCATTCCTCCTCCTCCGTTCATGTCCCCACCACCCATAGACATACCACCACCCATTCCTCCGTCGGGCATACCACCTCCGGACATTCCTCCACCTTTTGAAGAGAATTTAATTTTAATTAGGGATAGCTGGGAAAGGATTCACTCACCATATCCCATCCCCATTCCTCCACCGCTCATTCCCATATTTCCATCGGGCATTCCACCTCCCATACCCATTCCACCTCACATCATTCCACCCCCACCGCTCATATCTCCCCCTCCCATCATTCCTCCACCGCCACTCATCATTCCACCACCTCCATCAGGCATTCCACCACCCATCCCTTCAAAAATAATTTTGAACTACTTTAACAACCAACATTTACCTCCTCCACCCATCATCATACCACCACCTCCCATATCACCACCACCGCCACCTCCCATACCTCCTCCACCCATTCCTGGATCCCATTGAGAACTAACACTTTTAAGCGTAATAATGCTTAGGAATATAGTAAATAATGTGAAAAGCATTTTTTCAATTAAGCTTGGAAATTAACTAGAAAATTTCAGAAAAATTTTGGTAACCCTTAAGAAGATTGGTTCCTAGAAAAATGGGCAATAAGTGCTCTTCAATATTTTTTAGGTTTATTATTAGGTAATCGACTCTGTTGGGTCCGAAACTGAGTTCAAATTTTATTCATTTCGAATTCCAGCCCCAATTTCGAATACCACCCCAATCCAACCCCCTCTCAATCCGACTAGGTCGAATTTGGATTAAAATTCATAAACTATGATACTAAGTGACTCATTAAGCTGAGTGACTCATGCTGAGTGACTCATTAAAATATATCGAGAGAGCACTTCTTACTCTTCGTTTTAGAACCAATGTACTTAAGGATTACCGAAAAAAAATTTTTTGGTTAATAAATAATTTAAATTTCTAAGGAAATATTAATTCTTAAATTAAAGTTCTAGAAATTTTCTAAAAAATCCAAGAAAGTTCTAAGAAATGGACAGCAAATGAGCGGACACCAAGTAAATTTACTTTTAAATAAATTAAAATACAAAGGAAGAATAATGGATTCCCGAAAATATTATTTTCCTTTTTCCATTAAAAATAGCCAACAAAAAATAGAAACATTATTAATACATTTGCAAGTTCGGGAAAATAAAGAAAATTTTTTAATAATAAAATTATTAATCTACTACTAGTTTTCTTTATTTTTCAAAAATGTTAACAAAAAATGAGTTTTTTTGTTTTATTTTTGGAAATAATTAAAAAACGAATTTTTAGAATTTTTTTATTTTTCATTCAGAAGATATGTACTTATTCAGAATAAAGAGACAGGCACATCTCACTTATAAGGGCACACCAGTAAAATTTTTATTTAGCAAACGAAATCTCGATTTTTATACGGCCCTCGCTTGCAGAGGTGAATTAGAATTCCGATTTCCGAAAATTTAGTCATTTTGACAGTTCCAATTTCCGGCACCTTCGTCACTTCCTATTTCAAATCCTTGTTTTTCAATTTTTAAAAATTTTCAGATTTATATGTTTGCATTAGAAAGTTTTAATATTTAAAATTGAATTTTTCTATTTAAAATTTATCCACACTTTTAAGGTATAATTTTTTATTTAAACTGTAATTTACAATTTACAACTGTAATTTAATAACAAAATTCATGTCCATAACATGTCCGAGTCCATCTCAAGTAGAGATCGGACCAAGACACTATCTACATAAAACAAAAATCTCGGATATCGAGTATCGAAATTTTTCAAGATATCGATCTCGATTATTATATGAACTCTCCAGTCCAATTCCTATTTCAAATACTTATCTTTCAATTTTTTAAAGTTTTCCACATCCCTTACAATTTTATTTTTCTTAATTTTCAATTTATTCACACTTTTAAAGCATAATTTTTTTATTTAAAATTTCTGCTTTTTTTTAATTTTTCAAATTTCGAAGCAAATTTTAATTTTTATATTTTTTATCCAAGCTCTTCTATAAAAAATCCCTTCTTTATTATTCTTTCACCACATAAACCGCTGCCACTTTTCTGGATCATTAGGCCATTTGAAAGGGCGATTTAAAAATAAATAGAGAACAAAGGAAGAGACCTAAAATTAATTTTTTTAATCTAAAATTTCCTCAAAATTACCATTAAATTAATTAAAATTTCGAAAAATTGTGCTTTTCTTGATTGTTTATCCAGTGAAAGACGCCATAAAGCAAAAGGTATAATAAAATAACGAAATTCTAATAAAAAGGCTGGAATGAGGCAAAGCGAGGTAAAAATAAGATAGAAGGCCTAAAATATTTTTTAAAGCGAATAAAGATTTTTATAACGACCTTTAATTTATTTGGAATTTCTGAGGTCATTTTAAACATAAAAATTGCACTGAAGGTATAGAAAGGTATTGCCAAATATTTTGCCTAAAAATAAAAAAAAGTATTCAAGATTAATAAAAAGTAAGTTAAATAGTTGGACAACTCCCCCAAATTTATATAAATTTACAGGAGGCTATTGAAACGAGTTAACTTGACTATACCATTCGAGGGTAGTGTTGTCAGTTTCAAACCGAACCGAAAATTTTCGGTTCGGTTTCAGTTAACCGAAGAATTTGATAAAACCGACAACCCTATTCGAGGGAGCAATTTTATGGGATTAAGTAAAATAGTATCGAAATTAAGCGATTATGGATGATAATAATTAAAATTTCTGAATCAAAAAACCTGTCTAAAAACTGAGGAGTTTACAGACAGGGTTTTGAGGATTAATCGAGACAACGATCGAGACACCAAAAAAGGATCGTTGAAAAGGATCGTTTAGGTCTAATCCCTAGTTACTGCCACTGTGTAATGGCAATCTGACCCAATAGCAACTATTAGATCCCCAGATCCAACAGCAAACTATAAAAAGATTATGGATCCTATGACAACATAAAATAAAATTTAAAAAATTTCTAACAATCCAGTGTCTCTGAAAGAATCGTTGCCATAAATAAAAAGTAAAATGTCTATTATCCGCCAACAAATAAGGATGAGCTAAAGTACAACAATTGACTGACAAAAACGCAAATAATGAAATAAATAACATTGAAATTAAAGAAAAACTGGAAAAAATTTTTAGTTAATTTTATAAAATCTATTAATTCACCGATTAAATATTTTCTTATAATTTTGGAAAAAATAACTAATAAATAAAGGCATGGAAGATGCTGCAGTAAACCCAACAAAATAAAATAATTGAGGTAAATGGATCACCTGAAAAATTTTTTTTCTAATTAATAAAATTGGGTTTAGCAAGGAGGTAAAAAGTTAGCAAGATTTTTCCGATTTTTAGGTAAATTGGAAAAGTTAATCAAGACGGAAATGCCTTGGAAAAATAAATAATTCACTTCATAATCACTCTGTCAACCCCAATTTACCATATCTCTCCAAATAAAGCCCCATTCTCTATTATAGCCCCAATCCCTAATACAGCCCCAGTCTGGAGGATACCGTATTTACTCGATTAATTCCCCTCCCTCGAATAATTCCCCCTCTTGATTAATTCCCCATTCTAGAGTTGTCAACTAATTCCTCGCCCCAGGGAGCTGTTGAGAATAATTTCACGAGTAATTATAACTAGAATATGCTGATATATCACTTAAAATTTTGACCTATCACCCTCACTTTTTGTCTTAAATTTTTTTTTATCAGAAATCAGTTTATGAGTTATAAGGATCTCTCTAAGAAATTTCTTATAAATCACCGAATTAACTATAAAATCCAAATTTTAACCGGTTTATGTGCCGTTTTGTCACCTAGCACAATACTTCCATTATTCCAAACAAGAAAACACATAAAAGCAAAAACCAACAAAAATTGGTAAATTAATTTTAAAGTCTTTAAAATACGTAAGAAATAAAAATTTTTGAAAATTTGCCTTGAAAAATAATTGTTTAAAGGAGATTTGATTAAATAAAAATTGTTTGAGTAAATTTAATGAAATTGCCAAACAATTTAAAGCTGGCCAGACAATGTTGGTCTTAAAAATTTTTTTAATCAATTAAAAAAATTTTTTTTGAATAAAATTGTGCCTGTCTTGTAAGCACTGACAATGCCAAAAATATTGAAGAAATTAAATAAGAATTGAAGGAAATACCCCAAATAAAAGCTGTGAGAGAAAGAAGATCTGTGTAACTTGAAATATAATTTTTTTGAATATTTTTTAAAATTAAAATTACTAAAGAAACGAATTATTAAGCAAGACAGGAAGGAAACAAATTGCTAAAGCTGATAAGCGAACATCTCTAAATTGATCTGGAAAAAAAGGATTTTTTTGAGATATGTCAGACCTCACTATATAACACGCCCAATAATTGATACCAGAGATGGGCAGGGTCACCAAAACCAAGACATTCTTCGAAATCCGAAACTAGATCCTAAGGAAGGTTTGAAACTTTTTCTCAACCAGGTCCGTCCCTCCTAAATACCGTAAATCCATTAAAATAAGCCCAGGGGCTTATCTTTTTCGATCGGCCTCTTGAGAGGGCTTATTTTAGAGGGGTGGGGGTATTTTGAAGGTGGGCTTATTTTAGAGGAAATACGGTAAATACACATCTGTTTGGGACACTTTAAGATATAATTAACTTCAGGGTGTGAGGGGTTGAATTCCCCAACTTATGAAGCACTTAATTATGGGATAAAAAAAATTTCATAGCAAAGGGGTATTCTTATAGTGAGATCCGGTTATAATTTTATTTAATTTTACCAATTTCTTTTTTTAATTTTCCTTTGGTAAAAATTAAAATAAATCGTCTCAAACGGCATAAACCAGCAAAACAAAAAGGCAAAATTAACGAGTTGAGGTAACGCTCATAACCACAAAAACCAAATAAAACAGCAAGGAAATAAAGCCCTGGGGGTGTAGTTATCATTGGATTCCTGAAAATACATGAGGGTTAAGAAATTTCTTCGGGAAAATGTGTCTGGCATTGGACGTGAGAAGGATCATTTTGCTTTATGTAGGGTTGTCAGTTTCAAACCGAACCGAAATTTTCGGTTCGGTTTGTGGGTTCGGTTTTGGTTAACCGAAGAATTTGGTGAAATCGATAACCCTACTTTTAAGGAATAATTCAGAATTGATCAGTTTACAAAATAGAATTCTTCTTAGGGTTGGACGCAAGTGAAAAAATTTTATTCAGCCGCAATTTTGATTTTAAAATCCGCAGACACAATCCGTAAGTCAAAAAAACACACGCAATTTTAAGCAATTCTCAATTGCGTCCAGCCATACTTATATCTGAATCCTTACCATTCATTTAACTAAATTCTATAGATGGGAAGAATCGATTTCGAAAATTATTCAATCGAATACTCGATACGTCAAACCTCTAATAAATTTTCCCAATTTATCTCCTTCGTTTTTATGGCTTATTTCAGGGATCAAGACGTTCAGCTGCCCAAAAATCGAGAATTAAAATTTTATCGAAAATTCCCGACTCCCTAAAATCAGGTTATGTTTTATGCCGGTTAGATCACCAATTTATTAATATCCCTTTAAATATTATAAAATAAAAATTTAAATTTATCTACCATTCATTATAAATTCCTCTGCAATATACTCTTGTCTGTGCAACATGAAAAATTTCATCCATATAAGGCTCTGGAACTTTTTGATAAATAATTTTGACTACAAGACTATGCAAAATTCCAAGAATAGAACCAAAGAAGAGATCGAAAAAGGAAAACGTTAAAAAATTAAAAGGATTGGGGAAAACCTTGAATTGAAGGAATCATGCTTGATATTATTCTAAAAATAATTAAGGCTAGAAGGAGACTAAAAATTGTTTTAAATTAAATTTTATTAATGGCAAAATATTGAAAGAATTAGACTGAACGTGAATATTTAAAATAAAAATTTTTTTGAACTTTATAAACGAACAGAAAAATATTTGTCAACGTTATCCCTATGTGTTTTGCGGACTTTTTTTTGCGGACAATTTATTTGATCAGCAGTTCCATATTACTTTAACACTAATTGGAATGATTGAAATGATTCTTTCTTTTATATAGTTTTCATGTTATTTTTCATTTTATAAATAAAATTTGTCCGCAAAAAAAGTCCGCAAAAACACGTAGAGATAACGGAGTAGTGCCAAACATTCTTAAATAAATAGTCGAAGCTCACTTCTTTTGGATTAAAAAATCGTAAATTATAATGGAGTTTTTATTGGAGTATTTTTAGAAAAACGTCTTTAGAAAAATTTTTTTTAGAAATTTTTATAAATTAATTAAAGAAAATTTTAAATAAGGAGTATAATTTAGGCTGCTACCACCACCCAGTAGACAACCAAAATTTTTATAAAAACGTATTTATCTTAAACTGAAAAATAACCAATTTTGGGAGTATTCAAGAAATGAGGTTCGACTGAAATAATTTAAAAACAATCAGGCTTATGACTTTCTTCGTTTTCCCTTACCTAAAAATTGAGTTTACTGGCCATTTTTGAGTGTCTTTAAAATTTTGGAATTTTTATAAAAAATTTTTAAGAAGGAAAACCTCTAATTATCATAATTTAATCCGTTTCTTTATCTTTTTCCAATTTTTCTAAAATCATTCCTATTTGTGCATTTAAATTAGGCAGTACTTTTCTTGTTTTCAGCTGCAAAACATGATCTTTTCTGAATTTAAAATTTTTTTTAAAATTTTCTCAATTTTAATAAACTTTCGGCACCATTCTTTATGAAATTCAGCTTTCTCTCTTTTTTTCTTTTCAATCTTTTGACGTTCAATTTCGTTCTTCACGTAATTTTTTCTAATTTTGTTGTGCACGTTTATAAGCACTTTGATAGTCTTTTCTAAATTAATTTGAGAATTAATATTTTTTGTGAAATTAAAAAATAGATTTTAACTTATGCTTATATGGGAAAAGGATTGATAAAAATTCTAGATAGAATCAATAAAAATTCTAGCCACTAGAGTAGGTTCATCAACTACTAGAAGGTATCGAAACTGAGTTTAACCTAGGTAATAATAGGGTGCTCATAAACGGATAAAAAATAAAGGTTTTGACTAATCGGGATTTTAGATCTCCAGCTTTCATAGTCATCTATAAGCTTTATTTTGGAAAGGGGAATTTTTTTAGAAAATCATTTCAAGATTATCCGTTTTAAAATTTTTCTGTTATGTTTACCTTAAAAAAATTCTGGATTTAAATCCTACCCAGGCCTATATCCAAAGAATATTTATAAAAAATACCATTTTACTATATTTCGATTCAACTTCCTCATCATCCTTAACCTGTCCACGCGCTGTTTTATTAAATTTTCTTTGTCGAACATTCTAATTATTTTTGTGTCTTGTAATACAATCTCTGTCGATTTTCTCCATATCCAATTAATTTAAATTAAAAATAATTTTCTTTAGAATTTAAAAAATATATTGTTGAATAAGCTTTGTATGAATTAAAAAAAATTTTTTTTTAGTTTATTGTAAAATTTTGACTTTAGAAAAATATAAATTATTATAAGCACATGTTATGTATAAATTAAAACGAAGCCGAACCTCACTAATAGGATAAACAATCAGGGTTAAAAACAATCTTATGATTGTTAATTAATCAAGAGGTGTCGCTTAAACACCTTACCCATTCAGTAGCCAAACAAATTAAAAAAAACATCCTTAATTGAGGCGTATCGAGTGTTAGATTTTATTATGAGGTCCGACTTAAATATTTTTAAGGCAAAAAATGAAAAAATGTACCCTGAAATACGAAAAAATAACTAGTTTAAAAAATATCTCAAAATTAACTCAAACTATAAAAAACATCTAAATTAAACTCTATTTACACATCCACCAGGAATATAGCTTTTTGTAACCACTTCAATATATATGTTGTTTGCAATCGGCATATGAAATACAGATAGATTTATCTGTAAAAGATTTAATGTTAGATATTCCCCAATAACCATTTGTTACATCAACTAAAATTCCCCAGGGGGATTATTGTTTCAAACTATCTCTTGGGTGGGGAATTAATAGAGACTGGGGAATTAATAAAGACTGGGGGATTACTAGAGTAAATACGGTACTCAGGACCAGTAAAATAGAAGATTATTCTATCATTTTCTCAAATAGGAAACTAATTATTTCAATTAAGCATCTTTAAATTTTATAACTCGTATTTAAAAAATTAGAATATAAATCACTTATGTAAAAAATTTTAAAGCACATGTAAAGAAATATGTAAAATGAAGTCGGACCTCATAAGATGAATTAAGGGGGATTAAGGGGCAGAAGCAACTGAAAAAAATATACCATAAAATTAATCAACGGGTATTGATTAATCAACGGGTATTGCTTAGAAGCTTCCCACACCCAAAAAATTTTAAAATCATAAATATAAGAGATCTGGTATTAGATGTATTTGAGGTCCGACAATGGTATTTTTAATGCAAATGTACCCTGGGAACTACAAATATAAATAAAAAAAATTCGAAATAAAAATCCCCTGTATTTAAATATAAATATTTGTACACCAAAATTAAATTCCTTCAACTTCCAATTTATTTAATTAAAGCCATTATTATTATTTGAGTTCCATTATGTTGTAAGTATGATTATGCTTACAATTGCTAAGCGAGAAACATGTTCTGGTTTCTTAAAAATATTAATATTTTAATAAATGTCTTAAAAGTTTAAAAAGTTAAAGATATAGCTTCGAGGCCGTTTTGTTTAGGGCCGTTTTGGACATATGGCAAATATATTTTACCAAAATAATTTTATTAAAAAATACTTTGGTAATTTCCCAGTTCCATACGAACATGTTTAACCATGAGGGAATTACCAACACAAAGCCATATATAAATACTGTCACCAGGTGAAGATTCTACTGGTATTACAATCACAATTTCTTTAGTTGAATTAAACCGACGAAGCTTTAAAAAATTATTTTAGGAAAAGAATTTTAAAAAAACTTTGAAGTCTTGTGCATTTACTTGCAAATAAGTGTCAGCCAAATCATTAGAATTTTCCTGAATTATTAAAAAGTAAATAATACTTATTTAAATAAAAAATAGGCTTTCAAGTATAGTAGGGAGGGATCCCTACGGCAATCCCTTATTTTTTTAAAGTACAGTTTATTCATCGAAAGTTTAGGTACTTATTTCCTTTCCCCTCATCCCCCCCCCCTAGTCCGCAATTCAGTTGAAGGTTTCATACAATCTTGGTTTCACACAGGATTGCCGCCCGAAACCCGGCCTTTTATTGTATCCGTGACCCGAAATGAAAATGCTCCAACCCGATACCCTACTCGAAGATTTTTTGTATCCGCGGCAAACTTGGTTTCATACAATCGATTTATTATCGAAAATATATCCTTTTATAATTAAAAAATCTTTCAAATATGTACCTTATTGTACAAAGAATAAGAGCCATCTGGACGTACAGACATTTTTTCTGAGTTCGGAATAAACTCCTCTCTTTGACCTGGAAATTCTAAACGAAATGCTGTCCCGTCTGGGAGATAACTTTAAATTAAAAAAAAGTATTTATTTAAAAAATACAGACAAACATTTCCATAGTTCTAGAACCAAAATATTCACGTCTTTCACCACTTGGAATTATTATAGTTTTGTCACCGGATTTCCACAAAATTTCTAATTGACCAGAAGAAAGAAATCTGACAATATGCCCAACAGGAGTGTAGACTTGATAAAAATTCTTATCTTGAAGAAAATTGATCTTAAAGAGTAATGGAAATTATTTGAAAATTTTTTGGTTGTGAAATTATGATCACCCTTTTTGACTTTCTCCGCTTAAAAAATTTTAATACCATAAAATTAATATTTTGATTAATTTAATTGCCTTGAGATGATTTAGGGGGAAATGACGAGAAAAGGAAAAGAGGAGAGATATGGGGCAAATCAAAAGTAAACTGATTAGAAATAAAAATTACTTGAAAATGTTTCTTTCCATCAGAATATAATATTGGGAATAGAGCAAAATATTTTGTTGTAGATTTGCTAGAAACTTTTTCATTTTCAACACTTTATGGATATTCATAAAGAAGGCAGTGTTGAGAATATGAAGAATTTCCACACCCAATCAATTCGACTACAATAATCTCCCTATATCCATTACTAAACGTATACTCTCTACCACGACCGGTTAAATTATTGCCAGTATGAATCTAAAAAGAAAACAGTGCTGTGTATTTGCTATTTGATGGCTCCGGCTCCGGGCTTTCAAATTCTTGGCTCCGGCTCCGGGCTCCGCGGTTTTAAAATCTTGGCTCCGACTACAGCTCTTAGCCGGCGATTTTCGGAGCCGCTCCATGTTGACTCCAGGCTCCGGGTGGAAAATCAATGAATTATTTTTCATTGGGTGATCTGGGTAGATAAAGGGGGTATCGAGTGATATGAGAGATTAAGAGGGTTGTCAATGGATTAAGCGGGATTTGGGTGGATTATCGTGTTATTTAGGGATTTGTATCCAAAAATCCTTCTTTTTTGCGCCGCAAGCGAAAATTTTGAAAAATTTGAACAATCCTTAAGCCAAAAATCATCTTTTTTGCGCCGCAGGTGAAAGAATGGCTCCGGCTCCGCCGGAGCCGCTCCGGAGCTATACCCAGTACTGAAAGAAAATAGTTTATAGAAAACATAAATATACCATTCGAGAATCCAATTCAAATAACTGATTTAAAGGCATTTCTTTGTTAATATTAAAATATTCAGTAGCTTGACTACGTGTTGAACCAGACTAAATAGAAAATTTTACATATAAATTTTGATTAATATCCAAAATACCTGAAAATTTTGAACTTTGGACGTCAAAAAGCGGCTGCTAGTCTTTACAGGCTGTTTTTGAATTTGAGTGGTTTGTAATGAACTATGTCAATTCGAACTGAACCGAAAAAAGATTTTCGTTTCGGGTTGTTTGTTATCCGAAAATCCTGGGTCGGTTTATTAGTTCGGTTTCGGTTAACGAAGAATCCGTAGACTTCCTAAGTACTAAGATCGGCCAAGCAAATTGAGGCAATTTTTAGGCAATATTTTTATAATACCCTTAAATTATTTATCAATTTTTTTGACTTTAGAAGTTCAGGATATTTCTCTTATTATTTCGAATCTTTTGAAAATAAAATTTCGATTTCTACTTTCGAATTTTCTTTCTACATAATTAGTCTAATTTTTTTAGAGACAAATATTTCGCTTTTTTCACGTAAAGCCCAAAATTCACTTTAGACCAAAATCCGAAAAGCCCAACTTTCCAGTGGCTAAATTTCTGGTAACCGGGGATAAGGAAACTCTTGTACGAAATAATTTATTAACCAGAAAAAATTCTGATTAAAAATTAAAATTTACTTCAATTTTTTTTCTTTTAACATCAAAACTTGATATTGGCAGAGAAACGCTTGTCCAACGAAAATATTTGAAAAACGTGTCTGCATTATTTTTATTTTCGGCAGTTATTGCTTGGAAATCATATAAAACACAATTTCGACAATATGGAGGACGACAACATAATAGAGCCTGAACAACTATAATTTTATCAGTTCCATCACAAAAAGTAAACTCCTCGCCACGGCTAGTTCGTTCATACAGAGTATTTACCTTTAGAAAGAAATAGATAAAATAGACTTTAAAAATATACCATTCTAGAAGGTAATTCAAATTTTTGATTCAAAGAGAGATCCAAGTTATTAAATGTAGAATGGATATGAGAGTCATCGGTAAAGTTATTAGCCTGTTGTTTTTGTTGTGTATTTAAATTAGCGACGGAATTAGATCTGCGTATAGATGGTTTATCCGATAAAGTTGAACTTGAATTATAATTAAATGCAGTAACTGAATTCCTTGGAAATAGATCTATTCGCTTTGACTGCTGATTAGAGCGAAAAACATTAAGTCGTGTGTCTCTAGACCCAGCATTATTACTAGTACTTTGCAAATTCTGTCGGGATGCTGACAATACTTGTTTTTGTTTCATTAAGTTTAATTCGGTACGAAGTGTAGCATTCTCTTTCTAAAAATTTTAGAAAATTTCAAATTAAATTTGTAAACTTGTGTCTTTGCCAATCGGTCTTTATAATCATATACATATTTCATCCTTTAATTGTTTAATTTTTAATAATGATAGACCTTCACTTGATTTTAGTTGTTCAACCTTAGATAAAATCTTTAATTAGTATATCAAATTATTTTTTCCCGGGGGGGGGGGGGGTTGAGATTTCCTGTGAGCTGAAATATATCTGTCAAAAATAAGACGATAAGTAATTCAACAAATTAGTAATAATACATAAGTTAGGTATTATTACTATAGACACTATTTTTAAACTATTTTTAATGCCAGAATTTATTGTGGAAAAATAGTGCTTTTCAAGTCATTCATATAAACTAAAGCAGCCCTGATTCATAGGCAAAACTCCTCAGTTTAAGCAAAATCATTATTACTTGTGATTCCAAATTAATTATTCTACGTTGAAGCTGAAGAGAAGTGTTGTGAACATCAGGGGCATTCGGCTGCTTGAAATTAGGAATGACCAAAGGCTGAATAAGAGAAAAATTGTTTAGATCAAAAAATAAATTTAAAAAAATACTTCAAGAAGCGAAGCATTTAAAGTGTCAGAATCTGCAAGACAATTCTCATTTTCAATGGATTCTTGACAATTAATATAATTTTCTTTAGCTCCGCTCATATTCGACTGAAAATCAACTAAAAATATAAGTTAGAGGATTAGCACTAGAGAATGAGATTTTTAAAAGTACGTGTTGAAAATCCATAACAAAATTTTAAAAATTAAAAATTATTTGAATCAGAGAAACGTATTGTTTGAAATAACGAGATTTACGGGATCCCGCGCGGGATTTCGTAAGATTCCACTCCTTAAATCAAACTTTTTAGATTCGCGAAATAAATGAACTATTCTTTGTGATCCGTTCCTTTAGAAAAAATCACTCATGCGGGATCCCTAAAAAATTTGTAGATTTTCCATGTACGGGAGAGCGACGGTCGAGGCAATAAATAGAGATAGTACGAGAAAAATAAGCAGAGTAGGAAGTACAAGTACGAGCAAACTTTAAATTCTAAAAATATACGAAACGATAACAAACGAAAAAAATGTTTAAGTAAATAATAAAGACAAAGAAAAAGCATTTGTAAACGAAACACAAAACAAAAACATAAAAAATTCCACGGAAATCTACGAAACATGAAATGAGAATTATAGTGATCCAGGGAGAAAGTATGGAAAAATAAAATACAAAACGAAAGAAAAAACTCGAAATCAGTCCCAAATAAACCCAAAGAATATACACAAATATGTTAACAAAAATAAATATTCTGTACAATATAAACTCATCTCATTACTCGATCAAAAAAGCATTGTTCTTTCACTATTGTTGTTGTTCAAATATGCCTCCACATTTACCGTAAGAGAAACAAACATATTCATCTTTAAAATTCAATATTTTTGAATATTTAAGATCAAAATTATTTTTTGAGAAATTACCATATTTCTTTTGTCCACAAATTCCTCCCTTTTCCTTATAAACATGTTTAACAACAAGGGCATTGTCAATACAGAGCAATAATTTTAAACTAGCACCAGGAAATGAGTCCACTGGTATTACTATCTTAACCGATTTTGTTCCATTAAACCGTCGAAGCTTTAAAAAATAATTAGAGAAAACAATTTATTAAAAACTTTAAAGTCTAGTGCATTTATTTGTAAGTAAGCAGAATTTGAATATTTTTGTGTTGGTTCTGTATTGAGCTAAAAAATAAATTAGATTTATTAAATAAAGAAACGAAGATTACCGTATAACTTGTATTAATTGCCCTCCCTCAAATAATTACCCTCACTTCCCTTAATTACCCCATCCAGCGGCAAATTGAAACAATAAATGCCCCCAAATAAAAGCCCTAAATCACGTTCAAATTTCAAATCTCGTATAATTACCCTACCACGATTGATCACTCCCTTGAGCGGAAGATCGAAAATATAAATACCCAGAGTAGTTATTAAAGGATATACGGTAAGCTTAATCAAGGCAAATTTGTATTACCTTATTGCACAACGCAGAATAAGACCCATCCCGCCGAACAGACATTCGTGCCGTATTAGGTATAAATTCGACTTTATGCCATCGAGTTGAAAGATTTGAACGAAATGCTTTTCCATTTGAAAGATAGCTTCAAATACATATTTTAAATTTAAAAATGAAAACAAACAATTCCATATTAAGATCAGGCGTTTCTTGGTCAAAAAATTCATATCTTTCCCCCTCTGGTAGTATTATCGTCTGATCACCACTATTCCAGGAAACTTCCAAACTACCAGAAAGACAAAATTTAATAATATTTCCGTTTGTAGTAATTATTTGATAGAAATTTTTTTGAAATATAATCTGCAAAAGATAATTAACGTTATTTTAGACGAAATTAAAGTCTTTAATTTTAGTTGCCAAAAAGTTTAGGTTTATGAGAGAATTTAGAGGAAAGGAAAGGTGGAAGCTATTAAAATTTCAAGTTTTAAAATTTACTTCAATTTTGTTTTTGTTTATATCAGAATTAAATATTGGCAATATTGGAACTGTTGTCCAACGAAAATTTTTGGAATTATGCTTCTCTGAATTTTCATTTTCACAAATTAATTTATTCGGATATTCATATAAAAGGCAATACTGATGCTCACATCCAGAGAGTTCAGTAACAACAATTTCTTGATTTTCATCATTAAACGTATATTCTCTCCCACGATTTGTCAACTTATACATTGTATTCACCTTTTAAAAAGAAATCCTAATTAAATAAATTTCAAGAATCAACCATTTCAGATGGTAATTCAAATTTTTGATTTAAAGAAGCATCCAAGTTATTAAATGTCGAATAGGCATGAGAATTAAATAAATTGACAGGCTCATCAACAAATTGGGAACCAGAATTTTCTTGCTAAAAATTCAAATAAATTTTTCAAATAAAACCAATTAAAAACCTCTCTACTATCCAAAAGTTCACTATAATCATTAATTTTTGTATTATCCTCCTTAAAAGCTTTTCCAAAGGCATTGACTTCACCTTCCAATAATTTAATTTTTGCATGTATTAGCTTTAAATAAATGAAATAATTTTAATCAAATTTTAACTAGACCTCTAGTTCCAACTCTTTTATTTTATCAGAAGCCTTTCCTGCCTTTGTATTAAACTCATCACGTTGAAGACCAAACCGAATATCTACAATTTTTGCCCATTCATGGATTTTTTGTTGATTAAACTTGGCCATCTCTTTATGGAAATTTTCCCAATTTGCATTTAATTGGTGTTGTTTTCGTTCAAAATACTTTAAAATATTTTCAATTAAAATGTAAAAAAAGATAATTTTTTACATCAAACAAATTTTCAAATCGAGTAACCAAATTTTGAACAATTTTGTCACTTGTTCCGTCATTGACAAGTTTATCCATATCTTCTCGAAATGGTTCTATAATTGGAGAAATGGCACGACTTCCACTTTTATGTAGATTATGAGAGCTATGTATTTAGAAATAAATTTTAAAAATTCAAAAAGGAAAAAAGACCATTTTAAAAATTCAGGTTTTTGAATTTTCTCAGCTGATTGCTGAGAAGTGCTTTGAAGCAAAGAAGCATTTGTCAGAGTCTGAATAAGAGGGAAGGTTTTTACTTCTAAAAGGAAATTTAAAAAATACTCCAAAAACAGATGAAGTTGTTGAAGAATTAGAAGCCGGAAGACAATTCTCCTTTTCCAAAAATTCAGGAAAATCAAACGAATCTTCTTCAATTCCGCTCATATTTCAGAATTTTACAATAAAAAATTCAACTAAAATTTAAAAAATTTAAGTCGGATTAAATGAAATCTTTAATCTAGAGAATAGTGAGAATACAGTAAGATTAAAAGATGAATGTGTGGCTCGCGACGAAATGTCCTTGTTAATTATATTATCGAAGGTGCGGTTCATCACTGGTCCAAAAAATCAAAATTTTCGACTAGGGCTGGAGTTTTCGAGTCGGGCCGAAGTTCGAGTCATTTTTTATCGGACCAGCCCGACCGAGTCTTTTTCGGACCGAAATTAAAGGCCCGACACGATATTTCGAACTTGGTAGGATCGGGCCCCAACCCTATTTTCGGCAGATTGGTAAAAACAAAATTTGATTACAAAATATAAAATCTAGATCTTTTAAATAAATTGCATTTTCGAAGCTTTATCAGCGATAAATTTTTTATTGATAAGTCGAAAATTTTGAGTTTTCACTATCTTTTGTGTATTTCCATGTCCAGTTGTACTTGGACATTAAAAAGTTTTTATCTTGATAAGTTAAAGGGGGTTAAACTTAAATAAATCGAAAATTTGACATAAAAATTTAAATGAAAATTAATAAATTATTAGAGTAAAGAGACATGTGTTTACTAAAATTTAGAAATTGTATAAATAAAAAATGGAGTAATGAAATAATTCACTGCGGAGGCACTTATATTCTCTCCATCAATAAAAAGATTAATTTTTGAATAAAAAATGGGAGGAGAAATTTTTTTGTTTAAAATTGGGTTGTGGCAAGTTCAGATGACCCCTCTTCAAAGGGAGGAGACGCAAATTTTTCTTTCTCCCCAGTTCTTCATGTGCGCCCTCGTTTTTATTCAAAACATTATCAAAGGCAAATAAAAGAATTTTGGGGGAATTTTCTCATGCTTCTCAAAAATAATTTTTCCACGATCTATGAAATATTTTCAAAAATTTTATTTTAGGTCATATTTTGAATTAAATTCAAAAAAGTAGAAAAAATCGGTAGATTTTTTAAAATTATCTAGTGAGAGATTTATTGCCTCTTAACTTAATAATTAATCAAAGGTCAATGAAAAAAATTCAAAATAAATTTATTTAAAATTTAAAGTTTATTTAAAAAAATTATCGAAATTCACATCTGATCAAGCGATTTCTATCTAACTTGACTGCTGTTCACAATGTGCCTAAAATAGGAAAAATCATTTAAATATTTTCTTTTTCTCATTTTTAAATACCTCCTCAACGAAGATCAATTTTGGATTATTATCTAGTCCATTTCTAACCCATCCTTTCTTTCCAGTTGCCTCCTCATTAGCACAAAATACTTGAGCTCTCACATTTCTTTTATCACGTTGATTGGATTTAAGACTTCCTTGGGTTCCAAACTGTTAAACAAAAATTATTTTTTACTTAAAAAATTTTTTTCTTAAACCGTTATGGTGGCTATTGGTTGATTTGTTGTACAACTCAACACATCAGTTTGGCAACCATTTTTTTCTGTAGGTCCTTCATCAACAGGACTTGGTTGCCCTTTTTCTGCTTTCAATTTTATTGAAGATGGATTACAGCCTGTAGTGCATTTGTAACCAGCTGGTAATCCATCTTTAAATTTGAATTAGTCAAGTATTGTAAAGGACTACTTACTATTCCCTCCTGGAACACCTCCTCCTGTTGGATTGCCTGGTTCCGGTACTTTTTTGGACAAGTCAATCTTATATTAAATTATATTTTCTTCAAGAATTGGAGGTCATTCGTGCCCCTACCTTCCACACATAACCTCCCTTTTGATTCGGATCATAAAGACCCCACGTTGCCTTTCCGCTCGGATCCTTTGAAATTCCACCAAATCCAGTATTTCCATTAAATGTAGTTTTTGGTCCCCAAGGATCAGTATTCGGCTAGAAATATTGCCAAAATTATTTTTTAAAGCAAATCACTTTTATATCTTTTGGACTTCCATAGTTTACACGAGTATTGTCAGACCACGCGAAATTGTTAATTTTTCCATTTGTGGCATTTACGTTTAATCCAGTAAAGTAGACAGGGTTGTCTTTACCATCTACTTTTGGTTGTTTCGCCACAAGATCTACATAATTTTTTAATTAATCCAAGTCATTATTAACCAAAAATTATTCTTTTACCCCTTATAAAATCATCTTCCTTTTTAAAGTGAATGGAAGCCATTCGAGCCCCATTCTTCTTCGCTTCCTCACTAGCTTCTTTCCAAGTTAATGGTTTTTTCTCTGGCGAGGAAATTTGAATGCAACAATTTCCCTCTTTAAAGAACGTGTAATCTGGAGGACATGAAGTATTTGGTCTTGAAGTTGTACTAAATAAATTTAATATGATAATCTCTTAATGGAAAATTAAAAACCCTTCTGTTCCAATCAGGGTTGTAAGATCAGTACGAGTATCATCAGAAACTGGTGTAGCATCTAAATTTTTTAAGAATGTTTACAATCAGTTCACGTTGGAAAATGATTTACTTATGGTACGCCCGTTAAGTTTAATTATAATTTTACCACTTCCAGGAGTAATTGCCAAAGTCCCTACTGTTCCCTCACTCGTTGATTCTGTTGTTTCTTCAGCCGGTTGAGTTGTATCCTCTGATAAGGGAGTTGTGTCTTCAGGCGGTGGAGTTGTTTCTTCTGATGCGAGAGTTGTTTCTTCGGGCGTCGGAGTTGTGTCCTCGGCCGATGGAGTTGTATCCTCTGATGGGGGAGTTGTGTCTTCAGGCGGCAGAGTTGTATCCTCTGATGGGGGAGTTGTGTCTTCAGGCGACAGAGTTGTATCCTCTGATGTGGGAGTTGTGTCTTCAGGCGGCGGAGTTGTATCCTCTGATGGGGGAGTTGTGTCTTCAGGCGGCGGAGTTGTATCCTCTGATGGGGGAGTTGTGTCTTCAGGCGGCGGAGTTGTGTCCTCAGGTGTGGCGGTCGTATCCTCTGGCGTGGGAGTTCTATCCTCAGATGCGGGGGTTGTATCCTCTGGTGTGGGAGTTGTATCGTCTGGTGTGGGAGTTGTATCTTCCGGCGTTGGGGTTGTGTCCTCAGATGTGGGGGTTGTATCCTCTGATGGGGTAGTTGTGTCTTCAGGCGGCGGAGTTGTGTCCTCAGGTGTGGCGGTCGTATCCTCTGGCGTGGGAGTTCTATCCTCAGATGCGGGGGTTGTATCCTCTGGTGTGGGAGTTGTATCGTCTGGTGTGGGAGTTGTATCTTCCGGCGTTGGGGTTGTGTCCTCAGGTGTGGGGGTAGTATCCTCTGATGGGGTAGTTGTGTCTTCAGGCGGCGGAGTTGTGTCCTCAGGTGTGGCGGTCGTATCCTCTGGCGTGGGAGTTCTATCCTCAGATGCGGGGGTTGTATCCTCTGGTGTGGGAGTTGTATCGTCTGGTGTGGGAGTTGTATCTTCCGGCGTTGGGGTTGTGTCCTCAGATGTGGGGGTTGTATCCTCTGATGGGGTAGTTGTGTCTTCAGGCGGCGGAGTTGTGTCCTCAGGTGTGGCGGTCGTATCCTCTGGCGTGGGAGTTCTATCCTCAGATGCGGGGGTTGTATCCTCTGGTGTGGGAGTTGTATCGTCTGGTGTGGGAGTTGTATCTTCCGGCGTTGGGGTTGTGTCCTCAGGTGTGGGGGTAGTATCCTCTGATGGGGTAGTTGTATCTTCAGGCGGTTGGGTTGTGTCCTCTGGTGTGGGTGTTGTTTCCTCTTGCGTGGTTGTATCTTCAGGCGTTGGGGTTGTGTCCTCGGGTGTGGGGGTTGTATCCTCTTGTGTGGTTGTATCTTCAGGCGTTGGAGTTGTATCTTCAGGCGTGGGTGTTGTATCTTCAGGCGTTGTGTCCTCTGGTGTGGGGGTTGTTTCCTCTGTTGTCGTTGTCGGTGTTGTAGTAGTAGTTGTTGTCGTTGTAGAAGTGGTAGTGTAGTAGTATATTGGCCTATTATAATACATACCTGGTTGCTTTAAATTATCTATTTATTTCAGTATAGTAAATTAAAACCTACCATATAATTCATATAGTTTCCGTAATAATGAGGAAATTTATAGTTCCGGAGGTAGATGTACTCATCACTTTCAGAGGAAGAAGATCCATATTTGTTGTGTTCATTATATCCCCAATAACCTCCATATCGCATTTTATGACCTCGATATTTCTTCTTTTTGTAGCCCTTATTATCTTCATAACTCTTCCCGCCATATCCTTCGTCATAACCTCCATATCCTTTTTCCTCATTATATACTTCATTATATCCATATCCTTTATCATATTCATTATTCTCTCCATATCCTTCTTTATATTCATTTTTATCTCCATAGCCTTCCTTATTATATCCTTCTTTTTCTCCATATCCTTTCTCATATCCTCCATTTCCTGCATATCCTTTATTATCTCCATATCCCTTCTCATATCCTTCTTTATATTCATAGCCTTTATTTTCTCCATATCCTTCTTTACTATATCCTTCATTAGTCTTTTCATAGTAATTATCTTTTTTCTCATAGCTTGGCTTCTCATAGTTATCTTCAGGTTTTTTATATTCATCCTTCTTTTCATAATTGTAGTTAGTCGGCTTCTTATAGTTTGCATTATCTTATAAATTATTTTAATTAAAATAAAAAAATAGGAGTTAAAATTATTTGAAATTTTCGCTTCACTTACACGCAGTCCCGCCATTTTCTTTGTAGGCATCTTACATTTAAAAACTTTTAGAATAATTTTTAAAATTAAATTTCTACCTGTATCATAACTGTTTTCTTTTTTGTAAACATATTGTTTTGGGTATGTTAAATAACTCCCTTGATTATTGTGGTAATAAGCTTAAAATAATTTTAGTAATTTTAATTTAATAAAATATTATTAATAAAACCTTTATTTTTGAGATATTTGTTGGGATATAGTGGCACTTCTAAAATTAAAATTATAATATAAAATTTAGTCACAACCGGGGCTTGAACAAAAAACCGGGAGCAGGGGTGAGCCCTAGTAACCCCTACCCCTAGTTAATATTTAAATTTCAATTGTTATTAGACTGATTCGAGTATTGAGAAGGGAAAAGTCGAGATGATACTGAGCCTTAGAACGAGTCCGAGCTATCACCAAATACCTAGCAATAAAGCACGAGCGTCAGAACTCGATCCGACTCGACGCACTCTATTCTTTTGTAATCCCATTTACTAAAAATTTATAACTACCTGCACTATCAACGTTAAATCCATCATTTATGTAAACTACATGAGCAGCATTAGTGAAGGCAGCAAATAATAAAATAAAAATCAAGTATTCAAGCATTAATTAGCCTTTGAATTTATTCAAAATAATGATTTAAAGGAAAAATTAATTTCTTTTTAAGAAGAAGATTCCTTCATTTAACCATCAGAAACAAGGATTCCTCCACATTTTGAGAGATTCTAGTTACCGATCAGGGATTTCTTCCGATAATTGAGATTTCTTCCGACCTGGGACTTTTTTACGACCTGGGACGATATTTGGGACGGATTGGTAGGGATTTCTTCCAACCTGGGTCGGGCACCCCGAATCCTGACTCGTTGAACCCTGGATCTGAAACTCAACACGGCTTTCTCCCAAAACGTCTCTTCCTTATCAATCTTTTAAATAAAAATGAGGGGGATTGAAAAAAAGCAAAACTTCATTTTAAAATACAAGAGTAATTTTTACAGAATTGTCAAAAAAATTTTGAAATTTAAAAAAGCGAATAAAGTGAATATTTTTAAATTTTAAAATAAAGAAAAAAGCCTTTTAAATATTTAATGTTATTTAAATGATTATTCATTTATTAAATTTTTTTTTTGAAAATATACAAAACCTTTTAAAAAATTCCTCTTTATGACACCAATTTTCTTAATCATTTTTTAGAGAAACAAAAATAAAATGGCGTTGATAAAATGCTTAAAGTACTTTTTAATCGAATAAAATTTTAAAATTCTTTTAAATTCAGAAATAAATTTATTTAATTTAAAAATAAATAGCAAGTTTAAAGCTAATAATAAAAAATATCTGTAATTATTGTGTAACGTGTTGAATAGGAATATAAAAATAATTTAATAAAAAAATTATTACTTTTTGCTATTTTCATTTTGTGCCGTCTTAATTCCCGAAAACCGTAAATATATTTTTTAATTAAGCATGACCTCTGTTACACAAAGATTTACCAATATTTTAAGCCTAGGACTCAGGCTTTGCTGAAATAGGGTCTCAGAGTTTTCTGATAAAGTGAAGTCTTATTCTCCTCAGGTCCTGAAATTTTTCCTGAATTTTCAAATTTTCCAAGGTTCAGAAATGTTCTAGACCTATTTAAATATTTGAATTATATTTTCCTCTTCAGAAACAAGGCACTGCATATTTAAAGTCAGCAAAAATAATTCTCTAATACTAATTTATTTAAACTAAATTATAAATTTAATTATGTTCTGACCAATTAGCCTTATCAAAAGCTTCTTTATGTTTCCCTTTTAAATATAAATCTACCCAATTTTCTATACAAATATCTGGACCTTTCCAAAATTTCCAAATATCTGGAATAATTAATTTTGGATGTCCCTTTCCATGTTGTTGATGCAATAATTCACATAAATTACATAAAGGGTTGTATGTTGGAGCATATGTGCCGTTTTGAGAGAGGATAAATGCTTGATGATATTTTCGTTCTAGTTTTTTGTGTAAAACGTGATAATTGGTTTTACGATATGTTTTTGTCCATTCAAAATATCTGAAATTTTATAATAAAAATTCTATAATAATTATCGCCTCCAGCATTAGGCTAGATAAATAAATACACATGGCAATTATTCGAGAAAATAAGGCATCTGTGAAAAGATATCTGTGTTGTTTACGGATAGACAAATAAAGTCTAATGATTTCAGGCATAGTAACAATGATTGAGGACTAATAACTTAGTATCACATATTAAAATATGATACCCCAAAAGCAAATTTATGGCAGTACGGATCATGTTGGAGACTGTTATTCATGAAGGTTGCGGAGTACTTTATATGTACTCCGGTGGTCTGTCCTTAGATACTCCGTGGTCTGTCATTCTGTCGTTAATTATGTTTCTTACTTTAAATATTCGGTTCTATTTCTCTGTAAATAAAGCAAATAATCAGCCAATTCTGTAATATTCTTGAAATCATCTACAGCAATATAAGCACTGTCAGGCACCTTCCATTTATCAAAAACCCTTCGAGTAAGAACAACAGGAACAATTAAATGTTTTAAATTCCAAAATTTTTCTGTAACGTAACCCTTACAGACGGCATTTTCAAATGCCAAATAAAACATGTGATTTTCTATAAAATATTTTTAGATGGAAATTCTTTTTATTTTTTACCCAATTCTCGATTATAACAATATTCAAAATCACAATTAGCCCCTCGGACGCATTTTCCATACAAATCAATTTTAATTAGCTTGCGTAATTCTTGAACAAGCGTTTCTCTTTTGGAGGGAGTATCTTTAAAGATTATAAATTTAAAACTTTTTGAATTTTGTGATGAAAAGCAAAAGGTTATAAAAGTATTTGGCAGGATAATCACTTCATAAATACCGGGGGGGGGGGGGGGTAAGATGAAATGAATCATTTCATAATCACCCAGATTCTCTTTATATTTCAGCAGACTCTCTCTATTATCATACATATAGACTTTTTATAACCCTATGGTATATATGTAGCTGCCCTATTTTAAACCTCATTCTCCTATCCGGTCGGATCCGGTACGGCATCTAAAATCAGGTTTCCGGATCTGGAAAATAATTTTGCCAGTCACTACTTTTAACAATTTATATCACTTATTATTCTTATTTTCTAATTAATTTAATTTAATAAAAATATTAACCGCAATCTGAGTTAACTTGCATCGCCAATCCAGTTTTTCTTATTACATTTTCCATTACCTTTAAATCGAAAAATTTTTTCCCTTCACTAAAAAATTTTTTTCACCTCCTTTTCAGTCCAATATTCATCCAATTGGCATTCCCCATTACAAGGAACAAAAGTATCATAGGGATAATAAATATCGCTGTCTAAACGATAGGTCATTGAAATGTTGAAAAAATCACGGGAGACGTCCTTATAAAGATATTAATTTATTTTTCAAAATTTTTTAAACCTTAAAAAACTCAAAAGTATAATGTGGCGGTTCATCCAAACAGAAGACATATAGTTGATTCGGTAGTCTTATTTTAGGCAAGTCTCTATGTTCGGACCGAATATAATAAACAATAGCAGAAGCATTTAAATATCTTTTAAAAAATATTTTTTAAGAACCCTGTGAAATTTTCAAAAATCCCTCCACTCCACTCCCCGCTCCCTCCCTCCCTCCTTCCCCCCCCCCCCCCCCCCCCCCCCCACCCCAAGTAATTTTTAATTTTTATCTAAAAATTTGAGAGAATTTACTTATTCTTATCTGTTGAATATTCACATTCATAGGGACATTCATTAGTATTAAACATTCCAGTTAACATAGCTACTACATTATCATAATTGTAAATAGTATTCCATCCAAGAATAATTGGTTTAAACTAGAATGGCTTTTTATAAATAATTATCTCTTATTCAGAAAAAATTAGACTTGAAGGTCGTTTAAACTTCGAGATTAATAAATCGGAACTTGATTACGATAAATGAGATTTTAGAACAAGATATCTTGGTGGATCATAAACCATGATCTCTTGCCTATAGTTTATGTTTATGAAATCTTTATGAGATCTATAGTTTATTTTCTAATTAAAAAAAGATTTTGAAAAATTTCTCGGGTCTAGTTTCGGGCCGGAAAAATGTTTAGGGTTTACGGTATATGTTTGGGTCAACCCGAGATGACTGCCATCAAAGTTTAAACTTCAATCTTTTCCTTTAATATTTCAGAAAATTAAAAAAGTTCATTTTACCTTTGGATTTGGCGGAATTTTTTGTGGTTTTTCCCTCAAACTTAAGCTCTTATCATTCGCAAATTTAAGATAAAATGGGTACAAAAGAATTAAAGAAATACAAAATAAAATGAAATAAAAATAACGTAATTTATTATTTATTCTATTATTATTGCTGTGTTGCCCATTAAGTATTTTATAGTTTTGTAATTTTCTCAAAATATTTCTCATTTTGTTCTTAAAAATAAATTTTTATCTTTGTTCTAGATTAATCATTATTATGACAATACTTTTTGTATGGGGTATGTAGCAGGGATGTCACGGATTAAGAAAAAAGTTGGGACGGGTTTCGGGTAGCCTGTAGCATCCCTGATATCTCGAAAAATATGCCGACGCTTGTCGAACCTCCCAATCCTGTCTCTAGTTCTAGAAATAGGAAACCTCAATTAGATTTTTGGGATTAGATTTATTTCAATTAGATTTTTTTCACAAATAATTCGATAACAAAAAATAAAAAGCATAAAATCGGCCTTTATACGCTTGGATAATAAAAATACTTTAAGTGTGGTCCACTGTCAAATAATATTTGTTGTCTGAAAATTAGGTTGAATATTTATATTAGTACGATTTGCATTAATAATATCATGTACTAATGATATTTATTAAAATTCAGAGGTTTTTTTTAAATATTCAGATTTAAATAATTTTATTCATTTTAAATTTTTACTTAAATTCAAATATATGTACAAACAGACATTAAAAAATAATAAAAAGATAAAAATAGAAGGATTAAATAGAAAAATCATAAAATATTAAATTAACTTTTAATTAAACTTTTAATGGAAAATAAAATTTCAACTCTTAACGTCGTCGTCACTCTCGTCGTCGTCAAATCCTCAGAAACTCGTCACGTCAACGTCAAAAATTCGTCATGTCGTAGTGAACGTGCCGTCGTTCGTCTCAACACTACACTTTGTCATCAAGTGCCGTCGTTCGTCTCAAGTCCGTCGTTCGTCCACATTTTCATCGACACGTTCGTCAACTCGGCAACGTTGTCGTCAACTCGGCAACGTTGTCGTCAACTCGGCAACGTTGTCGTCAACTCGGCAACGTTGCTTCAACTCGGCAACGTTGTCGTCAACTCGGCAACGTTTCGTCAACTCGGCTCGTTGTCGTCAATTAAAACAAAATTTATTTTTCTTTTTTTAAATATAAATTTCTATTTTTGTCCAAATCCACTGAAAATTAAACAAAGAGATGAATTGTTTGTTTGTATTTTTCAAATTTTTTTCCATTATTATTTTTCCTTTTCACAATGCTTTTCTATTTTTATTTAATTAAGTATTTATTTTTAACCATTTTATATTCTAATTATGAAAATAAATTTGTTATTGCGCAAAGTGCTGAATTAAGTAAATTAGTTTATATGTCATTGTCCAAATGTAATATAAGGATAAATGATTTGGCCTGCCAAATGTACATCTGGCCTAATATTACATTTGGGCGGCCTTCTAAATAGTCTATTAGATTATTAGACCCTATCTGAAAGTAAGGGCGGCATCCAATTTTTTCCATATTCCTAAAAATATTTATTTTTCTTATATTTTTCTCTCTATTTTTGATTTGTGCCGTAAGGCTATAAACGCAAAAGGATTATTTTTCTTATAACTTGTGTGTGTCCTGTGTGTGTGACCGATGTATGTCCGTGTTGTCCGGGACCGTGTGTGTCTGTGTTGTCCGTGACCGATTTGTGTCCGTGTTGCCAGACCTACACGGTCTCGGACACACATCGGTCCCGGTCAACACGGACACACATCGGTCACGGACAACACAGACACAAATCGGTCCCGGACAACACAGACACACATCGGTCACACACACAGGACACACACAAGTTATAAGAAAAATAATCCTTTTGCGTTTATAGCCTTACGGCACAAATCAAAAATAGAGAGAAAAATATAAGAAAAATAAATATTTTTAGGAATATGGAAAAAATTGGATGCCGCCCTTACTTTCAGATAGTGCCGATTATTATATAACATTTATCCTGCACGACAGATATTTTTTAAGAGAAGGGGACCATAAGTGTCGACAGTTGAAGACTGTCCGACAATAGTTGATGTCGACGACGGTTGAAGATAGGACTTTATTCGATAGCTTTAAAGTGAAAATTTTTATTAGGAGAGCAGGTGATTAAGGGAGCAGGTGATTCGCCATCTCCGACTTTAAGTGATAAATCGTCATAATTGTAAATACACCAAAAAACCCATTAAAATTTTGCCAAAAAGTTAAAAAAATAAAATTTAAACAAGGTGAACTTCAAAAACTCTGTCCAAACTTACAAGGAATATATTGCACTCATTGTGGGCACAAAAGTGTAGAGGAAATTTGCCCGTTTGAATGTCAATATTGCAACGGGGGAGGGTTACAAGGAATTAGTAGAGGTCTATATTCAAGTCAATCATCTATTGTTCCTCAAGATTTAGGTATTTTTCTTTAAAATTTCTTAAAGTAAAGTCACATGGTAGAGAATCGAACCTACATACTACGTTTACTTGTAAGGAGCCAGACCTGGTCACAGATACTGATTTTGGTATCCGTTCCGGATATTTACGGCAGATACAGGCGGATAGCCGTAGGCATTTTGATATTATTTGTATCCATATCCGTATCCATGAGGTCTGTTAGGAGCAACATTTAGTTATTAGATGCAATGTTATAGAAGTGCTCACATATAAGTTAGTGCTCAGTTTGTCCTTTTATTCTACTCTCTAGGCGCTGATTTAGGAATTCAGAAAAGCCCGGGACCGGGTAATGGTAATGGAAGAATATATACATTGTAGACCTTAAACCTAGCCCTAAGCTCGCTCTTAATATTTTAAAAATAAATTAAGACGACCTCATGCTCCAATGCAAAATTATTCGTGGTCCTTACTGCTCGATTTGTACAGTAAGCTAAAATAATTTAATAAAATATTTTTCAAAATTAATTCCTAGAATCCATCAATAAACGAATTATGTATTAATGAATGTTTAGAATGTGAATATAACAAAGAATACACTAATAATTTAATTAAAATTAATGAGGTTAATCCTGGTGACGAATTTGAAGATGTGGATGAAATAAATGGAGAATCGAGTGATTATGATAAAAGTAAATAAGCTTTCCTTAAAATAAAATTTTTGACTACGATGCGGAAAAGAATTTTTGGTGACGTTAGATAACGAAGTTTTTTAGTTTATTAGACATTATCCAACGATTTTGAGGGCAATTGTCGAGTTGAGAAATAGATCTTTTTGCTTCTCTCTCTCATGGTCCTGGGATAATTTTTGCTACAAAGCTTCAACTAGGGCACATACATATTAGGCTTTAAACGGAACCGAAATTTTGACCGGAACCGGATCCATTTGGAACAGGAACCAAAAAACCCCGGAACTTTCCGGAACGAGAACCGGAACTTCCGGTGAAATTCTAGTACATATAATAAGTATTTATCATTTTAATGTCGAGAAAACATTGTCTTGAGACGAAAATATAAGTATTTTTATTTCATTTTCATTTCCTTTCCTTTCTAACAAATTTATTTTTTTTTCATAAAATTTAAAAAATAATAAAATCTATTAATATTTAGATAATGTACAAACAAATTTAAATAAATTAATTTCACAACTCTATAAAATTGAAAAGAATGAGAAGAGGAACAAAAATGTTTGTTATTGTCAAAAAAATTTTTTTTTAAATAAAAAAATTTTTTAAAGGAAATAAAAGATGTAGCCGCCGAGGAAGATGAAAACGACGAAAATTATTATGATTTAAATTTGGATGAAAGAGAAATTTATGATAAAGAAAACATAGGAAATGAGCGTTTACATTTTAATAAAAAATTATTTTGAAATAAAATTAATTGTTTAACATGTTTTTAATGGAAAAATAGGCTATCGAAAAATTAAAAATTTTATTTGTTTGTTTGAGTGACTATGTAACAAGCTGTATTTACGTGTGATTGAATGTTAAATTCATTCAAATAAATAAATATAAATTTAAATTTACTTCTCTTAAATTTTAAAATTTTTAAAAATGAATAAATTATTTGGGGTCTTATTTTTATTTTTAATAGTTTTAATGGTTAATGCTGATGATTATGGGATACCTGAAGTAATTTGTTGATTAATTAGCAAATTAATATAATTAACAGATTTGCAAACTTGAACAAGACTCTGGAATTTGTTTGGCTTTATTTGAACGTTGGTGGTATAACAATGATTTAGGCCAATGCCAGGTTGGATATGAGTAAAAAAATTAAAATAGGAGTTGGTAGAACCATAATCCCTTAAAAAATTTTTGAGAGGGATGCGGCATGGGAAATCACTCAGCGTGCAATACCTAATATCATATTTTTTAAAATAGAGCCCATCTCAAAAAAGATAAATTTAGGAGTATGGCTGACAGATAAATCTTTTGGGTTTAAAATCATGCAAAAATGGTAAAAGTTAAAATTATATTTTAAGAATTTCACTTATGGCGGCTGTTACGGTAACGAAAACAATTTTAGAACTAAATTAGAATGCCAACAAAATTGCAAAGTTTATCAATTATTATATTATTAAAATATCAAAATAAAGATATGTGAGCTTAAAATGGTTGTTGGACCTTGTAAGGCTGCAATACCTCGTTGGTGGTATGATAATGGTGAATGCAAGGTGATATTTGGAAGTTATCAAAATTTATATAAATTTTAACCTTGCCTTAAATTACATGATTCAGGGGCTATAGTTAGGGTTGCACACCGAAAGGGTGTGTCGGGGTACGGGGTTTTCAAATTGTGTCGGGCGGGGTCGGGGTGCAACACTAGCTATAGTACATGAAAATGCTTAGAATCTCTTAAGCTGATTTGAGCGCAGGAGAAGTCTAGTCCTTGATTAAGCCTCACTGTATCTATGCTTCTTCATTCTCCTTTGTCTCAGGTCAATCTCCTATGGCTCCAGTCATTTTTAGCCTGGGAAGGATCTATTATAGAAACAATTTGAGAAAGACATGAATATTATTTTTTTCAGAAATTCAGATACGGCGGTTGTAAGGGTAATGATAATAATTTCGAAACACTTGAAGAATGACGAAAAACATGCAACGTTTGTTTAACATTTTTAACAAATTTTATGATGAATAAAATTAAATGATAATTTTTAAAATAAGGTGTGTGAGCTTGAACAAGACTCTGGACCTTGTGAGGCTTTATTCATCCGTTGGTGGTACGACAAGGGCGAATGCAAGGTAAATTGGAAATTTTAAGAAGAGATTACCCACATCTTAATATTTTTATAGAAATTTGTCTACGGTGGCTGTAGAGGTAATGGAAATAATTTTAAGACTTTGGAGGAATGTCAGGAAAAATGCCAAGTTTACCAATCCAAAAAGAAATAATTAATCAAATTCAAAGAATAAATATTGACGAGATGATTAAAAATAAAATTAAATAATGAAAGTTAATTTTAATTAATTTCTAAATTATACTTTATAATGATAAATTTATTGAAACCATCATTAGATTAAAATTTTAAAAATTGTTATTCATCAAAAAAATTTTTTCCTGCTAAAGCTTCTCCATAAATGTAGTTAAATCATACTTTCATTTTTCAATAAAATTTTTTAAACTAAATTATCTGTCTAAATTTAAAAATGGAATTGTTATTAATTAATATTTTATCGCTTATCTTATTGACAAATTTTAAGTTTGGAGGTATATTCAATAAATAGAAATAAATCCAGGTTCCTGGGAATTAAAAAATATTCATTGGTGGACTAGAATCTTTATTAATCCAGAATACCCCCAAATACTTAAGCTTAGACTCTGCCGCTTGTAGTAAAAACTACCATGGTCGGTCGAAAATGACGTCAGAACGACCTCCGGTTTTTTCACGAGATCTCTTTTTTCTGCACGAAGGTGTCTGTAAAATTGGAATATAAATGTCGGAAATTGGAATATACTAATACTAAAATCAAGAGGGTATATTAAAATTAATGTTTAAACATTTTTTCTTTTTGAATTATGCCGAGTTGGCAATTAAAAAAATATTTTATTAATTCCTCAACTTCCTTTAAATTTTATTAAAATTACCAGTTAAATAAATAATAAAAAATTTTATATACCTTTTTTTATTAAAAATTTTAAAATTATTGGGCATATTAAAAAAATTTTCTCTTTACTTCCTGTCTCAAAAATTTTTAAAATTGAAAATTTCTGTCCTGTTGGCAAACAATTTAGGTGAATAAAAAGCGGCGAAAATTTTACTTTATTCATCAAAGTACTTGAAAAAATTCTATAATCTAAAAATGAAATCCAGCCAATTATTTGTTCTTTTAATAATTGCTTTACAATTTTTGGTTGCTCAAGGGCTGCTTTTCGAAGACGTTTGAGACTACTTACAATTTAAATTTTCATATAAAAATAATTTTTAGAAAGTAGCTAAAGGAACCGGGACCGGAAGTGGTACAGGGCGCTGAATAATTGGCAGCTGTCTAGAACTATGTAATAAAGAAGCGATATCTTGATGTAATTGATAAATAAAAATAACCTAATTATCAAAAAATATTTTTAATGGAAAATAAAAGATTTATCTTTATAAACTGATAAACTTGTCAATATTGCTAATGAATGGATATTAGAGATCGAGCTGGGCCTGGAACAAGGCCTGGGTTTTTCCTGTACCCAGAGTCCAGGTCCAGGCATTTTTTGACTTTCCTGGGTTTTTCTTGGGCTTGGATTTTTCCTGTATACAGGCTCGGGATCCGGCCCGGTCAATAAATCAAACCCAGAGTTCAGGAACAGGTCCAGGCTTTCAAAAATCTCTAGCTATAATGAATATCCAATACTATAATAAAATCATTAATTTACTATTAATTTTATTATTTATTAAATTTTTGAAATTTTACTTTATTCAATGATTAATACATTAAAATCCTTATCAGATTAAAATTAAAAAATGTGTTATTCATCAACAAAAATATTTTTTCCTATCAAAAACTTCTCTCTATATATTTCAATCATTCATATATTTTTCAATAAAAAAATTTTTTAAAAAATTATTAAATCTAAATTTAAAAATGGGATTGTTATTAATAAATTTCTTAGCGCTTCTTTTATTGATGAATTTTGAATTTGGAGGTAAATTTTAAAAAATAGCTATAAAGTCAGGTTTCCTGCGAATTTAAAAATATTTATAGCTAGCCTAGCATCTTAGTTAAATTAGTAAACTTTAGAATACTTATAAGCTTGAACTCTGCTGCTTATAGTAAAAATATGAAGACTATGGTGCTTGTTAGTACTAGAGGTCGGTCTGAAATAACGAACGACCGACCTCCGATTATTTCGCGTGACCTTCGAGTTCCTGCACGAAGGTGCACGTAATCGGAACTGTCGGAAATTGGAATTCGATCGACCTGGTTACTACACGCAAAAGAGTATTAAATTCTTATAAAGAAAATCTGTTAATATTCTCATTCAGATTTATTATCTTAACAAAGCAAATATCATTTTTTGTTAACAGAATCGCTCGATTGTTACGCCGATAGAGATACTACTGACAAAGATGGGATTCATATTAAAGTGGGTTCAGCAGAGTGCAATACTGAAAAATTTCCTTTTAATGTCCTTGGTAAAAAATGCTTAAAAAATGATTGCGGAAAATGTTAGTTTATTAAAAATTAATACAGAGTGTAAAATACTGCCTTCTACAATGAACCTTACATCTAAAATTGTTATTATATGGCAAAAATTTGATATTAATTTTTATACAAAAATTTCAGATGGTTATGTCAAAGGGTGTGGTAGTTGTAAATAGAGTTGCACGAGATCGATATCTCGACCGAGACCGAGACGAGAATCTCGGTCATTTTCCAATCTCGGTCTCGGTTTAGCCGAGACGAGACCACCTAACCGAGACGAGATTCTCGGCACTTAATCTCGCCGAGATCCGAGATCAGTATACACCCCTAAAGATTGACCTTCTTGAGTTTTATTTTGACAAAATATTTAAAATTTCGCTATTGGCATTTTGTTTTCTTCTTAGACTCTCTATATCCACATTCTCTAATTATAGCATTAAAGATATTGTATTAGCTAATTTGTTTATTTTATGAATTTAATTTTATTCTGGGATGTCGGATATTTGGAAATATTTTAATAAACATTCTACTGATGAAGGAAAGTGCAAAATCTGTTCAAAGCTGGTAAAAAGAAAAGATGGGAATACTAAAGGATTATGGCAGCATTTAAAAATATCCCATTCAGAAGAATTTGATAATTTGAAGTGCAATGCAGCGAGTTCAAGTTCAAGTGGCGTTCAGGTTTAGAAAAAAAAATCAAAAATTAAATTTTAATTTTTAAGGAATCTCTGTTGAGTTTTGTTTCTACAAAAAAAGATAAAAGAGATGTGTCAGAAGAGGCCATAGCCAGAATAATGTTGAGACAAAATAACAGTTTTTTATTCTTTGAAGATCCTGATTTAAGAAATTTGTATGAAAAGGCTCATCCTAATCTGCCTGTATGTATTTTTGAAAATTATCTAAAATTTTCTTAACTATTAGCAGCTTGGTAGTCGTCAATACTTTAGGAAAAATGTAATACCTAGAATGGCGCAGGATATTATTTCGAGAATCAAACAAGGAGTAGATGATTCTTTTTATTCAATAAGTACCGATGGATGGTCACAGCCTACACGATCACCACAATTGCAAAGGTTTACATTTTATTATTTTTATTTCATAATAAAATTTAAGTGTTACAATACATTGGGTTGGTCAGGATTTCCAGAGAAAAGATATGGTGCTGGCAGCATTTTCTATGACAGGCTTGAGACATTCTGGTGATGTTTTAGCAGAAAAAATAACTAATTGTTTAAAATCAAATGGTTTTACACTTGAAAAACTAATTTGTTGTGTTAGAGACGATGCGTCAAATATTAAATCAGCAGTAGATGTATTAGAAAAGGATAGGTATATTCTATTTGCTTAATATTGATAGGTTTACCTTTAAGCTTTCAATGTTCTTGCCACTTCTTGAATTTGGTAATAAACGATACTTTAAAAAAAGTTAAAGATGTTAATGAAATAATTAATAAAACAAGAGAATGGACAAAAGAATGTAGAAAGTCGAAAATGAAAGAATGTCTTTCTAGGCATCAAGAAGAACAAAATATGCCAAAAAAGCAACTTGTAATGGTAGGTTAAATTATTCAAGTTTGTTTACATAAAATTTTTAGTCTTGCCCAACACGATGGAATTCTGTGTTTCGTATGCTCAATGCATTTAAGGAACAATTACTGGATTAACTGAATATGCGGATGATTGTACATGTCATGAGTGTGGTACTGATTTTTGCAACTCGGCCATTGGAATTCAGTCAAATATAAAGATTATAGCTCTAGTTTTCATGATTACTTTTCTGATTAACGTAAAATTTTGTATTATTTCGTTTAAATAAAATCATTTACTGTAATGGCTTTTCATCGAAACTAAATAGATCCCTAACAAAAAATCGCGAATATTTCAGCAAACGAAATCTGAACATCCGATATATGCCCAGAACCTTAAACCTAACCAGTTTCTAATTGGTATTGTAAAGAAAATAGTTACCCAATTTCTATGTGTACCAGGCGGGGATATAAATCACTTCTTATCTGTTTTTTACTTGATAAATACATTTCAGCTTTTATTCTTACACAAATCTAATTGAATGATGATATGATGATTGTAAATGTATTGTCGTATAAAAATTTAATTTTTGAATAAAATTTCAACTAAATTAAATATAAAATTTCTTAAAATTTGCATAATTTTTACAGCTAAAATTATTTTTAATATTTTTATTTTAATGATTAATCTATTAAAATTATCATTATAATTTAGAAAAAGTGTTATTCATCAGAAAAAAATTTTTTTCCTATCAAAAAATCTCTCTGTATATCTAAAACATTCACATATTATTTAATAAAAATATTTTAACTAAATTATTTATTCCAAATTTAAAAATGGGATTATTATTAATTAATATTTTAACTCTTTTCTTATTGTTGAATTTTAAATTTGGAGGTACTTAAATTTAGAAAATCAAAAAAAATTTATTTTGTTAACAGACACAATCGAATGTTATTTTGAAGAAGATCTTGCTAATAAAACTGGTGCACGTGCTATAGAACCTTTGGGAAAGTGCTTAGAAAAGTTTGCTAATAAATGTTTAAAATTTGATTGTGGAGAATGTTAGTTAATTTAAAAAATTAATTGCTAATTTTAGGATCTTCGTATCCTTAGAAGAAGAGCATCTTTAAAATTTTGAAATATATTTGATAAAAAATTTAGATGGCTTTTCAAAAGGTTGTGGGAATTGTAAATTACTTGATGGCGTTGCCATGTTATTAGGCCTTGAGGAAGATCAATGCACTTGTTCTGAGTGTGACACTGATCTCTGTAACTCGTCCATTGGTGTTCTATCAAATATGAAGATTCTACTTGTATTTTGCTTGATTATCTTGATAATTAATGGTAAATTTTTGTTATAGTATAAATTTTTAAGCTAGTACAAGTGTTCTGCCAGTACTAGACAAGTGATCTTAAGACAAATAGATCGAGGATGTTTAGGCCAATCAAAACCTGCTGATAACCTGCTCGGCCACCTCCCAGACCGAGAGATACCGTACCTTAGCTTACCCATAACTTTAATACAAGCCTAGAAGTAGTTACAATAATCACACACTGATTTTTAATTAACAAATTTTTAAATTATTTCAGCTTATATTCTTCCGGTGATCTAAATGAATGTTAACATATATTTTTTGAATTTTACTTTTTAATGATTAATGGATAAAATTATAATTTTAAAAAATTGTTGATCATTCAAATGATTATTTTTCCTATTAAAATATTTTTTACTAAATTATTTATTCTAAATTCTATTTAAACAATCATAACCTAAAATGGGATTGTCATTAATTAATATTTTAACTCTTTTCCTAATAATGAACTTTAAATATGGAGGTAAACTATAAAAAATCAAAAAAATATTTATTTTTGTTACCAGACTCCCTCGAATGCTATAGGGAAGATGATCTTAGATCAGAAAGTGGTGGACATGATAAATTAGATTTAACAAAGTGCACGACTATTTTTTTTGATCATGTATGCAATAAAATTGATTGTGGAGAATGTTAGTCTATTAGAAAATTAAATTTTAAATTTAAGCTCTTATTATCTTTGGAGGATTAAGACTTTTTAAACCATCCCTTTGATCACTTTGCATTTTCTTTTATGTACATCCTATAAATCTTTGGCACTGGTCTAGTTTATGCGTTAAGGCTTTATAACAGGGGTGGGCCGAGTCACACAAAATACGAGTCAGGAGATTCACGAGATACGAGATTCTCAAAAAAGATACGGTGAAGAGATAAAACGAGATACGAGACCTTTAAAATTACGAGATTTCACGAGATACGAGACTAAGCCCACCCCTGCCTTATAAGTATAACTAAGCTTTATGAGTCTTTTGAAAATTTATGAGCTCAAAAGAAGTCCAAACATAAGTTTAAGAGTATGATAAAAAATTACGTTTCCAATGAAGTTTTGATTATTTATGGGTACAAGACTCGTGGGTGAATATTTTAAGTACTCAATTCTGGGAATACATTAGGAAAATGTCCCTAACACATCTACCTTTGGTGTAGTTATTACTTATAGAATTACTTCAATTGACTCAGAATATTTTGTTCAGACTCATAATTTTTTGAATTGATAAGTTTTCAATGGAATCTGAATCGGCCCTAAAATTTTGAAATAAATTTTATACAAATATTCAGATGGATATTCAAAAGGTTGTGGGGGTTGCAAATTATCTGGGTGGCTTAAAAAAATATTCGGCTTTGATAATGGTAAATGTACATGTCATGAGTGTGATACTGATCTTTGTAACTCGGCCATTGATGTTCTATCGAATATAAAGATTATATTTTTATTTTTCTTGATTATCCTGGTGATTAATGGTGAATATTTTTATTTCATTTTTAAAACTGAAACTTAGCCAATCTAGTAGGGTTTGTCTGAATCGTAAACGTTCTAAACGATGAACACGATCTTGAGAGATGTTCAGCCCAATCAAAACTTGCGGCTTAACAATAACCCAAATCTCTAATCCGTTGTAATAGTTATTTCCCGGTCCGAGGAATACGGTAACCCTTCTTGCCAATACCTTAGCTAGTACTACTGTAGAAAATTTAATCTCATTTATAATATAATTTTTAATTAATAAATTTTTTGATATTTCAGCTTATATTCTTACGGCGATATAAATGAATGATGACATTTATTTTTGAAATTTTACTTTAATGATTAATAAATATCATAAAATAATTTTATTCATCGAAAATATACTTCTATATAGTTAGAGCATCCATATATTTTTCGTTAAGAAAATTTTTAAACAAAATATTTATTTTAAAAATTGTTATTCATCAGAAAAAATATTCTTTCCTATCAAAAACTCTATATACTATATCTAAAACATTCATATATTATTCAATAAAAAATTTTTAAATTATTTATTCCAAATTAAATAATGGGATTATTATTAATAAATATTTTGACTCTTTTCTTACTTATTAATGTTAAATTTGGAGGTAAATTTTTAGAAAATCAAAAGAAATATTATTTTTTGTAGACCCAATCGAATGTTACAGTGAGATCAATCTTAATTATCCAAATGCGCAAAATATTGAATTAACAAAATGCAATAATAAAGAATTTCCTAATAATGAAACTGGTGCTAAATGCGCTAAAAATGATTGTGGAGAATGTTAGTTTATTAAGAAATTAAATTCTATTAGGCAAAGAAACTTTAAGAAGGTTTTTTAAACCTTGAAATGCGCCTTCTATTTCATATCTCTTAGCATTTTCATTTCGCTCCTTCCTTGTACATATAAAAATTTCTAAGCAGCAATCTGAATAAATTTTATTCAAAAATTTAGATGGATTTTACAAAGGTTGTGGTGCTTGTTCATTTTATATTGATGCTCAGAAAGAAAGCGGCATTGATGAGGATTGTACCTGTCATGAGTGTGACACCGATTTGTGCAACTCGGGATTTGGAAGTCTGGCAAATTTGAAGATTATTTTTTTATTTTGCTTGGTTGTCGTGATAATTAAAGGTAAATATTTCTCGTTTCTATTACTTAACTAATTAGTATTGCACTATAACTATTTCCCTTCCGTATTCTGACCCAGAAAAATCCTGGATTCCCTCCTAACTAACTTTGTTTACATTCGATACTCCATTCGAGCATTTTCTAGAGTAAGTTGAAACGTACCCTTTTTCGAACTGTGCAAACACCGTATATTTTCCTAGCCTCCAACGACCGCTATGGGTAGAAAATTATAAAACTAAACAAGTTTAATATTTAATCAAATTTTTTATTTTTTAACAAATTTTAACTTGGTCAGTTCTTGCTCTTTAACAAATCAAAATGAATGGATATCCAATATAAAAAACCCCGAAAATTTATTAACTTTTTATTTCTGTTCTTTAAAATATTTAAATTTGTATTTTTAAATAAATAATGCGAAAAAATAAAAATAATTTTAAATAATATTAAAACTATGTTCTAAAATTTATTATAAATGTTTTGAGAATCTCTGTTAGTTCGGAACCGACTTGAAGAAACTGCGATTCTTCAGCTTGTCTGCGCATATCCGAATATTTCCTCAAACCGACAACAATAATTATGAGTGTGATTTTGTAATAGGCCTTTGCAGATTTAAGGATTATGTATTTATATTTTGCTGGATTATTTATCAGATTATAAGTATAAGGTTTTCTATTATTTTGTATAGATAACTACTACTCTTATTTGTTTAATAACCACAAAACCACATCCATGAAGTTGATTAGAGCTGCATCTGACTAATAAGTGTCAAATCAATCCCGGATCTGTAACTAAAATCCTCGACATCCCAGCCAAGCAAAAACGGAAGCTTCTGAGGAACCAGAACCTCGACCAGGTTCTTGCACTTTATTGACTTATGCCGGAATCGAAACTATAAAATACCCCATCCATCCACCCCATTGTTTGGAATGAAAGAATAACACTAATTCAATATTTACTCGCTTATTTTATCAAAAAAATATATCAAATTTATTTACATATCTCATACTAAAACGATAATTTTTTTAATTTGATGTATCCCCCAAAAGATAATTTAAAATGCTGAAGCTATAAGTATGACTAATTAAATATAAAATTAAAGTAAAAAGTCAATTTTTTAATTTTACTTTTTAATGCTTTATCTACTAATAAAATCATCATTAAAATTTAAAAAGCGTTAATCATCGGAGAAATTTCATAGTAAAAGCTTCTCTCTATATTGAAACGTTCATAAATATATTTTCAATATTATTTTAACTAAATTAAAGCTAAATTTTATTTGAAATAATTTAAAAATGGGAATGTTTTTAATTAATATTTTTGCTCTTTTCTTATTGATGAACTTTAAATTTGGAGGTAAATTTTAAGAAGAAATAAGGGTTCCTGAAAATTAAAATTATTAATTGCTGGCCTAAGGATTTTTGCTGAAGATTTTTGTTAATCCAAAAAATACTAAGAGATATTAAGGTTCTGAGAGATAACACTCTAACACAGAGATTTACACGCCTATAAACAATAAAAATATTTTTGTTAAAAGATTCCACCAAATGTATCGCCGAGCTAGATTTTCACCAAAGAAATGGAACCCATTCTATTATTAAGTCAACAACTTGCAATACTGAAGATCTTGCGAATGGTACCCTTGGTAATAAATGTTTTAAAAATGATTGTGGAGAACGTTAGTTTGTCTGCCTTCAAATAAATCTGATTCAAAAATTTATAGATGGATTTATGAGACATTGTGGACCTTGTATAATTGTTAATATGGTCAGCAAGGAAAAAGGCTATGAGAATGACTGTACCTGTCATCAGTGCGAAACTGATTTGTGTAATTCGGCTCTTGGCTTCCTGTCGAATATGAAAATTATGTTTCTGTTTTGCTTGATTATTTTTTATTTTTCTGAAATTTGAATGAAGTAAAAAAAAAAAAATGAAGTACAGAATTAAATGAATAAAGTACAGAATTAAATAAAATGAATTTATTAAATTATTATTTTTACATATGCATTTTTAACTAATTATAAAACTAATTTCAAATATTTAAAATAATCCTATCTTATTATTAAAATTAGCCATTTATTTTTTATTTAAATTTTAAAAGCATTTAAAGTTAAGTGCCGAACTGTTACGGTTATAATAAAACGGTTGCAATGGTAACGATACATTTTGAAAACTTTGAAGAATTTCAATCAACATTCAATAATAATGGTAGATAGATAACTAAACTTGGCATTTGTGACAAAGCTATACGATTATTCCTATTGCGTGGAAATACAACTAAAATTTGACATAAATTTGAAAATCGGAACCTTGAAAAACAGAAAAAAAATTTAAGCCGTTTTATCATTCTTAACAAACCATAAACTGTCTCAGAGTTTAGTTTACCTGAATATGATCACCTTTAATTCCATTGAATGAGAGAAAATCTAAATCTTACGCTAGGGAGTTCGAACTATTGTTTAAAATTTTTCCACGCAACTTCGACTTGTTGTACAAGCAAAGCTTGCACTTCGAAAATTAATTTCTATAAATAATACATATATAAATTTCTATGATCTTTAGAATTTTATTCAAAAAATTTTTTATTCAAATATTATATGTGTAAATTTTTAAACGAAATTATTATATAGAATTATTATAAACGAATTATTATATTTTATCTACAATCATTTTTTAAATTCGAAATATTTTCATCATCATACATTTAATAGATTGGCGGAAGAATATAAGCTAAAATAATTTAAAAATTTATTAATTAAAATCAGATTAGATGTGTTAATTTTGCAGTTCTTTTCATTTTACTTTAAGTTAAGCAAGGTATTTCTACATATGGGAATAAAAAATAGAACGTGGCGGTGTGTGAGTTAATGATCAACCAGTTTAGGGCTTTAGATCTTGGATATCACAGGTTACCCGGAACTTCCGGGTTTCATGTTACCCGGAACCCGGAAGCTTGAATCCCAGCTTCAGACATCCCTGCTTCAGATCTAGTTTGATTATGGTTTACAATGAAGCGAACTGTGATCGGGATTAATCTCTAATTTTCAAAGTTATTAAATCGAGATAACAAAAATTATTTACCATTAATTATCATGATAGTCAGGCAAAATAAAACAATAATCTTCAAATTTGACAGAACACCACCTGCCGAATTACACTTATCAGTATCACATTCATAACAGATACAATCACCCTTTTTAAATCCTAACAACTTGTTAACAAGTTTAACACCTACACAAAGACCACAACCTTTATAATATCCATCTAAACTTTTGAATAAGATTTATTCTAAAATTTTATGATTGATATTCTGAGAGGTGTCCAAAACTCATGCTCTGAGACTTGATTTAAGACTTTTCTTGAGGTTTTTCGGTTTTGGTTCTTTGGGTGAAGTCTTGTTCTCGAAGTCTTGTTATTTCCAAAATGGAAGAAATATGGTATCTTGCATTCCAAAATTCGCTGGAAAAGGAAGAGTCTTGAGCAGGGGTGTCCGCATTTAGAAAAAATTTTCTAAAGCCGAAATCCGTAACAAGCAATTTTAATTTTTAAAATCCGCAAACGCAATCCGCTAGTCAAAAATCCGCATGCGAACACTCTTGGTCTTGAGGTTTAGTCTTGATCTTTGAACAGCCTGCAGCTTCGTAAAGACAAAATTTTTAATAAAACTAACATTCTCCACAATCGCTTTTATAGCATTTATTAATAGGTAATCCAGTTATTTCAGATTCTTTTTTAGTATCGCACGTTGTTAAACCAGATATAGAAAATTCTCCACTTCTTAAAGTAAGATCTCTTTCTTTGTAACACTCGATTGTGTCTGTTAACAAGAAAAATATTTTTTTGATTTTTTAAATTTACCCGCAAATTTAAAATTTATCATTAAGAAAAGCGTCAAAATATCAATTAAAAACATTCCCATTCTTAAATTATTTAAAATTAAATTTAGCTTTAATTTAGTTAAAATAATATTGTAAAGTATATAAACAATTTAAGTATAGAGAGAAGTTTTTACTGTGGAATTTCTCCGATGATTAACGCTTTTTAAATTTTAATGATGATTTTATTAGTAGATTAAGCATTGAATAGTAAAATTAAAAAATTGACTTTTCAATCTTAATATATAATTAGTCATACTTTTAGCTTCAGTATCATTAATTATTTTTCAAAGGGATACATCAAACTAAAAAATTATTGACTAATAATAATTTTTTGATAAATGGATGGATGGGGTCTATTATAAGTTTCGGGTCAGGCATAATCAAAAAAATGTTGTAAAGTGGTCAATGTTTTGTCCTTAAACCTGCATAATCAGATTTAAGGATACATTTATATTTTGCTGTATTTTTTATCTGATTAACTTATAAAGTCTTATATTATTTCGTGTAGATAACTAAGTTAATAAAAGTTGTACCTGACCTATAGCTGATAGAGCTGTAACTGATCAGAACCTGATCCGTAACCAAAATCCTTGACATCCCAGCCAAGCAAACCTGGAGTTTCCTTTAGGAGCCAGAACTTGACCAATTTCTAACGCTTTTCTGGATTATGTCCGACCCGAAACTTATAAAAAACTCCATCCATCCACCCTATTGTATGAACTTGAAGGAATCACACTACTTCAATATTCACTTCTCTAATTTTATCGAAAAATAAAGTAAATTTATTTACATATCTCATGCTAAAACAATAATTTTTTTGATTTGTTGTATCTCCCAAAAGATAATTTATAATGCTGAAGCTAAAAGAATGACTAATTAAATATAAAATTAAATTGAAAATGAATTTTTCAATTTTACTTTTTAATGCTTTATCTACTAATAAAATCATCAGTAAAATTTAAAAAGCGTTAATCATCGGAGAAATTTCATAGTAAAAGCTTCTCTCTATATTGAAACGTTCATAATTATATTTTCAATATTATTTTAACTAAATTAAAGCTAAATTTTATTTTAAATAATTTAAAAATGGGAATGTTATTAATTAATATTTTTGCTCTTTTCTTATTGATGAATTTTAAATTTGGAGGTAAATTTTAAAAGTAAAGAGTTCCTGCAAATTAAAAATAATTAATTGCTGGCCTAAGGATTTTTGTTAATCCAAAAAATACCAAGCAAAATTAAGTTTAAACTCTGAGAGATAAAATTCTAACACGGAGCCATTTATAAACAATAAAATATTTTTGTTAAAAGATTCAATCGAATGTGGACCCGAGACAGATATTTTATGAAATTCAAAAAGATTTTCATAAAATATTTTTTGTCCAAAAATATAATTATTGAAAATTTTGCCCAGTTTATGACAAAGTTTTGCAAAAAAATACAAAAATATGAATCAAAATATGCAACTTTTCCAAAATATGCACCTATATGCAAATATGCACGTGAGGGCCTAAATAGCAAATATATGCATTAAGAACCGGGATCTTAAGTATTCGGACCAAAGTAAAAACACCATTTTTGGCAACATGTATTTGCGTGTTTTTCCCAGCATTATTTATCTTAAATTTTATTTAAAAAATTTAAAAATGAAATTTTTATTAATAAATATTTTAACGCTTATTTTACTTATAAATTTTAAATTTGGAGGTAAAATTTTGAAAAAATAACGTGTAAAAATTAATATTTTATCAGCTTCAATCAAATGTCACGAAGAGATGGAATTGACTGATAGTAATGGGACAGAAAAAATTGAATTAACAGAGTGCAATACTAAAGAATTCGGTGATAAATGTTTTGTAGCCGATTGTGGAAAAAGTTAATTTATTAAAAAAAAAATTAAATATGTACTTAGGCTAAGACAGTAATATCTTTAAAAAATCAAGCGTTTTTTAATTCATGAACCGCAACGGAGAAGGCCAGTATACCGCGAGCACAGTATACCGCCGAGCTATAACTTCGTTCAATATTGTCGAATCCGGGAGGTTCGATTCATGGTTCGATTCAGCTCGTTGAGGCGCATCGATCCATACCAGGGCCTCCCGGATTCGACAATTTTGAACGAAGTTATAACCTCGACGGTAGGTTGGGCTCGCGGTATAACGGGGTGTACCCGAACCGCAACCTCAAATCTCATTTCACTCTCCACATGTTAATTTTGAAATAAATTTTATACTAAAATTTAGCTGGCTTTTACAAAAGTTGTGGTGCAACTTAGAACTGATTATGTTTGTACCTGTAATGACTGCGACACGGATTTTTGTAACTCGTCCATTTTCATTCTGTCCAATATGAAAATTATATTTTTATTTTGCTTGATTATCATGATTATTAATTATATATAATTAATTATATTATCATAAATATTAAAAAAATTTTCTTATTGTACCGGTGATCTAAATGAATGTTAAAATTTATTCTTGAAATTTTCTTACTGATTAATGTATTAAGATTATAATTTAATGATTGTTATCATTAAATAAAAAATTTCTTTTTGGTGAATACCTCCGTCTATATGTTTACTATTTTATTATATGTTCCAGGGAATGTGCCGACAGAAAATCAAATTCCCGATTTTCGGGAATCGTGAATTCCCGAAAATTTCGTATTACCGATTTTCGGGAATAGAGAATTCACGACCAAAAATCGTCGGGAATTCACGATTTTCGGGAATCGTGAATCGGGTCGGCGCGATCCCTAATATGTACATAGGTATATATTTATTCCAGATCTGGTCACGGTATTCTTGGTATCCGTATCCGCATATTTACGGCAGATATCCGCAGGCATTTTGATATTATTTGTATCCGTATCCATGGGCAGGTCTGATTTATTCTATATTTTATGATAAATAAAACTTTAAAAATGGGATTGGCATCAATAGATATATTAAAACTTTAATTCTATTTATAATTTTCATTTTATACTTTTCATTGTTTGACTTGGCGAATAAATTTCAGATGATGATCAAAATTCCATAAAATTGGTGGGCTAGGTTTCAAAACATTTTTATGACCAAAATTCCAGAGACCAAAGTTCCGTACACCATTAAATTATAGATTCTTCAAAGATATTATTTTTTAATGATTTATCTACATATTAAAATCATCATTACAATTTAAATAAAGTGTTATTCATCAGAAAAAAATATTTTTCCTGTTGAAAACTCTCTACATTTAAATCATTCATATTTTTCAATATTTTTTAGCTAAATTATTAAATATAAATTAAAAAATGAAATTGTTATTAATTAATATTTTAACTCTTTTCTTATTGATAAATTTTAAATTTGGAGGTAAATTTGAGGATCAAAATAAGAAATCTAATTATTGTTAACAGACACTATCAGATGTTTTCAAGAGGAAGATATTGCTTTACCAGGACAAAGTAGTTCTAAAATAAAATTAACAAAGTGTGGAAAATTGTTTGGTGATGAATGCAGTAAAGTGGATTGTGGAGAATGTTAGTTTATTAAATTCTAATGTTAAGATCTTGCTATCCTTGGCGAGATATTTAACTCATAAATAGGGATGGATTTATATAAACTATCAATAAATATGGACGTATAATATGGACTAAAATCCAAAATATGGACCGAAAACTGAAAATTTTTAACGGAAAAACGAATTTTCAAATTTAAATATACCTAATCTGATTTTGTTCATTTAAGTGTTTTAAAGGTTTTAAAATTAAAGGTACATATAAAGTGTGCGTGCATCTAGGCCAGAAAAAAATATGGAAATCCTTATAAATCCCATCCATCCCTACTCATAAACCACGACCTCTAATCTTATCTCATTTCATTTTTATCCAGTAAATATTTACCCTAAATCAAAATGCTTTAAGCTGAATTATTTCTAAAATTTTGATATAAATTTTATTCAAAATTTTAGATGGCTTTTTCAAAGGTTGTGATAGTTGTGCAATACTTGATGTGGGTATGTTAGTATTAGGCATGGACAAGCATTGTTCCTGTTATGCTTGTGACACAGATTATTGTAACTCGTCCATTGTCATTCGGTCAAATATGGGGATTATCATTTTATTTTGCTTGATTATTATGATAATTAATATTTAAAAATTTACTTATCGCGTTTCTATATTTAATTAATAAAATGTTTATAAGTTCTAAATAAAACTTCCGATTCTAAGCGTTGATCAAATTTGATTTAAATATTTTTTATGTATATTCAAAGTGGTCAATAAAAGTTATATGTAATTTAATGGTTTATGGTACAGCCCAAGTAGGCGTTTGGCCAAGTAGGCGCAAAGCCATAACTTGGTTCAAGATTTCCGAATCTTTCAAATCTTGTATTAAACGATTCCTCTCATCGAGCAAAAGAGATTGGTAGAAAAATTGTGGGTCGGAAATTTTCCATCTAATTATGGCTTTGCGCCTACTTGGCCGCGTGCCTAATTGGGCGAATCCCAATGGTTCAATATAATAATTAAACAACTCCTCTATTTTGTATCATAACTTTGTCCAAACTTGTTCAATCAAGCTTAAATCAAGCTGACTTGGTTCAAGATTTCCGAATCTTTCAAATCTTGTATTAAACGATTCATTCAGCTCGACTAATTTTCGAATAAGCTATTATTTGTACTATATTTCAATATTTCACTCCGTTAAACATCCTATAGTTTTTTTTATTTTCGCTAATGAATATAATTTTAAAACATGGATTTTTTACAATTTTTAAGCCTCACCCCATCATGTATCATCCAAAAAGGAATAGGAAATTTATGAAGCTAAGACAGTAAATTTTAATAAAATATATTACATAATTGAATCATTTAATTATATATAAAATTAAACAGCTAATTTTAAAATTTTTTTTGGAACTTTAGTACATGCGTTTCAAAAACTTTTATCGCTTTTTGAGGGTTTAAGCGTCCCAAAATGGCTCTTATACAAATGTTGAGCGGTTGACATTTATAGGAAGAGTTTCCAAAATATGCAAATGCATGTTCTGTTTGCGGATATGCCTGAAGAAGGTTTTCAACCTTCATGAGTCTGTCAGATCAACTTCTTCACACCTAGTTCGACTCAGTTTTCAGAGCTCTTTCGAATAACACCTCATTTGTTCAAATCAACCCAAATTTGAAAAAATTACATTAAAAGATAACAGCCGATTTTTTAAAATTTTACCTGTTTTTATTTTAAAAAGTTAAAAAAATTTTTTTATACACTTAAAATATTATTTAAAATGCTTTTTTCATGTTTTATTTTATTTATTTAATTAGAAAATATTAATTAACCATGAAAAGTTTCGAACCCGATACCTATTTTTTAACGATTTTGTAGTCATCGCTTATATCCACTTAACCAAAATTACAATTCCGCTAGGGCCCTAGCTGGTCTGCAGTGCTTTAATGCTTAAGCTATTAAAATCATAATTATAATTAAAAAAGTATTATTCATTCAAAAAATATATTTTCCCTTTTTTCCCCATTTATTTTCCCATTTTTAAACAAAATATTTATTTTAAAAAAGAGTTATTCATCAGAAAAAAATTTTTTTCCTATCAAAAACTCTCTCTATACATATATCTAAAACATTCATTTTTCATTTTAAAAAATTTTTTAACTAAATTTTATTTTAAATAATTTAAAAGTGGGAATGTTATTAATTAATATTTTGACTCTTTTCTTATTGTTGAATTTTAAATTTGGGGGTAAATTTTTATAAAATCACAGAAATGAATATTATTTTTGTTAACAGACACAATCGTATGCTACAAAGAATTTGATCTTAAAACAAGAAATGGAGAAATTGTTATAGATAAGTTAACAACGTGCGATACAGAACAAGTTGCTGAAAAAAATGCTGAAAATGTTCCTGAAGAAGTTAAAGAACAACTGGCTGGTATTAAGCTGAAATGCATTAAAAGCGATTGTGGAGAATGTCAGTTTCTTTAAAAATTATGTCTTTTACTTTGAAATAAATCTTATTAAAAATTTAGATGGATATTATAAAGGTTGTAGTCTTTGTGTAGGTGTTAAACTTGTTAACAAGTTGTTCGGATTTAAAAAGGATGATTGTACCTGTTATGAATGTGATGGTGATAAGTGTAACTCGGCAGGTGGTGTTCTGTCAAATTTGAAGATTATTGTTTTATTTTGTTTGACTATCATGATAATTAATGGTAAATAATTTTTGTTATCTCGATTTAATAACTTTGAAAATTAGAGATTAATCCCGAGTACTCTTCCACTTCATTGTAAATTAATCTATAACCCGAACAAGATCTGAACCAAGGATGTCGCGGGTTGAGGTAGAAGTCGGGTCGAGTCTAAAAATGTCCGGGTTTTTGGGTAACCTGTGACATCCCTAACCAGTTGATCACTAACTCACACACCGACTCGTCCAACGGTTTTTTTCCATATGTAGAAATACCGTTTACCAACATAACTTAGAACTTAAAATAATAAATCTTTAATTATTCTAGCTTATATTCTTCCATCAATCTATTAAATGAATGATAATGAAAATATTCAGAATTTAAAAAAACATTGTAAAAATGATTATAAATATTTTTCTATTTAAAAATTTCTCTTAACGATTCATATAACTTTTGAATAAAAATTTTAAAGATCAAAGAAAATTTAACTAATATGAAATAAATATTGGCAAATATAATCAAGAATTTTTGAAGTGCAACTTTTGTTTATACACAAAGTCGAAGGTGCGTGGAAAAATTTTGAACAATAGTTCGACTCTCATTTCCGGAGATTATCTCTTCCAAAATTTTATGCGGTTTAGTCAATATTTTAGAAATTAAATTGTTATTGATAAAATTTTAACATTTCTTAATATCAAATTTTAAATGTTCAAGAAAAAATTGTCAAAATTCAGTCGAATTGGAGGGTTATGGTAGGAGATTTGGCCAGAATCCTCATCAATATTTAAAATAGCTATCATATTCAGGAACTCCAACTTTAAGACATTCTACATAGAAATGACAAAAAGACATAAAATTTTCTCTGATTTTCAAACATCAGACAGGACCGTAACCAGAATATTTGACATGCCATTCAAGCAAATCCGGACCTTCCTGTGGGAGACAGATCATTGACCACTTTACAACATTTTTTTGATTATGCCGGACCCAAAACTTATAAAAGACCCTATCCATCCATTTATCAAAAAATTAGTATTAGTCCATAATTTCTTAATTTGATGTATCCCTCTGAAAAAATTTAATGATACTGAAGCTAAAAGTGTGACTAATTATATATTAAGGTTGAAAAGTCAATTTTTTAATTTTATTTTTTAATGCTTTATCTACTAATAAAATCATCATTAAAATTTAAAAAGCGTTAATCATCGGAAATTTTCAAATTATAAGCTTCCCTCTATATTTACATCGTTCATATATTTTACAATATTATTTTAACTAAATTAAAGCTAAATTTTATTTTAAATAAAATAAAAATGAAATTGTTTTTAATTAATATTTTAACTCTTTTCTTATTGTTGAATTTTAAATTTGGAGGTCTGTAAATTTATAAAATCAAAAAAATAATATTTTCGTTAACAGACACGATCGAATGTTACAATGAAATTGATCTTACTCAAAGAAATGGAATGTTTATTATAAAAGAGAAACCACCGTGCGATACTGAACAAATTTCTGAACAAATTGCTGAAAATGTTACTGAAGAAGAAAAAGAACAACTGGCTCGTATTAAGCTTAAATGCATTAAAAGCGATTGTGGAGAATGTCAGTTTTTTTTAAAATGTCTTTAGGGAGCTGCATGATGAATATCATTCTTAAAACTTTGAAATAAATTTTATTCAAAAATTTAGATGGATATTATAAAAGTTGTGGGATTTGTGTAATTATCAAACTTACTGACAAGTACTTCGGATTTAAAAAGGGTGATTGTACCTGTTATGAATGTGATACTGATTATTGTAACTCGGCCATTGGTGTTCTGTCGAATTTGAAGATTATTATTTTATTTTGCCTGACTATCATAATTAATGGTAAATAATCTTTGTTATCTCGTTTTTGTAACTATGAAAATTCTAGACTTACATCCAGACTAATGTTCCGCTTCATTGTAAATTAGTTTATATCCCGGATAAGACGAACAAGATCTGAACCAGGGATGTCACATGTTAAGAAAAAAGTCGGGTTGAGTCTAAAAACGTCAGGGTTTCGGGTAATCGTGACATCCCTGATCTGATCCCATAAACCGGTTGATTACTAACTCACCCACAAACTCGTTCTAACGCTTTTTTATTCCAATATGTAGAGATAGCGTACACCAAAATAACTTAGACTATAAAATGAAAAGAATTACAAAATTCTGATTTCTAATCCGATTTTTAATTAATAAATCTTTAAATTCTAGCTTATATTCTTCCGCCAATCTATTAAATGAATGATAATGAAAATATTTGAATTTTAAAAAATGATTTCAGATAAAAAATGATTGTCTATATAATAATTTCGTTCAAAAATTTATATAATATTTGAATAAAAATTTTAAATATCAAAGAAAATTTATATAATATGGAAAGTAAATGTTATGAGAGTAAAGGAGATATCGTTCAATTAGGATAGTATAGGAGTTCAGTGGAAGTAAAGAGGTTATGATAGCAGATTTTGGCAGAATCCTCACCACTATTTAAAATAACTATCAATTTTCTTCATTTATTGTAATGAAAATTTCGAAAATTGTGAGGAAAATTTTCGAAAAACTTTGGGAAACTAGCTGATACCAATATTAAAAATTTGGTTCACTTTTGGTAATGATAATCAAGTTCGAACGTCTGGAAAATTTAAAAACATTTTTTATGTCAAAGTTTAATTGATCATAACTTAGTTCAAAACCGATGATTTTAGTACTAAACGACATATCATTTAGGAGCATCGAAATAGCTCATAATCTTATTTTAGAAAATTTTACCAAAAAATTTTATTTTTACTAAAATTATTTTAATTTATCATTCAGAGGACCGTATCTCATTCGATTTTTTGATTATTTACCTATGTATCCTATATTAGGTGATAATTTTTTAATTTGATGTATACTCCCTACAAAAAATAATTAATGATACGGAAGCTAAAAGTGTGACTAATTATATATTAAATTGAAAAGTCAATTTTTTAATTTTACTTTTTAATGCTTAATCAGTAATAAAATCATCATTAAAATTTAAAAAAACGTTAATCATCGAAAAAATTTCACATTAAAAACTTCTCTCTAAATTAAAATCATTCATATATTTTTCAATATTATTTTAACTAAATTAAAGCTAAACTTTATTCTAAATAATTTAAAAATGGGAATGTTATTAATTAATATTTTGTCTCTTTTCTTATTGTTGAATTTTAAATTTGCGGGTAAATTTAAAAAATCAAAAAAATATTTTTCTTGTTAACAGACACAATCGAATGTTATACTGAAACTGATATTACTAAAAGAACTGGAGAAATTCTTAAAGATGGGATATCAACATGCGATACTGTACAATTATCTGAAATACTTAAAGTACCTGTTAAAAAATGCTTTAAAAGCGATTGTGGAAAATGTTAGTTTTATTCAAAATTTTGTCTTTAGGAAGCTGCAGGCTGAATATTAAAGCCTTCCAAGACCGAAAATTTTCCATGACTCAAGACTCTTCCTTCTAATGCACTGCAGGCGAAAATTTTGAGAATTTTGGAAGGCCAAGAGACATTTTCATCCTTCTTGAAAATAAAATAAGGAATTTAAAAAAGTCGGTACCAAGACTTCATTCCAAGACCAAGATCTAGTCACGTCTCAAGAGCAAGAGTCTTGGTGGCCTACAGAATATCATTCTTAAAACTTTGAAATAAATTTTATTCAAAAATTTAGTTGGATATTGGAAAGGTTGTGGTGCTTGTTTAGGTGTTGAACTTCTTAACATAGGGTTGGGATATAAAGAGGGTGATTGTACTTGTTATAATTGTGATGATGATAAGTGTAATTCGGCAGGTGGTGTTCTGTCGAATTTGAAGATTATTATTTTATTTTGCTTGATTATCATGATAATTAATGGTAAATAATTTTTGTTATCTCGATTTTATAACTATGAAAATTAGACATTAATCCCGAGTACTCTTCCGTTTCATTGTAAATCATAACCGAACAAGATCTGAAACAGGGGTGCCAGGGTTTTTAAGTCCTGGTTTCGGGTAAACCTTGACATCCCTGATCTGATCCCATAAATTTTTGATCATCAACTCCCTCACCGACTCGTTCTAACGGTTTGTATTCCCTTATGTAGAAATACCGTGCACCAACATAACTTTGAACATACAATGAAATAATTACAAAGTTAAAACTTCTAATCCGATTTTAAAAAATAAATTTTTAATTATTCTAGCTTATATTCTTCCGCCAATTTCTTAAATGAATGTAATGAAAATATTTCGAATTTAAAAAATGATTGCAGATAAAAAATGATTGTTTATTTAATAATTTTTCTTAAAAATTTATATAACTTTTGAATAAAAATTTTAAGTATCAAAGAAATATAATCAAGAATTTTATATTCAAATATAATCAAAAATTTTTGAAGTGCAACTTTTGTTTGTACACAAAGTCGAAGGATCTTGGAAAATTTTGAACAATAGTTCGAACCCCCTAGAGTGATATTTTCTCTCATTTTCGGAGATTTTCTCTTCCAAAATTTTATGCGGTTTAATCAGTATTTTAAGAATTAAATTGTTATTGATAATATTTAACATTTCTTAATATCAAATTTTAAATGATCAAGAAGATAATTTCTTTGGTATAAAATTTCTTTTACAATAAAAATAATTAAATTGTCAGAATTCAGTCGAATTGGAGGGGTTATGGTAGGAGATTTGGCCAGAATCCTCATCAATATTTAGAATAGCTATCATATTCGAGAACTCCCAACTCTAAGACACTATATAGAAATGACAAAAAGACAAATTTTTCTCTGATTTTCAACCATCAGACCCGGATCAGTAACCAAAACATGCCAGTCAAGCAAAATTGGAACTTCCTGTGGGAGACAGAACATTGACCACTTTATAACATTTTTTGATTATGCCGGACCCGATACTTATAAAAGACCCTATCCATCCATTTATCAAAAAATTATTATTAGTCGATAATTTTTTAAATAATTTGACGTATCCCTCTGAAAAATAATTAATGATACTAAAGCTAAAAGTGTGACTAATTATATATAAAATTGAAAAGTAAATTTGTTAATTTTACTTTTTACTATTCAATGCTTAATCTACTAATAAAATCATCATTAAAATTTAAAAAGCGTTAATCATCGGAAATTTTCAAAGTAAATGCTTCTCTCATTATTATTTTAACTAAATTAAAGCTAAATTTTATTTTAAATAAAATAAAAATGAAATTGTTTTTAATTAATATTTTTACTCTTTTCTTATTGTTGAATTTTAAATTTGGAGGTAAATTTAAAAAATCAAAAAAATATTTTCTTGTTAACAGACACAATCGAGTGTTACAAAGAAAGAGATCTTACTTTAAGAAGTGGAGAATTTTCTATATCTGGTTTAACAACGTGCGATGCTAAAAAAGAATCTGAAGAATCTGGTATACCTATTAAATGCTATAAAAGCGATTGTGGAGAATGTTAGTTTTATTAAAAATTTTGTCTTTAGGAAGCTGCAGGCTGTTCCAAGACTAATGATCAAGACTAAACCTCAAGACCAGCGCCACGTTCCTTTTCCAGCGAATTTTGGAATGCCAAGAGACCATATTTCTTCCATTTTGGAAATAAAACAAGGAATTCAAAAAAAGTCGCGACCAAGACTTCATTCTAAGACCAAGACCGAAAAATTCCATAAGAAAAGTTTTGAGTCAAGTCTAAGAGTCTTGGACACCTATACAGAATATCATTCATAAAATTTTGGAATAAATCTTATTCAAAAATTTAGATGGATATTATAAAGGTTGTAATGTTTGTGCAATTATCAAACTTACTAACAGGTTTATCGGATTTAAAAAGGGTGATTGTACCTGTTATGAATGTGATACTGATAAGTGTAATTCGGCAGGTGGTGTTCTGTCGAATTTGAAGATTATTGTTTTATTTTATTTGACTATCATGATAATTAATGGTAAATAATTTTTGTTATTTCAATTTTATAACTTTGAGAATTAGAGATTAATCCCGATTACTGTTCCGATTCATTGTAAATTAGTCTATAATCCGAACTAGAACTGAAGCAGGGATGTTACAGGTTAAGAAAAACGTCGGGGTTTCGGGTAACCTGTGACATCCCTTATCTGAAGCCATAAACTTGTTGATCATTAACTCACACACCGACTCGTTCTAACGGATTTCCCATATGTAGAAATACCTTGTACCAACTTGATTTAAAGTACAATTAAAAGAACTACAAAATTAACACATCTAATCCGATTTTAATTAATAAATCTTTAAATTATTCTAGCTTATATTCTTCCGCCAATCTATTAAATGAATGATAATGAAAATATTTAGAATTTAAAAATGATTGTAGATAAAATATAATTGTCTAAATAATAATTTTGTTTAAAAATTTATATAATATTTGAATAAAAAATTTTTTTAAATAAAAATTCTAAAGATCATAGAAATTTATATAAGTATAATTTATAGAATTTAATTTTCGAAGTGCAAATTTTGCTTGTACAACAAGTCGAAGTTGCGTGAAAAAATTTTAATTAATAGTTCGAACCCCCTAGCGTAAGATTTTCTCTCATTTCCGGAGAGAGTAAGATTTACTCTCATTTCCGGAGAGAAAACTAAACTCTTAGACAGTTTATGTTTTGTTAAGAAATTATAAAACGACTTAAATATTTTCTGTTTTTCGAGGTTCCGAGTTTCAAATTTATATCAAATTTTGATTGTGTTTCCACGCAATAGGAATAATCGTATAGCTTTGTCAAAAATGCCAAGTTTAGTTACCTATCTTTTACAATTTTTAATAATAATAGGTGTTATTAAAAGTACCCTTTCATTAAAATTACCCTTCCAAAAAAGGAATAATTAATGAAGCTAAAAATATTAAGTGTTGATTACTTTATTAAATTTTACTTTTTAGTGAGTAATCTATTAAAATCAACTATAATTTATAAAATATTATTCACCAAAAAATATTTTTTCTATTAAAAACTTCTCTCTATATATTTAAATCATTCATATATTTTTCAATAAAAAGTTTTTTAACTAAATTTTTTACTTTAAATTTAAAAATGGGATTATTATTAATTAATATTTTTACACTTTTCTTAATCTTGAGCTTTAAATCTGGACGTAAATTTTTAAAAATTTAGAAGAAAATATTAAACTTTTTAACAGACTCACTCAAATGTCATGTCGAAATAGATTTTACTCATAAAAATGGAACTCGTGTGGTAGAAGAGCCAGATACGTGCAATACTAAAATACCTCTTCATAGACTTTTTGGAGATAATTGCGTTAAAAATGATTGCGGAAAATGTCAGTTTATTTTAAAAAATTAAATCAAAATGCCGCGACTCTAATCTAAAAAAATCGCGATTCTAATCTAAATGCATGCTCGGATACTTTGTTCATATTTCGCATAATCCCGCAAAATCACACATTTTAAATTTCCGGGATACGAGTGAGGTGAACAAAATTTGCTGAAAGTAAAGAGGGAAAAGGAGGAAAAGATGGAAAAATTTGTGATATACTCGATCTTCCCTTTAATACCTCAGATCACCTTATGTCATCCAAATCCACCTTAATCATGCAAATTTTCCCTTTTCAGCACTGCAGGAGAAAATTTTTAGAATTTAGAAAGGCCAAGTAGCATTTCTTTTATTTTCAGGAAGAAATTTGTTGGGGGGGGGGGGGGGGAATTTAAGTCAGATAGTGAGATACTAAAAATTTGTTGGGGTATACAGGAAAAAATTTGTTGAACAAAATATAAATTTGTTTATAAATTTAGATGGCTTCTGGAAATTTTGTGCGGATTGTGATTTCTTTGAGTTAGCTAACATGGTAAATGGCATGGGGGATGACTGTACCTGTTATCAGTGTAATACTGATTATTGTAACTCGGCCTTCGGTGTTGTGTCAAATATCAAGATCATAGCTTTACTTTGCTGGATTATTTTAATTCTTTCCTTTATCTAAACGAATGAAGCCAGATATATAAAACAATAAAAATTTATTAAATTATTAATTAAATATATTTTTATTTTCAACTAAAATAATTATAAAAATATGTTAAAATAATAGTAACACAATGATAATCTTTTATAAAATTTATAATAAATTTATTTTTATTTTTTCATTGACCTTTGATTATTTATTATCTCACTATCTGACTTAAATTTTTTTCATTTTTAGTTGAAATTTTCGTTTAATTCTGAATAATTTTTCGTTTAATTCTGAATATTTTTCTGAATAATAATTTTTCGTTTAATTCTGAATATTTTTCGTTTAATTCTGAATATTAAAATTGTTGTCTAGGTCGTAATTCAAAATACGACCTAGAAAAATTTTTTTGAACATCCTTCATCATCAAGGAAAAATTTATTTTTGAGAAGCAAGGGAAAATTCCACAATATTCTTTATTTGCCTTTGATAATATTTTAACTTGAAAAATGGGGAGCAAAAAGATGGATCATCTGAAATTGACACTCCTTATTTTAAACTAAAATATTTTCCTCTCACATTTCCCCTATTTTATTCAAAATTAATCTGACTATCGATGGAAGGAATTTTGGAAAAAATTTAAAACTCCGCCCAGCTCTTTTCTCTTTAATTAATTGAATGCCAAATGTGTATAACTATATAAATGCCTCCGCATTTAATTATTTTATTATTTCATATTTTAATTTATACAGTTTTTAAATTTTGAAAATACACGTCTCTTTTCAATTGTAAAAATTAAATTTTGGTTTTTTATTTAAATTTTTTTGTCAAATTTCGATTAATTTGCTGTTGATATAAATTGACCATCGGCTCAGTTTGATTACAGGCTCAGTCTAAGCTTTGCATCAATCTGTCGAAAATTTTTAATTTTCACTCTCGGGAACGTTCAACAAGTACTTTTAAAATATAGATTTTTATTCTCCTTTTCTAGTTTTTTATTATTTTTAGTTAATCTTAAACTGGGATATTAACAGAGCTTAAAAAGCTTCATTTTATTTGCTTGAAATTATGGAAAAGGAGAATTGCCTTTCAGCTTTTGCTTCCTCAACAACTTCATCCAATATTAGGGTTGCATGTTTATTTATTAAGCAGCATTCTTCATATTTAGTCTTTTAAATTTACAACTTCCAAACGTACGAATACGACTGCTCCTATTTTTCAAAGTACTTCTCGACATCCTCTGAGATTGCAGAAACATTTATAGAAGATTTGGATAAGCTTGTCAAAGATAGAGCAAGCGACAAAGAAGTTCAAAATTTGACTCCTATATTACACAGCTCACAACAACATGGACACAATGAACGTGATAAATATATAAAACAATTAGAATTACAAGTCTTTTAACAAATATTATGTTTAACGCGGGGTATTTTTAAATATATGATTTCAAAGTTTTAAAATAGTTTAGATAAAAAATATCAAGAAGCAAAATCACTTGAAAAAAATTCTAATCTTTTATAAAATAACATGATGATGGAATAATTTAAATTTTCGACATTAGAGGCGTTTCTAAAATAGAGAATTGGTGTAAATTTAACTATTGATAATATTGGACAATATATTTCAACTAAGAACTTTACAGGCCCTATTTAGGGACATTTTTAGGACAAAGTCCTTTGATTTATTAACAAAAAATTATTTCAAAGGTCAAAAAATTAACAGCAAGAGATCGTCTCTCCCTATTAAAAATTAAATAATTGGAGGAAGAATTAAATAATAGTGAAAAAGAGAATCGTTTAAAAATTAAATATTATCAATTGGCTATGACACAAGTTTTTATATTTATTTTCAAAAATTTGATAACTTTTAGCAAGAAAATGCCAATCTTCATACAAAATTAAACATAAAGGAGAAACAACAACAACCATGTTTATCAGCAAATGTTTTTCGTAATAATCGGTATTCAAATAAAATAATGTCGAGTATGATTGTAATTTTTATTTTCAATAAAAATAATTTATTTATTTTTATTTTCAAAGAATTCTGGTTCTTCTATACGTCGCACTAATTTTTTGAAATAAATTTTGAAAGTAATTTCCGGACAGCAAACTTATTTATAAATAAAATTAATAGACATATGTACACCTTTTTTAGCCAAAAGTTCATTTGCACTTTAAATTTTTATTTTTAAAAATAATTTCCTTGTTTTCTTAATCAGGAAATTAAAAATCAAATTAAAATTTATTTTTCTCACAATTTATAAATTTTATTTAAAATTAATTTCAAAATTCATTTCCGCCTAATTGCCTTATTTTTATTTGAGAATCCTTTAAAGGGCATTTTTAGGACATCAAAGGAAGGAAAAAGGGCATTTATATAAACAGATTTTTGATTCTTATTCGCTCATTAATTAGTTAAAAAATTTAAAAAATAATTTAAAAAATGAAAATTTATTTTAATTTAATTGTTTTTCTATTTATTTTAAATTTTTATTTTGTCGAATTGGCAAAAAGGAAGGCAACGGATACTGAGATTCCTGAGGTCCGCTTTATTTAAAAAATTAATTGCTTAATTGTTTTAGCAAAATAAAAAGCAAAATACAAGCAACCATGGTATTTTATTTTAAAAATACATTTACGCCCCTTATTATAAAACCTCCAATTTCAGATAACCCCAATTTAAGACACGCTTAAAATTAACTTGTCCACAAATGTGCCGTCTATTTTAAGTACCCCTCATTATAAAACGTCATTCTCTCCAAGCTTCAATTCCTTCAAAACAGGGATCTCATGGCGCGCCAAACACCAAACGCCGATTTTTCAAAATATTAAAACACGCCAAACGCTAGAACGCCAATATCGGCGAAAAAGGTCGCGAAAAGGCCATGGCGCATATCCCTCCTTCAAACCATGTTTTTTGAATGAATTTTTTCGATTTTTGGTTATCAAAAGATTATATTTCGGTTCAAAATTGAGTGTAGTTTCTTGTATTTATATAGTCTGAAAGAGTTCGCCAGCTAAAATTATATCCATTCTATGTTAACAAAATTTAATTATTTTTTTATCCCATCAACAATTAACTCCTTCTTCAAATGCTGATAATGAGAAGCAAGGAAATCTTTCCTCTGAAGCTGTAAAATTTATTTTAAAAATTAAAAAAAACTAATTATTTAGTCAAATATTCGAGGAAAAAATATTCTGCATGATCAGTCTGCTATTAAAAACAATTCGTTAACTAATCAACAATTAGGAGCCTCCTCTTCTAATGCTGGGCAACAGAGAAATAATAATTCGGATCTTGTAAATTAATAGAAAAATGAATAATTTTAAATTTTATTAAGTTAAAATTAACAATTATAAATCATTTGTTATCCCATCGCCAATTTAATGCCTCTTCTTCAAATGCTGGTCAACACAAAAATATTCCCTCCGAAAATGTAAATTTAAATAAAGATATTTAAAAAATAATGTGGACCATATTTTCTAGAATAATTATACTGGGTAATTATTATTTTCTCTTGAGGGGACCTCTACAATTAATATAAACAATTGGAGGATAATCATAAGCGAGATCCAAGACTAATCTAAAACCTATTTATAGCTAAATTTTCATCAAAAAACTATTCCAATTGCTACTAAAAATAATTTGTTCCCCAATCAGCAATTTATTGCATCTTCTTCAAATGATGTTCGACAAAAAAATATTCCCTATGAAATTGTAAATTTATTTTTAAAAATTATTTAAAATTCCTCAAATAGAAGTTATTAGTAAAATAGAATTTACTAAGTATGGAACTTCGTATATATATCCTCCTTGAAGGTTATTTTCTGTCGCAAAACGCAAAACAACTCAATGTAAAATATCATAGTATAGAGTTCCAGATTTATTCTAAAAATAAGTTTCACTATATATGTATTTATAGCTTGATTTTCAACAAAAAAATATTCCATATGGAACTAAAAAGAAGGTGTTACATCAATTTATGCCATCTTCTTCCAATGCTAATAAACGCAAAAATAGTTCCACGGAATATGTAAATGTATTTTGAAAACCTCAATTTTTTAAAATTTTTTAGTTAAAATATGCAATTAAAAATAGATTTTTATCTAATCAGCCATTTGATGACGACATTTATGGTAAAAAGAAAAATGTTTCCCCGGAATATGTAAATTTTATTAATAAACTTCCAAATCTATCTGGTAACGATTTTTTGATTCAATCCAAGCCTGGTTTTCAGGGAAAAAAATCTGAAGAACTTGAAGACATGGAAAATCTTTTTCGCCAAAAATTATCAGACTCTAAATCTTTGTCCATCATTAGAGCTTGGACCTGTCCAGGTTCGAACTAGAGGTCGGCAAAATCGCATTTCCGGGATCCCGAGTCGGGATTTTTTTTCTTAACCGATGCCGGGACGGGATCCCGAGGGATAAATCCCGAAAAAATCCCGAATTTCAAAAATCCCGAAAATAATTATCCGGGATCCCGCCCGGGATTCGGGATTTTTTTCAAAATAAAAAATTTAAACTTTTTATAAATCATGTGCAACAAAATACTGCAATTTATATGTAAATGAAATTAAATTTGTATTTTTTATAATTTGAATGGCTTTGTTTAAAAAAATATCAATCTCTCCGATCTTAGGAGTAATACTATATCGACGATAGTCGTATAAGTCCTCCGATATGATCTGAAAAGTCTAAAGATCTGTCATATCAAAGCTTTGTTGTAAATCAAAGCCTCAAATGGAGGAATTGAGTGATGTGTTCTAGGGGAATATCGGGGGATAAACTTATGGACAGGTTCTTTCTTCCTATTACAGCGGCGGCGCCGCAGGCGAAAATTTTGAGAATTTTGAGGAGCAAGAAGCTAGATTTCTTCCTTTTTCAGCGCCGCAGGCGAAAATTTTGAGAATTTTGAGAGGACGAGGAGCCAGATTTCTTCCTTTTTCAGCGCCGCAGGCGAAAATTTTGAAAATTAAAAAAATCCCGAAAATATAAAAAAATTTCCGGGATCCCGAGTCGGGATTTTATTTTTTAACCGATGCCGGGACGGGATCCCGAGGGATAAATCCCGAAAAAATCCCGGATCCCGAATGCTCCCGAAAATAAAAAAAATCCGGGATTTCGGGAGCGGGATCCCGGAAAATCCCGTCGGGATCCCGTCCCGCGCCGACCTCTAGTTCGAACACATATCACCGCTGGGGTGATAGGAGGGTCCAAGAAATTTTAAGCTGTGGAGGGGGGGGTTTCTCTTTCATTACATACCTAACCACCTTAGAAACTCGAAAAAGAAACTTAATCTTAAAAATAATTTTTCAACTTAAATAGCAAAATATTCAACAAAAAAATCTTCCATATGTCCAATATGCTATTGATAATAATTTGAAATTGCCAATTCCAAAAAATCCTAAAGCACTTCCATATGATTTGTCTAAATACGCATTTAACTTCCCCAATATGAACAAGAAAAATATTTATGAAGGAGCATATGATCCTTATTATATTAATTTTCAACAATAACAGGTAATTCAGAATAGAGACCAGACTAGGAGGGTCTTACCAAATCGAGATCGATAGCTCGAAGGATATGATTATGATAAGCGAGATTTTTGTTCGTGTTGGTCTGATCTCTAATTTAACCCTAATTAAATATAAAACCTCACTATAAGTAAACTCAATACTGGATACACCTCTATTTAATAAACATCGTTAAAGTTCGGTTGGCTATGGGGTGCTTAAGCTTCATGCTTAAGCTTCTTCTTCCTCTATTCAGGATACACCTCATTATAAGATCAAAACTTTTTTAGGCTTAATGGGTACTAAGTTACCTCATGAGGCCCAATTATACCATTTATTTTAAATTAATTTTTAGATTTGGCTAATAAAACGTTGGAAAACGACTAAGAAGTTATAAATTTGACATAAATTAAATAAATAAAATTAAATTACTATTATAAAATTGTTAATTATCGTAATAAAATTTTTTAACTCTGTCATGTTTTTTTCTTGTTCATGTAGATGAATTTTTAATCTCCAGATATATCTGCTATCTAATGGATATGTTAATCATTTGCATATCTATCATATCCGTTTGGATTAGTAAAAATGATTATCTCTAGCAATCCGTTTCTTTGTGTATTTGCGAGTTTGTCAAAATGCGTTTTGCGGCAGCATCTCCCTATTTTGCCGCAAGACGCTTTTTATGTAAACGCGCCATGACCGCCGTGTCAGGAGTTGCCTGTTTTCTATTTAAAAAATAAAAGTATTTTTGAATGAAAATTAAATAATTATTTCCCTAAATAGATATGTAATTAATTGCAATAAACATCGAAGATTGGAATTAAAAATAGTTTTTTTGAAAATTAAAATTATTTCCTCGAAAATTCTTAGTTAAATTTATTAATTAAATAACCTTCAACTAACAAATAAGCGAAGAATGGAAAATTTATTTTTGTTTGCCGAACTTTAGCAAATTAATGAACAAAAATCAAGATTAAATATGCTATAAATAGTTAATATTTTTAATAATTTTATTCAAGATAAATTTTTTAAATTTAAAAATTTAAATTTTTTTTGTTATTTAAAATGAATAGCAATTTAATTACCCTCTTATTTTTAACTATTTTAATAACCACTGTACATAACTTTCAAACACCACAAGTACATATTTTTAAATTTATTAATAAACGGGAACTCGCTATAAGAACCCAATAATAGACCTCAATAATAGACCCTAACCCTCAAAATATTTAATTCAAGCCTCAATATAAGGGGCTATTTTGCCCCAACTTTGTCCCTATCTTAAAGTGAAATTCAACAACAATAATAAAATCAATTTAAAAATTTAAACTAGAGCTGTTATTTGCCCAAATCTGTTGGAAATTGTAGAGGAAGTTTCCAACGATGGTGGTACGACAATGGGTACTGCAAGGTAATTGAAAAATAATATTTAAATATTAAATTACAATTTAAAGAGCTTCATTTATGGCGGTTGTGGAGGTAATGCCAATCGTTTTTATAGCTATGCCGAATGTCAACGCGCTTGTCGTGTAAGTTTCTTGTAATTGAAATTTATTCTTAGTAATTTATACAATTGGACCTAACTATAAGATCACACCTGGAGGTGTTTAAATGGGGGGGTGTAAAGGTTATATCATGAATGTGTATTTTATAATGAGGTCCTAGATTTATCAATTTTATATCAAATTATTTTAAGTTTGGCGGAAAGAAATAAGGCAATGGACATAAAAGAAATTTGAATAACTAAAAATATTATCAAAACGAATGTGATACTTAATTGAAAATATTAAATATTGTAAAAATCGGTAATAAAAAATTATTTTAAAAATTATTATAAAATCAGAACCCAATTATGTGACCTGTAAACATGCTCCCTTTATTTTAAAAAGTTTGACTTTAGAAATTAAAAATATAAATCGCTTATTTTTGTGTACAAAAAATTAGTCCACAAAATATGTCCGTAAGAAGTAGGACATATTTTTATAATCTTTGGCATTCAATTAGTTAAAGAGAAGAGGGATGTGCGAAGTTTTAAATTTTTTTCAGACTTTCCTCCATCAATAGACACATCTTTGGCATTCAATTAGTTATAAAATATGGGAAAATTTGAGGGGAAATATGTATTTTTGTTTAAAATATTGAGTGTGGCAATTTAAATGTAGTTGATCCATCTTCAAAAGAAATGAGACGTTTTTTTCTGCTCACCATTTTCAAGTGTTTCCCTCATTTTTATTTACAACATTATCAAAGGCAAATAAAATAATTTTGGGGAATTTTCCCCTGAACTTTAAAAATAATCTTTCCTCGATTTATGAAGTATTTTCCAATATTTTATTTCTAGGTCATATTTTCAAGTAAATTCGAAAAAGTCTAAAAAGAGGGTTTTGAAAATTTTGGAAGGCCATGACTTTTCATCTCTTTCTACAAAAAAGTCGGGTCGGGTTTTGGATGTGTTTTTGAGTCCGAAAAAAGACCGGGTTTCGGGTGACTCGACCCTACACTGTACTGCACACAAATGAAAGAAAAATTAGTAAATTTTTTCCGAATTGCAATTTTAATTTAAAATCCACAAACGTAGTTCGCAAGTCAAGATTTTACGTTGCGTGAACCCTAGCCCCCGACACCTACTTTAACGCCAATAAAACGAAAAAATTTTATGTAAATATAATTTTAAAATTATTTAAAATAAAATTTCAAACTATTTCCAAAAAAATTCAAACATCACTTGTAAACGAAATTTGTTAACTAAATTGGTTCAAAAAATTTTAATCACATTGTGTACTAACGTGGATTTTTAGTTCGCCTCTAATAATAATTTAGTATTTGTGTGTATTTAGCATTTTATTTAAAAAAAATTATGGAATCGAATAAAAATGTACTATGGAAATTCATAAATCCTTCCATTTACTTACTTATAATTTAAAAATTATATCGACTATATAATTTAAGCATTTTCAGATTTTATAAATTAATTTGATTAATTATTACAATCAATTCACTGTTAAATTTATAATAATTTATCCATATGTATTGAATTGGGATTAGAGCCTTAATTGAAAAGTTGATCAGTAAAACATTATTATGCTCTCTATAAACAAGAGCGTGCCAGTTTCGATTATAGATTCGCCTTTCGTTTTCAAAATTAAATTAGGCATTCTCCTGTAGCAGCATGAGGCCTGATATAAATCTAGATACCTTATATTAACACAGTCTAATCTCATCTTTACATATTTCTAAATTGAATATCTCAATTTATGATATTAGGGAGAGCTGAATTAATAATTTAGGATACTATTAAGACCCAATAGAATCTTAAAACTTGTTTTATTAAAAGAATTTTTATAATTTTTTTACTAAATATGAAGAGGAACTTAGTTAATAAATGTCAAATATGTGGTTCTGTTGTGAAAGTTTCTCACCAATATAATGTTGATTGTTGCAGAGTTTGTGCGGCATTTTTCAAGTTTTAAAAAGTGTTTTTGAATAAATTTAAAAATTTAAATTTATAAAAGGATCCATCTCAAAAATAAAAGAATCAAATTTGAATGTAAATGTTTCCCAACACGATTCAAAACACCTTTAAGGTTGATAGACTGTGAAAAATGTCATCTCAATAAATGCCTATCTGTTGGAATGAAAGAACCAGAGCAAGCATCTGAGATTTCAGAAGCCTGCTATAAAATAGAAGGTTCATCAAAAAGATCAAATCTAAGAGAAAAAGGTTCATCGAAAAGACAGCAACAGACGAATAGAAGTTCTGAATATTCGAGAGTATGCCCTAAAAAATATTCATCTAAACAAGAGTTGAAATATATTAAATGTTTGGAAGAACAAAAGGTTGGTTAGCTATGTTTGAACTTGTAGATTACGCTGGGATTCTGTGATGTTCACAAAAAAATTCTGTAATAGATATCGGGGATTTCAAGGGGTTTCAAGGGGTATCAGTGCATTAAGTAGGATATACGTGGATTTGAATGGATATTAGTGTATTATTTGGTAGTATAAAATAAATTTCTGCAGTACAAAGAATGCATCTTTAAACTATATCTGACTGAAGTTGATAAAATTTAGCAAATTATAATTTTAGATTAGTGCTATGATTGTCGAAAAATCAGTTAATGAACACAAACAAGTTAATTTACTAATAAAATCGGTGAATATCAGAAAAGAATTATGCATGCCTTTAATGATGTAAATGAAACTTTGCTCAATGGCTTGATTTATTTTGAGGATATGATACTTTCCGGTATCAATATCTTCGATTATATTGAAATGTTTTCGGTAAAATTTGTATTAGAATACTAAAAATATTCGTCCATTTTCAAGCCAAATCCTCGCCCAATTTCTCGAGAAGAAATGCTTAGCTTCGAGTTGGACACTGAAAGTGACGGACTATTTAATAAGAGGACATATAAATGTGTTCTTGTTGATCAGCTGATATGCGTTGCTATTGCAAGATCTATGCCATTTTTTGATAAGTTATCTATAGCTGATAAGGTCGGTCGACGAATATAGACAAAATAATGCTTTATTTCTAGATTGCACTTTGCCGAAATGTATCTGGTCCTTTCCTGTGCTTTGCAAGCTCATTTATACCTTGCGAATTGGGCGTAGATACTTGGGCACGTAAAGATTGCGTTATGCCTGCTCTTGGTCTTCTCAAAAATAAAGATTTTGTGCAGGATTTTAGGTAAGCCTTTCACTATTACAGTCATACTCGCCTCAGCCAATAATAGATAAATCCAATAAAGATAAACATTATTAGATATGTTCGTTAATGTCTTGATGAGGGAGCTGTCTAAACGATACCCTTTAAGATACCCTTCATTATAGGATACCTTTGGCGGCTCAAATACTCTTATCCAATTCACTATACCTCCTACCTACACTTTAAATTTTTCTTTTCTTAATAAACAGATTGATCATCATGGCTGATCGAATATTTACAAAGTCTGTAATTCCCTTTAAAAAAGCGGCACTCTATAAAGAGGAATATGCACTTTTAATGGCTATTATATTTTCACACCCAAGTAAAATTGATAACAAGCTTAAAGGACCGTAATTATTTATTAAGGTATTGGAGGTTTATCACACTATGGAAGAGAATTGTTATACGAAGAGTCTGCTAGATACACGAGAATTTTACTTGGATATCAACAAAATAAATTGGGGATCATTGAGGGTGCTAGACGATTGGATGAATGTATTCGTTTAATTAATGTAGCAATCCACGTAAATCAAACATTTCGTGACATGCATACCTACATGCGGAATAAAGCTACACATAAATCTCCCGATATTCTTGAACGTTTTTGATATAGTTTATAAGATATGGATAAATATACAGTCGAAACTCGTTTATAGTACTCTTTGGACCTAACAACATTTGAGCCCTTATATAGAAGATAAATTATATGGCAGGTATCACTGGGCCAACCATGAATGGATCAGCTTACACGAACTCCGCTCTCCTAAAGAGGGGTTCGTGTAAGAAACATCTCTCTCTACACGTGTAAGGAACCCTTCTCCACACGAACCCCTCTCTCCTAAACCCGGACTTTTTTCTGCCCAAACCTGCAAAGTGCAATTTTCATTTTAGAATCCGCAGTTCTAAAAAACACTTCGGCTACCGTTGTCCCGAACCCCGATCCTAGCTTTTCCTCAACCCTTCGCTGGTGCCAACTATAATTATTATATACATAGGTATATGAGTTCCGACTGCATTTTAAAAATAAATTTGTTTTAAAATTGATTTTAAATTGTATAATTTCTGAATTAAAAATATTAATTGTTTAGCCTTGCATCATTTAATAAAATAATATAATTCAGTTTTCTTTAATTATTTTTTAAGCTCTTGACAATTTTAATTGTAAAAAAATAAATATAAAAATAAAGGACACACAAACAGGTACTGTTTGCACAAGGCTTAACTTGTACATTTTCGTTTATTTTTTTACTCCACTTAAAAAATTTTTTTTGTTTCACAGTTAAATGTAAAGAAAATATTTTTTGATTATTTTTTTCTTTTAATAAATATCTGTTTGATGCCATTTTTAATTAATTAATTTTTGATAATTATCGAATTGGTTCTTATTTTACGGAAAATTCAAATGCTCCAATAACTTTGAATAATCCCTACTATAGAGCAACGGACTCTTATCCACAAATATTTATTGCCGGTTATTTATATTAATCATTTTTTATTAATCATTTTTAACTAAGTTAAGTCTTCTGTTGCGAGAATGTGCCTTTCGTAATGATATCCGAGACTCTTGGGCTTGACTCTAGACTTTTTTTGAGTTTTTTTCGGTCTTGGTATTGGGGTGTAGTCTTGGTCTCAAGTCTTGTACTTGGAAACTTTTCGGTCTTGAACATATCTAGCATTTCGCCTTTAGTCGTTCACCTTTCGCCGAATTTTTGTCTTTTAGGTGTTTCATCTTTAGCTTTCGCTTTTTCAAAGTCTTCCTCGGCACCCCTTTGTTCCATTAGACCTTAGTTTTAATAAAATTTTATTTTCTATTGTAAAGGATAAAGTATTCTTAGCAAAATTTATTTCGTAATTTTAAACTTTTTTTTATTTTTTTCTGCTTATAAAATATCTCTTTAATCTCTCATTTTAGAATGCTTACAACAATAAAAATAAATTCCCTCCCCTTGTGATTTTTGACACTAAGAGAAGACAGCCGTTTTCTTTTTTTATTTTTTACTTTCTTTTTAAATCTACCTTGAAACTTTTTTTTTTAAATAATTTATTTTAGAGTGTCAAATTTAATAAAATAAATTTATTAAATATTTTGTTGCACATCTAGCTTTTTTTATTTTTTTTTATTCCTTTGGTAGTTTTCTTTGGTAGATCTAGAAAGCCTCGATTTTTTTTCTCAATTTTTGTATTTTTTCCCAATTAAAAAATCGACAGATCTGCCAGATCCTATACAGTTTTAGTTCAACATCTGGAATGAATAGGAAAATACAAAGTATCCTATTATCATAATTAAATGAGAACGAACCCATATGAAGCTAAGATCACTTCAGATGTGATTTAAAGGCTTTCTAAAAAACACAGAACCAGAAGCACGAGAAAGCCCCTTGACGTGCAAATGTAGAAGAACAAGATTAGGGGAAAACATAGTCGCAAATCTGGAAAAATAATTTGAAGAGATTTGAGAGCCCGAGAAAGCCCCTTGGCGGGCAAATGTAGAAGAACAAGATCAGGGGAAGATAAAGTAGTGAACCGGGAAAAATAATTTGAAGAGATTTAAAGAGATTATGAAGAGATTCTAGGTTCTTATATACTAAATAAACAGGAAAAAACAGGTATGGTCAACCCTATTTGAAATACCTCATGATTTAGAGAATTCTTCAAAATAATTTAAAAATTAAAATAATTTTATTGTTCGATAATTAAAAAAGATATATTTTATTACCTCATAATAAGAAAAAGTTGGTGCTTAAAATCACGTGAACTCTTCTAAATGATTTAATTTTATACGTAAAATAACAGACTTTTTCTTCTCCTTTAGAGCAAGGTTGTACTATTAATATACCTAGTTTTCTATTAAAAGTCCAATGAATCCCTTTCCGTTCCCTCAGATTATTTTTTTCTTTTTACTATACAATTTTAAATCTATTTTTTTATATCCAACTGCTAACTAAATTACTACATTTTTTTAAAAAGCAGCTGTAAAAACAATCTTTTTAGTATTTTTATCTATTAAATACCTTCTTTGTTCTTCAATCATTTAAATCAAAATATAAAAAAGAGAGAAAAGATTGAAAAAAACGTATGATTTTTTACGAAATCCTTTCTATTGTTTTATTATTATTTTATATTTTTAATAATATTTTTAAGAGAGATTAATTATTAAAGGCATAGTTAATAAAGGATTTAGAAAATCCTAATTACCCTACACCCTCCCTCAGGATTAATTTTTCTCGATAATTATCTCTTCTGTTAATTGCTCACGTAGGGTTGAATGATTAATTAGTGTTTGGAATTTTGAACGAGTACTAGTACGAATTTTGGCAGAACTTCCAACCACTGGTAATAATTCAAGGAAATTTAGCAGATTTATAATTTTACGAACTCTACCCAAAGCACAAAAGACTATTAAATCGAAACGATGACGGGTTCTTTTTGTTTATTCATATTTATTTATTTGAAGATCCTGGTAACAGGAAACTCGATTTTTGATTTTAGGGAACCGTGAGTTCTCCTACCAATTGATTTTTGATCCAATGAATTTTTATGAGATCCGAATCAGCATCCTTCCTGATAATAATACCTAATACAACCCTTTCCTATTTAAATTATTTTCAAATTTATTAACAATTTTTAGCTGCTTCAAAAAATAATTTATTAATAAATGTCTGATCTAACTAATACAAATCAAAAAACCCCAAAACTTTCTTCTCTCGCCCTAAGAAAAATTATATTAACAATGGTTACTGCCAAACTACGTTGGAGACGAATAGAAGAATTTAGAGAAGAATGCCGAGAATATATAATTAAATGGGCTAAAATAAATGAAGTAATTCGCTTACAAATATTGGATGGTTTGGATGAAGCAATATTTGAATTGAAAAAATGGAGTAATTATTTTGAATAATAATTTTTTTGTTAAGAAAACATTAGGCCACGATAAAAATTTACCGCGATAAAACCCCCCTCAATACCCCTCATCAAATTTGGAATTTAAATTTTTCCCCGGGATTTCCTTAAATTTGGAAATAATTTTTTATTTCGTCTATATTCCTGATATAGATGGGCATTAGACGTTTAATTTAAAAATATTTTTTATGTCCAATCCAAATTAATAATACGCATTAGGGATGCTGTTTTCGCTTACATTTCCCATTCTTAATTTTCTTCCGAGTTTTTAAAAATCAAATTAAAAAATTAATTTATAGCTGAAAAACACACACAAATATTTCCTGAAGAAGAAAATCTTGCCATAAGAAAAGCAGCTTTACGTCAAAAAGCTCAAAGCTTGGACTGCTCCAAAACTAATACTACATCTTTATATAAACCGCAAAGGACGGCAATGAGAATTTTAGAAAAATCAGAATATTTACGGATATTTTATGATTGCCTAATTTGGGAGAAGACAATGTAAGATTAATTTTATATAGAAGGACCTCATTATAAGATACCTCCAATTGTAGATACACCTCGATTTAAGAGATCCCTACTTTGAAATAGTTTGTCTTCGTGGAATAACTGCCTAACAAATACCCTCTATTTAAAAGACACACAGCTAGATTTTTCAGCCCAAAGGCGTATCTGATAGTAAGGTCCTATAGCGAGATCCTCTGACAGTGGGATCGTATAATAAAAATTTAAAAATAATTTTTCAAAAAAGGATTAAAATTAATGATTTTGCTACTGCCAAAAACATAGTAGAAAGTCAATGCAAAAATTGGTCCCAGTTAAAATTTCAATTTGCCTGTTGTTATGCTATGGAAGAATTATTAGAGGATGAAAGAATTTTTGATAAAAATCGAATGAGGGCGTTTAAGTTAGTTATCTATGTAATTAGATCTTTAAAGAAATTCTGAATTTAAAATCAGAATTCTGATTTTCTTACCCTCACTTGTGATATTTTTCTGATTCAGAACTTCTGATAAAAAATCCGAAGACTACTTTTCTGACTAAATTTCTGATTTTTAAAGTAAAAATTTAAAAATTATAGAAAGAAATTAGACAACCATCCAATATACCATTTCTGGCTTAGAGTACTTTCTGATCGTCAGGAGTGGACAAAACTATACCGATCTGATCGACTAATTGTTGATCAAAGATTAATGCTTGCTTTTAAATTTGCAATTAATAATGGATTTCTTGAACTAGTTAAAAGATTATGGTTGATATTTAAATATTAATTAATTTTTAAAAATTATTTTATTAATAAAGGGATGGATTGAGTGAGGGTCAAATGGAAGCTATTGGTAAGCATAATGTTTAAATTTAAAATTCTGATGTGATTAATTCGGACTTTTAATTCTGATTAAATTCTGATTTTTAATTTTACCATAATTCTGATTTATAGTTCCTATTTTTCTGACTTTTAATTCTGATTTTTTATACTACTTATAATTTTTATTTCTGATTTAATTTTGATTGTTAATTCTGGTTTAATTCTGATTTTATTGTTTCAAGATATAATTCTGATTTCTAACTCTTATTTTTTTAATTTCTGAAAGAATTTAATTTCTGATCTTCTAGAAACTTTTTTGATTAAAATTCTGATTCAGAAAATAATCATATTTCTGATTTTAAATCTAAAATAATTTTAAGGGTTTTTATGTTGGAAAAAAGTTTGTTTTAATTTACAACACCCAGAAATGGTTCGTTTTCTTTGCACAGTGCTTTGTCGGATTAATAAAAGGGGTTAAACCTAATTTAAAAAAACATATTATATTTTTTGAAATTAATCTTTAAGGAATGGCACAGATGAGTTGGAATAATTTTTATCACAAAACATATCAAACATTGGATGTAATTTTCTAAATAAAATTTAAATTCTATGATATTAGAAATTCTATGATATACATGGGTAGAAAAAAATTTGGGTAGGGTTTCGCATCGGATTTTCATAAACTGTTCGGATTGAGTATCATTTCTGATAGAAAAATTGTCCGCGTTTTGGATTACCGTTCTTAGTTGACTTCTATAATAAACACCCTTGGGTAACGGCAGGGGCCGTTTGAACTAAATTTAGAAAGAGGGAGATCGAAAGCACTGGGATTTGTGGGAACGAAGGCTAGTCAGTCCCTGGAGACGGCACTTTTCTGCTCTTAAAAACTGATTTGAATTTTTATAAAATTTTATTAAGGTTGAAGGACTTAGCCGTGATGAAAGATTAGAACGATTTAAAAAACTTGAATGTTTATTAGAAAATTGGTGTGATCCTTTAAGGAAAATAATTCTCTCAAGAGAAAATTTTAGGTAAATTAATTAATCATTTATAAGTGGCGCGCAAACACTTTTGCTTATACCTCAATTCACGTACTTTCTAGGGCAAGATAAAACTAGCTGTTAGCCTATACCTCGGTTTTCCATTCCGGTTAATTTGGCCAGAAATCCTGTTTTCGGTTTCGTTTCGGTTAACCGTTTGTGTCTAACCATTATATTTTATTTAACCTAGTTGTTCATTGGTCAGCTTCATACCACGTATGTATTAACCTAAACCTCATTATAAGCTAGTAATTAATCAACCCCAAAAATTAAAATGAGATTTAGGTACAGATAATAAGAAAAATATTCTTTTTCAGAGTCTTCACAGATTCTGTCTATTATAATAGACCAGACTCCTTTTTATTATTTTTGGATTATTTGGAAGATTCTAAACATTTAATAAATGGAGCCAAAAAAGAAGTTGATAGAATTTATGAACGAAAAAAGGATAAGAAATCTGTTCAATTCTTTCGACAACAATTAATTAGGCGACAAACTGCTAATGAATAAATTATAAGTAATTTTTCGGAAAGTTATTGACAATTATTTTGAAATTTTATTTGGCGATTTATGTACATACATTTTTTTATTTATTGTGTATTTAAATTGAAAATATTTTTTGTAAATTAATAAAAAAAATTTTTTATTGTTCAGTTTGTTCTTCTACTACAATAAATTTAGTGAGAGTTTGTATTGTTTTAAATTTACTTTTGAAATAAAGCAAATTTCTTCAATTAAATTTATAAAACATTTCCCAGATGTTTTATCATTTTTAGAGGCATTTATTTTACTAACAGTTGTTTAAATTTAATTTTTATCTTTTTTATTATCTACATGCAAAAATAAAAAAATTTACCGTTAAATGAAAATATGTTTAATGTAATTACACGTATAGCTTAATAGTTAATACGAATAATTATTTAATGTTTTTAACATAAAAATGTTAATTAATTCGCTAGTATATGAAGACTGACATAACCCCTAAGCTTCTTTATTGTGAAATAAATTAAATAGGTAGCTCTTTACACTCAAAAATGATAATCAAACGGCACTATAGATAATCCAAGATCCATTTGTCTTGATTCCAGACGATTTCAATTTTGTCCGCAAATATTTTGCAGACAATCCGCAAAAATTTTTTCCATTTTCTTTAATTTTTTTCTTAATATTTAACGCTTTATTTACTTTTTATCGAATTTTTCATCATTTTATTCGTTGTTTACATACTTGCTCATCGTTTTCGTCCACTTTATCCACTTTAAACTTTTTTTTTATAATTTTATTCATCTTAAAGACTTTCAATTGCTTTTAATTTATTTTATCTTCATCAATTAACAAATTAATTAAAATCATTCATCATTAAATTTAATATTGTCTGATCTCTTTGTTAGACTCCCAAATTCTTTAGGCTTAACTTGTGCCTTATAATGAAGTTTGTTAGTGCCAACTCAAATTTTATAAACCTATCTCAAATAGATGTGATCTAGTAATCTAGTCAAGTCTTACCACTCGTTAAAAAGTTATACCCGATAAATGTGAAAAACACCAAATAACTTGATTTATTATAACATCTAAATGAGTGATCAGACTTGATCTATCCTGTAGAAAAATGTACCGCTTATCGAGGGCTTTCGAATCATATAAGATATATTTGAAGCGTATCATGCTCAAAAAGGTTATATCCAATCAATGTCGGATGATACTCAGTTTGTGAGCGTATAACTGATAAGTACCGAGAAAATTCCCGATTTCCGGGAATCAGGACGACTAGATCCATGGTTATCCTATACGTTACTCTTGTTTTTACTTAAGCTTCGAAAAAAGTTTTAAAATTTTTTCCTTTTGGTGTTTTTTCTGTGTGAAATACTCCCAAACCCTCCCTACAAATGGTCAGTGTTGTTTGCTCTTTAAAATTATTTTTTTACTTTTTATTTACACTAAATTCTTCTGCTCTCTTGCACATTAATATATTTTTCTTGTTTTTACTTACTGAAAGCCCTCACAAATATTTATTGAGTGAATAGTGGCGACTCTCCTGCTCATTAGAAGATTTATTTTTGACATATGCTTCTCGTCAATATTAGATAGATTAATTAATCTATTCAGAACGCTTTTTGAATATTTTTAAAAGTATTATTTAAAATTTTAATTACAAATTTTAATTTAATATTAATTGTGAATTCTGGCGCGCCGAAATTTGCGGATTTTAATTTGCGGACCCGAAATTTGCGGACCCGAACTTTGCGGATCCGAATTTTGCGGACACGAACTATGCGGACCCGAATTTTGCGGATCTGAGATTTGCGGACCAAAAATTTGCGGACCGACAATAGAGTCTACTGAACCTCGGAAATTTCAAAAATTTTAGCCTGCGGCGTTAATTAGGATAAATTCAGGAATCATGACCTTATGAAATGGCCATATAAATGATTTTTTAAGGAAGTTTTTCGATTATCTAAATTATGAAATAATTTTAAGATAAAAAATTGATAAAAATTTTGAAAAATCAAGAAAAAATCTTGAATCCGATACGGATCATGGTAAACTCTGCCGAAATCCTCGAAAAATAAAATTTTCAATTTTTCCTTTTTACTCAAGTGTCGGTCCTAAAATTTTGATTCCGCAAAGATCAGGTCCGCAAACTTCGTGTCCGCAACCTTCGGGTCCACAACCTTCGTTCCGCAAATTTCGAGTCCGCAAAGTTCGAGTCCGCAAAATTCGGGTCCGCAAAGTTCGCGCTACGGTGAATTCTATCCTAATATTTTGAAATCTTGATCAAAATATAAGAATATTTTTATTTAATTTTACAACTCTCTTTGATTTAAAGGAGAGAAATTATCAAGTAGAGGCAAAAAAATTTTTTTAGTGAAATTTTGGGAGGGGCTAGAAATTTTCAAAAAAAGTATAAATGCTATTTTGGATGAGTTTGAATGAGGTTTGGCGAATCCGATTTCTGTATCCGAAAAAATTCCAGATATCAAAACAATTGGTTTGGATATCTGGGGTACCAACTATACCAACTCAAGCAGGATTTAACTATCCAGTTGATTCATATACCGTATATGCTTGCATAATTATCTCCACGCAAGTTAAAACTAGAATAATTACCTCCTCTCAATTAATTAAAATAATCACTCAGGGTAATCTTTAAATGAAATATGTATCTAATTTTTGTTATATTCATATCCTTTTGCCTTTTAAAAAAATTTTTTCAACGACAAAACTAAAAGAATAAAATACAAAAATGATTGATGAATCATTTTTCCATGCTTTAAACATTTTTTAAATTTATTTTTTTTCTGATCTTTGGATTTTTACAAATTAAATTCTTCTTGTTTTTTGCTCTTTTTCAAGCCAATTCCAATAATATATTATTTTTTTTCAAAAAATTTTCTCTTGCCGTTCTAAACCCCCTATACTTTTCCTATTAGCAAAAATAGTTTTTGGGTTGAGAGAAATGCCTCCTGCTGCTTTGGCGTCTTATTTTATTCATCTATTAACTATGTATTTCCCTACCTTTGCATTAAATTCATCTCCCTTCTTCCTCTTCAAAATCTTCCCTTCCCTCAAAAATCGTAAAAAAATAAGGTAAAAAGCCATATTCATTGCCGTCGTTACAAAAAAACAGAAAAAAATTTTCCTTAAAAAACAGAAAAAAATTTTCCTTGGTTCCTCAGTTATTTTCCTCATTTTCTCCCTTATTTTCCTCAAGTCCTCCTTTCAATTCTCCCACAGTTCCTACCTCAATTCCTCAATTTTTTCCTTAATACTTCCTCAATTCCCCCTTACCCCCTCAATTCCTCCCCCCACATTTTTTCACATAAATTATATTTTTCTATATTTTTTTTTCCAAGTTGAGTCACCCCAACAATAACCTCTCTCTCCCTCCCTCTTTTAACATTTCCTCACACACATTTTTTCATCTTTTACGAAATAAGCTCCCTCAAAAATTTTTATAGACGGGGCAAAATATAAAATAAAAAAATATTATGATTGCGCTCTTTTTGGACATTGTTGTCGTTTCTTTGATTTTTCTCTTTTTTGCTTCCTACCACCGCCTATTTTCGAGGCGAACAAATAAAGGCTTAATACAAACACAAAAAAGTTGGGGAACAGTTATAGCTACTACATTTAATAAAACTACAAATAAAGTCAATAATAATTTTAATAATAAAATGCCTAGCACGGCGAAAGAAAATTTAATTGAACAACAAAAAGGTGAGTAATCATCTTTGGAAGGGGGTAGCAAATGAATAAGCAAATAAATAAATTGGGGGGAAAAGTATTTATTTTGTAATTTATTTATTGGATTTTGTAATATTTATTTCATAATTTAAAAAAAAGTTTTTTTTTAACTCTAAAATTATTTAACTAAAATTTCTAAAATAAATTAATAAAAAATAAAATTCTGAAAAAAAAATGGTAATAGTCGGTTTCGTACCCCGCACTTTTTTTTCTTTATAAAATTATTAAAAAATGGTCAGTCAGTCTTAGATTATAGAACTCGTCGAGCTGTGTCGAATGACACCAAAATCAGCCCCCGGTCTTAACTTTGGGCCGAGATACAGACAGAAACCCTACGAAAAAGTAAGGTGTTGCAAAAGCGTCTCACGACTACAATACGATTGCTTTGACATAACTTTGACAAATCTTGTACAATTATGTTGATTTTGATGTCATTCGAATCAGCTCGACAAGCTCTTTCGATTGAGCTATTATTTGTTTAAAAATGAGCTTGGTCCAAAAAATGAGCTTGGTCCACCCTTCTATTTTTCAAATTTCAGGGGTCTGTATCTCGGCCCAAAGTTAAGACCTGGGGTTGATTTTGGTGTCATTCGACACAGCTCGACGAGTTCTATAACCTAGGACTGACTGACCATTTTTTAATACTTTTATTAAGGAAAAAAAGGGGGGGGGGGGTACGAAACCGACTATTACCAAAAAAATTTTGAAAAGAATTTTTGTTTAGTAACAAAGATGAATCCGGATACTCAATCTAAACAACAAATACTTTTTGAAGATCCAGGTGAATTCAAATAATTTTTTAATACATAATTATTTAGTTTTTAATATAATTTTTGAAAATATTTTGAAACTTGTAAAGATTTTCTATTTGGAGTTTTTGCGGATTTTCTTTATTTTTTTTGCAAATTTCTTTTTTATTTTGCGGACTTTTTCATTTTTACGGATTTTTTCAAAATTTGCGGATTTTTTTATTTTTGCGGATGTTCCATCTTTCAAAAAATATTAATTTCTAAAATATTTTTGAAATATTTTCATCTCAATAATTATTTGAGAAAATTTATTTATTGGAGAAAAAGTCCGCAAATATTTGCGGACTTTTTTGCGGATTTTTTCAATTAAAAAAAAATAAAAATGCTTTTCAATATTCAATTAAAAAATCAAATTTTCTTCATTTTAAAATAGAATTTCCTGCAATCTGGCAGAGCATATATTGCGAGGATAGGGAGTCTGATCTACCCTCTCCTAAAGGAATAATATGGAAACGACCTTGGGTAAATAATTAATTTTACCTTTAAAATTTCAAAAAAATAAAATTTTTTAAAGGAAATTAATAGTAATGCCTGTTTTATTCGTAACCAGACAGACAATTCAGCCTTTCAATTAAAGGATATAGTCCAAGGCCAATTACGCGATTGTTGGTTGGCGGCCGCTCTTTTAGCGCTGATTCAATCAGAAGAACATTTTAATGCTGTTATTGACCCAACTTTGAATAATAAATTAAATTCTGAAAATTATACAGGTTTTGGATACTTTAAAATTATTTTTTGGTATATTGCCTCAGGCAATTTAAAAATTTATTAACCCTTGAGGCAATATCCGACAAATGAATCAAAAATATTATTCGATCCCTTAGAGACTAAGTATTTGGCCACACCTAGTATAAGGTCAAAATAAGTATATGGGCTTAGATTCTCTCATTTAATGAATTACAGTAAGACCTCAGTCATATACCCCTCGCTAGTGAGAGAAAAATAGACGGAAACTTATTTTTATCAAAATTACCTCAGTCAATATTAATTAGCGATTTTTAAAGTTTAAGTTAAGAGATAATTTCCTAGTAATATATGTAATATTATTTGATAGGGGAGCCATTCACGGTTCCAAAATTTATAAAAAAAATTTTTATTTGATTTTTTGGAAAAAATTTTTTTGGAAAATTTTTAATTAAAAATATTTCTCTAATTATTTATAGGAAAATTTGCCTTCAATTTTACTATCAAAGAGACAACAAGGGAAGTGATTGTTGATGATCTTTTACCTACAAAAAATGGCCAACTTTTATTTATGCATTCATCTGATGGATTATCATTTTGGGCTGCTTTATTAGAAAAAGCATTTGCAAAGTAAATTTAATTATGAGTCTCCTTTCGAATATTAAAATTGTAATAAATGCCACTGGGGCTTGCGGTTTTAAATTTCAAAAGAAATTTTTAAAAATGTCTGGTGTCCAAAAATTCGGGTTATGGAAAAGTGGATCTGGGATTTTTGGGCTTCATGTTCTAACAGGACCTCGTACGAACTTTACTTGATATAAACTATAACGTTATTCCACTTAATCCATTCCTGGATATACGATTGTAGCTTGATTCATCCGATTTTAAAGGGCTACCCGACATTTTTGAGGATATTGAGATTAACCGTTTCCTTAATCCACATCAACTTATCCTCAATATTCGTGTCCTCAAAAGTTGCAAACTTAACTTTTAAATTAATTGGTGTCCGCAGAAATTTGTCCGCAAATTTCACAATTTAAAATTTTCATTTTTTAAAGATTATATGGTTCTTATGCAGCATTAGAAAATACAAATCATTTCTATCGAGCCTTGAGGCTTTTAACTGGTCCAGGCACTATAAGATTATACATGCTAAGAGATATTACTCGATCTCAATTAATTCGCCTATTTTCTACAAGAATAACAGACATTAGATTGTGTAGATTTTGTTGTACTGTAACGGTAATTTGTAGAATTTTGGAAAAATATAAATTTTAATTTTTGGATAGAATGGATTTATTGAAAAGAAGGGCCATACAGGAAGAGGTGTTTTAGCTATGCATTCATTCACAATTCTTGATTTTATTGAAGTATGCAGTTGATTTTTAATCATAAGGTTTAGGCTAGTCTCCGACCTATGGGTTTTTTCTGTACCGATAGTCCGGAAACGAGAATTCCAAAAAGCTCATCTATACTGTTCCGATATCATTAGTGCAGGAAGAAACAGAACTTTAGTGTTTGTTTCCTTGTAGGCTCTCTTTAAGAATGAGATCTCGGCATAATAGAGGTTCCTAATCATCAGATATCGGGATTTTAATAAACATTGGCTGGGAAGGAGGAGCAAATACTTGAAGAAAACATGTGGGATATGACTGATCAAGAATTCCATTTTCAATTTTTCACTGTTTAAAGATAACCAGGACCCGACCAGGAGATGGTACCAGATCCCGTTCCTTTTAATATCCATGCATAAGCCTATTTTTAAAATAATCTGTAAATTTAAGGATCGGCGGAGGAACAATTATTTAATAAAAATTAGAAATCCTTGGTCTAGAACAACAACACAAACCAATACTTCAAAATCAACAGAAAAAAATTCTCCAAAATGGGAATACGTTTCCCCAAGATTTCGAGGAATTATACAAAAAATTGAGAATGGTTCCTTCTTATTGGGAATAGATTCATTCCATTCATTTTTTGATTATATTGAATGGTGGCAGAAGGAAGAGGATGAAGTTGAGGAAGAAAATAAAAAGAAGAAAGAAGAAAAATTAATTCAACAACAACCCCCACCTCCATACGAAACTACAACTTTATTAAAAGTTGAAGTTTAGAAGCTTTAATAAAAATATTAAAAAAAAATAAAACAAGAGATATATAAATGCCCAGATGTTTTAAAAGGAAAATAAAAGATGCTCATCACTTAAAAATATTTTTTTGAAGAAAGATTTACTATATTTATTTATTTTGATTTGTGTAAATACATATTTTTGATTTAATTTTTAATTTGCATTAAAGCTTAAAGTATAAGAAAAATAAAAAATATATGAGAATATTTTATGTCTATTAGCTATCCTAGATTTCCAAAGGTTGAGATTAACAGTTTATCCAAATTAGAAAATAATATTGTCGGTTGTAGGTGAAGGATGAGTAGATTACATATTTAAATAGGACAAAAACGACGTTGATCATGAACAAGCCTTGACTGACCAGTATCTTACCATTGAGTTCGAATAGAAGAAAGAAATGACCAATGATATGTAGATGTGATATAAAAATTGAAAGACAGTGTGCAGTTCGCGGGCAGGGTTGCTTCGGTGATTTATTTAAATATAAATCCGGACCCTAGAGATGACTAACTGGTCTGGTATGATCCGACTAGATTGATGTTGAACATATACAATCAGCTGCCTTTTCTTAAAGATCGATCCTTGTTTCTTAACCCCTAATAGAAGAGATTAACTTTATTTGAGTTTATTTAATATTTTTCTAAAATTTTGAAAAAATCCTAGTTCAGTCCGTATTCTTTTTTCTTCTTAAAAATAAAATTAGATTTCTAAATATAACAAAAAATAGCCTTCTCTCAGATAGAGCTAATACAGTAATTTATATCAGCAATTAGTCAAAAGTGGTATGATGCTCCTCATTGAGAAGGACTATACACCAATAAATAGGCAAGAACTCTACCAACTTAACCACAAAGGTAAACACTAACGTTCAAGTGTAAATTAATATGTAGTGAGTGTATTAATTTGAATCAAAAAAGATAAAATGCTTAATGAAAATTTTAGGTATTGCTTCACAATTATAGATTCACAAAATTTGGTACTATCTCATTATACCACCACATGTCCGCAAATGTTTGTACGCAAAATTTTCTAACGCACGTTCCAAATATAACACGCTCTTACCAAGAATTTCTATCAAAAAATTTTTACTTAGATTTGAAAACCAAAAACAAATTTATTTAACCATTTAGAACAAAATGAATAATGTTAAGACTTTATGAAATTAATATTTTTTCAATATTTACATTAGAGACCGGCAAAATCGCACTTCCGGGATCCCGAGTCGGGATTTTTTTTCCTAACCGATGCCGGGACGGGATCCCGAGGGAGTAATCCCGAAAAAATCCCGAATTTCAAAAATCCCGAAAATAATTACCCGGGATCCCGACCGGGATTCGGGATTTTTTTTCAAAATAAAAAATTTAAACTTTTTATGAATAAAGTGCATAAAATACTGGAATTTATACTAAGTAAATAAAATTAAATTTGTAAAAATATCAATAATTTTTTATAATTGGATTGTCCTCCTCCTTTAATTCCCTCTATAATGGATTTAGAGGGATATCGGTGGATTAATCACTAAGTCCCTTGATAAAATCCCACTATGTATTAATATTCCTTCACTTTACTCCAATAATAACTCAAAACGTATCCGTCTTCAGCGCCGCAGGCTAAAATTTTTAAAATTTTGGATGACCCTTAAGCCAAAAATCTTCCTTTTTTGCGCCGCAGGCGAAAATTTTGAGAATTTTGGAGTTGCTTAAGCCAGATTTCTTCCCTTTTCAGCGCCGCAGGCGAAAATTTTGAAAATTATAAAAATCCCGAAAATTATAAAAAATATCCGGGATCCCGAGTCGGGATTTTATTTTTTGACCGATGCCGGGACGGGATCCCGAGGGAGAAATCCCGGAAAAATCCCGGATCCCGAATGATCCCGAAAATGAAAAAAATCCGGGATTTCGGGAGCGGGATCCCGGAAAATCCCGTCGGGATCCCGTCCCGCGCCGGTCTCTAATTTACATCAATATTATTGGCATCAATTTTGAATATTACTTTCGGATTATAAATGTTTGTAACAGTAAGTGTTGTAGTATTATCAGTTTCATAAGCCATTTGTTTCTTTTTAATATTATATGGGATAAGATCAACCTCAATCAAGGAGATTATATTTGAACAGTTTTTTGATGTTTCAATATGCTAAATATTTGAAATTATTTTCTGACTTAAATAAAAGTAAAAATATAATTAACAACACGGCTGTGCACTAAATTTTCGCGTGACCTACCAAATGCCAAACCTGTTTTTGTCCAATTTTCGGGGTTCTGTATCTCGGTCCATGATGTTGGTGTCATTCGACACAGCTCGACGAGTTCTATAATCTGATAACAGACTAACCATTTTTTAATGTTTTGAGGAAGGAAAAGGAGGGGTCATACCAAATTCAATTTTACCTCGCTTTTAATTACCTCTATAATCAAATCGCTCAATGGAAGCTTGTCTCGAATTCTAATCCAAATACTTTTAATAGTTCTGCCTCCATTAAGTAACAATTTAATTAAGTTATTAATGCATTTTTGTTTTTTGCCGAATGATGCAAAATTTATTCTCAAGATGTCATTAATAATTAAATGTTCCAAATTAAATTTTAATACATTGTTGATATTATGGTTGCAATAGGTTAATAAGCAACGATTTGAGCGAAATTGAAGAGGAATATTTTCTTCATTTTTAAAAAGTAATTCAATCATTTCTGGATTGAAAATATAATATTTAAAGACCCTATCTGAAAAAGAGGGCGGTTTGATTTTTTTCATCATTTTTTTCCAACCTTAATTTATAAATAATGGTCAGTCTTTTCTTCCTCGTTCAATTCCACTCTTCTTACTTGTGGCATATTCAATTGAGAAGACTGAAAAGACACATACACTACAGACAAAACACGGACGGACAAAACACGGCCGAGCACTACAACACGGACGAGCACGGCCGAGCACGGACAGGCAAAACACGGACGAACAGACGAGCACGGATAGACAAACAAGTGTGTGTCAGGGGTGCAGCGAATTGAATTTTGAAAGGCGAGAACGAGAAAACGAGAAGCGAGAATGAAAATTAAAAAGCGAGAGCGAGAAGCGAGAGGCGAGACTACCAAAAAAGGCGAGAAAAAGCGAGAAGCGAGAGGCGAGAAGCGAGAATTTTAAAAAAAATTGTAAAAATTTTATTTGCCTAAATTAAATAGTATATTTTTATAAATCATACTTATAATCGTATATTTTTAAATTATTATGAAGAAAAAGCAATTTTTCGACATTATCAGGCAACAATCTTGTGCGTAAATTACTTACAACCAATCCTGCAGTTGAGAAAAGCCTAATTAAAAATTTAAAGGATTAAAATAAAATTTGTTCTCAATAAACCTTTCACTCTCCGATGATGTAGCTGGTGCTGAGAAATAACGATGAGACAATTTTGTCAGTAACGGCCATTTTATTGAATTTTCGCCAGACCAGTATTTAAATGGATCATCAGTTATTTGCAGCCTTTTTGAATGTAAATACTCGTTTACTTCAACCTCTGCTTTTTGATGTGCATTAAGCTCAGCAGGAGACGGCAATTGAGTATTTAGCATATTCTCCATTTCATTATCTCTTTCGTACTCATTAAATAAATCAGCAACTGCACAAGTTTTAGTTGAACTCGAATTGCTTTGATCGGAAACTCTTGCCTAAAATTAGGTATTAGAGTGTGAAATAATTCCAAATCTTTGACATCTCATTTATTTATTCCTTGAAAATAAAAATTAGAAAAATAAAGGGATAAAAAATTCTCGCTTAATTCTCGTTTTTTTGAGAAAAAGCGAGAGCGAGAAGCGAGAGGCGAGACTGCCCAAAAAGGCGAGAAAAAGCGAGAAGCGAGAGGCGAGAAGCGAGACGAGCTGCACCCCTGCTATCCACCTGACACATCTGACCTTTTCACCTGACATCCACGCGATTTATCCGTCTGATTTATCTAGGGGTGTTTCAAGTAGGCCAATTTAGGTTTTGTGTCTACTTAGGACAAGAAGTTTCAATTTAGAACTTTTCCTACACACTAAGGATAAAGAAAGGAAATCTTATTTTTAATATACCGGTATTCATAAATCCAGAGCTTCTTTGTTGAAAACTTGGATTGTTTATATGACTCGGATTATATGTGATTTGGTTGGTTGGTTTGATCAAATTTTGTTGCGGATTATTGTTCGATGCTTTGCTTGAGTAAAGGCCAGAATTTTGTGACGGAGAAATTTGATTTCCAACTTTTAAAACTGCATCGTGAGTCTGATTGTTTGAAGGGAACTCATTAAAATTTTTCAGTCCCTTCTCTGTCTCTGTCATATTACTTAACCGCATAAGATGATGAATCGCCGGACCATCTTAAATAAAATCAAATTAATAGACGAATCTAAAAATATATGTCAAATAAAGCCATTTATTTGTCTCTTTTGAAAAAATTCCAAATTTATGAGATTTATGCGGATAAAGAGGATATTGTCGTATATGTCAAATCAGGGCCCGTACTATAAGAACGTGGTTTGTGGTTATTTAACCGGTTACCGGAGGTACCTTTGCTACTATAAGAAAAACCTCTGGTTTTTGGTCAAATGACCAGGTCATTTAACCAGGTCATTTGCCCTTTGGTTAACCCGTACTATATGAAAAGCACTTTTTGGTCATTTAACCCCTACCGAGTGGTAAATCTCAGACCCTGCTCTATAGCAGGGTTAGCAAAAATTCCGAAGTCTATAACTCGGTTCGAAAAAATAGTAAAATTAAAAAATTTTAAATTTAAATTCTTTAGAGTATGTTCAATACCCTATAAAAATTTCAGAATTTTTAGATAATTATTTCTTGAGTTATAAGTAAAACCGCAAGGTACCCCTTTTTTAGCCAATTTTAGCGTTTAAAAGGGTGGTAGGCTTTTTAAAAATTCTATAACTTTAAGGAAAATTGAGAAATTTTTAAATTTCTCAATTTATATATAGGGAATTATCTCCTCTATCTTATGGTGTAAAATTTAAGTTTTTATCTTTCTGAAATTTTTTTGACCCAACTCCCTTGAGTAGTTTCGTTAAGAATTTCATAATTCAATCAAAGAGAGACCATAAAAATTCATTCAGTTTTTACTTTTTTATTTAGTCAGATAATTATCCTTTATTTTGATCTTGTCTTTTCAAGTCAAAATACAGGCAAATAATTTTTTATTTTTAGTCGGTACTATAAGAACTTGGTTCGTGGTAAGCAAGAAGAAAAAATACCAAGCCTCTTATAGTACCAAATTAGCTCTCTGTATGGGTTAAATGACCTGGGCAAATGACCAGATTCTTATAGTACCAAATCTACGACTCGTTCTTATAGTACGGGCCCAGGATCTGGCCAAATAACTTTTCCACGTTAAATTTTTGTCACATAACCTTTTGCATTAGCTGAAGGAGAAATAGCTAGCACAGGGGATTATTTTTCGAATTTTGGTCTAATGGATTTAAAAATAAATTCCTTTTCAGGAAATTAGTGAACTAGGTCGGCAGTAGTGACCGGCACCGGACCGGACTTCGGCCGGATTTGCCGGAGTCCGGGTCCCAAATCCGGGTTTTTTTGCGATCTCCGGATTTTTTCCGGACTGGATAAATCCAGAAAAATCCGGCCGGATCCGGTCCGGCATGAGTGTGAAATTCAAAATCCGGTTTCCGGGCCCGGAAAAATTATTTTGCCGGTCACTAGTCGGCAGTATATTAATAAATTAATCATTTATTTAATTCAAATTACCGATAATATTATTCCGTATCATGTGTTTATCTTTATATATAACTTTGCTTCTAACTTTATGAATTTTAGTATCATGTTTTTTTCTTTGAATATTTTTCCCATTTTCTTTCACACAATTTACAAAATCAAAAATTAGAATTTTTAAAAGAGAAATTTGTCATTCAAAAGAGAAATTTGTCATTCCCCAGAAATTTGTCATTCAATTAGAGAGGTGTCATTCAATTAGAGAGAATTTCAAAAGAGAAATTTGTCATTCCCCAGAAATTTGTCATTCAATTAGAGAGGTCATTCAAATAGAGCGGGTCATTCTATTTTTCGATAATAAATTATTTCAAAGTTTATCAACAATTTGTAAAAAGTAAATTTATTGAAATTCTTCCATTAAAATTTTTAATAAAATACCTAATAATACCTGTAAATACTCGTTAAATACCTGTAAATACCTGTAAATACTCGTTTACTTCAACCTCTGCTCTTTGATGTGCATTAAGCTCAGAAGGAGACGGCAATTGAGTATTTAGCATATTCTCCATTTCATTATCTCTTTCGTACTCATTAAATAAATCAGCAACTGCACAAGTTTTAGTTGAACTCGAATTGCTTTGATCGGAAACTCTTGCCTAAAATTAGGTATTAGAGTGTGAAATAATTCCAAATCTTTGACATCTCATTTATTTATTCCTTGAAAATAAAAATTAGAAAAATAAAGGGATAAAAAATTCTCGCTTAATTCTCGTTTTTTTGAGAAAAAGCGAGAGCGAGAAGCGAGAGGCGAGACTGCCCAAAAAGGCGAGAAAAAGCGAGAAGCGAGAGGCGAGAAGCGAGACGAGCTGCACCCCTGCTATCCACCTGACACATCTGACCTTTTCACCTGACATCCACGCGATTTATCCGTCTGATTTATCTAGGGGTGTTTCAAGTAGGCCAATTTAGGTTTTGTGTCTACTTAGGACAAGAAGTTTCAATTTAGAACTTTTCCTACACACTAAGGATAAAGAAAGGAAATCTTATTTTTAATATACCGGTATTCATAAATCCAGAGCTTCTTTGTTGAAAACTTGGATTGTTTATATGACTCGGATTATATGTGATTTGGTTGGTTGGTTTGATCAAATTTTGTTGCGGATTATTGTTCGATGCTTTGCTTGAGTAAAGGCCAGAATTTTGTGACGGAGAAATTTGATTTCCAACTTTTAAAACTGCATCGTGAGTCTGATTGTTTGAAGGGAACTCATTAAAATTTTTCAGTCCCTTCTCTGTCTCTGTCATATTACTTAACCGCATAAGATGATGAATCGCCGGACCATCTTAAATAAAATCAAATTAATAGACGAATCTAAAAATATATGTCAAATAAAGCCATTTATTTGTCTCTTTTGAAAAAATTCCAAATTTATGAGATTTATGCGGATAAAGAGGATATTGTCGTATATGTCAAATCAGGATCTGGCCAAATAACTTTTCCACGTTAAATTTTTGTCACATAACCTTTTGCATTAGCTGAAGGAGAAATAGCTAGCACAGGGGATTATTTTTCGAATTTTGGTCTAATGGATTTAAAAATAAATTCCTTTTCAGGAAATTAGTGAACTAGGTCGGCAGTAGTGACCGGCACCGGACCGGACTTCGGCCGGATTTGCCGGAGTCCGGGTCCCAAATCCGGGTTTTTTTGCGATCTCCGGATTTTTTCCGGATTGGATAAATCCAGAAAAATCCGGCCGGATCCGGTCCGGCATGAGTGTGAAATTCAAAATCCGGTTTCCGGGCCCGGAAAAATTATTTTGCCGGTCACTAGTCGGCAGTATATTAATAAATTAATCATTTATTTAATTCAAATTACCGATAATATTATTCCGTATCATGTGTTTATCTTTATATATAACTTTGCTTCTAACTTTATGAATTTTAGTATCATGTTTTTTTCTTTGAATATTTTTCCCATTTTCTTTCACACAATTTACAAAATCAAAAATTAGAATTTTTAAAAGAATAAATCGAAAAAACAAAATAAAATTCATTTCTTAAAAAATAATTTTTATTTTAGTAAGTCTATCAAATAGGGTTAGAATATTCGAAAGTTTGGAATATTCGAAAAACAACCAGAATTTTATGAAAACGCAATTTTAAGTTGTCTTATTAGGTATTTTATTAAAAATTTTAATGGAAGAATTTCAATAAATTTACTTTTTACAAATTGTTGATAAACTTGAAATAATTTATTATCGAAAAATAGAATGACCCGCTCTATTTGAATGACCTCTCTAATTGAATGACAAATTTCTGGGGTATTGAAAAATAGAATGACTGTCATTCAATTAGAATAAATACGGTATTTACTTTTATTTATATGATATTTTAATGAAAATTTTCTACCAGAAACTTGTTAATTAGAAGGAAATTTGTCTGTAATAAATAATGTTTTACCCATCCCCGTCCCTCCTCCCCCCGCGGCGCTGTCTCAACGAATAAGTAAATAAATACACAGGGATTTTTTATAGACCTAATATATTTTTTCTACGAAAATTTTGTTAAAAAATTTTTAATTAGAAGAAAATTTGTTTATCGTTAAATGTTTTAGAGAAAAATCCCTAAACGCTAATTTTTAATTTTCATTTAATAAAATATTAATAAAAATTTTAAATTAAATGCCAGACAAGAATTAATAAATAAAAAAAATTTTTTAAATGTAAAGGCATCCTCTCTAAAGCATCCTCTTTACATCCCCCCCCTAACCATTGTCTAAATTTATCAATTTCACGTGTTATTGATAGGAGGAAGAGAAAGCAAGTAATATTGTAATTGACAAATGTAATTGAGAAATTAAGAGTCTAATAATAGAGTCTAATGAAAACTAACAATGTTTTTGACAACAAGACTGTAAATTAAATACTTGGAGGTTAATAGTGTTCTTGAAGTTTGAATTGATACAATAACTTTAGTTTTTGAAAAAGGGAAGTTTGGGCTACTATATTATCGAAACCAACTTTACTGTCGAAACTATCGGAACCATATAACTCGTTAAAGAAGACTGAGAATGTTTAAGTGTTATTCCCGGCATGTTTGATTTAGACAATAGCAACTCCATCGTAAATTTTCCTTTGTTTGAAAATTAGAGATACAAGTGAACTTTGTCGGAACTAGGGATAGGCGAAATATACAATTGAAAAAAACGCATTACTAGGCCATAAAACAACGCAAAAAAACAAGAGACGCAAAAAATAGACAGAATAATTTAAATTAATCCCCCTTGTGAAATCAAAATTTAAATTTAAAATTTTGTAAATAAATAGAGTTGTAAAACATGTGAATTAAATAATTTCAAAAGCGACGCGACATGGTTGCGTTATAAATTTTTCCGGCGGAAATAATAATAGATATCTAGCAAAATATTTATTATAAAATATTTATTTACTGCACTTTGTAAAAGGACAAAGCTAAAAAAATTGTTAATTAGGCAAACGGAAGGAGGACAAATGAGTGATTAAAAAGTAGTTGAAATTAAAAATGTGGTTCCTCATTCCCAGCGTCTGAATCTGACTAATGAAGTCTATGTCGAGTTCTCAATTTTGTTTGGGGCAAAGTAAGACTCTTAACTATGATATGGAAATTATATTTATTTAAAGTTTTTGCCGAAAATGATAAAATAAGATGATAGATATTTATAATTATAGTTATTGGATATCACCGTTTTGAGCATCGGTTTTAGACCAGTTATCTCTTCTTGCCAGTTATCTCTTCTTGCCCAAACTATCTTTAAAATATGTTTTGCTATATATTCAAATATTTTGTTAACTTATCTCTCCCTCTGCTAAGTTAGCTAAGTTAGCAGAGGGAGAGATAAGTTAACGAGTTATTTGAATATAAAGGAAAACATATTTAAGAGATAGTTTGGACACAAACAGATAACTGGCCGGAACCGAAAATCTAAAACCGATGATAAAACGGTGATATCCAATAAACGGAGGCAGTTGTTAATGTCATGTTGTGTCCAACTCGAGTTATTACCATTGTAATATGGAGAAATGTTTATTGAAAGGATTTTTGACTAACTGATAAAAGTTTTAATCAAAGCGATAAAAAGGCATTGAATTGCTTAAAATAGTCAATAAATCTACTCGGATATTGAATAGTCTGGCGCTCTCAATACCTATACACAAGCCTCTAGACAATAGACAAGGCTCTAGACAATAGACAAGGCTCTAGACAATGTAGCTTCGCTCTCGGCGACCTTAGCCAAGCGGCGAGAATTTTTGATAGAGATAAATAAGTTGTTTTTATTTTAAAAGTTAAACTTAGAATATACATATGATAAATGATAAGCTCTTTATGAGATAATATAATAAATAAATACAATATTTCTTATGAAGATCAACCGAATATCTAAAAATTACACGTTTTCTGTTTTATTTTCAATTTTTGTTTCATTACTTGCTGTTTCGTTCCTTTTAATAATTAATTTAGTTAATACATCAATTCCCTTATGTATCTGTTCTAAACGAAGTTCCATAGCATTTACTCGTTCAGTTAATCGTTGTTGGGATTGCCCAACTCCTCTAACCATTTCTGTTGCATTTTGGCTTATCTTTGAGAATTTTTAAAACTACTTAGGCAAGTTTATTTTAAATTACTTTAGCTACATCATCCAGAGATACACCATTTTCCTCTTGTAATACTCGCTGTTCTTTCCTTAGCCTTCTCAAAGTGCATATAGCGGCACTTAAACGTCTTTGGTGTTGAATTACTTTATCCTAAATTGAAACTATGAGGATGACTGATAAGTAAATAAAATTGAAAGTGAGATGGATACGAACCTAAATTTCCTCAGGGTCAAAATTAAGGCATTAGACAAGATGCCTCAAAGTCCCTTTCGACTATAATATGGAAAGAGTGGATCCGATACTTAACTGGAATTTTAAGGGGTAATAGGGGTAATTAAGGGTAATTAGGGGGTAATTATGGGGTAATACTAGGGGAAGTAAGAGCCATGAATATTAACTATTAACCCCAGCTGGTCTATGATACGGCTAATATCCTGAGATGTTTTAAAAACAAATTTTATGTAATTACTTGATCAGCCATACTTTTAATTTTGTACAAAAACCAACACTCTTTTAACACCTGTGCTGCAGTTATTTTTAACTAAATTTATAGCAGATTTAAAAATTTATTTTTAAACTTCTTACGCTTCTAGCATGTTTAGTTCTAGCCATAAAATTGTGTACACGCTCCTCTGCGTGACTTAAGGAAATTTTTTGTGAAATAACGGCAACAATCATACTGGCTACACAAACACCGATAACCCCAGTCAAAATAGCCATTAGTCTTCCACAAACAGTTATAGGATAAACATCCCCTGTGATAAATATGGAGGGGGTAATTAAAAAATTTATTAACGAGTACCATATCCAATAGTTAAAAAGGTAACACACATTAACCACAAAGCATTATAATAGCTCCTCAAATTTTCATCTCCAAAATTACTAAAAATATTTAAATTAGGGAAAATTTTTTTTGTGATCCTACCCTTCGCAAAGTCGAAGAATATACCCGCCAATTAACCAGAAAACTAGCTGTCAAAATTTATTTAAATTAATAATTAATATTTATTTTAAATAGACGACTTACTACAAATATTGCTAGTGCCAACCCTTAAAATTTAATTTATTTCAAACTCTATTTTAAAATTAAAATATAGCGGAAACTCGTTATAAGTAAGATACCCATAATACGAGATAACCCTTAATGTAGGGTACATTATTTAGGTTGGACGGGCAATGAGTAAGGGTAACCCTCACAAAATAGGAGTAACCCTGACAGCTTAAATAAATCTTGTACTTATAACGAGGCCCGATTTTATAAAAGTACCTGGATAAAGATAAAGTGTTCTCTTCAGAATAAATTTTGTGTCCGTCTTTACTCTATTCATTCCAGCAATTGACTTTGCAGCGACATCATATGATAGTCGTGAATGTAAATGTAAGCATCTAGTTACCCAATAAAGCCTTAAAAACATTAATGAACTTAAAAAAGCATCGATGGTAGGCCATCCCAAACCAGGCAATGGACAAATTGAACAAACAATGAGCTGCCAAATAAATTAATTTTATTAAAAATTTAAAAAAATGAACTGTGATATCGTTATACTCAATTAGTTTTCAGTAGAGTTCGAAATTTAATCCCAGTTTCGGGATTTCACAAATTTTTATCCGGACCGGATTTTCCGGATAAAATCCCGAAAATCCGTAAATTCAGATTTTTATCAAAATAACCGGATCGGGACTACCGAATCCCGAAAATCCGCTTCGGGATCAGGCCAGGTTCGAACTCTAATTTTTGGATTTTCTTGGAAAATATTAGTGCTTGTAAAGTTTTGGAAAGAGGGGTTATCGAGAAATGAGATTTTTCGAGAGATCGATCATAATTCTCATACGACCCTCCATTTAACATTTTAGAAATAAGTTTCTTTAATTTACCTCAAGAATTATTTTCATTTTAACATGCTGTGTTAACACAGTTTGCCAATTAGGTATACTATTCTGATACATATAAGCAGTGCTTCGAAGCTCGTACCAAAATTCGTACTCGTACCTCGTACTCGTACTCGTACCTGGTACGAAGTACGAGTACGAGTACGAGCAAAAAATTTGGGCAGGTACGAAGTACGAGTACGAGTACGAGGCCAAAAAAAGTGAAAAGTACGAGGTACGAGGCCTAAGTACGAGCTCGTACTTCTCGTACTTGGTGTTAATAGGAAAATTGAAAGAAATATATTTAATTCCTTTCATTCGCCATTATAGGAGCGAGTGGTCGAGTGGTGAAGGTGCTTGGCTGCACCAAAGTCTGTAGTGATTTAATATCTGGTTCGCTTCCTATTCACGGGCCAAAGAATTTTAATATTTTTTTCATAAATAACTTATTTTATAAGTTCAATTTTGTTTTAAAAATTATTCTATTTTTACATGGAGTAATTAATAGATTTTGACCCTCTAAAATTCTTAAAATATTTTTACTTTGAACAATAAAAAGTGAATTTTTTCGCCTACGGCCTTCGGAAATTTTCAAAATTTTCGCCTGCGGCGCTGAAAAAATAAGAAAGTTGGCTTATTAGCTTCCAAATTCTAAAATTTTCGCCTTCGGCGGTGAAAAATGGAAGAAATCTGGCTTCATGGCCTTCAAAATTTTTCAAAATTTTCGCCTGCAGCGCAAAAAATAGAAATCTGACATAAGGACATCCAAAACCTCAAAATTTTTGAAAAAAAGGGATTTGAGATTAAGAGGGATATCAGGTGATTAAAGTGTGAAAAGTTCGGTGGAGAAGATAAAAAGTTCCATGTAAGAAGGTGAAAAATGGATGCAGAAATGTCAGATTTTGGCTAGCCCGACCAATCTTGGAGACAATATTTCTCCTCGCACTCCAAAATGCTCAAAAATTTTGCCTACGGCGCAGAAAATGGATTATATTGGAGGATTTATAGTTTCAAAGCCTTCTAAGATTCAAAAATTATCACATACTGCGCTTAAAATTTAAAAATAGATGACCTAGGCTCCAAAAATCATAAAAATTTTCGATTTTTTGCTTTTTTCTCAAGTACGAGTAAGTACGAGGTACTAGTACGAGGTACGAGGCCAAAAATAGAGGTGGTACGAGGTACGAGTACGAGTACGACGCCTAAAATAAGGGTGGTACGAGGTACGAGTACGAGTACGAGGCCAAAAAAAGAGGTGGTACGAAGTACGAGTACGAGTACGAGCAAATTTGAAATTTCGAAGCACTGCATATAAGTCTAAAAATTATTTTAAATAATTAAAATTCTAATTTATCTGCCTTAATATCTATCCAATGAAAGTTTAACGTAGCCAAAAGTAAAGCAAAAGTGCTAATAATTAAAGCAATCTTTGCTGTCTTTTCACAAATTTTAAAATTTAAATTAGCACATTCGTGAGCAATAATCATTAATGAAATCCCTATAAGCGCCAATCCGAGTGCCAAATCGCCAGCAAGTCTTCTCTGACACATTAAACGACGACTGGAATGGAAACCGTTGCCGTTCTTTTCAATAACACTGAAAGGGGGAATTTTTTAGAAAATTTTGAAATTTTTTGAAAAATTTCTGATTTTTTTGAAATTTTAAAATTTTTGAAAAATTTAAAAATTTTTGAAAAATTTTTTAAATTTTTTTGAAATTTTTTGAAATAAAAAAAATTTTTTGAGAACACAAAAAAATATTTTTTCTTCAACTAAATTAATTTCTCTCCATTAAATCTACCCAATACTAAAGTGACGACTGAGCCGCCATGTTGCTAATGGAAGAGATGAAAGACGGCGACGACATCTGACTCTCACAGAATTTTGGGGTGATGAAAGCATCTCCACTGTAGATAGCATTTTAAGGATATTATTGTCTTTTTTGGGGTTTTTCTCACACTTAAATGGATTTACTAAAAGAGAATATTTTTAAATAAATTATGGAGATGAAAGAAAATAAAAAATAAACAAAAAGAATTAAGGCAAGAAGAGTTTTACATACATGTATTTTATTAATTTCTATTTATTTATTTATGTTACCCCCAAGACTCGAGACTCGATACTTGCCCTTTTCATCAAGTCCCGACCCCGACCATATTTCCCATAACTGTTTATGTTTATTTTATAATTATTCTTTCCCATCTTATCCTTCCTCTAAATCTATATTTTGTATACTTATTGTTCACCTTCTTCCGTTCCCAACATTAATCACAATTACATTTATCCTTTTGTCAACAACTTTATACACTTCCTCCCATCTTTCCCAGACGCATTTTGCCCTATCAACTTTGTATCAACCCACTTTCCCCTCTATTTAACCACTTAACTATATCCTCATCTTCAGTTCAGTCTGAAGGTGCCTGGACCGAGAAGGTCCAGCGCATAACTTTTATTCATGTATTTTATCAAAAACACAAATAATCAGAATTAAAGTTTATTTAGGTAATTTATTCTGAAATACATTTAAACTTGAAATTAAAATTAAACTTGAATTATAATTTCTGATTTTATTAAATCTGAAATCTGAAATAGTTAAACTTTAAATCAGAACTGGAGTGAAAATAAACTTGAAATAAACTTTAATTCTGACTAAATAAAAACCAGAATTAATAATTCAAGTTTATTTATCAGAATTCTGTATTTCATTACAAAATACATGAAAATACATTTTTTAAATCAGAAAATATTTTGCCTATATTTTATTAAAAAATACAAGCTAAAGAAATACAAGCAATATAAAAGATTAAAAAATAAGGCTTTTTTGGTCTCGCATAAAAAGCATCTAAAAATTAAGAAAGCGTGAAAAATGAAAAGAAAAATAGGAAAAAAAAATATTTTCTCAGAACATTTATTTTTCATGCTGTGCCTCTGTCAGAATTATTTATCAAATACTAGAAATTTAAATGAACGGAAAATTGGATTAAAATATATTGGAATGAAGGAAAATTGGCAATAAATTATTTAAATTTGTTAAAGAAATTTTTTAATTAATTAATAAAAAATAAATAATAAAAAAATAAGTAAAATTGTAATAATTTTAAAATTTAAATGAAAATAAATTTCAAAAGAGAAACAATATTTTAAATAAATTCCGTTGGGAAAATGTAACAAAAAAGGCTATTATCATTTAAGGTATTATGAAGAGTATAATATTATAATAGGAAATATATTCTGAAATAAAATAATTCATTTAATATTTTGTCAGAATTTAAGTCTACATATTTAGGAAAAATCAGAATTTTAGTTAGAAAAAGTTTATTTTAAAATCAGAGTTATACTTTTATTAAATCAATTTATTTTCAGAGTTATACTTTTATTAAATCAGAATTAAGCTTTATTTTATATTTCAAGTTTATTTAGAATAAACTTTTAATCAGAATTAAATTTATTCTGTCAGAATAATGTTTATTTAAAATCAGAATTAAACATTTTTTTAAATCAGAATTAAATTATTATGTATATCAAAATTCTGGTTTATTTTATTCTGAAATAAATACAACTAAATTTACTAAATAAATTTTAATTAATTAAGAACAAATAAAAAAAGAATCAAATACAGAAATATTTTAAAAATACAAAATTCCAATAGTAGTATATACTCCAGTTTTAAAACACTTTTTGAAAATTTTTCCAAAAAGTGTTTTAAAACCGGAGTATGAAATTTCAGCTAATATTTAAAAACAGCGTATACCCTATGATCGTTTTTTGTATTTTCCTAAGTTTTTTTAAAATAATTACACACAAAGATAATTAAAGAAAATAAAATTTCACTCTATTCAAAAAAATTTTCCAGTTTTTCTTTGTTAATACTTGTGCGTAGAAAAATAATTGTTATTTTCTATTATTGAGAAAAAGTTTCACTACACTTAAAGTAAAAATGAGCCTGCAAATATTTCCTCTAGACCAAAAACAGAGTTAAAATCTTAATTTTTTGCACGCAAGTATAATTTAAAAAAACAATTCAACAATTAAAATTGCACATTTCGCATTGTAATTTCAAAAAACAATTTTTTGGATAGTAGCGCGAAAATAATTGCTTTTCTCTCTCTATTTTGCAAAAAATGAAAACAATTAAAATATCAACAAAATTTTTTCTTATTTTCTTCAATAAATTTAATTTTTCATCTTTTAAAAATTGAGTGGGTTGATATAATTTGCGAGACTAATGATTTTGGGAAGTTTGATATTTAAATTATACTAAGATTGCTATACACACTAAGCCTATACTAATAATTTAATATATTTCAAAAAAACATTTTTCAGTCTTATATTTATCAATTTTTTCTTCTGAAACACTTCCACACAAAATTATTTCTCAAAATATATATCACTTCTGTTTTTAAAATATAATTATTCAGTGGGAAAGCAATTATAGAAATTGCAATTTTTTACTTAAATTTATTTTTAAAAAAGCGCAAAAGAATGATGCGCAAACCAATTATCTAGAAAAAAGAAAAAATTCTTTTTTATAAAAATTTTTATATTTTTTCTAATTTTCTTTGTACAACAAACAAGAAAATTTTATGTAAAACTAAAATAATTATTTATATCAAAAAATAAAAAAATATTTTCCCCTGAAATAAATTACATACCGATGGATAAGGTTAAAAGTGGCTTAAAAGTATATAAAATGTAGGTATAAAGTTTACAGCAAGAGGTGTCAGAAATGTTACTACAGGGCTCTGTCTAGTCGCTTTTTTAGTCAATTTCGGATTTAACTAAAATTCTCAATGAATATAATACTCTACCCATAAGATAAACTATTTATCTAATTTAAATTTCAAAAAGATTAAGAAAAATTTTTAGCTATGTTTATCTATTGTGTCAAAAAAAGGAATTTGATTTTTTAGTTTTTTAATCTTTCACATTCTTTCCTAAAATACCTTCCCCCTGAAAATTATCCATATGAAATATTTGTCTATTATAAAGTAAAAAAGACAAGAAAAAAGATAATTGGCAACAATAATTATGTCTTACTTAAATTCTATTCAAAATAGGAACGCGCAAAGCAATTATCAAAAAATGATGTTTCTTTTTTTAACAATGAAACTATTTTTTACTGCGCAAAGCAATTACCAAAAAATAGTATTGTAAAGAAAGTTTTAGTGCGCGACGCAAGTATCCAAAAATTGATGTTTCATGTTTTACATGAAACAAACTTTTATTATCTAAAAAATATAAATTTTTGTTTTTTTTTAAATTTTATATATTTGCGAAATTTTATAAAAATGATTAGGAATGCTAAGTTAAATTCAAAATTATAAAATAGATATACATCGGTTTAAAAACATTTAAAATTTTTCAATGGGAGTTAAAAGTTGTAATTACACATACACTAGAGATTTCCAAGACTTTTGGTCTTGAGTCTTGACTTAAGACTTTTCTTGGGGTTTTCGGTCTAAGTCTTACGGTGAAATCTTGGAGGTCCAGGCTTGAGTCTTGGAAAATTTTAAATCTTGTAAGTATAATACACACGCATAATACAATCAATGAAAAAATTAGAAAAAGAATTAAAGAATTTTATAAACCAAACCTATAGGTTTATATTGTGATTTACTAAACATTTAAAAAATGAGGGGGTGAAACAAAGTTATATGAATGAAAAATTTAAGGAAAATTGATTTTTAATATTTTTTTGAGAGTTTATATTTTTATTATTTTTTTGAGATTTTATATTTTTATTATTTTTTTGAGATTTTTATAATTTTTATTATTTTTTTGTTTTATTTTATATTTTTATTTTTTGTATTTTATATTTTCTAATGTATATACACGGGTGGGGTTAGTTATTATTCTATATAGGAATTAGCTTCCGACCTAAGAACAATGTTAGTTTTGCTGATTCAATGACAAACGATTTGACAGCTATAACAATATCTGAGCATGTCTCTTTCACAAATGACCAAGCAGTAGAAAATGCACTTGGTTCGTGGTACACTACTGTAAATGTTGGTTTGTATATCTGTTTCCATTCTTTCTTTTTCTCATCGTAAATAAACCATACATGACCAGTCGGGGTCCAAGTTATATTTGTAAAATTTTGTTGAGGGGGCAAGTGTAACATATGATGGAAACTGCTCGGTTTGGGTGTTCTTCGAAATAAGGATACTTTAGCTTCCTCAACTTTCCATATTCTTCGATACTCACAGTACACATACCCAAAAATAAAAATAATTTTATTAAACATTTTTTATTAACAATAATAACGAATAATTATCACATATATATTTTCATAAATTTTCTGTTTGTTCTACAGCTTCTAATACATCTATACATTCAATTGGGTAGAAATATTGATGTCTTCTTCCTCCAGCAACACAAATAAGCGGTAATTGCGGATACGCAAGATCAATTCTGTGTCGAACATAGAAATATTGTCTTATTGTAACACGTAAGTATCCACGTAAAGCAAATATCTGATCAGCCCCCATCTTCGTTAACTTGCTCGGATATATTTCCATCTGTTGATGCTTTAGATGATTTGTAATTAGAGCTTTCTTTCTAGGTTCAGTAAAATTTCTTTGACCAATTCCTGAAATGGCAACATCATCATTAGTCATGTTTGTAAGAGTTTGCAAGTAATTGATATTTTCATTATATTTTTTTCGTATTTCGCGATGAAGTGATTCTGGGGCACATCCTCCATTAAAACGACACAGTATTTGAATAAGTGGTGTTAATTGAACTTGAGGTGAAGAACTTATAGGCTCTGTCATGTTGTCGCTAGTACGCATGGCAAACTGATTTGTGATGAATAAATATTGCTCTTATATACTAAGAGGGCCTTTAGCAAATCGAATACTAGTCATCCCATCCTTTCCTTTTTTACGGATATTTGTATGTAGTCTAAATAATACAGCCAGGACAAATAATAAACCCAAATCCAAAATATATGCCAAAACAAGCAGTATATCCTTGTTTGGAGATATAGCAGGACCAATAGAAAGCGCATGTCCTCCGTCAATTGCAAAACAAGCATTTACATTCGGAGGAAAAGGTCCGTGCAACGGAAAAAGGATATTACTGTCATTGTAAGATAATATCACACAAAAAAATGAAAATAATATTAAAATTGAAAATTTCATTTTAGTAATTAAATTAATATATTCACCTTTATCTTATATACGAAAGGTGTTGTATGAAACGTCTTAATAAAGCGTCACGGGCTTCTGAGGGAATTGAATGTAATTTTTGTAGTGTTGATGAAAAATTGTGCTTTGAACGCAATACAAGGAAATATATACAATAGTGGCCACAAGTATCTGATAGAGGGGATTGCAAAGGGAATTTATTTTGTTTTATTTTTGAAAAACTACCAAGCATAGATTGTCTCATGTCACAATTCGGTTCATCGGCAAAAGAGTCAAAGTATTCTACAGTACTTGGATTATCAGAATAACAAGCAACCCAATGTTCGCCAATTGTCCCTTTACGCATAGTATTTACGATAAAACAAAATGGCTTTCTCCATTCATTATCTGGGATATTGTCAGAAGAAAAGACACCAATAAACTTATTTTTTAGAGGTTTATATTTTTTAAGTATATTTTCGATTTGGAGAGAATTCATTTTAAACAGAACCATCAGTACTTAACACACGATCTGCATTTATGGACATTATCGCATCGAATTCGCCCATGATTATCATTTCATATCCCTCATCCTTTACAGGTTGATTGAATAAGCACCTGACTGTTGTTGTTCCTTGCCTAATGAGTTCCAGTCCATTAGTATCCTCAAGCGTTGAAGTCATAGGTATAACAAAGAAACAAGATGATTGTGAAAATTCTTTCATACCTATACTTAAAGTTCTTTGATCTGAATTTGGCCAAGCATCTAAGTCCATACCTACATACATATCAACAAAAGCACGTACAAAGCTGTCGTTGGAAAAATCAAAATCATAAGGAACAGCTGGAAACTGGAAGCCACCAAATTCTGCTGAAACAGTTCGCAAGTTCGCATGCTCAAAATTAAACGGAGATAACGCAGTATTTCCAGTATATGCAGGCGCGCTTACAAAACAAATCACTAAACGCCTCGGACACGTACTTGTGAATGCCGCATGTTTAATTTCCTGGCGACCTTTTCCAAGAAAAACACTCCGAATTTCAATCTTTCTATAGGCATATTTTGCAGGCGCCTGTTCTAAATGTCGGGCAATGGCATTATTTAATGACATACTTAAATCAACTTGTTTAACAAAAATTCTCATATCATGAAGTCGTAATCTGTATGTGTTTGTATTATTTAATAATTCTTCACCAGCTTTTTTACGATATTTTGGTGCATGAATAAGGAATTCATCGCTATTTCTGTAAAATGTCCAGAGTACATCACTATTAGGTATTAAAAGCTGATTTTGTCTGGCCATATCATAGTCCAAATGCGACAGTAATCTGCAAGTCTGACCTTTGGCAAATCTTGATGCCCGTGATTTAAACCCTGAACCTTCAAAATCGTTTTTGTCAGCTGCATCTTTATAATAAAGTGCAGCCTCATAGAGACCTTTGCTGACCTCACGATCTGCTCCAAGTTCATGAAGAAGTAGACATCTGTATGCATAATGTATTCCTGAGTCATAGCATTGAATACCATTAATAGAGAGAGTTAAACGACGAATCCAAGTTAAACCTAAATATTGAGCAACACACGTAAAACTATCACCTGCAAAATTCCCTGCCAAGTCTTTTACAACGGGGACCCATTCGCCGGTTGCATCAACTTTACGTTCAAGAGATAATACAAGACTCAGATATGTCTTACTCAAATCTAAATAGAGTGAGTCACCAAAATACCGGAAAATAAAAGGACCTGCAGATTGATTAAGTGCATTGAGGGGAAGCAATTCTTTGTATGCGGACCTTTGAATACCAACATTTGTTGATGGTATACTAAAGAAAGTTAGTCGATTATCGACCCCTTCAGTACTGTCTTTATCAATTTTCTTTATTGTTGTCATTTTTATTACCGAATAATAATATACTGATACTTATATACTCAGAAATCATCAAAGCTTAGTTGGTCTCTATATCGTCTACGTTTCTTTCCTAAATTATTTATAATAACATTTTGTTTTTTCTTTCGGCTTCTCTTGCCTTTCCCACATTGTTCAAGTTTTTTCCCTACTTTTTGAAGACCTTCGCTTCCATGCTGTTTCAATGCTTCACTTACTGAGCGACCTTGTGAGACATCTTCGAGAATATTTTTTCCAACATTTACAGCTTCATTTCCCGCAGTTGTAGCTATATTTTTAACAATAGGCATTAAAAAACGCCCTACAGCCCCAAGTACACCGAATCCTCTTTGATATCTAGTTCCTTGAAAATAACGATTATCTTCAAGTAATTTTCCACCACCGTCTTGAGCACTTAAAAAAGGCTCCCAGTCAATTTTATCTAGATCTAACTCAACGTGTGTCATTTTTTAAAATAGTGAGCGTTGAAAGTGCAATGTTAATATGCAAGTTCCCCAATGGAATTTTACTAGCTTTCCAGTTAAGGTTCGAATTTCAATAGTAATGTCTGGATGGCGTTTACCTAATAAACGATGGTGATGTTCGGTCATATATACTTCTGAAATACTTTCCCCAGGTCCACCAGATACATTAACAACACGTAATAAAGGTGCAGTTACGTTACCTATTATGCTATTTTCAACAAGTTTTGGTGCATAAACTAAAAATTGACGCACACCTCCAGATATATCAGGCATATATTTTGCAACTTGTCCACTATGAACCTTCTCAGAATCGAAACCAAGAGTATAAGCTAGTTGACGACTTAATTTAATAAATTGTACGTTTCCTTGCAAGAAGACATGGAAACGTTTATGCATTATCGTATAGTATGGAAACCCATTGATATTTTGGATCAGCGAGTTGTATATTGGAGAAACTAAGAAGCATTTTTAAATATTCAGGAGGATAAGCATATTCAGCTAGATGTAATTTCTTAGGCTCCGAATCATTTAAATCTTCAGGCGCTGTTTGTTGATGAACTTGTTGTGGAAGTTCTTTGTCTTTGGTTTTATCTTCAACATGCCTACCTCCATCACCAAAGAAGCTTTTCCAAAAGGAAGGACGTTCAGGAGGGTCAGCAATTAACATTTCAGGGCGCGGGAGCTCAGGCAGCGAGCTTAGATCCTCAGGTTGAATTTCTTCTTGCTCAGGTTCTTCTTCAATAGTGGGAAGATTACTCACTTTTTCAGGAGTCCATGTCAACACCTTATTAATTATTGCTGGAGATTCCTGTGGCTTTCCTAAGCCTTCTTTTTCAGGGGACCATGGTTCTACAGCGTCATCTTCATTTATTGTTGGTAATTCATGCGACTCCTTATCTTCAGGATTGTCCATTGAATGTGGTACAGGCTTTTCTAAGGGGGGAGTCCAAGGCTCTTCATCTTCATTAATAACTCCTGGAAATTCCTGAATCTTTTCTTTAGAAGATTCTACATGCTCCTCAGTGAATTCGTGTTCAATTTCCTCACGTGGTTCAATATTTTTCTCATATTCGTGTGTCATAGTCTCTTGAACATTTTCCAATATTTCTTCAGAAGATTCATCCGGCGTTTCAGTGACTTCTTGTTCAATTTCCTCACGTGGTTCAATATTTTTCTCATATTCGTGTGTCATAGTCTCTTGAACACTTTCCAATATTTCTTCAGAAGTTTCTTCAGGCGTTTCAGTGACTTCCTGATCATGAGGTTCAATATTTTCATCTTCTACAATTGTCGAAGGATCTGCATCCTTTTCTTGCGTATCTTCAGAAGTTTCTTCAGGCGTTTCTTGTTCATGTTCTTCATGATGTTCAATATTTTCATCTTCTACGATTGTCGAAGGATCTTCATCCTTTTCTTGCGTATCTTCAGATGTTCTTTGAGGTTCTTCAACGTCCTCATGTTCTTCGTCAGCAATTTCCTCTTCTGCAGGCGCTGAAGGTTCTTCATCCTTTTCATACTCATCCTCAGATGGCTGTTCAGCGACTTCATCTATTGACTCAGCTTCTTCCTCAATATTTTCCTCTTCGTGTGTAGAAGGCTCTTTAGCATTTTCTTGCTTATCTTCAGAAGGTTCTTTAGGCTCATCAGATCCATGTTCGTCTTGCTTTTCAAAATTTTCATCTTTTTCGTGTGATGAAGGCTCTTCATCATCAGGAGTTGTTATTTTTGATGATGAAGTTTCATCGTCTTGTTTCGAAAGTTCAGCTTCAACTTTGCCTACAATTTCTTCCGATAAAATTTTCTGACCCGCAACAGCTTCATCAACTTGATTAGCTAATTCTTTAACCTTTTGTTCTGAGGCCTTAGCACGATCTGCAGCTTTTCGTGCCTCAGTAACATCGCCTCGTGACTCTGCCGCTACAGTTTCTTTTTGTGCTTCTGAAACACTATCTTTTGCATCTAAACATTCTTGTATCCATTTAACTATTTCATTTCTTCGACCAACCAATAATTTTAATTGTGTTATAACCCATTTCAGAATAGTTGCAGGTATTTTTCTTTTAGGTATTACTCCATCTGTTACCTCTTCATCTATTAGTGCATACTTATAACGAGCATCTTCCCAATATTTCTGATTAAGAGCTTTATTTAGTCGTGATTGTTGCTTTGCCAATTCTACACTATTAGTCAATGACCTTGTAGCAGCACGAACAGCCATATCTATCAAAGTTTTTTGTTCATCTGTTAGGGTTGTCGAAGTATCAGAAAGAGGTGTTATCTTCCCGTCTAAAGGAGTTTTGTCCTTTTGCTTTTCAGTATCCTGTTGTATTTCATCCGATTTTTCTTCAGAAGCTACTGGAGCTTCAGTAGGGGCATCTGTTACTGGAGACTTTGGGATAGGAGGATCATCAGATGTAGGCAAACTCTCTGTTTTTTCAAGGTCTTCTTTAGAATTATCTTCCTCAGTTTTACTAGAATAATTTTCTACTTCTTCTTGTAAAGGATTTTCAGATTTCTGCTCAGAGGGGGAAGTTAATGCAAAACTTTTAATTGCATTTATTATTATATCTTTTTGCTCAGTTTGCGGCTTTAATCGAACAATAGAGCTTTCCGGAACTGAAGATAGAACTGGAAGTTTTGCCCCCTTAATTTCTTTATTTAAATATTGAATAAATTTATAAGCACGATCCTTTGGCATATCAAAGTAACCTTCCGTTTCCAATTGCTGAATGAAACTCTCATACGCAGCATTAGGCAATTTTTCTTTTTGTTCAACTTCGGGCTGTGTTTGCGGAGTAGATTCAATGGTTTTTTCGATAGGTGTAACAGTTGAGACTTCCTCAGTTTGACTGACTGAGGGAGGATTAGTAAATTCATCAAGCGCTTGTTTAATCCTGTCTCTTTGATCTTGATGTGGAGTGAACCGAACCATTTCTATATCATCTATTGCATGAGGGCTTATAGGAGGTAAACGAATGCCTTGTTTCCCTAAAAATTTCATGAAATTAAATGAAATTTCCTTTGACAAATCAAAATACCCATTTTTAACTAATTGTTCGCTTATAGTCTCAACAGCACGTCTTTTACGAAAATTCCCATAAATTCTCTTTTTATTCTCTTCTAGTCTCATTTCCTCTCGCTCGCGATCCAATTCCTTTTTCCAAGCATCAAGTAAAATTGCATTTATGGCCTCTTCCAATGCCTCTTCTGAGGCAAAAGACAAATCTGGAAGTTCGATACGAACAGATAGAAGTTCCTTTCCATATCGGCGATAAATTGTAATGGATTCTTGCTCATCTGAGTCTCCAAGTAATGAGAATGAAAACGGATAAATAATGTTTGAAAGTGCAACAGTCCAACTTGAATCTAACTCAAGTGTGTCAGGCATTCTTACTGTAAACTTTGAGGTAGTATTTCCTTCAACATCTCCAGAATTTGAAGGTAAAACAACATAAAATGAATCCATGGTTAATGTCGAACTATGTCGCTGTCGTTTACCCAACTGTTATAAATGTCTTTATAACCAACCCAACGCACAAAGTGTTGTTTTATCCCTGTACGTGTTGTACGAGTCTTTAAAATTTCGGCAATACGATGAGTAGTATCCTCTTGCGTGGGCACCAACTCTTCTCTATAGAATATTCCTTCAATTAGGTTGTCTTCAAAATCCTTTAACCTATATGTTATAGGCGTACGTGCGTCGTTAGTTGTATGTATAAGAAAAAGCTCGTCAGTATAGTTTGGTAAATAACCTTTTTCAAATTTACCCTTTTCTTTTGATATACGGACAACTTGTCCAGGCTTGAGTTTAGAAGTTATTTTTATAGGATAATCAGTGCCCTTATATAGCCTCTCAAATAATTTTTGAGAATTTTTAAAAGTAACAGAATTAGGTGCAATGCCTGTTACACGGTTTACGCTTGAATTTATTCCAGAAACAATTTTTTGAATTGCCTCTACCCAACGAAGTGTGTTTTTTTCGCTGAAGTATCGATATAGTCTTTCTTTAATTGTGCGATTTGCCCTTTCTGCCATTGAAGCATGAACATCAGGGCTATAAACTACACGCTTGTCAATATCCTTATTCCTAAAATATTCCTTCATTCTTTTAGCCTCAAATTCTAATCCCCGATCAGTATACAATTTATGAGGCATGATACCTTCTGACATTTTGAAAATTTTTTCAAATGCCTCAATCATATCTTCTGATCTCTTAGTTTTGACAGGCGATGCAAAAATCTTCCGACTGAGAACATCAATACATACTAAAAGGTATCTGTTACTATCGTTATGTTTAGCTATCTGGTCAAATATTGCTAAATCTGCCTGCCAATCTGTATGAAGACCACTTGGTCGTGTAACTAGCCTTGGAAATTTTTTTCTGGATGGTCTATGCATCGTATACACTCTTTGCTTATGCAAAAAATTATAAACGTCCAGAAATTTTATCTTTGGATACGTGCGCCTCGCTTCTTCATAAACACGATTTATTCCTGCATACGAAGCAGGAGAATTCAGCGAATAATAAATTTTTGATAAAAAGGTATCTAAAGTTTTTCCCATATTTGAGGAATAAATTTATTTTTCTTTTTTATAGGCAAGACTTTTACCAAGACTTTTTTCTTTCTTTTCCCGCTACCTGATTGACTTCCAGAACTTTCCTCTGTACTACTTTCTCCTTGAGTCTCTTTAATCATTTCTTTTACTAATGGGTCTTTGGATAATCGATTAAATAGAAAGCTAAAACCTTTAGGAGGTGACGATATATCCCCTTGTACATATTCGAGGACTTCAGTGAAATTACTATTCTTCACAAGTCTTCCTTTGACATTAGATTCAAAACTTCCATTCTTATGTATTCTAAATTTTTCAGCATTATCACGGACATAATTTTCCAGATCCTCTGAATATTTCTTTGAAATAACACCCTTAAAAGGGGTTGTTTTTCTCCGTTTACTTTTAAATAAGTTAGATTCTGAATCTGTCTGATATTCTGAACTTGATTGTACGGGTTGTAACTGTGTTTTAGGGGTTGCGGTTTCTTTTAGGTAAGGAGCAATTTCTGGAGCTCTAGCTGAATTACTCTCATCAATTATCACCTTTTGAGGCCTATTTTCTAATTCTTGTTTGAGCTGTCTTCTTTTCTTATATAACCAGTTATATTTTTGGGCTTTGACATCTTCACTTAAATTTGGATCACTAAGGGTCTGTTTAATTTTTGAGTCAGTCTGCAACTTTTCATTTTGAAGAAAATCTCCGCCTTTGATCAAGCTTAAAAGTGTAAGATATTCACTTTCAGGAACCATAATCATTTTCTTTGTATGTTTCATTCTTGTGTGAATCTGTGAATGATATGTTCAGCTAAGGCTCCCAGGACAGGTACAAGTATAGCAGCAAGAGCGGCACTACCTCCTTGCTGTATTCGATTTCTAGCGCTTTTTTCAGTACGTGTTCGGGCGATAGCTCTATAGAAATCAGCAAATTGAGCTAATTTTTTGCGCTGTCTTCTATTTAATATAAAATTGTTTTTTAAAATATTAGCACAGATTTCAACTATTGCTAATATTTGATCCGCACTGGCTGAAAGAATTAATGCGTTTTTCTTTTTATCGGAAGATGTTTTAGCTAAACGCTGTAAAAATTCAAAATTTTCTTTAACATATGGACTATAGTCATACATTTTTTATAAATAATATTTTTATGATCACTTATATATTATAGAGGCAAATATATAGTCTGTTTTTCACCTGGAAATATTTTAGTGGAAAGACGTAGATTCTCTTCTGTACTTGGATGCATATTAATTAGTAAATAGGAAAATTGTTCGGAAGTAGCATCGCGATAAGCCTCAAGAAAATAGTTAATCATTTTTGGAAAAAGCTGAGACCCTAGTGTGCGTACCTGTAGTAGTCCTTGAGGATTTTTAGTTAAAAGAATATAATGGGCATTTGCACGTGCAGTCCGGATATCTCGTCCATAAAGTGATTGTGTTACAAAGATTACGCTTACACCCCAATTATGTGATCCTCGAGTGAATAGTAAATCAAGAAATTCTGCAGGAATATTTAGCATTAAGTCATCTAGGACTAATAATTGGTGTTGTTTAATCTTCTCGACTTCAGGAACCCCATTATAAGTTGTAATTCCCATTTCCTTTAATTTAAATATATTTTCGTTCATTTCGCCATAGCAATATAATATTTTATTTGGCGGAGGGTCAATTAATTTATCACAATTTGCTAGAAATTTCATTAGCCATTGGGTTTTCCCGCTGCCTGTGGCACCGGAAATAACCATTGTAAAAGGAGCTTTAAACATTTTTTTGCTCTGTAGAAAAATTTGTTTTCATTTATATATTACAGATGATCCCCAAAGCAATTATTCAAAATGTTGTATCTACAGCACAACTGCTTGATAAAAATGGTAAACTTGATCTTTATAATCTTGCGGCAACTATTAACAATTCTAAATATTCTCCTGAACGATTCTCAGCACTTATAATTAGAATTCAACAACCAATTAGATCAACAGCTTTAGTATTTTCTAACGGAAGAATTGTATGTGTTGGAACAAAATCGGTTAAGGACTCGGAAATTGCGGTTGGATATTTTGTTGACATCATATCATCTGCAAGTTCCTTACAAATAAGGATGCGAGGATTTAAGATACAAAATGTTGTATCCTCATTTGCTTTTCCTGGACATATTAATTTACCAGGTAACTCTTTTTACAACATAAAATTATTGTTTAAGCCTTATACGACACCATGAGAATTGCTCCTCCAACGTGGCTCGCTAAACATATTTCTTACAACCCAGAATTTTTTCCGGGTATGTGCTTACGACTTGTTGATTTTTGCACAGTTGTTTTGGTCTTTACAACAGGAAAGTGTATTATTACAGGAGCACGAACAGAAGAAGAAATTTTTATTGTTCAAAATAAAATATACAATTCGATTTTAATGTTTTGTAAGAATCAATAAATACTTGAGTTGATTTCGCTTCTTAATTCCATCAAGAGTTTTCCAAGATAATTTTCGCCTTCCCATTGGCTAGGATCTTTCAGTCTTGCACTTTTTGGACATACGCCGTTGCTCCAATAAAGTTCTGATGCGGACGCCTGCGCAATAAGTCCATCGCTTGTGGCACGTAACTGGTTGAATAGTTGCATGTTTTGGGTAAATTTTGCCCATAGTCCTGTGTACATAACCTATAATTTATTATGAAATTATAAATAATATTTTTTACTTTGTTGCGAACAGAATTCCATTCAATTTGATTATATCCACGGATACGTTTCCCAATTCTTCGAATAGTTATAGGATTATCTAACATTAATACTTCTTCAGCAATCTCCAAATCCCCGAAGAAACGTGCTTTCTGCCAAATGAAAAATTGTTCAACTGAACTAAATGTTTTCCCAAGTAGTGTGAAACTCGATCTAAACCGGTTGTCAAAGCCAAAACGTTGAGAATGAAATATGAATATATTTTGATGTTGTTCTCCAATAATTTCTATAGGTGGATGCGAGTTCGCAGTAATTTTTATTTTAAGTCGTTCTAGGAAACACGCTGTATTATCTAAGAATTTTTATATTAAAATTAATTTAAAAAATTAACCTATATTGATATCATTGATCATATTGCTAAAAATATTTTAGAACAACTAAACAAGAATTTATAAAAGATATATTGTATAAAACAAATCTAAAGCAAAATTTTTATAAAAAAATATTTATACGAAAAAATCATTTTGTTGGATCAATAATAGGCTCGCCCCGATATCCATAGGGATAACAATCGAAATTAGCATCTACAAATCCTTTGTCATATATTGGTGTGTAGCGTCTAAATAAATTAAATATTTTTTAAATAAAAACCAAATACCTTATTTGAGTTCGACTTGTAACTTGTCCTTTGCGCCAGTTAGGTTGGAAATGTGTTCGCTGCAATACCACAGGATCTTGTTCCTCTCCATATGCTTCTACCATTTTCTGTAAATAATTTATTAAATTAAACGTATAATTTAAAAATACTCGGAATTGATTAAAGTCCAATGGTGTGTCAACTTGCTCCCAAAGTCCACGGCATTTTACAATATATTTTATTTCACCAGTTTCACGGTGCTTCATTTTCATTGCATACTAAGAAAAATATTAACAATAAAAGTTTGATTTCAATACCTGTTTGCATCCGCCGGTATAAAAAGATATAATAGCCCATTCTGCATATTCACGACTCATCATTCCAAGCATATCCCCAACACGAAATGGTGGTTTTTTATTACGTTTGTGCACAAAGAAACAACTATCCGTATCGGTATATAAAAGTTTACATTCGTTGTCATTTACAATTTTTTCCATAAAGTCGTAAAGCATCACTCTTGCCGTTGCTGTTGTAATAAGTGCCAGTACTATGTTGTACTTATCGTGTGGTCGAACGAATTCACGATGATTCTTATAAGGTACAGCGAACAGATCTGGAGTCAACATCTCTATAGCACCGACTTCCAGCTTAGGATCATTAAGAATTGTATGAAGTTTTATAGGGGAACTTGTGATGCAATCTTGAGTTAAATTACAGCGAAGTGCCCATCGTCCCCACCTAAATTAGTGATTTAACTTTTATTAATTTTCTTACATTGAATTATTGCAAGTTTTAGCTAAATAGCGCAATCCTTCATTTCTTGCTATTTTTGAAGGATCAAGAGTAATACCATATTCTTTTTGATTTTTCTCAATAAAAGCATTTTTGAGAATTTCCTGCTGTTCAAGATCATCGGGGTTTATAACACTCGCCGGCCAACCGCTTGCCTAAGTTAAACAATTATGAATAATAAAACTCAAGTTAAACCTCAATTTTTAGACGCATCATGTCTTGAACATATGGGCGTAGTAATTCATCAGACCATTCTTCCCAATTATAGATACTATATACTTTTGTTGCACGATACCCTCTGCTCAAAGCAAGTTCAAGTTCTACGGAGCAAGTTGTGCTTACAAATCCGCGCTGTCTATCATTATGTTGACACCATGTTCTTTCACAACTATAGCTGTTTTGTTTACGTTTAGCCACACCCGGCTCTATCTCTATTGCACATTGATGACATAGGTGAAATATCTAGGAAAATTTTTCACTTTGGATTTAAACTAACATACCAATTTTCCATGTATTCTTTCTGGAATTACAGGTAAATATAGGTCGTCAGGTGGAATGATGAATAACTTAAATATTCCCCGATAAGGTCGTATGTCTTCAGGTTTTGTCCAATTTATGTCGAGATTGAGATCCAATACCTCTGGATGGCCTAAATAATTTATATTTAAAAACTTTATTAAAATTGACCAATGGGGTAAAATGCATAGAAGTTGACTGCAGGGTATAGACTAACAACATCATAACATGAAATTTCATATTCATTTTCTACATCACCTTCAAGATGGCATTTAAGAGATAATGGTCCTGTTCTTCCACCTAGAAATTACATAATTATAAACATTTAAAAAATAATAAAACCATGAAAAGCATCTCGAGGAAATAATGGTCCAATGTCGGGCAATTCATCAAAGAAAAGTGACATTTTCGGATTGCCTTCCAATGCCTTGACTACCTCGCATTCCCAAAATATGTAGGTACGTATGTTCTCGTTCTTTAACATTTTGATTCGTTCGTTTAAAGTGTCGTCGTTAAATAGTGCTGTTTTACCGTTTAGACAAATTTCATGAGGGCGATAAAGACTAAATTTATGAGTAAGAAAATGAATCTTATTGTACCATTTATGTCCATGCCATGCACATCCGAGGAACTCTATAGCAATATTCTTTTCTTTAATAAATCCATCAAGTCGCAAAACATTTCCATTTGAAACAGTAATTCTATACTCGCCTTCTGCACTTTGTCTGTTTTGAATTTGAAATCCTGTTTTATGTTCAAGCCATTTAATAAATTTAATGGAGATTGCAGAATAGTTTGTATCTTTGTGATATCCGTTGTCTGGAATAATACCAATTTGATTGGATTTCAGATAGTTTATGCCTAAAAATATAATCATATTATTAGTTAAAATTTTGAACATACAAAAATGACGAAGACATGCGCTAGCCAGTGTCATTGATGATACAAGAACATCATCGCGTTTTGATGGTTCCGTAGCAAGTCCAAAGAATAGCTTTTGTAGTTTAACAAGAGCGTGTGTGAGTATGCGTACATCTTGCTCACAATATTCGACTATTTGTTCACATAGTAAAAAAGAACCGCCCTTGTGCATATCATACCATTCTTCAAAATCTTTTCTTCTTTGTTTTCCCATTGTTTCGGGATAATAATACTTCCTATCAGGCAGTCTTTTCAACAAAATGTCCATATTTTTATTATGATTCCATCCATGTGGGAAAAATGATTTTCCACCTTCATCAATATCCAGACCAAGAGCCTTTGGTAGTTGATCCAGCTTTAGCATCATCCAATTAAAAGAATCGCGAAATGAAATGTAAGGATAAATTCCATCTTTCTTCTTTATGAGAACTTCGTAAAGTTTATTCCCTGTTCTAGTTATACTTGGTTCAATTCCAAAGTGTTTAATCAATTCACCCAATAGTAAATGCATATCATAACGTCTGGAAAAAAGATTAAAATAGAAAAATGATAAAGTACAAACCCTCCATAATGTGAAATTGCAAGAGTTCTTCCTTTTCTCTCTTTACCAAGGCCAAAAATTATCCATTCAAGAAATTCACGCAGCGGGTTCTCGTAATTTGCACCCGTCCAACTTCTCATTCTAGACATTCCTGGTCCACAAGTTTTGCAAGCTCCTGTATATTTTTCTTTCCAATTATTATTTTGCATACAATTTGAGCATAATAACATTGCCTAATTTATATTTTGAATTTAAAAATAATTAAAAATTACCGAAACACAATTCACATGATGTAATTGATAATTTTCATCGTGAGAAGAACTATCATTTGTATCTTTTGATGATGAAATAAGTTCACATTCAAAATCGAATACAATCTAAAAATTTTTAAAAGATATACTTTCTAAAATTTACCATGAGATAAGATTGTGATGTTCTAGGAACTATCGTTTGTACATGGCATTGCTCGTCACGCCTATGTCTGGATCGGCAAAGAGAACAGAAGCGAACATAGCAGATATGCTCTTCATTATTATTCACGCGGTATATTTGACCACATTCTTTGCATCTATTTTTCAATTCTATTTTTGTTTAAACTTTTGATTTACCTTTTAAAAGTCTGGCATATTCCTTTTTCTATATGTCGATTGTAACAGTCTTGATTTTTAAACAAATTAAAACACTCAGGGCAGTTTATTTCGAAATTTTCAATCTCTTTGCATGGAAATTCTGCGCCGATCCCACAACAACGTGGACATTTTGCAGCACATGACTGTCGATGTTCTAATTTGCTGTGGAAGGTTGCTTCGCATTCAAGACAATAATACATATCTTTTCCAAACATAGAATTTAGTTTCCTTATACCATAGTAATGTCCATCCATTAAATAAAGACAAATATCTTTTTTAGCACGTTCTGATCCCTTCCATAATGGTTTCATTTGGCCATATTCACCAAATACTGATAAACGATATTCACCAGGATGCTTCTCATTAAGATATTTTTGTATCAAAGGAACGTGTTCCTCCACAGTATATTGGCGTAATTTTAGAGGATATCTTATTCCGTGTCGTTTCATTTGAATTATCATATCTTTGATCAATGTATATCTTTCAGTCTTTGATCTTGCTCCTTTCCCTCTAATAATTCTTTGAAAATTAACATTTTCTTTTGTTGTTTTATCCATATTTATATACATCATTGTCAGTTGCACAGCCAGCAATAGGCAATGGTATTTGGCAGGTTCACCGAGATCATCATTTCTAACCTAAATTGTGTTTTGTTTCGCGTTTTTACTCAAAAAACCTCAATAAGATTGTTGCGGTCTATTCCTTTGATTATATCTCTAGGTTTTCTGCCGCTTCCACTACTTCCTTTCTGTATTAATTCAAGAGCCTCTTCATGAGATGGACCCATCACAACCTTAATAAAATATTTTTGATTTTTAATAGAAAGCCACCTCAATGTGAATTGGTTGACTGTAAATTGATGGCCTTCCCATTCGTTTCCCACTTTGATCAACAGAATCTAGTTGTTCCATAACTACTTGCGGCGTATTTTGAGCTAGACCCCTGTATGGAATTTGAATTGGCTTCTCAAGAACCGCACTTCTTATAATTATTGAACATTTTTCTGCTTTTACGCCCGTTTTCTTATCTGCCTTTTCAATGAAGTAATCAATTAAATCTTCTAAAAGCTGGTCACTTCCTTCGGGTGCATCTTCAATATTTTTAACAGTGAAAACATTTCTAAAAATAAACAGAATTTCGATATATAACTGATTTTTACCTGAAGACACCAATTTTGAATTTTGAGCTGTTAACAGTCTCAGATGCCTCTTCTTTGTAAAAATGTTTAACAGAATATTCTCCAAAATTTCTAATATGTCGACTCATCTAAATGCTATAATAAAATTAATAATAATTATTTAGATATTAACGTTTAAACGTATTTTTAGTAAATAATATAAATATATTTTAAATATTTATTTATTAAAAAAAAGATTTTTATAGTCCGTTGTTGTATCCATTTACTATTCATTTAATTTTTCAGTTTCAGCAGTAACGACATCATCTTTTGAGGAATTTTCAGTTTGTACGCCCTTCTCCTCTGTGTTGGGTTTAATAGCGCTACATGAATCCGTGTGAGCTCTCATAAATATTATTGGTGAATCTAAAATATAAAACACATGTAAATTTCTTTGCCAAACCTTCTCTCATGATTGGTCCGTGAATACTTCCGTGTTTATTGAAAATCTTGATTGCCATTTCAAGATCGATTTGAGACCAAAATTTACTAAACGGATTATGAAGCTCAAAATACAGCTCGTCCTTCACAACTTCAGTAATCGCCTTAAATAACAAATAAATAAAATAATTATCAAAAATATACAATTTTTGCCAGGGCATTCATCTCCCTAAGTAGATATTCATGTATTTGACATTTTGCAAGAGGATAGCGTTTTTCATGAAATTGCATAAAAGCATCGTAAAGCTCATTTTTTAACATTTTGTCATCTTGTCGAACATACTCAAGCGTGCTTATTTGACGAGAGAAGCGTATAACGCTTTCTTTGAGACCTTCAATAACATGTTCATACATTTGTTGATCCATCTTAATATAATTATTTTAGATTTAAAAAATTTTAATACCGCTATTTTGTAGATAATATTGCAGGAACTAAAACTTTTTGTGTAAAAATTGATTAATTAAAATATAAAAGAATTTTAAATCGTTAATTTAACGATTATTTAATGTAATTATGTTGTTTTAAATTTTTATTCAACAATATTAAGCAAATAAGCTTTCTTAATTTTCGTCTTAATTTTTCTTATTTAAATTTCCGTATGTTTTTTGCTGGTGCTCGATGTTGGCTGTTGTGCAGTGAGAGCAAACCTTAAGAAGAATAATGTTAAAATTTATCGTTTGTTAAAATTTTAAACTTACAATGAAGCTGAGCTCGTATATGTTGCCATTTTTCTTAATGAAAAGATCATTGGCGAGTTTTTTTGTAAGCTCGTTGCATTGTGGGCACTAAAATTATGTATGTAAATATTTAATACTTTTTACTACCTGGTGAAGAATCCAGCAAAATTTGCCCAAGTTTAGAAGCTTCCTATCTTTACCGTTTGTAATGCTCGCACCTCTTGTAAATTCAAGCTCATCCTCATCTTAATAAAAATATTGATATTTTAAAAGAATAAAGTTACCAAAATGAAGCATTGCTGTTTTTGAACCAGATTGATTTTCAGTAATAGAATGACCTAAAATATTTTTGATTTTTTTAAAAATTTTCAACTTACCAAAGTATCCAGAGTAATGCATTCCTAAATTGATATTCTTATCAAGATCCTCAGCACACAATTCTATCGTCAGTACAGACAGCCCTGCTATTCCCGTACTGAATAGATAATATTCCCTTTTTTTCTGTATTTCGCGGCATGATTCGCATTGGTAGACGAAGATCCCTCGTCGTTCATTCTTAAGAAGCTGTGCTCGATCAATCAGCGCCGCAGGGACAGTGAATCTCTTGTGAATGTTTCCTAAAATGTTTTTATTTAAAGATTTCGACATATAAAATTACTTTCAATGCGCATTTTTTTAACCACCGATTCATTTAATCCCATGGGGGTATCTTCTTCAGATTCCTCTGATAAGTCTCCGTTGTAATTAAGGATAGCCTGATGCAACTCATCATCATCCTTCTTTTCTTTATCGGACATTTGCTTTGTTTCTCCGTCGTTTGCCTGCAAATTATATTATATACGAAATAATAGAAAGTATACCAAAGTCTCAGAAGAATTTTTGATCATTTTCTTTTCCTGTGTTTTAGTCTTCTTTGCTGGTGTTTTATCTGGTGACGATGTTCCGCTAGACTTTGACTTTCTTCTTCTATTTTCTGATGCCTCTTTCTTTTTTTGTTGCTTTGAAATAAAATTACGGAATAGCTCGATTTCCTCCGCAGTTATAGAACCTTAATCATTAAAATTTTATACAATGAAAATAGATACCTTGTGTGCTTTTATTTTGAAACACGTCATCCTCAATATTGATTGTTTCGACTAAACAAATATAAATAATTACGATTTTATAATTTTTGTTAGTTTTTACCTGTTTTAGTGTTAGTATTCATTTTTTAATACTTAGCGAAGCAAAATTTAAGCTAAATTATATGAAATTTAAAAATTCTTTGAATATTTTAAATAAGTGAAAAGGGAAGAGTTGAATAGGCTTTTAGTAATATGAACTTGTTGATAAATTTTATGAATGAAATACAGAGCGAAAACGAGCTACTTTTATATGCACCAGAAAATGCTTCTAGAACATTCTAGAATAGATAATTACTATTGTAAAACTTGTTTTTTTGCTCTATTATATTGACTCAATTTTTTGTGTTTTTGTTGTTATGAGTAATTTTGGCCAATTAAATGGGCAAACTTGCAAAAATTTCGCTCAAATTATGTACTTTGTGCGTTATTTTGGCCCCAATTAAGTTGACATTTTTTGATTGGTTGTTACACAATATTTTTGGCCCAATTAAATGGGCATCGTGCATTGTAAGTATTGCGAAATATTTTTTTATTGCAATTATTGGACAATTTTAGATTTTTTTGGCCCAATTATGTGGGCATTATTGAGAAATATTTTTTGTGCAATTATTTTTTATAAAAAACTTTAATTATTTCTGTTCGATTAAATTTAAAATTTTTATTTATTGTGCATTCTATTTGCTAATAAACCCATATATTTTTTAGCTTTCACATTTTAATTCTTTTTATTACTAGTTTACTTTAGTATATTAATTAATTCCTATAACACAAACCTCGTTTTTTCGCCTAATTAATCGCTTTAGATTTTTTAACATTTTATCTGTTGCATTCCTCATAAAGTTTATCAACGTAATTATGCAGGAATATATTTTCTTAATATATTTTTTAAATTCATAAATACAGATGGTTGAGTGGTTAGATAGTTAGCTTCTACAGGTTTGTTAGAGATTGATTCTAAGTTCGAATCTTAGTCAAGGAATGTATACAATTTTTTATATTTAAAATTTCTTTATTATTTTCCTAGAAATGGCTTTTTTGTGTTGTGAAACGTGAAATTTTTTCTCCTATAGCCTTCTATTTCTAAGTTTTCTTTTACTAAGCTAAAAAGTTAAAACACATTCAAAAACGTAACTTGTTACAATATAGTTTGTGAATTTTTCATACAAAACAAATTATTTTTGTAAATTTTTATTAGTGAAATTTTTTAATTCCAATAATTACTGTTGCGCGCTAAAAAAAGAAGTATGTTTTACCTGCGCAATAATTTTTTGTATAGAAAAAAAGGAAATATTTTTTACTTTGTAGTTAATTATCATGCACTGGAATAAAGTGTTTTAGGAAAAATATATAAAGGAAACTATCGAAATATATAAATTGACAAAATATTATTTAAAATAAGAAAAAATTTTTATAGGAATTTAGTAAAGGTATAGGCTGTAATTTTTTACAAACAAATTCATACTCTGGTTTTAAAATACTTTTTGGAAAAATTTTCAAAAAGTGTTTTAAAACTGGAGTATATACTACTTCCAATAATAAGACAATTCATGGGCTTTTATAATAAAATATATTTTTGCTAATTAATAAATTTATTTTTAATAATTTTACCTTTTTATTTGTTCCTGAGCTTTCCTTTTATAAAGATCATTTAAACTATTCATATCCTCTTCACAAATTTCGATATCAGAAATTGAAATTTGTCGAGAAATATTTAAATAATTAAGTGTTCCGCAATTGCGTAGAATAATCATGCCATGCTGAATTAGCCAACGATGGAGAACCTTTATAATAAATAAACTTGAATTATTAATTCTTGTTTTAGTTAAATCAGAATTTTTATTTATTTTATTTTGAAATAAAACTTTAAATCAGAATTAAAAAGAAAATGAACCCGAAATTCTGATTTAAATAAAATCAGAATTAAGTATATATAATTCAAGTTTATTTTAATCAGAAATTTGTATTTTAATAAAAAACACAAAAATACAAATTGAGATATAAACAAACTTGACTTGCTGTTCTTTCATATTTTTTAGATAAATCTCTTAATAAATTAATTCTCATAGTTCCATTAATTTTACATTCCCCAACACCCCCAGTTGTATCAACTATAATTAATAAATTTAGCTTATTAGCCAAATTCTTTATTTCTTCAAAATATTCTAATAGTTGATTTAAAGTTATCTAAAAATTTTAAATAGATTTAATAAAAAGTTAAATAATATTATTAATTAAGATTTAAAATTAATTATATGAGTTATTTAATTATGTTTTATTATCAGAATAAATCATTACAATTTTTAAACACTCTAATCAGAATTCAAGTTCTAAGTAAAAGAAATTATGTAAAAAATTTTGAAGAAATAATTCTGGTAAAATATTTCTGAAAAAAATTCTGGAATAATAAATCTGGTAAAAAATTCTGCAAAAATAATTTTGTTAAAATTATTCTGAAATAAGAATCCTCAAAATAATTCTGAAATAATAATCCTTAAAATAATTCTGAAATAATAATCCTTAAAATAATTCTGATTTAAACAAAACAGAATTAATTATTCAAGTTTATTTATAAAAATAAATCAGAATTTTGTATTTTATCCAAAAATACTTAAAACTTTTTTAAAAAATACATTGTATTTCTACCTGCCAATATTTAGGTTTAATTAATGCTCCATTATACACATTTTCAATTTTATCCAAATCAATTCCACATATTCCATAATCTTTCAAATTTCCAGAAGTTAAATATTTTTCTAAAGAATTCCACAATTTTAATGGGTAATTTTTAGCCAAATAATTATCCTTTCTTCTAATACTTGATCTAATATTTATAATAATATTTTTATTATTTTCCCCGGTTTTTGCCTTCTTTTTTTGTTGTTTATATAAATTATTATTTAAATTATTTATTTTTAATAAAATTAATTTCGGTCTGAAATTTAAATTTGGCTGATTTAATAATTCTTCAATGTCAGTAGAAAGTGTCTCATTTAAATTATTGTTGATTATTAGTGTTAGTGATAGAGAAATATTTTTGTTTTCACTTGGAGATGACTAAAATAATTAAAAAATTTTAGAGATTGTCTCATCTACATTCTTAGCCGAAAAAATAATAAAACTAAGCATAATAACCAACTCTGTGCAGAAGTTATAATAAACTTTTAGGATTCATAGGACTTGTAAATTAGACAAGAATTTGATACCGTATTTAATAAAATAGTATTGACCTCCCCAATTGGTAGCATAGTACTGCCATTCAAAGGGTGGTTGAAAAATTCGGAAAATAAGATAATTCCGGAAATCTTAAAGCTTTATTTTAAATTCTACCTCATTTTCATAACAAAATTCATTATTACTCCATTCATTAATTAACTTAACAAATTCTATTATATTTTGATCATTTCCAGAATTATTATATTTTACATTAAAGTGGTGACACCCTGCTTTAAATGCAGCCGTGAATAAAGGCTTTAATGCTTCATACTTTAAATTAGAAAAAATAATTATTTTTTTTAAAAACCAGAATAATATTTTTAAAGAACCTTTTGTTTAGTAGGTAAATTTATGCTTATAATCTGTTTTGGAACCTTTAAATTTATTGTTGTAGTATTTGTCATTTTGATGAAAATATGTTAATATTAATAAAAAATAGTTATTATTAACATACTTAAATTCAAAAAAAATTTTTTTTCTAAATTTCTCATGAGCTAGCCTTCTTGAGGTACCTTTATTCTTGTCACTTATTCGTAATTCAAACCATGGTACAAGTACAAGACGAATTTAGGGCTCTATTTAGGACATCCGTCCCATGAGATTTTATGTTCCTCAAATATCAGCTTAGAATTAACTTAGACAGCTCTAATAAATAATTTTTTAAAGAAACAATAATGAAAGTATATAACTTTGGTTTCTTTTCTTCGTGGCAACGGAAATGCCGTATTTTTAAAGGGTTTGCCAGCTAATTGTGAAAAGTGAGAAAGTAAACAAGAATAAATAATTAAATAAATTTTCTTTATTTTTTAAGTTATGCTTAAGAAAGTTTCCCATAAAATATAATTTCATAAAATATAATTTTTGAAATAAAAATATTTTTTAATTTTCGAATTTTATAATTTAATAATTACTTGAGTAACTCAATTAGTAATTTTACTCGTATTAATGTCAACAAACTTGGATTTCCTTAGAGAAAATAGGTAGCGAGTAATGCCCCGAAATTTCAAATTTTCTAGTACCACTCCTATTTTTGTTGTTTTTGTTGGCTATTTTTTGCTACTATTCATACCTCGTACTAAATAAAGGTACGAGCACGGGTAAGAATTCTGGTACGAGCGTCGAAGCTCGTTATGAGTGCGTTTGCAAATCTGGATATCTACATAGATCCTGTAAAAAAGTGGATTTCGGTTCGAATATTGAGTCTGCTGGTTTAAAAAATAATATTTAAAAAGACGAATTAAAATAATAGTTTTAAAGACTAATGTTAAATTTTATTTTTATAAAAAATTTATTTTAACTCAAAGTTAGTTTATGCTTGAATGGATGGAAAAAACATTAAAATCTTTAAAGAAAAGGATGCGTCTTGACACTAAATACAATGGATATATCTGTTATTATTCCACTATTCTCTCTAGAGACAAAATATAAATGGGTCTTTGGCACTTTTAGTTGGCAAAGAATGTTTTTTTTGAATAATAGACTAAAATGCAAAAATCTTTAATTTGTAGAATATATTGACTTGGAACTAATTCTAAAAAAATTTTTTAAAAATATTTTTGGTTGTTTGAGTTATTAGCTTGTTTGTGAAAGCATGTGAGTGAGTATCTCTAGATCTCTCAAATATTTTACAAAGATACTGGAGCGCCCTTCTTCGCTTTCAATTTTCTGATGATTGGGATTGCCTTGTCAGACAAAAAAGCGATGAATTTCAGTTTGGTTACAGATATTCAAAGATGTTCCAAGCACCACTTTTAAGATCGTTTGATCCCTCCTTTAAAGGGCTAAATGATGTTTTTTTCAATTCTAAATTAATAGAATTTTTTAAAATTATACAGCCTTGACCGGAATCTATATTTTTAACTTTATTTAATTATTTTCTTGAATAAATTAATCAAAATAAAATTCAAAAATACAATTTTCAAAAAATTATTACGTATTCAATAAAAGTAATAAATTAATTTTAATAAAAAAAAATAAAATTTTCGCACATTCATTTTATTTTTTACAACCAAAAATTTTTTCATTTTGAGAGAATTACACTACCAAATAATTATTATTAATTATTATTCGGTGTAATAACTATTTAATTGCTATTACGAATATCTTTTTACTACTGAAAGACCATCGATTCAATTAACAACTAAATTATTATTTTATTTTTGCGCTTATTAAACAAAATAAAATTTTTTTATTTATTTTTATTAAAATTATTTAATAAAAATAATTGTTGCAAAATAATTAGAGTAATTTTTACTTAATTATAATGGGAGAAATTACTGGGGGATATTAGTGATGGAGATACTACTTTTTGGATTTCTCAGAGCCCAAACCTGAACTAAATTAAGACTTAGGCCTGGGGTACATGTGTGGTGTAAGCACTAAAACCTTGGGGTCTTTGGGTGTACCCCCTAGAAATATTTTCAGATTTTTGTTACTTAAATAATTTTATTTATCAAGACAATTTTTAATGTTCATCAGAAAGCAATTCTTCCTTCAATTATCAGCTTTTTTTATTTTATCATTTGAAAGGATAAATGGACGTCCTTTGAATGAAGGAGATGAAGGTTTTTAAATTATACTGTCGGATTAGGGATGTCACGGGTTACTGAAACCCGGACTGACTATTTTCTATACCTGTGACGTCCCTGTGTCGGACCTCGTTTTTAAATATTATGGTTGAAAAAATCATATAGGAGTATCTTTAATATTGGGCATCGTTTAGCCCTCCCTCAGTTAACTAATTGTTGGAAAGTGGAGAGGGGAGATACTCTCCCCCCAGACTGGGAGAGGGGAGATTATGCAATACCATCTATTTAAGCTGTATCTAGATAAAGAAGTCAGATTTTAACTGTAGAATAAAATTTAAAAAATTAGATTTGGAATATGATGAACATAAATTAACTGAAAGAGTTTTCAAATCTATTGACACAAATAAAGATGGAGGAATAACTTTTTTGGAATTAATGGATTCTGTTGAAAAAGGCAATAAATGTTCCTTAAGTAGAGATCACAGAATCGAACATGAATTTATTTCGAGAGATCAAAATGGAGATGGGGTGATTAAAATTAATGAAGCTCTATCTGCTAAAAATGGTAATTTGAAATATTATTAGGGTTTAATCGAGGATGGATCGGGTGATCCTATATTCAAAATCCGAACTCATTCGACCCCAAACCGAAGCTACGTTTAAGCAAATCTTTGTTTAGAATCAAAAAGTCCTGGGTTTTGGTAACCTGACCACTATTCTAAAGGTTAGGTTTAGGTATATTTAGGATTGTTGGATACTTGAAATTCCAAAAAACTCGTGATTTTAAAATCCCAGGTATCCGCACCGTAAATATCCATATGTCCGGATCCTGATATCATTATACGACAAACATAGGAATGATTAGTATGTGTGAATCAAAGCTTTTATCAAAACTTATCGAAATTTTTAGGTACATTTGAAGGAGATGATAATACCTCTGCCAGAGAGTTATTTAATTCAATTGACTTGAACAATGATGGGACTGTTACAAAAGAGGAATTTGTGGCATATCATGCCCATCAAGTTCGAGAAGAGGAGGAGAAATCATCCAAAACTTCATTTGCAGAGGCAGATACAAACAAGGATGGAAAACTTCAATTAGCCGAGGTTTTGGCCGTTGATGAAATGAATAAAAAAGATAATTCGAAATTCCATCAAATAGCAGCTGCTATTACTTCTGCAGCTATGCAATTTGATTGTCAAGAAAAAATAATTAAAAAATAATTTGTATGTATATTTTTGAAAATTATGTGATAAATTAAATGAAATCTTTTTTCTTTTAGAAAAGTAGCCGGTCGGTACTAGAGACCGGCAAAATCGCATTTGCGGGATCCCGCATGCGGGAGTAACTTTTAAAAATGTCTACGGGAGGGACTCCCGCGGGAATAATCCCGCAAAATCCCGCACTCCCGCAAAATCCCGCAAATCGAAAAAAGTGCGGGATTGCAGGAGCGGGAGTCCCTCCCGCGCCGGTCTCTAGTCGGTACACTGTCATTACCGGGTAGTACCTAATCGCGTCAAGCACTAGTTATTTGGCTTTAAAGACTGTTTGACAAATTACAGTGTTCTTAATGTAAAACGAATCTGTATCCCGAAAATATTTTATACAAAAGATCAGAACTTTACAAATGAAAGAAAAGAATACATTTTAAATAGATAGATAGAATTTAAAAGGGATAGACTTTTTTTTGTTTTTTGATTTTTTTTGTGTTTTTACAATTTTGCTGATTTTTTTAGTTTTTTTAGTTTTTTCCTTCTCCTCTTCTCCTAGAAGCATATGACACTAAAATATACAAGTTAAATGAATTTTTTTATTTTATTAACTGAGGTTTGAAATAAAAATTCTTTTTGAATTTTTTGCCATAAGGTCTGCTATAATAATGGAGGTATAATGATGGCTTTAATAATGAGGGTATAATGATGATTAATAATGGAAACAGATATATGGAAGGATTTGAAAAAAATGCTCCCGTTGGGGAAAGCTGCACTCTTTTAAAAAAAGGCTCTCCTGGATATGTATCAGCGAGGCCAAAAGGCTAAATTTTTGCTGCCCTGTTGTTAAATTTTTGCTTAACACTTAATATAGCTACTATATTCAAAGATTTTAAATAAAATAAAAAATTTTAACAAAGTGCGCTAAATTAACGAAATAAACTATTGTTATATTCTTATAATTTCTGGTACTTATCAGAGGTCGGTCGGAATTCTGATTTCCAACTTCCGATTTCCGACGTTTTTTTCATTCCGATTTCGACAATTTTGTAAAATTTTTGAAGCATATACAATTTTTGAAGCATATTTCCTAACGAAAATTTTTCAAAATTTTTGCCAGCTACGCTGAAAAAGGAATAAATCTGGCTTCTTGGCCTTACAAAACACTCAAAACCTTCGACATTTCCGATCGACCTGGACGTAAGACGCCGATATTTGTATATAATATACTGTAAAAATTTCATATTAACCTAACCTTTTCAAAAAGTTTAGAATCTTCTTTTTTGATTTGACTCTTAGTCAGATTAAAACATATCTCATACGCCATGGGCGCGCCGAAATTTGCGGATTTTAATTTGCGGACCCGAAATTTGCGGACTCGAACTTTGCGGACCCGAATTTTGCGGATCTGAGATTTGCGGACCCGAATTTTGCGGATCTGAGATTTGCGGACCAAAAATTTGAGGACCGACAATAGAGTCTACTAAACCTCGGAAATTTCAAAAATTTTAGCCTGAGGCGCTAATGAGGATAAATTCAGACATCGTGACCTTATGAAATGGCCATATGAATGATTTTTTAAGGAATTTTCTCGATTATTTAAATTATGAAATAATTTTAAGGTAAAAAATTGATAAAAATTTTGAAAAATCAAGAAAAAATCTTGAATCCGGTACGGATAATGGTAAACTCTGCCGGAATCCTCGAAAAATAAAATTTTTAATTTTTCCTTTTTACTCAAGTGTCGGACCTAAAATCTTGGTTCCGCAAAGATCAGGTCCGCAAACTTCGTGTCCGCAACCTTCGGGTCCGCAACTTTCGTTCCGCATATTTCGGGTCCGCAAAGTTCGGGTCCGCAAAATTCGGGTCCGCAAAGTTCGCGCCACGACGCCATGTAGTTCTTAACAAGTGACTCAGAGCCATATACTTTAATCAATTCTAAAACAAGTTTTGGATCATGAGTCGCATTTCCTGAACTTGAGGATGCACCTCCGGTTGAAATTGAAGGCAAAATTTGAATAAATGTTAAAATGAGAAAAAGGTTGAAGGATTTCGACATTTTGAATGATTCAAGCTTTTAAATATAAAATTAAAGTAAAAGAATATTTTATTATCAAGAGATTATTTTAATTTATAAAATTGTTTATAAACACAAATATTTACTTTAAAAGTAGAGTAGGCTCTACTTTTAAAATAAATATTTGTGTTTATAAACAATTTTATAAATTTTAAACTCATATGTAGCCTAATTTTAAAACCCTTCACTTTTCAACAGTCTGCAACAGGGCCCGATCCTTTCCATGATGTTTGGCTTTATTGCAACTTAGGGCCAGAATTTTTTCTAATTTTAGTATTTCTGATTGCTTTACTTTTAATATAACGACGTACACACGTCGTTGAGTTAGAAGAGCTCCTCTAACTTTACGGGCAACCAACTTAAAAAACCCTTAAATTGCTTATAGCTGTTATTCTGTATTTACTATTGTAGTTCAACTTGGTATTATAAAAAGGCATAGAGGTAAATAAATTACTTATTAATTAATTTAAAAAACTCAAAATAAATAAAAATATAAAATAAATTGGCTATAAATATACAAGACTAGGCATATGTAATTATATATAATAGGACCGCCTATTTCGTTGGGTTGTCATAAGGGCTCCCGGACAATCCGTCAGTGGACAATCCGGCAGTGGGAAATCCGTCAGTGGACATCTAATCCATCCATCTAATCCATCCAAATTCCTATACCTTTCTAAATCCATTGATATTGAACCAAATTGCCCAATATCTTTCAAGTCCACTGATATCCCTTTAATCCAGCAAAATCTGCCGGTTATCTGCTTTTAATCCAGCTAAACCTGCCGATTTCCTTATTTTTCCAAACTTTCGATATCTCTTATAATCCTTCACACGAAAGAATGAAAAATTTTTGGCCTCGGTAGTTTAGGTATGGCTAGAAATTACGAATTTTTTCACTGACGGATTGTCCACTGACGGATTTTCCACTGACGGATTGTCCGGTCACGGTCATAAGCTATAGGCGAGTCGCCCATTTTAAATTTTAAATTATGCCCTTTAACTCATGTCCTTATTCAATGAATATTAGCTTTAACTCTTATGACCTTATTCAATGAATATTAGCTATCGATGGTAATTAATTATTAAGCTAAATTGATTGGATATAATTCAATGTATAATTAAGTAATTTGGTAATAATTAATAAAAAGTAATTCGGTGCATATAGCATTTCAAAAGTAAATATTACTATAAATCTTAACTTAATACAGTAAAGCTAAGCTGGACTATAACTATTACTCCTTCAGCTAGTGTAAAAGTTTATTCGGCAGCTGGGAGTGGACAAGCATCTTAAGTTGATCGGAATGATCTGTTGCTGTTATTAATGGTTAGATATGTTCAGAGAATTTGTTGTTGATTTTCCTTTGTTTAAAACATATAGTCGGGCCGGGTTTTGGGTTGAAGCTCCGACGTGCTACAGGCGCTTCCGCTAATTTTTAAATTGAATTTTGAAAATTTGCCCATTACTTTATAGCCAAAAATCTACATTCACTAGGCTTGAGTCGTCAACTTATTGCTCATTCCTCCCTCAACCTAGCCTTCAATAATACTTATAGAATCCACATAAGGAAATAATTTACCTAACAATATTTTTAAAACAAGAGATCTTTACAAAAATTATTTCTATAATTTCAAATATTAGTTGATTAAACATCCGTCCATTCCTCTTTTCTTTCTTGTAATGAACTACTGAAAATATTTTTTTAATTTACAAAATTTAATTTTATTTGATTAATTATACCTTAATTTTTGTTGATTATCTTCCTTAATTGTCGTAGAAAAAAGAAAAGAATCAACTCGACTTGAACCTATTGACCTATCCATTTCTGAAGGTATACGTCTAAATTTTTATTTTTAGAAATTAAAAAAGTAATTTTAAAATTACTTAATTCCATTTGAAGGCCATCCTATCCTTTGATCATCAACTATAGGTTTAACGTCTGTAAGTATTGAAGATTGTGAAGGGGAATATAAACGATGAGAAGAACGAGATCGAGCAAACTTTAAAATAAAAATTTTTGAGGTTTTAAATAAAATATTTAATTAGAAGATAGTCTAGGCCTTAGTTTCATAAGCCTAGATAAATGTCTGTTTGGAGCTCACTTTTTAACGAGTGATACAAAACTTGTCCATTCTTTTGGAAAATAGATACCGCTTATCGAGAGTTTTCTAAAAATATGATTCACTCAATTTGATAAAGGCTAATAAGCTTAAGCGAACAAAGCTGGCTGGAGATCGGTTGACCAGTTCCGAAAAATAAAGATGATATCTTTTTCTAATCATGTCTAGGATTTGTAAGAAAACCTAATAATTTTTTAAATATTAGTCAATGCTTACAGGTTTTGGCAACCCATTTTGTTGAAGAGGTGTTGAAAATGTTACTTTGGGTATCTTAGCAAAACGTTTTTCACTTTCCTTAAATTCTTTGATAAATTGTGATGATTTTTGTGTATTAACTAATTCTGGTTTGTCAACATTAAAGTTGCTGGTAGTTCCGAACTGATTTTGTTTTGATATTCTGCTCAAAAGTTGAGGGGGGCCTAAATATTTTTAAATTAATTTTAAAATAAAATTAAAGTAAAGTTGTTGGGTTATTGGATTTGAAAATTAATTTTAAGCGAATTTCTATATATTTAGAACGCGACAATTCTTGAGATTTCTCTAGAAAACTCAAAGATTTCAATTTATCCTTCAACTGGCAAAATGTAAAAACTAGTAAACCGATATCCCTAAGCTCGAATAATTCCCGATTTCGTGAATGATTTAAAAATATTTCCAAAATTTTGAGAGATATACTGAGAGAATTCAAAGAAGTTGTGGGGCTATATTTTTCAACTGCCTTACAGTGAGGTATTTTTTAAGGGAATACGGTAATCAGTATGTTGCTACGTCCATAAGAAGGATTTAGCATTCCTTATTTTTTATTTAGTTTAGATTTATCCCGTCTTTCGCTATTTAAAAATCGTTTGAAACATTCCCTAATACCCTCCTCATCATTATTTATAATAAATAAAATTATACTTGTTTTTATCAGATCATTATCAGTCAAAAATAAATCTGTTGTTGTTCTCCCACCTGCCCTCGTTGAAATTGTGGATGTATCAATTGTTAATGATTTGGGTTGTAAATATTCATTATCAGAATTAAATAGGAAGGGCTATGATTTAATTTGATTAAATAAAGAGAAAAAAATTTACTTTTCCAATAGAAAATGTTGTATTTTCTGGGGCTAAAGGCACCGGATCATAATGTCTATTACCTTCATCTTGATTATATTTTTTATTTTTCTCATCAAAATTCTCTCCTCCAAAATTATTCCAATCTACATATTCGTAGACTACATCTGAATCTGTTGGGGTATTTAATGAAGGTTCGAAGATATTTCTCTCTCTCTTGTTATTTAAATTTCTTGATTTTTGCTGAAATTATACATATAAGGATTAGTTTTTCTGTTAATATTTTATCTGAATATTTAGTCTTTATGTATACTCGCGAATAAAGCTTTGCGGATCATATCGGAAGACAATTTTTTGAGAAGGACCTTCGAGTTACCCTCCCACGAAAAATTACTCCTCGACCAGTTAGCCTTTCTACTGAGGATTTAAAACAATTATTACCCTCAATCAATTTTGAAATTAGCCTAGTTTAAGGCTAATTTCACAACTCGAATATACATATATTCAGTTTTTCAATTAATAAACACCTCCTTCGTTAGCTCGTACAATTAATTAACCAGGGTAATTATTCAAAAAGCATCGGATTTTAATTAAAATTATTTTTAAAATTTCAAAGATTCTTTTAAAAAAGATTCTCTAATTGAATGCTCGGATCTTCTATTTTTCAATCACCATTCTATTAAAGGGGGGAGGGGGGGCATTCTATTTGAGTGATCCCCACCCTTTCTATTAAGGAGAGGGGGGGCGTTCTATTTGAGGAATAACGTCTATCCTACCTGTGTTTTAGTTTTATTTTTAATATTATGCATCGATTCTCTTTCCCATTGTTTTAATTGTTGTGATTCTATTTTATATATTGGTGATCTACACCTTCTTGAATTATTAAAATCTCGTTTAGGCTAAAATTTTTTTTTAATTTTTTAACTTAAAGATTCCAAACTTCTTGTTGTGAGCATATTGAAGTCTGTCCCGTTGAGGCAATTGTTCCGGAAAAGTTTTTAAGTAAATGGGCACCACAATTATCGTCTTCCAAGTCTTGCATCTTTAGAAATATAATTTTTTTATTTTCTAGTAAAAAGTAAAACAAAGTTGGACTATAATACACTAATACACTAGCATGTAGTGGGATCACGCTCCCAATTTTTTGATTTAAATAGATTTTGAGTGATTTATCCCTAGGGATCACGTCCCGCAATGATTTTTAAAAAATCCCTAATGCGGGATTCCTCAAACAATGATTTTGCCTGTCATAAATATACATATGCCCTTAGGTCGAAAATAGTATCTTAATGGGTTTTAGGTATATGAGGTATCTTATAATTTGTCCCAAATAATTACTTTAATCTTCATAAATTTTTCGCTCCGATTTTTGCCAAATGCAGCTTTTGTAGCTATACAACCGGTAATTGAACATATTAACATTAATATATTGCTAAATAAAGATATCCAAAAAGACCAACCAAAATGTTGCTAAAATTCTAATAAATTAAAAGCTAATATTTCTAAGGCCTGGTTTTTCCTGTACACAGAGTCCAGGTCCATGCATTTTTTGACCTTCCTGGATTTTTCCTGGGCTTGGGTTTTTCCTGGACTACAGGCTCAGATCAGTCCAGGTCAGTAAATCAAACTCCAGAGTCCAGGAACAGGCTTTTCAAAATTTCCAATCTCTAATCGTTACAGCAAAAAACTGGATACCCTGAATACTAGCGCATAATTCTCAGTTAATCAATTCAGACATTCCCTATTTATCAAGGATCTATTAGAGAAACAAGCATTCGATGACACCAAAATTTTAAACTTAAAAATTATTACCTCATAAATTCCTTCTTCTTCTTTAATAATATTATTGTCTTGATCTGAGGCAAACATGAAAAAAAGTAAATTACCCGCAATACTTGAAAGTACAGAAATTACAACTAAAACAGCTGCTATACAAGTACACAAACTTTAATTAATTTTTTTATTAAAAATTTAATTTAGAAATTTATTTACCGATGACAAAAAGCAAAAATTAAAAAAATTATAGCAAAAATAGCACAGATGGTTGAGATAAGATTGGCTACTAATGTTGCTATTTTCCAACCTTTTTTTTAATTTTAGAGGAAATTTTATTAAAGTTTTATACCCAAAAATAAGTGCTGATAAGCATCCCCCCATAATCTATTTTCGTCATATCCAAGTTCATACCAATCCTTTTCATCTAGCCAATAATCAAATTTGAAAACACAATTTAATGCTGTTAGCCAAAATTGGTCAAAAGGACGGGCAAGGTCAAAATGCCTTTAAAAATTTAAAATTTTTGTATTCTCTCTTATACAAATCCAGGGGGAATAGAATATTAAACAAGAATTTAACTTCTGAGAAAGTAATACAGAAAACAACAAGGGTTAGGCATAAATCCACAAAAGGATGAGTCAAGAATACCAGGAATTGGTCGAGTTACCCGAAATCCCGAATAATTTCTCGATTCGACTTATCCTTGATTTACAAGACCTCGTTGAGTTATCAGTTCTAGAAATTCATAGGATATCCGGAAATGAAATATAATTTTTTTATAAACTGACAAACAAGCTCACATGATGTAACTAGCATGGATCTTGCCTTCCAATTTCCGAAAATCGGGAATTGAAACTTTCTCTGAGTTCCAAATTCCCGAAATTATTTTTATATTGGTATGACCCCAGGTGATAACCTAAGCCAACATTACTTTCTTTTAAACCTGTGTAAAGTAGCATAATATTCCTTAGAACGTCCATAATCATAAGAGTAATCCCTCTTACAATCTAACCAAAGACCATGATGGTGTTCTGTTCTACCTTCCTTTGATTTTAAATTTAAATTTAATTTTAATTATTTGAAATTTACTTCCAAATAAACAATTTGCCAACTTGGTGTTAATAAACCCAAGATAAGTGATGTTGTTGCAAAAATTAATATTAAAAGGAAACATATTAGCCAACCCGTTGAAGTTGTTTGATTTTGCATTATTAAAATTTTTATTTATATTAATTTATGGCACTTTTTAAAAATATTATTATAAAATAAATTTTAATTTAAATTAATAGAGAAAGAGAGGCAGAAATTGGATGGGATTGATCATAGGATTGATCCAGCGTCCTAAAAAAGAAGCTTGTATTATTAATTAAAATAGTATTATAGCTTCAATGCATGGTCCTTGTTAACTAGGCTCCCCTGCAATATAGCCTGGCTTGAACATGATCTGATAGGATTCTTGGGCCGAGTTTTTATTCATGTTAATTCCAGGACTAATACCAGAACATAAATTATAATATTTTAGCGTTTTAAATTTTAATTATTTTCTTCAAAAGAGGAGTTGAAAAATTTAATTAATTATTTAAATAATGATTTTGAAATATACCGAAAATAAAATAATTTTAATATTTTTAAAAAATAATATTAATATTGATTCTTATTTAAAAATAATTCTTTTTTTTTGTTTTATTTATGAAAAAATGGATTTTTGAAGGACATAAAAGGCTAAAATAAGCAATAAAACAACGAAATGCATGCGCAAATGTGTGAAAATAAGAGAAATGAGGAAGGAAATATATAGAATGGGTTGGAAATTTTGTAAAAATGGGAGAAGGAAAAGTAAAAATGACAAACGGCTGGTGCGCAAATATACATATAAGTAAAGCTCATTTAGGTATGAATCATTAGAAATTGAAGAAAATTGAAGAAAATAAGATGAGATTACAAATTTTTATTAGTGGAAGCTTGCTGTTTAAAATTGGGGGTTACCTTCTAAATTAATCTCAAATTTACCTATAATAGGGTTGTTGCACCTGATTTTAACCGGTACCTCGTGGTTTCGGTTAGTTCAAATTTTAGAAATTTGGTTAGTTTTGAGTTTTAGTTAAAAACTTGTTTTATTTTGAATAATTTTTAAAAAGTCAATTTTTAAAAATTTTCCGGCTTTTAGAATTTCATAAAAACAGCTAATTTTTGGTAAAATAACGGGTGCAGATAATTAACAGGTGCAGATCTTTTTCATTATTTAAGATTTAGCATATTACAAAATCCAATTTTAACCCAGAATTCGTATTGCATTGCTAACTATTTTTTCCTGCTAACAATTCTTAAACTAAAATTTTATTGGATAATTTATTCAATTTAAGACTGGAATGTAAAAATTGACCAGAAATAGGGAAAGAATTTGTAAGAAAATAGGAGAGGTCATCGGCATTCGTTCATCAATTGCTTTATTTTCCCCCATTAATGTGCTTTACTGCGCGACATCAAAACAACAACAAAAACAAATTTTTAGAACAGTATTCACACCTTTGGGAATGGTCATTTCCTTCTACAGCCGTTGCATGTTCCACCTATATAGGGTGTAGGGCTACAATAATTTTAAGAAGATTGGAATGGATATATGAATGAATAAATAATTAATGCAAGGGCATAATTAAACAATATTCACTATAAAAATAGGTGTTTAATAAGATAATTAAAAATAATTAAATCTTTAGTGGCTTGAAATTACTACTTTAATTTTGGCTTGGCTTGGATATAGCGCAAGCAACCTTTTATTTTCGATGGTGCAAGGATATGTCTGAATGGAGGAACCAGTAAAGAGGAACAAATAAAGATGGCTTTTTTTGTGTAAAAATAATTCTGAAAATCTAAAATTTTTAAATTTAAGAGAAAAATTTTTCTAGGATTTAACCTAAAGTGAGGAAAAAACAAAAATCTTGGAAAAACGAAAAAATGCATGAATAAAACTCGAAAATAAATTTTATTTTTAATATTTTACTAATATTTTACTTTATATTTTTCAATATGAAAAAAATTCATTTAAAGCATAAAATGCATAGTATCTCTATAATAAATCCAAATCCAATAGATATTTTTGATCAAAAAATTTTTTCACGAAATGAGTGGATTATTAAAGAGAAAATACAGTATAGAAGTATATATTGAGCTACATATAATTGGATAAGGTTGGCGGATCCGGATCCGAAAAAAGGCCGGATATCCGGAAATTTAAGGTTCGGATATAGAATCCGGATATCCGAAGATTTCCAAATATTCACCAACCTTATATCTGAGGCTGTCAAAAATTGAACAAAATATTTAAAATTTAAAGATCCAAGTAAACTTGGACTTACTTGAAAAAATATAGATTTTCTTAAGGTATAATTTGGCAGCCTTGGTTATAATAAATTTAAATAGCTGAAATTAATTTTTTAAAATCAAATCATTTTTTTCCATATTTATTCTTAAATTAATGATTGAAATTTGATGTTGTATTCTTCCGATATCTAAATTTTGAACAGAAATACTATATAGGTTTAAGACTAAGAATTATGAAGGGTCTAAAAAAATATAGTCCTCAAAAATAGTCATACACCAAAAATAGCCTAAAATTCCTTAGTAGTAGGGGGCTAATGAAACTCGGGAGAAGAAAATACCCGGGAATCTGGAGTCAGGTCGGGAAATGACCTCGGGAGCTGGAGGCCAAAACTCGGGAAAATTTCCCGATCCGGGATCGGGATACCCGAGCTAGTAGGTGGTTATGTATTAATTTAAATACCTCCTTTTCTGAACCATCCGACGAAGCTTTATTATATGAAGCATTTAAAGACAGATTCGTAGAAATTGCCAAATATTTTTCCCCATCATCGTAACATACATCTTTTGCCTTATATTCTAACGCTAATTTGAAATCTATAAACGGCTTTTTTGTTTCTTTCTTTAGCTGATCATCAATTAGATTTTTAATCATTCCCATTATCATCTTTTCAAACTTCTTTTCTGTAAGCATCATTTTAATAAAATATCTAAGTACTTCTTTTAGATTCTCCGTTAGATTATCAATTATACTATTCAAATGATTAAGCAGTATCACCAGAAGATCGTTAAAAAGTTCAAGTAGTTTCTTCATTAGATTGTTAAAAAAGTTAAGCAGTTCATCAAACATTGTGCTATAATCATTAAGCAGATTTCTTAGTTGCTCAAACACATTAACAGAATCCTTGAACATATCTTCTAATTTGCCAACTACATTGCCAGAACCATTAAACGCTTCTTTATGTTTCTCAAGCATAACATCAAAACAAGTCTAAATATTGAAAATATTATTCAGGAGACAAACTGAATCGAACTTAAAAAATTGGACATATTGGCACCAGAGGTGGGTTGGAATTCCGATTTCCGACTTACGATGTTTTTCCGAAAAAAAATTTCGATTTACATTTCCGAGTTTCGACTTTTGAGCCGGTTCCGACACCTCTGACTGTTTCAACCCACCTCTGTTTAAATCATAGTATACAGCAGAAAATAGATGTTATAATACCTTATCATTCGATTCATCATCAGCCACATCATCTGCATCACTGTCAGAATGATAGGCCGAATCGCGATCATTATCATCATTGCCACCATCATCTTCCTCTCCTTCACCACCACCACCATCTTCTCCTCCCTCTCCTTCATTAATAGCAACTTGTTGTCCTCCTTCAACTTCTTTAACACCCCCTCCACCACCTCCTCCTCCACCAGCATCTCCTCCTACTCCACAAACTCCTTCTTTTCTAGTGCGACGACTACGCACTGCATTTAATAGGTAGTTTAATATAGCGTTTATTGATAATGTTATAAGGTTTTTGAAAAGGTTTATGAATGCATTTTTTATCTTCTCAATCAGATAGAACGGAAAGTTGGGATCAATCTAAATATTGAAGATGAGCATACATATTTATATTTATATATTTTAATACTCCAAAATAAGGTTGTCGGATAGTTGGAAATCTTGGTGGGAAATCTTCGGATATCCGGGTCCGAAAATCTCCGGATATTCGGTTTTTTTCGGATCCGGATCCGATAACCTTGTTCCAAAAGAATGTAAAACTATAATACTGTAATATAATTTTATGTAAGCAATCCTATAATACTAATATGTATTATGCTAAAAAATTGCTAAGGAAATGTGGTAAAAAATTTTAACATTTCTGAAATCAGAAAAACCAGGCATGTTTACAGTTCTAAATTTTAATATCCGTATGTTATCCGTCTACTTTTCAAAACAATCCGCATCTGCCCTGAAAATCATGGTAAAAACTACCATCTTTTAAATGCCCTAAATGAGCATGGTCTTAACAAGGACGCAGGGCTAGGCATTGAGGACAGCTCTGATGCAGCTGCAGAAATAAGGACATGAGATATTTAGGTTTATATGTACATTAAGGATAATTTAGAATTAACTAAAAAACTAAAATTTTTGCACAATTTACCTTCAAATCAAAAATTAGCAAATCCACTACAAGGTCCATAAGTATATCTTTAACAAATTCTTTTAGCAAATAAAATCTTCTGTGTTTTGAAACATCAGAATTAAACAAATTAACAATTAGTACATCAGCCAGAGTTCGTACAAAATCTCTTATTACAGGCTTTATTCGGTTTTTCAGAGGGGCAGCGAAATCCATCTAAATATACTACAATATTTTTAATTTAATATTTTGGTCGGCGGATCATGGGAAATTTAGATATAATCCGATAACTAGTCTTTTTTTGAACTGGATACGCCAACCTTAATTAATACCCCTTAAATTGATCTAATGTTTGAGGTGGAAAATCCTAAAAATTTAGAGAAAATCTGAATTTTTTCTAAAAAATCAGGATTTTTTTTCGGATTCGGATATCGAGATACGCCAAAACTAATTATATAACACAGCAATTTGTGGATATTTTGAAATAGGTATATGTAGGAAAACTAATAAACTGGTGGGCTCAAATCCTAGGTGCCCTGAGTATTCTTTCAACATGCAGCTGGGGAGAGTAATTAATAGAGCGGTGATAATTATTTGAAAGGGTCGTTATTAATGTATATACCAGGGATCCTGCCTACAAAAAAACAAAATTCACGGTATTCAGGAATTTTGTTTTCTTTTAATTTTTAAAAAAATTTTTTCGGGAAATATGGGAATTTTATTGGTTTTTAGAAGTGGTTCTATGTTGAACATAAAGGAACCTCAGGTAAGGTACTCAAAAGAACCATAAATATAAGAGGGATTAGAAGTGGCCCAAGAAATAACAACACCCTATAAAATAATTGCTTGATCTACCTCATATTGTAATACTCGTATAGTATCCACCACCAATCTAATGAAGCCTATTATAATTTCTTTTAACGAGCCATTCAAATCACCAAATTTTGCATCTTTAGACAAAAATAGAGCACAAATTATTTGATTAATAATTGGATCTAAATTTTCATTAAATGTTTCCTTAATAACTGCTTTTGAAGAATGCAATAGTTCTTCTATGAATATTAGAAGATCATCTTTTGATGACATTTTGAAATTAAAGGAAAATATTAATAATTATAATCATAACCAACAAGAAAATAATGTTTACTAATCAAGTCTAGAAAATTTTTTAAAATATTATTTAAGGAAAAAATATTTTGATTAATTTAATCTCACAGTAAAATTTAAAATCTTAGTTCAGGATTTCGGATATATATAAGTACAAACTTGATCCGGACACCCTGGTATGGTTCGCTTCAGCATGTCGAGGATTGCGACCTACCAGGGCGTTCCGAATTAGATCATTTTAATGAGGTTATAGCTCGGCGGTACGCTGGCTGCTGTTCTAGATATAAAGTTTTATGGAAATAGAGAGCTCTACTCACCAAGAGTTATGACACACCCCATGGATGGGACGATTCTTCGGAACGGGTTTCGGTCTGTAAAAAAATATCGGGTTCGGGTAACTTGTACCATCCCTGGTGTGTACAATAACTATGTGTGAGTAGTTTTTTTGTTTTTTTGTTGCAGATTGCGATTAAACATATGTAGTCTTAAGGTGAAATGAAAAAATTAGTTATCTATTTCCATAATGGATATCCAATTCCTAAGGTATTTTTCCTATCATAAATATTCGAATATTCAATTTAAAAATAACTGTCTGATTAAACTTATAAAGTTATGACTGAACACATAAGCTGGACAAAGCCAGCATTTTTATTGTTATATATAAATTTTTAAATTAATAAAATGTATTAAAAACGTGCAGATGTGTCTGATAAGAACTGTTTTTTAATTTGTTTTTAATGAAAAAAATAATTTTTTTTACTTATTCTTTAAAAAATAAAATTGTCTTAACAAAACAATAAATAAAATTAACATTTTGAGCTAGTAAGAGAATATGTATCTCAAAGTTACACGATCAAAAGAAAAGTGTACATAAAAAATAAATAAAAATATTTTTTTATTATTTTTGGAATGCTGAACAATATGTTTTTAAAAATCTTTTTTGTTTAATTTTTTTCGTATTAACTAACAAATACGTGTAATCTATACTTTCTTTTGTGATTGGATAAACAAAAAATTTTTCTATTTATTATCTGCCAATTTAATCAAAAAATTTATTTAAATAAACAAATTAATCATTTCTAACAAAAAATTTTTTCCATTTGGGGGGGGGGGGGGGCTAATAAATTGAAAATTTATTTTTCGTATAAAAATATTAATTTACTTCTGTATCTGAGCATTGCAGATTCTAATAGAATGACAGCCATTTTATTTATCCCCAAAATAGGCTCATTCAAATGGGAGTGCCATTAAATTAAAATAAATACGGTAGTTGGCTGAGCTTAACCACCTTTTGCGCAATATATACAAGAGACTCTGAGAGCGTGTCGACGAGAATCGTACAAAATATCTCAACTCGATAATCAAGTTTTTACTGTATACTTCATAAAAATTCTAGTTCCTTAAATTGTTTAAATTATTCAAGAATTACAAAAACGAATATAGATCCCCCGGTTTCCCAATTTTTGCTCAAATTTTTATTTTCTCTAAAGGATATTCAATTAAACAATAAATCGTGATCAATCTAAATAATGAAGATATTTGTTATAGAAGGCAGAAAAGAATCTTTACCCATTATTTTTTTAATTTTCGATATGTATAAAATTCAGTTAAAGCAAAAATTCAATTGGTGTTTTAATATTTTTCGAAAAGGAAAGGATTATTTTAAAGATTATGTATTTACCGTATTTCCGAAAATTGAACCCCATGGGGCTCTATTTTTCAACTATCCTCCAAAGTGGGGCTCTATTTCAGGGTGGGGTTCTAATTCAGGGTGGGGTTTTATTTTCGGAAATATGGTATAAGTATAGAAGTATATGTATAATTAAGTTCTAATTGAGGCTGCCAAACATATGGTCGAAAAATTTAAAATTTAAAAATGAAAATCCTTGGTTATAACAAATTAAATAAATTTAAATCAAATTGTAAAAATAAGATCATTTTTGTATTTGTTCTCACATTATTGACTCAAATTTATATTTGAATTCTTCAGATATCTAAATTTTAATAATTTGTATAGGTACCCTATTTATTTAACGGATAATTTTTGGTTCTGACACATGATTAGAAATTGGAAAAATATATGTAAAGATCAAATTCTCAGTAAAATTCAAGGTCGAATATTTCGAGTTCGAAAATTATTCGAACGAATATCCGATTTGCCCGATCTCTATCATAATCTCTGTGTAAACGGCAGTTATTCGGCAAAAAGGGAACCTTCAAAAGAATGAATGAGGAATACGAATGAGGACGAATGAATGAGGACCCCTTCAAAAGAATGAGGATTATGAAAAATAGATTTGAGTTACTTAATAAATTAATTACCACATCATCTGAAGCATTTGACGAAGCATTATATGAGGCATTTAAAGAAAGATTGGTTATAATTAACAAATATATTTTCTCATTCTGTTCTACATCTTTTGTCTCATATTTTAACACCAATTTAAAATCTATGAATGGCTTTTCCGGCTCTTCTTTTAACAAATCATATATTAGCTTATTAATCATCTCCATTAACTTCTTTTTAACCTTCTTATCATTAAGCATCTTTTTAATTAAATTTCTAAGCTCATTTTCTAGCTTCTCCAATAGATTATCACTCAAATAATTAAGCAGTTCCTTAAGCAAATCTTTGAAAAATTTAGCTAGTTCCCTCAACAGATTATCAAAAAATTGAAATAGTTCATCAAACTTCTCACCAAGATCATTAAACACATCACTTATTTTTTCAAATAGCTTCTCCAACAAAACATCAAATAAATTCTAAAAATTGAATAAGTATATTCATATATATGGTATAATCTAACTTAACAAGTTACCGTATTTATTCTAATAGAACCACCGTCTCTAATATAACCACCCCAAATGGAGGAGTTGAAAAATGGAACCACCATCTCTATTAGAATAAATACGGTAAATTGCATAGAATGACTCCCATTTTCCAGACGCCTCTGGGATGAGATCCTTACATATTCATAAAAACTGCAAAAACGTAAGGCCGATTATGCTTAATTTTGAGGTAGAAAATTATATTATACAAATGATAGTTCACTCATCAAGATTAATTTGGACACTAAGATCAACGTGGTCCGATACCTGTATTCAAGCTAGAAACAAGAGACGTTTCTGGAAAATGTGAGCTAAAATAATTATTTTGAGTAATTATTTCTGAAACCTCTAGCTAGAAGTTGTAATTAAAGGCTAGAAGTTGTAATTAATAATTATTTTAGAAAGGGCAATTATTTCAGTCTATACTGTAAACCATATTAGATAGTAAATATCTAAACAAAATGCCCTATGTATAATATTTTATAAGTTAATTTCACATTTGTATTACAAACAGTAAACTCTAAGAAAGTATTTCTTATGTATTCGTAAAAGTTTATGGTTAAGCTGAAGATTATGAATAGAATATTTTACCCAATTATTCGATTCATCATCCGCATCATCATCATAACTACTATCAGAACCATCGTCATCAGCACTGCCCCCTTTTCCAAAAGTACGACCTCCAATGCTACAGCGATAAAGCTCATTTGCCAGGAATTTTATAAAGGATTTCAGCAGATATTTTAACACTTTTTTTAGAAAATTTCTTATTGCATCATTTATCTTCTCGTACAAATATAAAATTATATTGTGATCAATCTAAATATTGAATATACCGTATTTTCTCTAATTGAGCGGCCGTATCTAGTTGAACGGCCGTATCCAATAGAGCGGCCCTTTGAGAGGGGATTGAAAAATAGAGCGGCCGGCCGCTCAATTAGAGAAAATACGGAAAGCATATATATACGATTAATTATAATTTAATATCACAAGATTACTGTAAAACTTATTGTTGGAAATATATACTTAAGCAAATTTTGGGTACTTTTTCTTATGCCGAAAATTAAATCCCAAATAAAAATTTTTAATTTTTGCTTGATTTACCTTAACTTCAAAAGTTAGTATATCCAAGACAATGTCTTTCAGCGGCTGTCTAAGAAATTCATTCAGAAGATCAAACTTCTTGCACTTTGAATCATCAGCATCTAGCAAACAATCAATTAATTTATCAGTATACTTTTTTAGAAAATTTTTTACTGCATTTTTAATTCGATCTTTCAGAAAGGCACAAAAATTATTTTCAATTTCAATCTAAATAATAAATATAAGCATAAAGGTGATTATATAATTCAATAAAACAGGATCCATGCCCTGCGATAAACCTATGATTTAAAATTAAAGTAATCCTATATTGGGTTGGCATACGTTGAGAAATCGCCGGATATCCGTATCAGATCTACACGAAACGTTTCGTTTTTTCGTTAGGCTTTTTTCCTGTTTAATTTCGTAAAATTACCCTATTAGGCCAAAAGTTCACCCAAAGTCCCACTCGATTTGTCTTTTAACACACTAAACTCGAATCATATGTCAGATTGAACACATAATCGGATGAGGAATATCGTGATTTATCGGTATTAAGGGGATTTGGAGGTCCAAAGAAATCAAGGCATTTGAAGATTAAGAGGGATATCGAGGGATTTCGGAAGAATTAAAATTTAAAATTAAGAAAATAAACATTTTTCATTTTTTTTTTGAAAATTAAATATTTCGTTTTGGTTCGATGCGCTAACGAATTTTTAGTTTCGTTTCGTCATAAAAAATCTTGCGATTAGTGCAGGTATGACCCAGACCTGATCAGATTTGTCTGCGAAATGACCTTACCTTAGATACAAGATTTCGGCAATCATTCACCAATTTTATGATACATAATAAAAATTTTATTAGATCATCTGCAATGCTTTTTGAATTATCAAGCTTGTAATAATCCTCAACCAATTCATCAACAATTTTATTTGTAGTTTTATTTATCACCCTTTTTGAAGAATTTAGTAGTTTTTTCAAAAATTTTAGCAAATCTCTTTTTGTTGGCATTTTGAAATTAATGTCGATATATCTATAATTATCTCCCAAATTTAATGTTTGAATGCCTTAAAGAGCAGGCTTAAGCTACGAATTCAGTTGACTTATACGGATTAAATCGGTTTAAGTTTAACGTATTTGCTCTAGTAATTGCATGCCTCAGCTAATTATCCTACCTCCATTAGTTCAATGGATTGGAGCAGAGGTGGGTCGGAACAGTCCGGGGTGTCGGAAATCGGAAGAGCCGGAACTCGGAACTGGCTCAGAAGTCGGAACTCGGAGATCAATAATTAAACAAATTTTCCATAAAGGCATGGGGAGTGGACAATATGATTAATAGGAGTAAAATTATTCAAAAATTGAACGATTTTAAAAATATTAACAAAAATAATAATTTTGCTACGTTATGTTGTTAAATATCAACATTTGTCAAGTTTAAAATAATAAACTTGTACACAATTTAGACAAATAAAAATCAAAATAGGCCACACCAGTCATTTTTTGTTTCATTCATTTTTGGACGCCCCTCTTTATTACGCCTATTTTCTTTTCAACTATTTTTTGATTTACATGTTAAGTAAGGTCAAGTCTCAATAAATAAATTTTTTCTTTTCAAAAAAATACAAAAAAATGCAAAGGAAAGAATACAAAAAAAGATGAAGAATGCAAAAGGATTATAATTAATTTAGAATTAATTTAGCCCAGCCTCTAATATAAGACCGCATCTAATAAAAGCCCAGTCAGAATGCCTATTGAGATATCGAGAGAATGCCGCAGATAGAGAATCGAGAGAATGCCGCAGACAGAATGCCGCAGATATCGAAACTCTGATTTTAATTAATCTCTCTAGTCATTGTAAATATTTTTATTCGTTTCATTATCCTTTTAATTTTTAGTTGTTTTCGTCCTTGTTCTACGTCGTTTATGGTAACATTTATTACACAAATCGTTTTCTGGCACTGAATCACGGTACCAACGTTTCGTTTGTTTTATACCGCACATAAAGCAACTTCGATATTGTGTATATCGCTAAAAATTTTATATATGAGAAGGATTGGAACATAAATTTTTAAATTATAATTATCAATACAGATTTACTAAAATAACTTTTCGAAAATCTTTAGGTACTAGTTAGGTACCTAAAGAAGATCTTTAGGTACTAGTTAGGTACTTAGGTACTAGATCTTTGGGTACTAGTAGGAGGATCTTTAGGTACTAAGATCTTTAGGTCCAAGCAAGGCCAAGAAGCCAGATTTCTTATTTTTTAAGCTCCGCAGGCAAAAAATTTAAGAATTTTGGAAGGCCGGATGCAAAAAAATGAGAGAAATTTTGAGAAATTTGGAGAACCTTAGGTCAGTATATGTAAATTCTTCTGCGTATAAAATCGGCCCGGACTCACAAAAATAAATAGGTACTTATTTAGTTTCCCCCACTCCAGTCAGTTTTTTCGAAAATTATGTAAAAATGGTCAGTCTGAACAACAATTGTAGAACCCATCAAGCTGTGTCGAATGACACCAAAATCAATAAAATCCGACTTGATTTGACCGAAATACAGACCCCTGAAAATTGTTCAACCACAGGGGTGATTTTTTGAAATTAAAAAAATTTAACGAAATGATAGCTCATTCGAAAGAGCTCGTCGAGCTGAGTCGAATGACACCAAAATCGACGTGATCCGACTTGATTTGACAAAGTTATGACATCATTAAAACCTACCGGAGTCGATGATTTATGTCATATCTTTGTCAAATCAAGTCGGATCACGTCGATTTTGGTGTCATTCGACTCAGCTTGACGAGCTCTTTCGAATGAGCTATAATTTGTATAAATTCAAGTCCCTATGATTTAGCGCCCCGGTGGTTCAGGGGTCTGTATTTCGGTCCAATCAAGTCGGATTTTATTGATTTTGGTGTCATTCGACACAGCTTGATGGGTTCTACAATTGTTGTTCAGACTGACCATTTTTACATAATTTTCGAAAAAACTGACTGGGGGGGGGGGAAACTAAATAAGTACCAATAAATATTGATAAAGATAACCTTTCTAGTCATAAACCATAATTCTTTTGGTCTAAACTTTCCATATCTGTGTTTATAAACGCCACAATCTTTACACAAATAATGTTCTTTTAGTACACTATACCAGCCTTTTGCTTGTGTAACTCTACAATTGAAACACTTTCGTTTATATACTTCAATTATTCCATCTATAATTATCAGGGAAAATTTTTTGGTCAATTAAAAATATTGTAAGATAAATTAGTCCCTAATCTAAATATTTAATTTCCCAATAAATTCTATTTCCAAACACTTTATTCATTTTCCCATTCACCCCTTTTACAACTAGATAGCCATTGTACACACCCACTTATTTGTTGCTTACCCACTAAGTTTTTCCGATAATTCGAATAGTTTCATGTTCCAGCTAGCTTTTTCCCTTTCCACCTATGTTGATTTCAAACTTGATTATTCACATTTAATTCGTTAAATAAATATTATGAAGTTGAAATATATTGTTGTGTATCTTAGGGGATTTGGCCTATCCTATTTAGGGTAACAACAGATATACTATATTATATAGACAAAGTTAAAAATTTTATTTACTTATTTTATTGCCAATATAAACAATTCTGCTTTCTAATTCTTTCGGATATTCAACATTTTGTTTTTCTAACATTTCAATTTTATATCCAATTAAATTAATTTCAGTCCAATAACTTGACAAAAGTTTGTCTTTGTAATTTTTTATATTTTCTTTTAATAATTCTTTTTTATTTATTTTTGTATCTTCTAAGGTTTCTTCTAGTATAGAAGTTTCATAATAATTATTCTTCGTTTTATTAAATTTATTAAACCTGAGCAACTTAAATTTATGAATAAATTAATTATTAAATTTAATTGCTACTAGTGTAGGGCTTTAATGCCCTTTCCCATGAAATATTGAGCTTGGAAGGACTTTACCCGAAGGACTTTGCTCAATTATATTTCAGTTCACATTATCTCAACCAATTTACTAGCTTATTGTCCCTCCCACATATATGTTTATTTAAGCGATTTGATCACAGTTACCTAAATTATTATTTATTCTGTGCTATCTAGCTAATATATGTATTGTTGTCCATATTTCCTAGTTTGTGAATAGCGTTTTAATCCACTTTGGTGTGTTCGGTGTAGGGAAGAGTCTAAGGGACCTGATCAACCCCGAAGGTCTTCTAGGATTGTCCCGATCACATCCTCTCCCCTTTAATCCTATAATATCTGGAAAGGGCCCACCGATTCGGCGCATAGTCTATTAAAGAAGGGTTTTATTTTACTATAGGTAATTAATCTTTTGATTTTTTGACTTTATTATTCAAATAATAAAATTAAAACACCTGTTTTTCAAATCCAATCAAAATATTTTGTATATTTTTATTATTGGCAATATCAATCAAAACTTTATTTTTTAATACTTCAGCAAATTCAGATCTCCGATCTATTTCAATTTTAAAAATATTTCCTTGAGGGTTCACGTTGATACGACGCAAAAATCCCTCAATATTATAATTAAAGCTAGAATCATGCTGATTCATATGTTTTTCAATTTTTTTCAATACAAAACGCTCTTTTAATTCAACATCTTTTAAATAAATAAATTCTCTTTTTCCTTCCCAATCATTTTTGATTTTTACTACAATACTAATTTTACCCCCAACATATTTAATATTCAATAGAAGAAGTAAATATGGGTAAGAAACAAAAATAAATTTCATTATCTAAATTTTACTATTAAAAATATAATAGTTAATACTCACTAGCAGAGGTGGGTCGGAACAGTCGGAGGTGTCGGAAATCGGAAGTGCCGGAAATCGGTACTGGCTCAAAAGTCGGAATTCGGAAATCAAAATTTTTTTCGGAAATCGGAAGGAAAAATACGTCAAAAATCGGAAGTCGCAAATTGAAATTCCGACCCACCTCTTCTTCCTAGACAATGTTCTTAGGTTAATGAAAATAAAATATTAATTATTGAGATAGAAGTTACAAAGTCTTCGAGGATTTCAGTGGATAATATTATATATGATCATGCTGTAGAAAAATTCATTGAATGTGAGATGGAATAGAACCATCATGGATTAAGCTCAACGAAAGCACACCCACTGTGCCACCATCCAAACATATGATTCTGCAAGTACGGACACAACAAAAATAATTTTTAAGACAATCCCCTGATAGAATTAAATGGATATTAATAATAAAAATAAAAGTTATACAGACATTAAACTTTTCCGCCACTAAATAGCCTTGATTTCTTTATCTATTTATTTTGAAATATAGCCGGCATTTAAAATAAATACATACTATTTGCACTTTTTATTAATCGCCAAATTTAAATTATTAGACAGGAAATATTAAAATATTTCTAAATATTTTAAACTAATCATATTAAACAAGTCAAACAACAAAAAGTGCAAATAAAATTTTTTATCTCACCGATTTTCAAAATAAATAAAAATACCTAAAAATAAAATTTCAAAATATTTAATGACATGGGGAATAATCAGATGAATTTTTTAATACATATAAAGTGCAAATATTTATTTTTAAATGTTTATTTAATTAAAGGATATAGAGGGATTTAGGAGATTAGGGGGAAATATTGTGATTAAGAGGATTCAGTTTAATTCAATCAATTCCGTTTCAATCCTACGATATTCCCTCGAAAGATCAAGGTAGGTCCTCCAAATCTCACGACATCACCCTGATTTATCCAAATCACCAATATGATCCAAATCACCAACAACTTATATACATATAAAAATAATTATTGTTCAATAAATATTTTTTAAAGATACCTGTGGTTGAGGATTAAGAAGATATACGGTACATAATACCGATAAATTTTTATAAATTTTTAATGGATTTTGTTTTCAATCTCGAAGTCAAATCAAGTCTTATTAAAATTTTATCAAAGGGGTAGTATAATTTTTTGATATTTGGACAATCTTATTCTCTTTAGATCATAAGCATGTTCTATTATATTTTTTTCTTGTTTCTTCTACCCAGGCTAGCACGTCTAGCAGATGTGGATCGGAACAGTCAGATGTTTCGGAAATCGGAAATGCCGGAATCGGAACTGGCTCAAAGTGGGAACTCGAAAATCATAAATCAAAATTTTTTTCGGAAATCGGAAGGAAAAAAACGACGGAAATCGGAATTCCGATCCACCTCTGCAGTCTAGGTATAAGAAATAGGTAGGTTTATAATTAGAGAAAAAATTTTAATAAATTGGAAGCATTTACATTAGAATTTTATTCAATATTATAAATATTATTTCACAAAATTATCATTTAACTTTTTAATTTTATCAATTCTTTTATTTTTATTTTCTTAGAGGTATATTCACCTTCACAATTCTTTAATAATATTTTTAAATATTTGGAGTAGTTGAAGTATAATATTCCTTGTTATGATGATTGTGGTGATTTCCTTTATGAAATCCTCCTTCAGACGAGGAAGAGGACTTTTCTCCTTTATGAAATCCCTCCCCTCTTCCAAAATGTCCAAAATGTCCATCCACATTTTCAAAATTAAATTGAATAAAAATTAGAATAAGTAAAGAGAAAATTAATAAGTGTTTGATCATTTTTAAGGGAAAATTTGATTTATTTATGACGAGATTTTCTTCTTTAAGTGATATTTTCTGTATGGTTATATACTCCATTTTTTTGAATTTATCTAATATATTCCTGTGGATTTGCATATTTAGTCTCAAATAATTTTTTCAGTAAAGATAAACAAAATAGCAATAAAGAACTTTGACTACCTTCCAAGGAAACTTTAAATCCCGATTTTATGTCGGGATCCCGACCAAGGCTGCACGCAATTGAAAAAAATTCCGCAACTCGCAATTGCAAAAACCCAGGCAATTTACGCAATCCGCAACTCGCAATCTGCAATTGTGATCAGCCATGATCCCATCTCTACTAAAAACTTCATTCTTATATAATTTAGGAATCTCAATAATGCCCCTCACCTCTCAGTAAATTAATGAGATTTTAGAGACGGACGCCCATTCCTCCTCTTCTTGATACTCCACCCTCTTACTCCTATTAAAAATCAGAACATGCCGAGTTCTTCACCTAGAATATTGACGTAAAGTTTGTCGAGATTTTAATCTCGACTTTCGATTGCTACTCAATTTTGTTCTCTATTTGATTTGCTGACAATAAGTTTTTAATACTCCCAATGTAGAAATTCAAAATAAAAATAAATTTTTAGGATTCCCAAAAATATACATACATATGACTCATAAAAATATTTTATTTATGTTTTTCACTATGAATCATTTGATATTTATTTTCAAATATTTAAATGTATAATCCAAATTTTGATATTTATTTGATTAGTAAATCTTTAGAGTAAATCTCTAGTATTCAACGCAAAAATTAAAGCAAGTTTTATGGAATTATCAACAAATTTCAAAATTATTTTTATTAAAAATCGGCCTGGATCCAACCCTGGTTAGGCCTGGTTTTCCGGGCACGGTAGTAACAACATTTGCGGACATTGCGTAGAGAGCAAATTATTTATCTTTTCAAATAAATACAAGTGTTAGTGAATAGGTAAAAACATGTTACAAAATTCAATCAACCCCTTCTTCTTCATCACCTTCCTAATCACAATCATCTCGTTAATCCTCATCGCCAACTAAAAATATATAATTAATCTCGCTCATATTTTAAATAATTTTTGGACAATAAAAGTGGTGAGCTATTTCAAAAAATATTTTCCTTAACCTAGAGATTAGATAATATTTTTTCCTTAGTCAATGTCAAGGAATAAAACAATTTTGTCCCAATTGGCTTGATATCTACCCCAGATTTGGGGTCTTTAAAAAAATAATTACCCCCATCATTGAGAGGTTAAAACAATAATTGACCAGGCTAATTATTTCAGTTACCGTATTTCCTATAATAGTACTCTCAGGATTACTATTTTTCAACCCTCCTTCAAAGGGGAGTATTATTTGAAGAGAAGTCCTAATTCAGGGTGAGTCTTAAAAAATCTAAGCTAAAATTGTACCCTTTATTGTATAGACTAAAATATTCCCCCAATGCATCTCACAATAAATTTTGAATATCATTTCTGGATTAAAAGTGTTTCTGATAATATAAATAGGTTTTCCTTTAATTGGTGTATGTTGTCCATTCAAACTTTTACTGTCAACGATTCTAATATTCGAAATAAAAGTTGAACAATCATTTGTTTCGATATGCTAAATTTTTTTTAAAATTATTTTGAAACTAACAATAAGAACCTAAAAAAGAACTAAAAGCCGTGCCCCACCACTTTTTAATTCCTTACTTAATTTTTAGTTACTTCTATGTAGTATGAAAAGCTGAATCCCTTCATTAATCAAGTTCAAGGTTCATATATCGTTCTCCCTTCCCCTATCAGATATTTTGGCTTTTGGTCCCTGACCCTCAATATACAAAGTTTCCGATTTTTGGGGTGGCTGGTGACATTTCGAGAGTGTCCATTGTAAGAAATAATTAAGATTGAAAAGGAGAACGTTCTTAACTAGAGTAGCTCCCCGTCTCCGACGATTTTTTTGGCAAAAATTCCAAACCGAACCACGAAGGCTCGGTTCGGTTACCCCGACAACCCCGAGTCGGGGTTGTCGGGGTAAAAGTTACACCCCTAAAGACGGAATTTTTTAGGAATTTTTCGAACATTTGAATTCCCAGAATAAATTTTGGCAGAATATTTTCTTAAATTAACTACCTTCATAATCAAATCAAGCAATGTTTGGTTCTTTATACTAATTTCAACTTTAGGAATATTTTTGCCTCCATTAATTAACAATTCCAATAAATGCTTGTTGCATTTGTCTTTTTTGCCGAGTAGTTCGAAGTATATATAAAGGTAATCAGTGAGAAATAAATGATCCAAATGAAATTTTACTGCATTGTTTAAGTTATGGTTGCTAAACCATGAAACGCAACGTTCTCCTCGAATTAGAGTTGGAATATATTTTTCGTTGTCAAAAAGTATTTTAATCATTTCTGGATTGAAAAAATATTGGAAAAATTCTACATATTCAAAATAAGAAATAAATAATTTTTCAAGCCAACAACGGACAATCTTCATTTCTTTAATGTTTTGCGGATTGATAGGCAATTTTAAAATATAATTAACTGAAATTTTATGTTTAGAAAGATAAATAAATAGAAATATTTTAGCTCAAGCTTACTCAACTATGGATGACTGATCAAAACAGTTTCTTCTCTAATTGAATGCCCGGTTATTCTACTACACAATAACCTTCCATATGGGCATTCTATTAGCAGAGGCATTAGGAAAAAATGGTAATAGTTCGGTTCGCACCCCCCTCTTTTTTCTTCTTCCTAAAAGTATTAAAACTACAAACTATTATCGACAGTTTTTATATAAAATTTTTAAACCTGCAAATCTTATATTGTTCAACTTTACAGACGTAAATAATTTTTGAGTTGGAGGAGTATCACAAGTACTTAGATAAACAGGGATGCGTCTATCCACAGCAGACTGCCACTTGAAAAGGGTAAATTGATTTTTTTATCAACTCGTTATTTATTAACCTTTTTCAAGAGACTATCTTCCAATAAAACATTAAAACTTTCAGATTCCAAATTAACAATTTTATAAACAAATCCTGCAGGGCATCCCTTTAAATCGTGCTAAAATTTTAGTTTATTTTAAACCCCTGTAAATTAATTTAAACCCCTGTAAGCCAAGGCTGGTCTCCCCCCCCCCCTCTTTTTTTCTGTTCCCCTGACCATTTTGAGCTTTTTTGCTTGACATATAATTTACAATATGTCATTCGAAAGAGCTGTTCGAGCTGAGTAGAATGATACTTTGTTCAAAATTTGGCGATTTTGAACAAAATTACGAAGCCAAATACTCGATGGACATGCTTTTTGTGATGTTGAAAGGGATTAAAACAAATGGTCCTAACTATGTTTATTTAAGTCGGATTTCAATGAATTTAGTGCCATTCGACTCAGTTCGAAGAGCTCTTTCGAACGACATATAATTTGCCATAAAAAGTATAAAAAATCGAAAAAAATAGAAAGGAAAGTGAAGTGGACCAGCCTTGGAATTACCAAAATTAAATTTGACCATGTTAGTTTTTACGGAACGCACTCTTCTACAAGCTAATATTCTCTCATTTTGTCTAATTAAACAATAAAAATAATAATTGGTTTGTTGGACAGATAATAGTTGATTAAAGTTTAGAAATTTAAGAATGTCTAGTTTTACTTCAACAGGAAAATTTAATAACATTTTCTCTATAAATTTAATTTTAGAAAATTAAAAATTTTTAAAAAATTAAAAATTAAAAACCGAAGATAAAATATTTTGAAAAGCAAGCAAAAAATATCCAATAAAAACGAATAATGACTAAGGCTCGCAAAAATATTGATGAAAAACCCTCTAACTGACCATCAACAACAAATTCTCCCCCATTTTATATGTTCAATTTGAAAAAATGATGGCTTGCTTCCCTTTCCTATATTTATTTGAATTTACCCCTATTTGCCCCTTAAAAGGGGAAGAAAGACATAAGGGTGAGGGGCAAAACCAGGAATTCCAAAACACGGAACAGACAGAACACGGAACGACAAAACACGGTCTTACCAAAACACGGAACGACCAAAATACGGACCATACCAAAACGAGGAATAGACAGAACACGGACTTGCCAAAACACGGAACGGCCAAAAGGCGGAACGACCAAAATACGGTCCAGGGAAATAATAATTCGTTATAATTTTAGAATATGTATTTTAAATATTATCAAAAAATTATTATTCAAAAATGATAAAATTTTTTAAATCAAAATATTTTTAAAAATCAGAATTTTTCAGAATTTTTTTATAAATTTTTAAAATATTTCTATTTTAAAGAATTTTGATTTTAAAAAATATTCTGATTTAAAAAAACTCTGATCATTAAAAAATTCCGATTGAAAGAAATATTCTGAATATTCTGATTTAAAGAAATATTTTGAATTTAAAAAAATTATGATTTTAAGAATATTTCTGATTTAAAACCCAATTATTTTAAATATTTTTTTGATAATATTTAAAATATTTTAAAATTATAAAGAATTATTACCGTTTTTAAATCAAAATTCTTTAAAAATCAGAAATATTCTAAAAATCAGAACATAAATAATTCTGAAAATTCTGATTTCTAAAAATATTTTGATTTAATTTTTTTATCATTTTTGAATAATCATTTTTTGATAATACATATGTATTTAAAAATTTGGTAAAATTCAATTTCGTACCCCCCCCTCCTTTTTCCTTACTCAAAGTATTAAAAAATGGTCAGTCAGACTTAGATTATAGAACTCGTCGAGCTGTGTTGAATGACACCAAAATCAAAAAAATCGGACCTGATTTGACCGAGATACAGACCCCCGAAAATTGAACAACCACCGGGGCGAAAACCCATAAGGACGAAAATTTATACAAATAATAGCTCATTCGAAAAAGCTAGTCGAGTTGAGTCGAATGACACCAAAATCAACGTGATTGGACAAGATTTGACAAAGTTATGACATAAGTCGCCGACTCCGTTAGGTCTAAATAATGTCATAACCTTGTTGTACCATGTCTAATCGCATTAATTCTGGTGTCATTCGACTCAGCTCGAAGAGCTGAGTCGAATGAGCTATCATTTGGATAGAATTTTTTTATTCCAAAAAATTATTCCTCGTTTTGGTATGGTCCGTATTTTATGGTCCGTATCTATGGTCCGTATCTATTCCTCGTTTTGGTATGGTCCGTATTTTGGTCGTTCCGTGTTTTGGTAAGACCGTGTTTTGTCGTTCCGTGTTCTGTCTGTTCCGTGTTTTGTCCGTTCCGTGTTTTAGCCTGACACGAGACATAAATTCTCACAAAAATTTAGAGAATGGGGCAATTTTATATTAAATATTAGGTACAGCTTCAAACGGCGCGCGGCCATAAAAGCGCAAAGCCATAACTTGCTTCAAGATTTTTGAATTTTATCATATTTATAATAGTATTAAACGATTCCTCTCAACGAGCTAAAGAGAATGGTCCAAAATTGTTAAGGGTCAAAAGTTTTCAAACAAGTTATGGCTTTGCGCCGTTATGGCCGCGCGCCGTTTTGGGTTATACCCTAAATAATATACAGTAGTATGATAAGTCCGTTAAAAACTGTTTGGCGTATCTATGAAATTTATACTAGAAAGAAGAGTAATGTCTTCACTTCTACTCGGGATCAACTCAGAAGGTCGAAACCCATAATGTCAACACCCCAGAAAGCCTGCACGAATCCTTCTATATTCGCCCAAATGTCTGAGGTTGACTCCAGAGTGAGTTAACCTTCCAGATCTCGACCTTCTGGGGTGGACCCCGTTACTCAATTGCTAGAAAATCTAAAAGATTCAAACGATTTCAATTCAATTCTTTTAAGAAAAAATCCTTAACTTTTCTTTTTTTGATCAAAATCCCAACAAATTTAATTTAATCTTTATCGATTTCCAACAAAAAAGATGCAAATTAAAAAAATGATAGTTTGAAAATATTTTAAATTCAAAAAAAAAAATAAAATAGATCATAATTCTCCATCCTCTTCCTTCACAATATAAATATACCCAAACATAAGATAGATTTTGAATAACATTTTCGGATTATAAGAGTTTCTAATTATATCTCCTTTACTAACTGCTGTATACTGATTCAATATAATTTCAATACAAGAGATAAAATTTGCACAATCCTTTGATTGAATGTGCTAAATGTTTGAAATTATTTTCTTAATACTAGTCAGACCTAGAGTAAGAAAAATTTGATATCGAGATTGGTCGATATTGACGTGATCGAGTCGAGATCGATCTCGACTTTTCCCATCCTAGTCAGATCTTCCCTAGAATTGCAATAAACAAACGTTCGGGCCCAATGCCAAAGAGCAGGACGCGTGCTTTTTAGCACCGATGGTGAAATTTTGAAGTTGAGGAAGGAAAAAAGAGGAACGTTCAAAGCCTAGTGTGATGAAGAGAAAGCCTAGTGTAAGGAAAAGAAGACTCACTTTGTGTGGGTTAAGATCTATCAAAAGAGAAAATGAAAGCAGCGTCCCGAACCACAAGGTCATTGCAAACCGGTAGAGTAAGAAAACCACGTGGTTAACCACCGTCGTAAGGTCACCTAACCAGCAACCGAGTTTTTATTCTACGGGCCCAGGAGGTCGCAGGTCGAAGCCTGCCCGGGATTAAACATTTACCTCGCTCTTACTCTAGTATCAAATCCTCCTCTTAATTACCTTTATAATCAAATCTAACAATGATTGCTTGTATAGATTAAAGCTAATTCTATGGATATTTTTGCCACCTTTACTTATCAATTCTAATATATAATTGTTGTATTCTTCTTTCTTAGCAAAGGATTTAAATTTTATTTCAAGTTCATTGGTAATAATTAAGTGATCCAAAGTAAATTTTAATAAATTTTTGACGTTATGGTTGCTATAAGTTATATAGCCTTTTTTTGAGCGAAATTGAGTTGGAATATATTTTTCGTTGTCAAAAAGTATTTTAATCATTTCTGGATTGAAAATATAATCTTTAAATTCTGCATGCTGAAAAGTACAGAGAAATAATCTTTCCAACCAACAACGGACAATCTTCATTTCCTCAATGTTTTTTGGATAGATAGGAAGTTTTAAATAATCTTAAATTTAAAGTTTGAATAAGGATGTTGCATAAAATAGGATAAGGATTTTAGGACAACAACGGATTTGAGAATCTCAGATCACGTCTTCCTCAAGACCTTAGAACCAGAGCTGTTTCGAAATTTAGAATTCCGATGAGGGGTTTCGGTAATACTTTTTTCCTTCAATGTTTTCCTTCAACTAAAATAAACCTAATCAGTCGATCAAAGTCGGTGAAACTCAATTTTCTTGAGTATAGAGGATAAGTAACATGAAATTCCACTTAAATGACCAAGTTATGATCGTTTGTTCTAATCCGTTCAAAGCCTTTTTATCGAGGATTAAGCTTTATAAACTTGTTGAAAATGATCAAATCTAACTAATTATGTTATCACTCGACCCAATGATATATAATACATTATAAATTAAACAAAAAAGATCAAATTTGTTAGGGAAAAGGGAGCGGGAGGGGGGCGACTTCCAAAGTATTACCCTTTGTTCTTTTGATATTCGATTTACTATATTCGAATTTTCAAAAAACTGAATCTTTAACTCACCAACATAACGCCCTTCGACTCTCGTATATATTTTGTTGTTTGGAGGATTACCGCATGTACTTAAATAAACAGGGATTTGTCTATCCATGGCAGACTGCCACTTAAAAAAAGAAAAATTATTTTTAGCGGCAAATGCCAGAGATTAACCTTTTTCATAATCTCATCATCTAACAAAATATTAAAAATTCCATATTTTTCAACAGTCTTCTTCGGATCCCCATAATATTTTATCTCTTCACTACTATTACAAATATATTGGACCACCATAGTCTTTACAGAATACATTCTTCTACAAGCTAATATTCCCTCATTTAGTCTAATCAAACAATAAAAGGAATAATTGGTTTGTTGGAAAGATAATAGTTGATTAAAGCTAAGATATTTAAGAACATCTAGTTTTACTTCATCTGGGAGATTTAATTTTCGTTTTTGTTTCAAAATTGTTGGGTTCCCTTTAGGATCTCTATTTTTGTTTTCAGAATTATTCATTTTATTTTTGGAATTTTTTAACCTACAAAATGAATGATTTTTTAAATCATTAAAAATTTTTATAAATTGAAGAAAAAATTATTTTAAAGAAAAAATATTGAATAAAATCTTCTTTGGCGGTTGTAAGAAATTTATACTATTCCCTGGAAAAAAGAGAGTATGTAATGCCGCTTGAGAATTTGCAGAAATTTTATAAGGCAATAAAAGATGAAATAATTTTTTCAAAACATTGCCTTGATAAATTATTCCCCCCCCCCCCCCCCCGATTTCGGGAATCGGGGGAAATAAGATAGTAATGCGACCCTGGTTTGTATGCCAGAAGTTTTGCCATTCGTTTATGCCACTTGTTTTCGTATAAAGGGGACTGCAAAAACAAATTAGTATTCTATAGTTAAGCCCGTTTAGTTAAAATTTTTATCAAGTTCTCAAAAAAGTTTGAAAAATATAAATACGTAATTATTTAAAGCATTCGAAATTAAAAAAAAATAAAGATTATTTTAACTCTTTATCCACTTTCTTAATTATTGAAATAAATTTGCCATCAAAAGTAAGTTCGAATGACACTTTAGTATTATAAGTGTTTGTAATAATACAGGATTCTTTTTCTTTACGTCGAGTAAAACCTATAATCTCGAGGCAAACACTCGAGACAAAACTTAAACAATCCTTTGTTTTAATGTGCTAAATGATTGAAATTATTATAGATTTGTTCTGCAATCGGCTTATAATGGTCAGAACTATCTTAGTTAGGGCTGGCCGTAATTGTGTTTGTTTTTTACAAATAAAATCGAGGAAGTCGCCCCATTTTAACCTTAGTTCCATTTTTTCTCATGTTATGGTAAATTATACTAGATCATTCGATTCAGCTCTTCGTGTTGAATCGAATGGCATTAAAATCAACAAAATCTGACTTAAGTGAATAAAGTTAATAATAAAGTTTAATACTAGGAATAGGATTTTTAGGTTGTAAAAACCTTAAAATAGGTACATAAATAGGTTGTATAAAATGCCAAAATAGGTGGCAAAAATAGGAAAATTTCCAAAGTATTACCCTAAAATCTTAGTGAAGAATTTAAAATTTCAGATAAAGTGCTTTTAAGGAAGTATGACCATTATAAGCCGATTGAGGAAGGAAAATAAATGTCTTTTAAAAAATACTCTAAGAATTACCTCTTCAATCAAAAGTAATAAGGAGTTTATGTCTCGTTTAATGTTAATTGTACGAATATTATTGCCTCCATTAATTAACAATTCTAATAAATATTTGTTGCATTTTCCTTTACTGTCAAGTTGCTTGAAATTTATTTCAAGGTTACGAGTAATAATTAAATGATCCAAAGTGAATCCTAATACATTTTTGATATTATGGTTGCAATAGGTTATATAGCCTTTTTCTGAACGTAATTGGGTTGGAATATTTTTTTCGTTGTCAAAAAGTATTTTAATCATTTCTGGATTGAAAAAATATTCTCTAAAATCTGCAAACTCAAAATAACAAAGAAATAATTTCTCCAACCAGCAACGGACAATCTTCATTTCTTCAATGTTTTTTGGATAGACAGGCAATTTTAACATATAATAATCTGAAATGTTAAAAGGTTGGATCAGGCTGGATCATAAAATTAAAAAAATGCTTTTATGACAAGATTATCCTCAACAGAGCTGTTTTCAAATTTTGATTTTTGAAGGGGTTTTCCTTCCATTTTTTTATTTCGAAAAAGCTAAGATCTTTAACTAATTCTTCCCACAGCTCATTCGATTACATACTGTACAAAAAGTTTATGGATATGGATCAAGTTATGATCAGATGTGGGTCGGAACAGTCAGAGGTGTCGGAAATCGGAAGAGCCGGAAATCGGAACTGGCTCAAAAGTCGGAACTTGAAAATCAAAATTTTTTTCGGAAATCGGAAGGAAAAAAACGTCGGAATTCCGACCCACCTCTGGTTATGATCGATAAAATTTTAATAACAAACTATTATTGTATAATGGAAATCCTGTATCCACCATTGTATATAATTTATTGGTTGGAGGAGTATCACTCAAACTAAAATAAACAGGGATGCGTTTATCCACAGCAGACTGCCACTTAAAGAAATAATTTTTTTAAATCTTGAGTAAAAATCAACAATTTACTTTTTCGATAAGTTGATCATTTAATAAAAAATTAAAAATTCCCGATTCTATTTTGCACATTTTATATTTGCAATTGTCAGTAAAATCCTCTAAATCAATCTAAAATTTTATTTTTTAAACTTTTAAAAAATAAATTATAAACTATTTTGATTTGTACAGAGAATAACCCTTCGCAAGCTAATATTCTCTCATTTTGTCTAATCAAACAATAAAAATAATAATTGGTTTGTTGGAAAGATAATAGTTGATTAAAGCTAAGAAATTTGAGAATATCTAGTTTTACTTCAACAGGAAGATTTAACATTTCTCCTTTTTAGGTGTGTCTTTCAAAAATAATATTTTCTAGAAATTAAATTTTAAATACTTCAAAATTTGTTAAAGAAAAGAAAAAAATTATTTTAAATAATTACAGAAATTTTTTCAAAAAGAAACATTACTAATGACATTTCTAATAAACTCTTCCATTTATACATACATTTAAAAAGGGGCTGAACTTACATACTATGTTTAAATATTTACCCATTAAGAAGCTTAAGAATAAAAATTTAGAAGGAAGGCAATAATGCAGGGAACGTGCCGAAATAAAAATAATTTATCGGGGTAATATAATAATTTACCTCATTCCTAAAAAAATAATTGACCTTACAAAATTGTCCATAAAAAATTGTCCATCACTAAAGCTGTTCCCTCATTGTGGGGAATTTTCATTTAATTCTGAAAACATTTAATCTTAATTTTAATTTTATTTTCTAAACATTTTTTAATTTATTAAAATTATTTATTTTTTATTTTTTTTTTATATTTTAATAAAAATTAAGTCATTTAACTTTGATTTTTTAAATTTTTTATTTAAAAGTCACGAGCATTGAGAAGGGAAAAAGGGTAAAGCACTTTAAAAGGAAAAGGCTAATTTCATTAAATTGAATACAAATAGGCATAAACTATAATAATTAATTTCTTTAATCCTGTGATTTTATAATTTTTTCATTGTCGCAAATTGTAGGTAGAGAAAAGTAGAAAATAAAAGTAAAGAATCGTAGAAAAATAAATGAAAAACATTCTTTTAGACAAATGTTTGTTTGGTGCTGTGTGATTTTGGCAGAAGGGCAGTGAGTGATTTGTGCGGATAGATGAATTGGGCAGACAGGGATTTAGACGGAAACTAGAGTTTCACCGGAAGTTCCGGTTCCGGTTCGGAAAGTTCCTGTGTTTTATTGGTTACGGCTCCGGGAACCTGAACTCAAATTCCAAATTTTCAAAAGTTTTGCCTGCGGCGCAAAAAGCGATTGATAATGAGAGAATAAATCTTCTAGCTCTTGTTCATCCAAATCGCTGACATTTGGATGATGATCCTTAATCCACAAGATAATCCACCTAAATCCCGCTTAATCCATTGATACCCCAGTTAATCCTCTGATATCACTCGATATCCTCACTTTATCTACCCAATTCCCCAATGAAAAATAATTCATTGGTTTTCCACCAGGAGCCCGGAGCCAACATGGAGCGGCTCCGAAAGCTCCGATAATCTCCTTTTAAAAGCCCGGAGCCCGGAGCCAACAAATGGCAAATACCCAGCACTGTCGGAAACTGTCGTTTCTGATTTCAAATCAGGATATCTGGGCACTCCATTAAATACCCAAACCTAAAACATAAGAAGAGGATTACCGATAATTATTTCGTCAGTTTTTGAACTTAAAAGAAAAAACACTTTAAAAATTTATTTTCTTGTGAATGCCCTTTTAATTTCATACTTTAGTAAACAGCTTAAATTTGTTTGCCTATAGTTTAACATAAGTGATCAGATTGTTCGAAATTTCGATTTTCGAAAAGTTTTTTTGTTTCGAAACAGCCCTGTAAGCAAACCTACTGCCCATTTAAAAAACCCTACTCGAACCTACTCACTGCCCATTTAACCCACTGCAACCTAATAAAAGGGAAGTGATTTATGTAAAATAAGATTTTTATTTGTTAAAAAATCTTTAATTAAAATTTTAATTAAAAATTGGGGCAATGCCTTATTTAAAAATTTTTATTATTTTTTAACTTTTTCCTTCTAATCGTTAACTTTTCCTTCTTTACTGCCCAAATCCCTCACTCCCCAATTCACCTCACTGTCTGAATCACTCACTGTCCATTTAACCCATTGCCCAAGTCACTTCTGCCGAAATCACCAGACACTTTTTTTAATTAATTAATTTTTTGTGGGGTAAAATTTTGAATTTTATAAAGTTTTCGCAACAATATAAATCGAAAATATATGGAGGTCCTTTGTTCCGTTGGAGTTTCTTGGTGGTATGAGGGTCATTTTTCTTTTAGGCAAGCATATGTCTGGAAGTTCTGTCTGCAGAAATGTTTTCCAATCACCTTCCAAAGAGGCTTTCTATTAGAGATGTCGGGCCATCTACAATGGAGGGCTAATGGCGGTGTATAGCTAATTTTGTCAAATGATAATTTTATTCTTTTTTTCTATGCCCTACAATCTCTAAAAATATTAAATAGGGCGGGATTATTAAGCTTAACGTATAAAATTGTATATAGACAAAGTCAACAGCAAATAAATACAGTGAATTCCCCTCGATTTAATCATTCTTAAAAAATTTTTTCTTCATTTAATTTTAAAAAAACCACCGAAAAAATGCGCTTACTCGCTTTGTGGGCATTTGCCCTGCTTATAGCCTTAGGAGAAGCAAAAGATAAAGGAAAGGCAACTGAGGGATCATCTCAATGTCTGCCAGGAAATTTAAATGTTTATTTGGAACCAAATGATGAGGGTTGCACCAGAGAACTTTACCAGCCTAAATATCAGTTACCGTTGCCGCGTGAATATCTTGGACTCTACAAAAGTAGGCTTATACTAAAGAAAAGATGTTAGATTTACCGTATCCCCTCTAACCGCAAAAGTCGACTAATTATTTCTATGCCATGGCATTCTATTTTTTTAATCACCTTCCAGAGTGGCATTCTAATATAGGAATACGGTATTTTATAAAAATAATATCCCTAAATAAAACTCCCTAAAGTCGACTAATTATTTCTATACAGTAAATAATTTAAGCGACAAACTTTCCGAGAGCAACGGCTAATGAAGTCGAATTTAAAAGAGTTTTGAATGAACAGAATGCAGCGTTAAAAGAGATTATGAATGATGAACAAAAGTATGGGGAATATGAAAAATTGGGTGACGATAGACATATTAACCATATTGAAAAGATAAAGAAAGTAAAACCATACTTGGAAGCTTTAGAAAAACAAGTAGGAGATAAAGAGGATATGAATGGCGGGGATGATATAGCTCGTCCATGTCATATAATTAACGAAGATGGAGTTTGTAAAATTGATGTTTGTATGTTTTATTTATTTTATTTTTAAATATTGGATGAGTAAATAAGGAAAATTGTAACGTATTGAGAATATACATATATGAAAAGAATAAAGGATAAAGTTTATTATTTAGCAAAAGTTTATCCATTGGGAAGGATTCGAACCTGCAACCTCCTTGCAATTATTGCTGGCGCTTTCGCTAACCGCTTATAGGAGCTTTAACATTGAGCTACCAGGGACTACGTATGCTTTCTCTTTTATCCTTATGATCGTTTAACCCCGCCTAAGTGTTGTCGGAAATCGGAAGAGCCTTAAATCGGAATGAATCTCCTTATAATGCTATACTGGAGGAGGCACATAATGTCCCATCAAAGGAAATTTGTTTTCCTCCTAGCCGCTGAATAAACATTTGCATTGACCAGACTAAGCCAGTTCTACTTAGTCAATTGCATAAATTGTCCATTGTTTAGAGAGGCGGTTCTTATGTCAAGTTTTTTTACATTTTTACCCATGATAATTAAACAAACATAAATTTATGAATGCTAATAATTTTTACATTTTAGCTGAATTTTATGGTCCTTACAAACCAGTAAAGGTTGTAGGACTTCATTTGTTAAGAGGTTATTTGCCAGCGTGTGATTGGATTAAGCCTGATGAAGAAGATGTTAAAAAATATGCTAAATTATGGCATACTGATAATAAGGAGGATTTGATTATCCATCATGATATAGGCAATGATGAAAAGCGAATAATTGATCGCTGCTCCTTTTATGGGTTTGAAAGTTTTAATTTAGTGTTATAAAATAAATGGAGCTAACTCAGAAAATGGAGCTAACTCAGAAGATGCTAACTCAGACCACATAGTCAAGAAATGCCCTCACAGAAATATATTCACTTGGGATATCCAGGGATTCGAGGCAAATGCTGGATTCAAGTAGACATCGTAGGGCATCATTTATTTCTTGATTTTTTACAATAACTGTGGATCTGCTTGAAATAGGATACTATATTTATTAAATCACGCTGACTGCGCACAATTACTTACTCCAATATTTTGATATCTATTTTCGATATACCCTTAATCTCCCTAAATGTCTCGATATCCGCTTAATCACTCTATATGTAGTATTTTCTAGATATTTTTTTTATTTTTTACATTTAAATTTTTATTCAAACATGGTCCTCAAATAGAATGTCGGAAACCTTCGAACTTATTATAAGCTCTGTGTAAAACCTAATAATGTGATATTTTTTATCATGCTTATTAATAACAATGACGGTCCCATATAATTACTAGAAAATACGAGTTGGGTGAACATGGACATCCAATCAACCCAATTGCACGTACTGGTTTTATTAAACGTGGAGAATTGTATCAATGGGGGCCAAGTAAAGGCGTTGGAGCAATTTTATACACAATAAATGAACATAACGAATTTATGTTTCTTGGAGTCTTAAATGGGAGGTATGAAAGACCAGAAGGTATACCAAATATTTTTAAAATTCAAATTAAATTTAGCGATTAGATATGTTTAAATTTCCGAGCATTTTGTCAACTTAAGCAATCTTGAGAAATATGGGATGATACGATAAGAATTTTAAATGCTGTCAAATAATGGACCAAATAGGTCCATGTCTACAGTAATCGCTCGAATTAGGCTAACCGAAGTTTAAAACAGGGCAACCATCTATAATAGAAGAAGGGCTGCCATCTAGAGAATTTTCAATTGAATACGAAAATTTTGAGAATTTTCGGGGGTCATAAGCCATATTTCTTCCCTTTTCTGCGCCGCAGGCGAAAGTTTTGAGAATTAAAGTGGAAAGTGAAATGACAATCACTTATAGATAGAAGAATCACAACACCTGGAGGATATGTAAATCCACGTGAAGAGTTTGAGGATGCAGCAAAGAGAGAATTAATTGAAGAAGGTCTTGCCAATAAAAAGATAGGAGGAGAAGAAGAAAAAGCTGAATACGAAGAACATCTGAAAGAGCTTATGGGAGTTGGAGAAGTCGTAATATTTGGCTATCACGATGCGAAACAGGTGATAGAATTTTAGATTACGAGGTGGTAATTCAAAATTTTACAGACAAACACAGACAATTCATGGTCCGAATCTGTAACATACGGTTTTCATATTGACCACAATGATTTAAACGAATTTGAAGCAGCTCATGGAGATGATGCCATAAAAGCTATGTGGAAATTTAAGAATATCTAGTTTTACTTCAGTTGGAAGATTCAGCATTTGCATTTTATTTAATTCTACCTTTAAATAAATAGGTTAAAAAATTTTTTAATTAAAAAACAATAATGATCTTTGTAACAAACTCTCCCATTTTATTTGCATAATTAAAAGGGGTTTGACTTACTTATGTTCCGTGCCTATAGAAAAAAGAGGTGTGAATAAAACAAAAAAATATTTGAGAAATTGTATTTACATATATTTAAATACAGTAATATGCAAAAGTTTGGAATATTTTTATTTCACTATACATATTTTGATGGTAAAATCAAAACAAAAAAATCTACAAAAATTCGTGCAAACATAGTTGATCAATACTATTTTGAAAATCACGTAATACTGAGTTTTTAAAATTCAAAAAATATTTTTGACCTCTTATGGATGGTATTGAATTTTCGTCTTATATGTATCTGAAAGCCATTGAAAGTTGCTACAAGATATTTTTTTCCTTGTTTTGCCCCTCACCCGTCTGTTCGAAACCTAACAGAAGAATATAGTTGAAGATCTTCCGACATGATTTAATTTTATTTTTTTATTAAATGGAAAAAAATTTAATATTTGTACCTGTGGTTGAAGATAAGAAGATATACGGTACGGAATATCGATAAATTTTTAATTTTTATCGGTATTTATAGGTATTATAGGTATTACACTACGCATGGATTTGTTGGTAATTCTTGCGTTCGTACCCCCCCCCCCCTTTTTTCCTTCCTCAAAGTATTAAAAAATGGTCAGTCCATATGGAGTTATAGAACTCGTCGAGCTGTGTCGAATGACATCAAAATCAACCCCCGGTCTTAACTTTGGGCCGAGATACAGACCACCGAAAATTGAAAAATAACAGGGTGGACCAAGCTTATTTTTTGGACTAAAAATTCTATTAAACAAATAATAGCTCATTCGAAAGAGCTTGTCGTGCTGATTCGAATGACATCAAAACCAACGTAATTGAACAAGATTTGACAAAGTTATGACATAAAGTAATCTTATTGGAGTCGGTGAGACGCGTGTGCAAAACACAGGTTTTTTGTCTGTATCTCGGCCCAAAGTTAAGATCGTGGGTTGATTTTGGTGTCATTCGACACAGATCGACGAGTTCTATAAGCTAAGACTGACTGACCATTTTTTAATACTTTGAGGAAGGAAAAAAAGGGGGGGGGGTACGAACGCAAGAATTACCGATTTGTTTTCAATTACGTTATAGATTGTTCCATATGTTCCAAAGCTCGAAGTCAAATCAAGTCATATTAGAATTTTATCAAATGGGGTACTTTAATTTTTGATATTTGGACTATCTTATTCTCTTTAGATCATAAACATGTTCTATTATATTTTTTTCTTGATTCTTCTACCTAGGTCGGAACAGTCCGAGGTATCGGAAATCGGAAGAGCCGGAATCGGAAATGGCTCAAAATGGGAAATCGGAAATCAAAATTTTTTTCGGAAATCGGAAGAAAAAACACCGGAAATCGGAATTCCGATCCACCACTGCAGTCTAGGTATAAGAAATAGGTTTATAATTGGGGGAAAGATTTTAATAAATTGGAAAGATTTCCATCATAATTTTATTGAATATTATAAATATTATTTCACAAAATTTAAATTTAACTTTTTAATTTTATCAATCCATTTATTTTCTTTGCGTTATATTCCCTTCACAATTCCTCAATAATATTTTTAAATATTTGGAGTAGTTGAAGTATAATATTCCTTGTTATGATGATTGTGGTGATTTCCTTTATGAAATCCTCCTTCAGACGAGGAAGAGGACTTTTCTCCTCTATGAAATCCCTCACCTCCTCGAAAATGTACAAAATGTCCGTCCACATTTTCAAAATTAATTTGAATTAAAATTAGAATAATTAAAGAGAAAATTAATAATTGCTTAATCATTTTTAGGGGAAAATTTGATTTTATTTATGACTAGATTTTCTTCTTGAGTGATATTTTCTGTATGGTTATATACTACATTTTTTCGAATTTATTTATTAAATTCCTTTGGATTTGCATATTTAGTCTCAAATATTTTTTTCAATAAAGATAAACAAAAATAGCAACAAAGAACTTTGACTACCTTCCAAGGAAACTTTAAATCTCGATCCCGATTTTATGTTGGGATCCCGACCAAGGCTGCACGCAATTCTGCAATTGCGATCAGCCATGATCCCAACTCTACTAAAAACTTCGTTCTTATATAATTTAGGAATCTCAAAAATGCCCCTCACCTCTCATTAAATTAATGGGGTTTCAGAGAGAACGCCCATTCTTCCTATTCCTGCCCCTCCATCCTTCTCCTCCTATTAAAAATCAGAACATTCTTAGATCTTCACCTAGAATATTAACACAAAGTTAGTCGGGACTTTAATCTCGACGTTCGTTGGTGCTCAAATTTGTTCTCTATTTGGTTGATGAAATAAACAACAAGTTTTTAATACTCCCAATGTAAAAATTCAAAATAAAAATAAATTTTTAGGATTCCCGAAAATATACATATGACTCACAAAAATATTTTATTTATCTTTTCACTATGAATCATTTAACATTTATTTTCAAATATTTAAATGTATAATCCAAATTTTGATATTTATTTGATTAGAAATCTTTAGAATAAATCTCTAGTATTCAACGCAAAAATTAAAGCAAGTTTTTTGGAATTATCAACAAATTTCAACTTTAATTTTATTAGAAATCGGCCTGGATCCAACCCTGGTTAGGCCTGGTTTTCCGGGCACGGTAGTAACAACATTTGCGGACTTTTTGTAAAGAGCAAATCATTTATCTTATCAAATAAATACAAGAGTTAGTGAATAGGTAAAAACATGTTACAAAATTCAATCAACCTCTTCTTCTTCATCACTTTCCTAATCACCATCATCACTTTCATACTCATTATCATCTTGTTCATCCTCATCGCCAACTAAAAATATATAATTGATCTCGCTCATATTTTAAATAATTTTTAGACAATAATTTTTCATCAAGATAGAATATTTCAAAAATCAACGGGAAATGGGGGTGAGCTATTTCAAAAAATATTTTCCTTAATTTAGAGATTAGAAAATATTTTTTCCTTAGTCAATGTCCTTAGTCAATGTCAAGGAATAAAACAATTTTGTCCCAATTGGCTTGATATCTACCCCAGATTTGGGGTCTTTAAAAAAATAATTACCCCCATCAGTGAGAGGTTAAAACAATAATTTAAGGTAAAAAACCAGGCTAATAATTTCAGTTACCGTATTTCCTACAATAGTACTCCCGGGCTTACCATTTTTCAACCCTCCTCCAAAGGGGAGTATTATTTGAAGGGGAGTCCTAATTCAGGGTGAGTCTTAAAAAAATTTTAAGGCAAAATTTCACCCTTTATTGTATAGACTAAAATATTCCCCCAATGCATCTCACAATAAATTTTGAATATCATTTCTGGATTAAAAGTGTTTCTGATAATATAAATAGGTTTTCCTTTAATTGGTGTATGTTGTCCATTCAAACTTTTACTTCTGTCAACGATTTTAATATTCGAAATAAAATTTGAACAATCATTTGTTTCAATATGCTAAAATTTTTAAAATAATTTTGAAACTAAGAAACTAAAAAAAGAACTGAAGAATAAACCGTGCCCCAACAATTTTAGTTCCTTCTAGTATGGAAGCTGAATCCCTTCATTAAACAAGTTCAAGGTTCTTATATCGTTCTCCACTCCCCTATCAGATATTTTGGCTTTTTGTCCCTGACCCTCAATATAAGAATATATGTGATCAAAGTGCGCCTACTTGGGCGTGTTCCATTAAAAAAGAAATTTCGAAGAATTGAAAAAACCCCATTATGAGACGATTGGCGAAGTAAAGGGGAACGTTCTTAACTATTAATAAATCCTCTTTTAATTACTTTAATGATCAAATCAAGCAATGTTTGCTTTTCTGTTCTAATCGTAACTTGAGGAATATTTTTGCCTCCATTAATTAACAATTCTAATAAATGCTTGTTGCACTTTTCTTTTTTGCCGAGTTCTTCGAAGCTTATACTAACGTAATCAGTAAGAAATAAATGATCCAAATGAAATTTTACTGAATTGTTGATATTATGGTTGCTAAAACATGAAACGCAACGTACACCTCGAATTTGAGTTGGAATATATTTTTCGTTGTCAAAAAGAATTTTAATCATTTCTGGATTGAAAAAATATCGGAAAAATTCGACATGGTCAAAATAACAAATAAATAATTTTTCCAACCAACAACGGACAATTTTCATTTCTTCAATGTTTCGCGGATTGATAGGCAATTTTAAAATATAATTAACTGAAATTTTAAGTTTAAGATTTAAGCTCATGCTTACTCAACTATGGATGACTGATCAAAACCGTTTCTTCTCTAATTGAATGCCCGATCATTCTACTACATAATAACCTTCCATATGGGCATTCTATTAGCAGGGGCATTAGGAAAAAATGGTAATAGTTCGGTTCGTACCCCCCTCTTTTTTCTTCTTCCTAAAAGTATTAAAAAATGGTCAGTCGATCTTAGGCTATAGAACTCGTCGAGCTATGTATAAGTTCCCCAAAATCAGCCCCTGGTCTTAACTCTGGGCCGAGATACATACCTCCGAAAATTGAAAAATAAAAGGGTGACCAACAAACTATTATCGAAAGTTTTTATATAAAATTTTTAAACCTGCAAATCTTATATTGTTCAACTTTACAGACGTAAATAATTTTTGAGTTGGAGGAGTATCACAAGTACTTAGATAAACAGGGATGCGTCTATCCACAGCAGACTGCCACTTGAAAAGGGTAAATTAATTTTTTTATCAACTCGTTATTTATTAACCTTTTTCAAGAGACTATCTTCCAATAAAACATTAAAACTTTCAGATTCCAAATTAACAATTTTATAAACAAATCCTGCAGGGCATCCCTTTAAATCGTGCTAAAATTTTAGTTTATTTTAAACCCCTGTAAATTAATTTAAACCCCTGTAAGCCAAGGCTGGTCTCCCCCCCCCCTCTTTTTTTCTGTTCCCCTGACCATTTTGAGCTTTTTTGCTTGACATATAATTTACAATATGTCATTCGAAAGAGCTGTTCGAGCTGAGTAGAATGATACTTTGTTCAAAATTTGGCGATTTTGAACAAAATTACGAAGCCAAATACTCGATGGACATGCTTTTTGTGATGTTGAAAGGGATTAAAACAAATGGTCCTAACTATGTTTATTTAAGTCGGATTTCAATGAATTTAGTACCATTCGACTCAGTTCGAAGAGCTCTTTCGAACGACATATAATTTGCCATAAAAAGTATAAAAAATCGAAAAAAATAGAAAGGAAAGTGAAGTGGACCAGCCTTGGAATTACCAAAATTAAATTTGACCATGTTAGTTTTTACGGAACGCACTCTTCTACAAGCTAATATTCTCTCATTTTGTCTAATTAAACAATAAAAATAATAATTGGTTTGTTGGACAGATAATAGTTGATTAAAGTTTAGAAATTTAAGAATGTCTAGTTTTACTTCAACAGGAAAATTTAATAACATTTTCTCTATAATTTCAATTTTAGAAAATAAATTTTTGAAAAATTAAAAATTAGAAAATCGAAGAAAAAAAGGGAAAAAATATTCAATAAAAACCAAAAATAACCATCAATAACAAACTCTCCCCCATTTCATATGTATGTACAATTTGAAAAAAGAGGGCTTGCTTCCCTTTCCTATATTTGAATTTATGTATTTATTTGCCCCTTGAAAGGGGAAGAATGACATAAATTCTCACAAAAAATGAGAGAATCCATCTTTAAAGGGGGGCATTTTTAGATTAAATATTGTATTAATCGGTTCCTCTCATCGAGCTAAAGAGATTGGTACTAAAATTGATCAACTATGCATTAAAGCGCTTCTTCCCCAACCACTGCTAGGCATACAATTTGAATCCCCCGTTAAATCTAGTTAAATTTATCAAAAGTTTTAAACAAAAAATGTGTAATAAACACATTTAAAATTCAAAAAACAATATAAAATAAAGATAAATTATAGCTCTTCATTAACTTTCTTAACAATCAAAATATGCCCACACATTTCATCACGATAAATTTTGAATAATATTTTTGGATTTCGAGAATTTTTAATTATATTTTCTTTAATAACTGTTTTATCCTGATTCAATATAATTTCAATATACGAGATAAAATTTGAACAATCCTTTGTTTCAATATGCTGAAAATATTTGAAAATATTTTTAAATATTTTAATAACGGGCATTTTTCCTCTTTGAGTTTGGATAATTTAAATTAGAGTAGCACAAGGTCGAGGTTTTTTGAAAAAGCCGAGGTCGAGGATCACCGAGACTGGAAAAGCCGACTTGGACTCGAGACAAGGCTCGAGATCAGTAAAATGCAGGTCGAGGTTTAAAAATGGGCGAAAACTTCAGCCTCGACCTCGTGCTACTCTAATTTAAATACCAGGAATGGACAATTTTGAATTTTAACGGAGGGAATAAAATAAAAAAGCGTAAGGCGGAAGACCCAAAAAAAGCAGAATTTTACTGTAGATGGAAGCGGAAGAAAATAAATTTTTTATTCAGTATTAAAATCAAAACTCTCATTTTGTGACTACATTTCAGAGGGTAGTGAAATATTAAAAGTGACCAAGATCGAGAATGACAAATCCCCAAATATCCGGATCCGAAATAAAATCTACGCTCTAAATTACCTTCATAATCAAATCCAACAATGCTTGCTTCTCTATATTAAATCTAATTAAATGGATATTTTTGCCTCCATTACTTAACAATTCTAAAATATAATTGTTGCATTTTTCTTTTTTATCAAAGCATTTAAATTTAATTCCAAGTTCATTAATAATAATTAAATGATCCAAAGTAAATTTTAATAAATTTTTGATATTGAGGTTGCGATAAGTTAATGTCCCGTATTTTGCACGAAATTGTGTTGTAATATTTTCTTCATTTTCAAAAAGTATTTTAATCATTTCTGGATTGAAAATATAATCTTTAAATTCTGCATGTTGAAAGGTACAAATAAATAATCGTTCCAACCAACAACGGACAATCTTCATTTCTTCGATGCTTTTTGGATAGACAGGAAGTTTTAAATAATCTTAAATTTAAAGTTTGAATAAGGATGTTGAATAAAGTAGGATTTTAAGACAACCATGGATTTGAGATTATCAGACCACGTCTTCCCCAGGACCTTAGATCTGCCCTAGCATCCGCCAATCTAGTCCTTGGCCAGTGTTGACCCTTATTTTGCGCGTAACGTACCAAGTACTTGGAACTTGACGAATCTTGTTAAGAGCGTATAAGTACTATTCCTCAGTTTATTTAATGGGAAACGTTTATGGTAATCCACTAAAGTCAATTTAAACTTTTAAAACAAAATTAAAAAGAACAAAATTAGATAAAAATCTACACTAGGAGATGACTTAATTAGACGTAAAATTTTATAAAAATTAACACACCGACATATCGCTCCTCTACTCTTGTATATATTTTGTTGTTTGGAGGATTACCACATGTACTTAAATAAACAGGGATTTGTCTATCCAAAGCAGACTGCCACTTAAAAAATTGAAAATTATTTAGCAGCAAGTACCCCACAGATTAACCTTATTCATAACCTCATCATCTAATAAAATTTTAAAAATTCCATATTTTTCAACAGTCTTCTTCGGATCCCCATAATATTTTATCTCTTCACTACTATTACAAATATACTGGATCACCATAGTTTTTACAGAATACATTCTTCTACAAGCTAATATTCCCTCATTTAGTCTAATCAAACAATAAAAAGAATAATTGGTTTGTTGGAAGGATAATAGTTGATTAAAGCTAAGAAATTTAAGAACATCTAGTTTTACTTCATCCGGGAGATTTAATTTTCGTTTAGTTTTGCCTTTCAAAATGAATGGGTTCCCTTGAAGATCTCTATTTTTGTTTTCAGAGTTATACATTTTATTTTTGGAATTTTTTAACCTACAAAATGAATGATTTTTTAAAAATTTTATAAATTGAAGAAAAAAATTATTTTAAAATATTAAAGAAAAAATATTGAATAAAATCTTCTTTGGCGGTTGTAAGAAATTTATACTATTCCCTGGAAAAAAGAGATTATGTAATGCCGCTTGAGAATTTGCAGAAATTTTATACGGCAATGAAAGATGAAATAATTTTTCAAAACATTGCCTTGATAAATTATTCCCCCCCCCCCCGATTTCGGGGATCGGGGGGAAATAAGATAGTAATGCGACCCTGGTTTGTATGCCAGAAGTTTTGCCATTCGTTTATGCCACTTGTTTTCGTATAAAGGGGACTGCAAAAACAAATTAGTATTCTATAGTTAAGCCCGTTTAGTTAAAATTTTTATCAAGTTCTCAAAAAAGTTTGAAAAATATAAATACGTAATTATTTAAAGCATTCGAAATTAAAAAAAAATAAAGATTATTTTAACTCTTTATCCACTTTCTTAATTATTGAAATAGATCTGCCATCAAAATTAAGTTCGAATGACACTTTAGTATTATAAGTGTTTGTAATAATACAGGATTCTTTTTCTTTACGTCGAGTAAAACCTATAATCTCGAGGCAAACACTCGAGACAAAACTTAAACAATCCTTTGTTTTAATGTGCTAAATGATTGAAATTATTATAGATTTGTTCTGCAATCGGCTTATAATGGTCAGAACTATCTTAGTTAGGGCTGGCCGTAATTGTGTTTGTTTTTTACAAATAAAATCGGTAATACTTAGGAAGTCGCCCCATTTTAACCTTAGTTCCATTTTTTCTCATGTTATGGTAAATTATACTAGATCATTCGATTCAGCTCTTCGAGCTGAATCGAATGGCATTAAAATCAACGAAATCTGACTTAAGTGAATAAAGTTATGACTAGGAATAGGATTTTTAAGTCGTAAAACCTTAAAATAGGTACATAAATAGGTTGTATAAAATGCCAAAATAGGTGGCAAAAATAGGAAAATTTCCAAAGTATTACCCTAAAATCGGAACTTATATGGTTTGGGTACTCTTTTTTTAGCCACGCCCTTTTGTCCTTTTTCCATCATTATTCTTAACTCATTTTTTTTCTCACCCATCAATCAATTCAGTCGAGGTCAATTTTTGTTTAAGAGTAGGGCAGGGGTTTTCGAGTCGGGCCGACGTTCGAGCCATTTTTTCGGGCCTCATTTTTATCGGCCCGGCCCGACCGAGTCTTTTTCGGACTTAATTAATTCGGGCCGGTACTTATTGACATTTAAATAACTGAAATAAATGAAAATAAGAATATTGATTCAAATGTTAATTTTTATTTGGATGACATTGGAAAGAAAAACTAATCTTTTCTTTGTTTATGTCACTCATTAAAGATGCCACAGGTAAAATTGAGTGGAATCGAGGAAGAAAGAAAGGCTGACCATTCTGTCCATATTAAGGTTGATTGATGATGGAAAAGGACAAAAGGGCGTGGCTAAAAAAAGAGTACCCAAACCATATAAGTTCCCTAAAATCAGAATCATGTAATCAATTAGTGAAGAATTTAAAACTACTGATATAGTGCTTTTAAGAATGTATGACCATTATAAGCCGATTGAGGGAGGGAAATAAGGGTCTTTTAAAAAATCCTCTCTTAATTACCTCTTCAATCAAAAGTAATAAGGAGTTTATGTCTCGTTTAATGTTAACTGCACGAATATTATTGCCTCCATTAATTAACAATTCTAATAAATATTTGTTGCATTTTCCTTTACTGTCTAATTGCTTGAAATTTATTTCAAGGTTACGAGTAATAATTAAATGATCCAAATTAAATCCTAATACATTTTTGATATTATGGTTGCAATAGGTTATATAGCCTTTTTCTGACCGAAATTGAGTCGGAATATTTTTTTCGTTTTCAAAAAGTATTTTAATCATTTCTGGATTGAAAAAATATTCTCTAAAATCTGCAAACTCAAAATAACAAAGAAATAATTTTTCAAACCAGCAACGGACAATCTTCATTTCTTCAATGTTTTTTGGATAGACAGGCAATTTTAACATATAATAATCTGAAATGTTAAAAGGTTGGATCAGGCTGGATCATAAAATAAAAAAAATGCTTTTATGACAAGCTTATCCTCAACAGAGCTGTTTTCAAATTTTGATTTTTGAGGGTTTTTTCCTTCCATTTTTTTATTTCGAAAAAGCTAAGATCTTTAACTAATTCTTCCCACAGCTCATTCGATTACATACTGTACAAAAAGTTTATGGATATGGATCAAGTTATGATCAGAGGTGGGTCGGAACAGTCAGAGGTGTCGGAAATCGGAAGAACCGGAAATCGGAACTGGCTCAAAAGTCGGAACTCGGAAATCAAAATTTTTTTCGGAAATCGGAAGGAAAAAAACGTCGGAATTCCGAATTCCGATCCACCGCTGGTTATGATCGATAAAATTTTAATAACAAACTATTATTGGCTGTACTTTAGTACGTGGGTGCAGGCTTTAATTTACAAATGTTATACCATTCGAAAGAGCTCGTCGAGCTGAGTCGAATGCCACCAAAATTAGATCTAGGAAAAATTTCTGGACCGAGATATAGGTCCCTAAAGTTTGAAAAACCATAGGGGGGACCAAGCACTTTTTTGGGGTGAAAAATTCGAAAATGCAAATTATACCTCGTTCGAAAGAGCTCATCGAGCTGAGTCGAAAGACACCAAAATCAACAAAATCCGACTTGATTGGACAAAGTTCTGATATTTTCTTTTAGCTCCTTACCTATGGCATCTGTGGAGATTTTTGCTGATACAGAGGCTCCAAATACGTCCAGAACAAGGTAGATAAGAATAGGTTTATGTTACGAGCCCAGACCCATCGCCCGTAGACTCCCCGCGAGGCGCGTGCCGCAAAACCCCGCGCGAAGCGCGGGGTTTTGCACAAGCGCCTCGCCGACGCCCCATAGGTTTAGGTTCTGTTTTTTTGTGTCATAACTTTTTCTAATCTTGTTTAATCATGGTGATTTTGGTCTCATTCGACTCAGCTCGTCGAGCTCTTTCGAATGAGGTATTATTTGTATAAAAAATTTTTTATTCCAAAAATCGCCCCTTTGTATCTTAGGTTTTTAGGGGGCTTATATCTCGGTCCAATCAAGTCGGATTTCGTTGATTTTGGTGTCTTTCGACTCAGCTCGATGAGCTCTTTCGAACGAGGTATAATTTGCATTTTCGAATTTTTCACCCCAAAAAAGTGCTTGGTCCCCCCTATGGTTTTTCAAACTTTAGGGACCTATATCTCGGTCCAGAAATTTTTCCTAGATCTAATTTTGGTGGCATTCGACTCAGCTCGACGAGCTCTTTCGAATGGTATAACATTTGTAAATTAAAGCCTGCACCCACGTACTAAAGTGACCCCCTATTATTGTATAATGGAAATCCTATATCCACCATTGTATATAATTTATTGGTTGGAGGAGTATCACTCAAACTAAAATAAACAGGGATACGTCTATCCACTGCAGACTGCCACTTAAAGAAATTATTTTTTTAAGTTAAATCGAAACTTATGCAGTTTGGTTACACACCCCATTTATTCGCGAGATAACCCTCATTTATTAGTCGAATTGACTAATCAACCCATTTATTCGCGAGATAACCTTCATTTATTAGTCGAATTGACTAATCAACCCATTTATTCGCGAGCTTTAAATAAGCCTATATTACTGCGTACTAAACAAAGCAGCTCTCGACTCTTGCGAGACGCGTGCTAGATAACACCGTACGATACGAGGAATTATGCCTAATCGTTTATCGACCTCAATATGGTTACTTTGACCATTTATAGCTTGCGAATAAATGGGGTGTGTACCCAAACTGCATAAGTTCCGTTAAATCTTGAGTACAGATCAGGAATTTACTTTTTCCTTAAGTTGATCATTTAATGGAACATTAAAAATTCCAGATTCTATTTTGCACATTTTATATTTGCAATTGTCAGTAAAATCCTCTAAATCAATCTAAAATTTATTTTTTTTAAACTTTTAAAAAATAAATTATAAACTATTTTGGTTTGTAAAGAGAATAACCCTTCGCAAGCTAATATTCCCTCATTTTGTCTAATCAAACAATAAAAATAATAATTGGTTTGTTGGAAAGATAATAGTTGATTAAAGCTAAGAAATTTGAGAATATCTAGTTTTACTTCAACAGGAAGATTTAACATTTCTCCTTTTTAGGTGTGTCTTTCAAAGATAATATTTTCTAGAAATTAAATTTTAAATACTTCAAAATTTGTTAAAGAAAAGAAAAAAATTATTTTAAATAATTACAGAAATTTTTTCAAAAAGAAACATTACTAAATAATGACATTTCTAATAAACTCTTCCATTTTATACATACATTTAAAAAGGGGCTGAACTTACATATGTTTAAATATTTACCCCATTAAGAAGCTTAAGAATAAAAATTTAGAAGGAAGGCAATAATGCAGGGAACGTGCCGAAATAAAAATAATTTATCGGGGTAATATAATAATTTACCTCATTCCTAAAAAAATAATTGACCTTACAAAATTGTCCATAAAAATTGTCCATCACTAAAGCTGTTCCCTCATTGTTGGGAATTTTCATTTAATTCTGAAAACATTTAATCTTAAATTTAATTTTATTTTCTAAACATTTTTTAATTTATTAAAATTATTTATTTTTTATTTTTTTTATATTTTAATAAAAATTAAGTCATTTAACTTTGATTTTTTAAATTTTTTATTTAAAAGTCACGAGCATTGAGAAGGGAAAAGGGTAAAGCACTTTAAAAGGAAAAGGCCAATTTAATTAAATTTGAATACAAATAGGCATAAACTACAATAATTAATTTCTTTAATCTTGTGGTTTTATATTTTTTTTTATTGTCGCAAATTGTAAGTAGAGAAAAGTAGAAAATAAAAGTAAAGAATCGTAGAAAAATAAATGAAAAACATTCTTTAGATACATGTTTGTTTGGTGCTGTGTGATTTTGGCAGAAGGGCAGTGAGTGATTTGGGCAGACAGGGATTTAGACGGAAACTAGAGTTTCACCGGAAGTTCCGGTTCCGGTTCGGAAAGTTCCTGTGTTTTATTGGTTACGGCTCCGGGAACCTGAACTCAAATTCCAAATTTTCAAAAGTTTTGCCTGCGGCGCAAAAAGCGATTGATAATGAGAGAATAAATCTTCTAGCTCTTGTTCATCCAAATCGCTGACATTTGGATGATGATCCTTAATCCACAAGATAATCCACCTAAATCCCGCTTAATCCATTGATACCCCAGTTAATCCTCTGATATCACTCGATATCCTCACTTTATCTACCCAATTCCCCAATGAAAAATAATTCATTGGTTTTCCACCAGGAGCCCGGAGCCAACATGAAGCGGCTCCGAAAGCTCCGATAATCGCCTTTTAAAAGCCCGGAGCCCGGAGCCAACAAATGGCAAATACCCAGCACTGTCGGAAACTGTCGTTTCTGATTTCAAATCAGGATATCTGGGCACTCCATTAAATACCCAAACCTAAAACATAAAAAGAGAATTACCGGAAATTATTTCGTCAGTTTTTGAACTTAAAAGAAAAAACACTTTAAAAATTTATTTTCTTGTGAATGCCCTTTTAATTTCATAATTTAGTAAACAGCTTAAATTAGTTTGTCTATAGTTTAAAATAAGTGATCAGAATTGTTCGAAATTTCGATTTTCGAAAGGTTTTTTTGTTTCGAAACAGCCCTGTAAGCAAACCTACTGCCCATTTAAGAAAACCTACTCGAACCTACTCACTGCCCATTTAACCCACTGCAACCTAATAAAAGGGAAGTGATTTATGTAAAATAAGATTTTTATTTGTTAAAAAATCTTTAATTAAAATTTTAATTAAAAAATCAAGGCAATGCCTCATTAAAAAATTTTTAATATTTTTTAACTTTTTCTTTCTAATTGTAAAATTTTCCTTCTTTACTGCCCAAATCCCTCACTCCCCAATTCACCTCACTGTCTGAATCACTCACTGTCCATTTAACTCACTGTCCACGTTACTTCTGCTGAAATCACCAGACACTGTTTTTTAATTAATTAATTTTTTGTGGGGTAAAATTTTGAATTTTATAAAGTTTTCGCAATAATATAAATCGAAAATATATGGGGGTCCTTTGTTCCGTCGGAGTTTCTTGGTGGTATGAGGGTCATTTTTCTTTTAGGCAAGCATATGTCTGCAAGTTCTGTCTGCAGAAAAGTTTTCAATCACCTTCCAAAGAGGCTTTCTATTAGAGATGTCGGGCCATCTACAATGGAGGGCTAATGGCGGTGTATATTCAAATTTTGTCAAATGATAATTTTATTCTTTTTTTCTATGCCCTACAATCTCTAAAAATATTAAATAGGGCGGGATTATTAAGCTTAACGTATAAAATTGTATATAGACAAAGTCAACAGCAAATATATACAGTGAATTCCCCTAGATTTAATCATTCTTAAAAAATTTTTCTTCATTTAATTTTAAAAAAACCACCGAAAAAATGCCCTTACTCGCTTTGTGGGCATTTGCCCTGCTTATAGCCTTAGGCGAAGCAAAAGATAAAGGAAAGGCAACTGAGGGATCATCTCAAGGTCTGCCAGGAAATTTAAACGTTTATTTGGAAGCAAATGATGCCGGTTGCACAAGAGAGCTATACCAGCCTAAATATCAGTTACCGTTGCCGCGTGAATATAATGGACTCTACAAAAGTATGCTTATAATAAAGAAAGATTTTACATTTACCGTATTTCCTCTATTAGAATGCCAAGGCATTCTATTTTTAAATCACCTTCCAGAGTGATTGAAATGTATTAACGAAGATGGAGTATTAACGAAGATGGAGAGACATAATTAACGAAGATGGAGTTTGTAAAATTAATGGGCATCTATAGTGATGGGGGGCATCTATTAGAGATGAGGGGTATCTATGGTGGAGGAGGCATTGATTTTATAAAAATAATATCCCTAAATAAGACTATCAAAAATTAAAAAAACAGCTAATAGCCGCAAAAGTCGACTAATTATTTCTATACAGTAAATAATTTAAGCGACAAACTTTCCGAGAGCAACGGCTAATGAAGTCGAATTTAAAAGAGTTTTGAATGAACAGAATGAAGTGTTAAAAACGATTATGAGCAAAGAAGATTATGAGGAATATGAACAATTGGGTGACGATAGACATATTAACCATATTGAAAAGATAAAGAAAGTAAAACCATACTTGGCAGATTTAGAAAAACAAGTAGGAGATAAAGAGGATATGAATGGCGGGGATGATATCGCTCGTCCTTGTCATATAATTAACGAAGATGGGATTTGTAAAATTGATGTTTGTATGTTTTATTTTATTTTTAAATATTGGATGAGTAAATAATGAAAATTATAACCTCTTTTAAAGATTTATACAAATAAATAAAGGATAAAGCTACCACACTAAAAATCATAGCTGTTTATGTAAGTAGGAGTTTAGCAAAAGTTTATCCACTGGGAAGGATTCGAACCTGCAACCTCCTTGCAGTAACTGCTTATAGATGTTTTAACACTGATTTATGTGCGGCAGGCGACGACTTATGCTTTTTCTTTTATCCTTATGTTCGTTTAACTTTCACCCAAGCGTTTTAAATGCTACTAGATGAATCTCCTTATAATGCTATACTGGAGGGAGCACATAATATCCCATCGTAGGAAATTTGTTTTCCTCCAAGCCGCTGAATAAACATTTGTATTGGCTAAAGTAGAAAGAGCTATAGCCAGTTTTACTTTCCAAATTTCCCAAATTGTCCATTGTTTTGAGGGGCGATTCTTGTGTCAAGTTTTTTCTACCATTTTTATTTGAAAGAAACCATTTAAAAGAAACCATTTAAAAGAAACCATTTAAACCTTGCAATAAAAAAAATTGAAGAATGGTCTAAATTATGGAAAATTGATATTTCACCTAATAAAACATTTATTATGCATATTGGAAAAAATAACCCTAAAGATCAGTATAAAATAAATCCAAATATTATAAATGAAGTTGAATCAATACGAGATTTAGGGATTATTATTGATAATAAATTAAAATTTGATATACATTTAAATAAAATAATACAAAGAGTTTATTCTAGAATGAGGTTTGTTTTCAATGTTATTAAATCTAGAACTACTGGAACATGGATTACCATCTACAAAAGTTATATAAGGCCACTTTTAGAGTACTCACCTGAAGCATGGAATCCATTGCAAAAAAGCGAAATAACTAGATTAGAAAAATGTCAGAAATACTATACTAAAATTTTATTTAAAAAATGTAGACTTCCATACGTCGAGTATTTTAATAGGTTAGAATACCTTAAAATTCAAACACTAGAAAATAGGAGAAAAATTTCTGATCTAGTTTTAACCTACAAAATTTTAAATGGGTATACCCATTTTAATCCCACCAAATTTTTCAATTTATCCAACAGAAGAAATGAATCCTCTAAAATTAGAATTCTTTCTAAAGGTCAAAACAAATTTAGTTCAAAATCCTTTGTAAATAGAGTAACTAAAAATTGGAATGTCCTTGATAGTCAAACTATATTAGCCAATTCCCCATTATCCTTTAAAAATAAATTAAAATCCATATTGGTGCAATAATTAAAAAAAATATTTTTTTGTGTACAGGCCAACCCTATTTATTATTCAAGTTTTAATTTTTTAAATGAAAAAGGAGGAAAAAATATATATATATTAAAAAAAATTTAATCAAGCAGTTCCAAAAATTTAAAAAATCAAAAGTTATTTACCTATTCAGACTCTATTATACAATAAATTGGCATTTTGTATATTTTTCAAAAAATCGATTTATTACAAAATATATACATATATTTTTTCCTTATTTTTCCTTTTTAATGCAATTAAATGTTTTTTTTTTATTTTTTATTTAAATCAATTATTTTAGACTTTAAAACCTTTATTTTGACTTTTGTTGTTTTTTAAGCCTATAAGTTTCTTATATTTCAATTTATATTTAAAATTAATCTAATTTTCAAGGCAATCTTTTTTTGACAATTTAAGCCTTCTTTTTTGACCTTAATTGGGTAAACAATGGCAACAAAAAGAAAACAAGCCAATTCAAATGTTTCTCCAATTGGAAATGACAACAAAAGACATTTTCTTAATCAATTATCTGAATTAAATCAAAAAACAACAGAAATTGAACAAGACTCTAATATTCCGGCTTATGCTCAACAAATGCTTAAACAAATGTCAGCACTTCTGCAGCTTGCAGGTTCAATTATTGGAGATCAAGTAATGGTGGCCGATGCAATTGAAGAGGACCGACGACAACACAGTGTTGTTTTTTCTGGAATCAAAGAAAGCAAGGCAACAACACCAACACAAAAAGCTACTGAAGACAAACAACAAATAATTAAATTATTGGACTTGTGTGATGTGGAATGTCTTCCAGTAAAAGTATACAGAATGGGAACAACGAAAGAACATGGAAACCGCCTTATTAAAGTTGAATTACCAACACGTTGGCATGTGCGACGTCTTCTTGGTGCAAAAAAGAAAATGGCTGATGGTATTAAGGTTAGAGAATCTTTAAATAAGACTCAATTAGCTGAAAGGGCTCATTTAATTTCGTATTGTAGGGACAGATATAAATCTGATCCCAATTGTAATTGTGTAATTTTTGGTGGTCATGTTATGACCAGGGATGAAATTCCCCGGTTCCGTAAGGATCCGGGGAATTTCATCTGTGCTTGTCATAATAAATAGGGGGAGCCTGCCACTTACACAAAAAATAACGGTTTAACAAAAAAGGGTTTCCAGAAATTATCTAATGTTAATAAAAATTTACGACTAAAAATAAATAATTTAAATCCTGGTAATTTTGAAGGTATATAATGTGGATTGGCTAATATAAGGTCTTTAAATAAAAAAACTGATGAAATAACTCTTGCCCTTGACAATTTTCAATTAGATGTATTAGGATTAACTGAAACTTGGTTAAATAAGGATGAAAGCCTAAATTTTCTAGATCTAAAAATTATGGAAAAATACAATACTATAGTTTCTAATAGGGAAAAGAAAGGAGGGGGGTGTGCTCTAATAATTGATAAGAAATTCTCTTATTTAATAAAACACAGTCTATCAAAATTTAACTCTGAAATTCTTCATATTCAAATCTGTAATTCGAAATGTCTAAATTTAATTCTTGTATATAGACCTCCTGACACCAGTCTTTACCAGACTAAGAAACTTTTAAATTTTTTAGAAGAATTATTAACCTATAATTGTATGTTTTTTGGGGATTTTAATTTTGGAAACAAAGATATAAAATGGATTAATTCTGTTCCTTATGCTAAATCAAAAATAGGAGAATTATTTTATGAATTTTTTAACAGAAATAATTTTTAATCTGTAATTAATTTTGCTCCTAGAGATAACGCATGTTTAGATCTCTGTTTGACTAACCAATATCAACTTTTTTCAAATGTTTTAAACCAAGGAAAATTTTTCTCATCTGATCATGACTTTATTACATTTGGGATTAAATATCCACAAGCTAAAACTAATACACAATTTATAAAATATAGACAATTTAATACTAATCAAATAAAATTACTTAATTTATATTTATCCTCTATTATACCAAATCTACATACTTTTAATTTTTATGTAGAGGATAAATATAATAATTTAACTAAGATTATAAATGAAGGATTAGAACAATTTTGTCCAATAAAAATTTTAACTAAGAAAGAAAAGGTTCACAAATATCCTGCACATTTGCTAGCTTCCATAAAAGAAAAGAAAAGATTATATAAGCTTCAAAAATTAGATAAAATTAATTTTGAAGAAAAATATAAAAGTATCTCACTACACATTAAAATTCAAACTAAAAATTTCTTTGCTAAACAGCAGAATAGAATTATTAATAATAATCGTATGAATATTTTTAACTATATGAGAAAATTTAAGTTAATAGATAATCAAATTCCTGCAATAACTTTTGAAAATAAAATTATTAATAACTCATATGATAAGTCTGAAGTATTTGCACAACTTTTCCAAACAAGCCTTTGTAATAGTAATGATCTACCAAAGTATAATGTTGAAGGATTTGACTCAAATAATCAGAAACATATTCTAACAGATATTAACTTTGACATAACAGATGTTATTTCGATTTTAAAAAAGCTACCTAATAAAGATGGAACTTCTCCAGATGGAATAAGTTATAAGATTATCAAAAATTCATATCTAATTCTAGCACCCTATTTATTAGATTTTTTTCGAATATCACTGGATGAAGGAAAGATTCCTAATATCTGGAAAAAATCTATTATTATTCCTATTTTTAAAAAAGGAGATAAATCAAATCCTGATAACTATAGACCTGTTTCTATCACATGCTGCATGTGTAGAATTATGGAAAAAATATTGTCAAAATACATAACAAATTTTTTAATGATAAATAGCTTAATAAATGAAAATCAATTTGGATTTATTCAAAAAAGATCAACAACAACGCAATTTATTACAACACTAGAAGATTGGTATGATGCAATGTTTAAAAAAAAGAATATAGATTGCATTTTTATTGATTTTAAAAAAGCATTTGATTCGGTTCCACATGATCTCCTATTAAAAAAGCTCTATGATATTGGGATTCGGGGAAAAATAATCAAATGGATTGCAGAATTTTTGTCATATAGGACTTTTGAAGTAAAAATTGTTAATGAGGTATCACAAACAAGAAAAATTACATCCGGTGTTCCTCAGGGTTCAGTTCTAGGACCTCTACTATTTTTGATTTACATAAATGACCTTCCTGAGGTTATGCCAAAGGAAATAAAAATTAAAATGTTTGCTGATGATGTAAAAATATATAATGTTCATAGTAATAAAATTGAAAGAAACCATTTAAACCTTGCAATAAAAAAAATTGAAGAATGGTCTAAATTATGGAAAATTGATATTTCACCTAATAAAACATTTATTATGCATATTGGAAAAAATAACCCTAAAGATCAGTATAAAATAAATGCAAATATTATAAATGAAGTTGAATCAATACGAGATTTAGGGATTATTATTGATAATAAATTAAAATTTGATATACATTTAAATAAAATAATACAAAGAGTTTATTCTAGAATGAGGTTTGTTTTCAATGTTATTAAATCTAGAACTACTGGAACATGGATTACCATCTACAAAAGTTATATAAGGCCACTTTTAGAGTACTCACCTGAAGCATGGAATCCATTGCAAAAAAGCGAAATAACTAGATTAGAAAAATGTCAGAAATACTATACTAAAATTTTATTTAAAAAATGTAGACTTCCATACGTCGAGTATTTTAATAGGTTAGAATACCTTAAAATTCAAACACTAGAAAATAGGAGAAAAATTTCTGATCTAGTTTTAACCTACAAAATTTTAAATGGGTATACCCATTTTAATCCCACCAAATTTTTCAATTTATCCAACAGAAGAAATGAATCCTCTAAAATTAGAATTCTTTCTAAAGGTCAAAACAAATTTAGTTCAAAATCCTTTGTAAATAGAGTAACTAAAAATTGGAATGTCCTTGATAGTCAAACTATATTAGCCAATTCCCCATTATCCTTTAAAAATAAATTAAAATCCATATTGGTGCAATAATTAAAAAAAATATTTTTTTGTGTACAGGCCAACCCTATTTATTATTCAAGTTTTAATTTTTTAAATGAAAAAGGAGGAAAAAATATATATATATTAAAAAAAAATTTAATCAAGCAGTTCCAAAAATTTAAAAAATCAAAAGTTATTTACCTATTCAGACTCTATTATACAATAAATTGGCATTTTGTATATTTTTCAAAAAATCGATTTATTACAAAATATATACATATATTTTTTCCTTATTTTTCCTTTTTAATGCAATTAAATGTTTTTTTTTTATTTTTTATTTAAATCAATTATTTTAGACTTTAAAACCTTTATTTTGACTTTTGTTGTTTTTTAAGCCTATAAGTTTCTTATATTTCAATTTATATTTAAAATTAATCTAATTTTCAAGGCAATCTTTTTTTGACAATTTAAGCCTTCTTTTTTGACCTTAATTGGGTAAACAATGGCAACAAAAAGAAAACAAGTCAATTCACATGTTTCTCCAATTCAAAATCCAATTGGAATTAAAAGAAGGAATTACAAATAAAAATTATATATCATACATAATTTATTATTTTTTGTCATATTTTTTGTCATGTTTTATACCTATTGTTATTTTATTGTCAATGTGTAAGTGGTTTCCCCCTTCATTGACATTTTTTTTTGAATAAATAAATAAATAAAAAAAAAAAAAAAAATTGTATATAGACAAAGTCAACAGCAAATATATACAGTGAATTCCCCTAGATTTAATCATTCTTAAAAAATTTTTCTTCATTTAATTTTAAAAAAACCACCGAAAAAATGCCCTTACTCGCTTTGTGGGCATTTGCCCTGCTTATAGCCTTAGGCGAAGCAAAAGATAAAGGAAAGGCAACTGAGGGATCATCTCAAGGTCTGCCAGGAAATTTAAACGTTTATTTGGAAGCAAATGATGCCGGTTGCACAAGAGAGCTATACCAGCCTAAATATCAGTTACCGTTGCCGCGTGAATATAATGGACTCTACAAAAGTATGCTTATAATAAAGAAAGATTTTACATTTACCGTATTTCCTCTATTAGAATGCCAAGGCATTCTATTTTTAAATCACCTTCCAGAGTGATTGAAATGTATTAACGAAGATGGAGTATTAACGAAGATGGAGAGACATAATTAACGAAGATGGAGTTTGTAAAATTAATGGGCATCTATAGTGATGGGGGGCATCTATTAGAGATGAGGGGTATCTATGGTGGAGGAGGCATTGATTTTATAAAAATAATATCCCTAAATAAGACTATCAAAAATTAAAAAAACAGCTAATAGCCGCAAAAGTCGACTAATTATTTCTATACAGTAAATAATTTAAGCGACAAACTTTCCGAGAGCAACGGCTAATGAAGTCGAATTTAAAAGAGTTTTGAATGAACAGAATGAAGTGTTAAAAACGATTATGAGCAAAGAAGATTATGAGGAATATGAACAATTGGGTGACGATAGACATATTAACCATATTGAAAAGATAAAGAAAGTAAAACCATACTTGGCAGATTTAGAAAAACAAGTAGGAGATAAAGAGGATATGAATGGCGGGGATGATATCGCTCGTCCTTGTCATATAATTAACGAAGATGGGATTTGTAAAATTGATGTTTGTATGTTTTATTTTATTTTTAAATATTGGATGAGTAAATAATGAAAATTATAACCTCTTTTAAAGATTTATACAAATAAATAAAGGATAAAGCTACCACACTAAAAATCATAGCTGTTTATGTAAGTAGGAGTTTAGCAAAAGTTTATCCACTGGGAAGGATTCGAACCTGCAACCTCCTTGCAGTAACTGCTTATAGATGTTTTAACACTGATTTATGTGCGGCAGGCGACGACTTATGCTTTTTCTTTTATCCTTATGTTCGTTTAACTTTCACCCAAGCGTTTTAAATGCTACTAGATGAATCTCCTTATAATGCTATACTGGAGGAGGCACATAATATCCCATCAAAGGAAATTTGTTTTCCTCCAAGCCGCTGAATAAACATTTGTATTGGCTAAAGTAGAAAGAGCTATAGCCAGTTTTACTTTCCAAATTTCCCAAATTGTCCATTGTTTTGAGGGGCGATTCTTGTGTCAAGTTTTTTCTACCATTTTTATCCACGATGATTAAACAAACATAAATTTATGAATGCTAATTATTTTTACATTTTTAGCTGAATTTTATGGTCCTTACAAACCAGTAAAGGTTGTAGGACTTCATTTGTTAAGAGGTTATTTGCCAGCATGTGATTGGATTAAGCCTGATGAAGAAGATGTTAAAAAATATGCTAAATTATGGCATACTGATAATAAAGAGGATTTGATTATCCATCATGATATAGGCAATGATGAAAAACGAATAATTGATCGTTGCTCATTCTATGGGTTTGAAAGTTTTAATTTAGTGTTATAAAATAAATTGAAACAAGAAACCAAGATGCTAGCTCAGACCACATGGTCAAGAAATGCCCTCACAGAAATATATTCACTTGGGGCAGACATTGGTGGGACAGACATTCTAAATTTAAAAAATGGAAACAATATTCTAAAAATAATATCAAGGGATATAGAGGGAATAAGCAGGATATAAGGGATTCGAGGGTTAAGCGGGATTCAAGTGGACATCGTAGGGCATCATTTATTTTTTGATTTTTTACAATAACTGTGGATCTACTGACAATAGGTTCACTATATAAAATCGCTGACTCCACACGTCTGACTCTCAACTGACTCTCGATATTCCACTTAATCTCTCTGCCTCTCTCGATATCCCTTAATCTCTCTAAATGTCTCGATATCCGCTTAATCACTCTATAGTATTTTCTAAGTATTCTTTTTATTTTTTTAAATTTAAATTTTTATTCAAACACGGTCCTCAAATATACAAATAGAACTTATTATAAGCTCTGTGTAAAACCTAATAATGTGATATTTTTTATCATGCTTATTAATAACGATTAAATAATAATTCCCATATAATTACTAGAAAATACGAGTTGGGTGAACATGGACATCCAATCAACCCAATTGCACGTACTGGTTTTATTAAACGTGGAGAATTGTATCAATGGGGGCCAAGTAAAGGCGTTGGAGCAATTTTATACACAATAAATGAAAATAACGAATTTATGTTTCTTGGCGTCTTAAATGGGAGGTATGAAAGACCAGAAGGTATACCAAATATTTTTAAGATTTTAATGAAATTTTAGCGATTAGATACATATGTTTAAATATCCGAGCATATTGTCAACTTAAATAATCTTGAGAAGTATGGGATGATACGATAAGAATTTTAAATACTGTCAAATAATGGACCAAATAGGTCATGTCTACAGTAATCGCTCGAATTAGGCTAACCAATTTTTAAAACAGGGCAACCATCAAGAGAATTTTCAATTGAATACGAAAATTTTAAGAATTTTCGGGGGTCATAAGCCAAATTTCTTCCCTTTCCCGAGCCGCAGGCGAAAGTATTGAGAATTAAAGTCTTGCACGTAGTGGGAATTAAAATGACAATCACTTATAGATAGAAGAATCACAACACCTGGAGGATATGTAAATCCACGTGAAGAGTTTGAGGATGCAGCAAAGAGAGAATTAATTGAAGAAGGTCTTGCCAATAAAAAGATAGGAGGAGAAGAAGAAAAAGCTGAATACGAAAAACATCTGAAAGAGCTTATGGGAGATGGGGAAGTGGTTATATTTGGCTATCACGATGCAAAACAGGTAATAGGATTTTAGATTATGAGGTGATAATTCAAAATTTACAGACAAACACAGACAATTCATGGTCCGAATCTGTAACATACGCTTTTAAAATTGACCATAAAGATTTAAATAAATTTGAAGCAGCTGAAGGAGATGATGCCATAAAAGCTATGTGGATGACAATAAAGGTTGATGAAAATTCAGCTGAAGTAAAATCTTTAATGGAAAAAGCTGTGAATGACGAGTCAAAAATGCAAGTAGATGAAGAGAAAGTTAAACCTATGCTTGATATGAAAATAAAAAATATGTTCAGTATAGAGGAAAAGATTGATTTTGTTCTTAAAACCTTCAAGGTCGTTACTTCAATTTTTAACAGCACTTGATTTTGTAATTTTAATATAAGGCAATTTTATTGCAACAATCACTAAACTTAATTAATTTAACTCTAATTTAATGTATCATTAAATAAAATGCCATTTCAGGTATGCCGGATTGAACATGTAGCAGATGGCAAATCGGAAGGAACTGAAGAAATTGTCATCGAAGAAATTGGAGAATCCAGCTCGAGTAAAGCAGAAACTTCAAAGAAGGTCCCAGTCCCAATTTGTTTAAAAATGAATGATAAAAAAACGATGAACATGGAAGGTGTTGCTCGATTATTCCTTGTTAAATTATACGGTGAAATGCCTTTCTTGGAATTTCTCGAGAAACAAAAGTCGAATCAAGGAACATATGTAGTCAAAAGGGAGAAAGTACCCACTGCGATTACTGGTAGTAAGTTTATTTTTTGATTAAAATTATTTGGAAATAATAGAAAAACGCCTTCATGGAGAAGGTAGTGATACCCATCATGGACATGGAAAAGGAAAGAAGAGTTCACGACCCCCAAGCAAAAAGCGAAGTGGAAGTCCAACTAAAGGGCATTGAGCGAATGAGTTTATTTGAAGAGCCGTAAAAACTAGAGCATATTGCTCTATTCATCTGTCCCCTTTTGTTTAAATTTAGCTGTAGTATGACCAGATGCTCACTAATTTTCTTTTTTATATTAGTTAATATTTAGTTGAAAATATTTTTTGGGAGATCCCTTTATTTATTTTTTGTAGGTAAAATCACATTTTCAGGATCCTGTATCAGGATTGGGTTTTAAAATTTCGTACAAGACCGTATCCTGCAGGATTAATCCTGAAAATCCTGAAAACTGAAAGAAGGCAGGATTTCGGACAAGCTCCTGAAAAATCATGTGCAGGATCCTGTCCTGCGCCGGCCACTAATTATTATACTAGATCACTCATTTCTGAAAATTTCTGAAAAATTTTTTTTATAAAAAAGACATTAGAAGAGCCTGTCCTTAGAATACTTTCTTAGTTATGTACATATTATTCTTTATGTAAATTATATTTATTTTTGCTTACACTTTTCTTGTCAAACATTGTGCTTTTTTAAATCATTTTAGTATAAAACATTTAGCAATTTTTGGTTGATTTCTTAATTTAAAGTCAGAATATTAACAAGAAATTTATTAAAAATTAAAGAACGATTGTTGATAAGAACATGAATCTTGTTGCTGAACTTGTATAAAATTATAATAAAATTATGCTTAAACAGAGCCTTATATTTGTTCATTCAACACGTTAATTTGAAAATCTTTTAGACAATTTGGTAATCGTATCGTTTCCAGGCCCCATTTTTTTCTACAAAAGTTTTTTTCCTTTATTTGAAACAGGATGGTCAGTCTTTTTCCCTTCTTCCATCCCAATTGCCTTTCTATATTTTGCCTCAGATAATCAGAACGGATAATTTTTAGTATTTAAAAATTATTAGTGAGAAAAGCAAACTATAGAAAGGCAATTGGGTTGGACGAAGGGAAAAAGCCTGACCATTCTGTTCAAATATACATAGGAGGAAACTTGGGGAGAAAAAATGGGGACTGGAAACGACACTATTATTACCGACAATTTAAATGACCGACTATGCAGATTAATTCAACAATAAATTTCTTGGAACGTGAATGCACTATCAACCATTAAAGTTTAAGGTAATCAGCTTTTAGCAAATGAAAATGAATTAATTTTAATTTGAATCACAATGGTGTTAAAATAAAAAAAGCGATTTACAACATAAAAAATCTTTACTTAGTTGTAAAAATTATAAAAATTAAATCAAATTATATATTCAATCACGAGAAATACTCAATAATTTTTTTTGCTGTTTTTGGATGTTTAAAATTCTGTTGGTATTTGTTGGTTAAATTAAAATGGATTGGATGTTTTACTATATTTAATGAACATATTATTACTGCAATTTAATTAATTAATTTAACAGCATATGAGAAATGATTGAGAGAGAGAAGGGGAAAGTGTTTGAAAACGAGAAAAAAATTTTAGAAAAAAAATTTTCTAGTCGGAGGACATTAGGACGAAATTAATGATTATTTAATGTATTTTTTGTTAAGAAAAAGAAAATTAATAATTTAATAAACCTTTCAAATCATTTAACAGGCAGACTTTTTATTTTTATCTTATGAGTAAATTTATTAAAATAAATTTTATTTGTTAATTAATTAAAATCACTGTATTTTTTCATTCTCTGAATAATTTTGTTAAAAAATATTTATTAGATTATAGAAATCTTGGGTGATAAAATTTTGTGTTAATCACGGGAAATAATAGTATTAATTTTGCTTTTAATGTCGAAATGCCTGAATGCTTTGAAGCATTAATAGAAGTCCCATGAGGTAGCAGGCCAACGTACCGCAGAGCTATAGGTTCGTTCAAAATAGTCGAATTCGGGACGCCTTGGTTGGTTCGACGCATCTTGACTAGCTGAATCGTATCAGGACGTCCCGGATTCGACCATTTTGAACAAAGTTATAGCTCTGTGCCCGTTCCATGACTAGACGTTTTGGATATCATTTGTTATCATTTGCTCAAAAATTCTCTAAGCTAGAGTATAACTCAGAAATCGAAGATATCGTGTAGACTGTACTGTATTTTTTATTCGATTCAGCTCGTAAAGATGCGCCTACAGTGTAGACTGTAGGGCCCGAAATTTTTTATTTTAGCGCCTACATCGCTTATTTTTTTCTTTAAAAAATTTCCCTTCTTGTTGCCAATTTATTTCCTAATTTCCTCCATTTCCAATTTTACATTACACTTTGACTATTTCTTAAAACTTAAAACACGCGCATCAAAAGTTTGACTAAATAAGCATTGATTATTACATCATTATTACTTAATTAAAATAACATCCGCCATTCACTTGCCCTTCTCCTCTTTTTTTCCCTTTTTTATTCGCCGCATTTTAATATTATTAAAAATAAAATTTAAATAAATTTAGTTTTATTAAATTTTGAAAATAAAAAAAATTATTAAATTTTTTTCTCTTTTTCTCGATAATTCCAAAATTATTATTTAATCAATTAAAAAATAGTAATAAAACATTAATATTTACCACACTTTTCTTTTCTTTCTGATAAGAAATTATTATTAATGATATTAATTCGTTTACAAATAAATTAAAAAATAATTTTAGAACAAAAATTAACTAAAAAATTTTTTAAATATTTTATTATAAAATAGTCGGACCTCACAGTAAAATGAGCATTTAACTTATAATGGAGTGAATTTTGTAAATATTTAGGAAATATTTAGGCAATTCCCTCACTTACGCATTGATGAGAAGATGAGTACCTAATTTTGGGGCATCTAATTTTGGCGGTATTTGTGTAAAAAAGTGTCCGACTGTATATTTAGTCTTGTCCCTTTATGACACTTAAATATGTGTCTCGCCTCGATTATGAAGCAATCATGTCTAGCCGTACTTGTATCGCTTAAGGACCTACTATTAACAAGTATTTTAAATCCTTAATAATTACCTCCCTTTTTAAGTGCATAGGTAATTATTACCCCTTAAAATCTTTTTAATTTTCAATATTAATACTACCTTGGAAATTTTCATTTTACTGTCTAATTATTTTATTTTCCAACATAATTAATATTTTAAAAATAATTTATTTCAATGATTTCTTCATCAACAAATCAGTCTACATTAGCTCAACAACAACAACATCAACAACACTTACAGCAACATCAACAGCCTCCACAAAGAGGGCATAATGTTCAGACGAGGGATTATGCATCGCTGCAGTTGGAAGTTTTTGAATTGGTTGGTGATAAGAAATAAAATCTGCGAAATTCAATCTCTGATTTGGGTCTCTAAATATAGTGTCGGATCACTTAAATGATTATTGATAATTCCGAAAATGTATGGTCTCGTACCGATCAACTAATAGAATTAATTAGAGATTCAATAGAAACCTTCTTGGAGATAAATGAACAGGACACATGAAATATCCTTAAGCACAGGAAATGAAAATAGAAATAGTTTTAAATTTTTTATTAAATTTTTATAAAATTTTCCTTTCATAACTAAAAATTCTGGAAAATATTTATTTTAAGCTCTGCATTTTTCAAAGAGTTAAGCGTATTCAATCAAAAGATACCACTCAATGTGGCCAACTTGTCCAAGACAATACAATGAATGATGAACAAAGGAGTGAATATATTAATCGTTCAATGTATAGAATTTTGAATGAAGTTGAAGCTAAAATTGTTTGTTTGCCAAATAATACAGGCAAATAATTTAATATTTGATTAATAATTATGCAGCTTTATCTCGCTTTATGTAGATACCGGACTGGGAGGTCGATATCTCAAAAATACGAAATCTGGATTTATGAACGAGATCACTACTATTAAATATAATCTTAGTTCTGAAAAAATTATACATCATATAACATAATGGAGTGTATCGTAAATACCTAAAAAGTATCGCCTAGGTTGTTCCTAGCCAGATTCCAAAAATCGTAGTATTTTATTGGGTATTTCTTATCTAATAGTTTTTTAAAAAAATTGCCCCTAATTTTGTTCGTCTTCATTTCACTCATATATCTTAATTTTTAGATCCAATAACTCCCGATTATTTTGATGAGTGGAGTTTTTTAACATGGGCATTATTACAAATAATTAACAGATTGGAGGCTATGAATAAAAATGAAAGTAATCTTTTGGATTATTGTGGAAAGCATTTTAAAGTATAAATTAAATTTGTGGTATTGTAAAATAAACATTTTTAAACAGGAGAAGATACATACAGCACTTGTTGATCTGGTTAATAAAGCTCATCGAATGCAGCCTCCACCGACATTACAACCTAACGATCAGCAATTTGAAAGATTCTATCAAGTTAATAACACAAAAATTTATTTTTAGTGCGGATCTGATAGAAAGGGGAAGGTGGGTAGAGGGGAATTAGAAGGGAAGGTAAGGGGGAGTAGAGTGAAGGGGAAGGGAGAGTAGAGTGAAGGGGAAGGGAGAGTAGAGTAGAGGTTAAGGGAGAGTAGAGTGGAGGTTAAGGGAGAGTAGAGTGAAGGGGAAGGGGAGAGTAGAGTGAAGAGGAAGTGAGTAGAGCGAAGGGAAGGGAGAGAGAGTAGAGTGAAGGGTACTTGGCGGATAATACGGATCACTCAAAGTACTCTTATAAAGAAAAAACACTATAATTTAAATTTCTTAAAGTCTTATGTCACAGCACTCATCTCCCTCCATGAACTTTACACAATGACCCAACAACACCAACAACAAAATAGTGCCAATATTTTTGAATTTGAAGCACACATAGCCCATTTTAAGACACAATTAAATGCTTGTTTTGCTTTACAGAGAGCATTTGCTAATTCTGTTAGTTCTAAAAGAGCTACTTTTGAAATTAATTTTTTAGCACGGTTCAATGATTTGGAGACAATTGAGAGAACATCAAATACGAAAAATGACAAATTATGGATATGAAAATAGAGGGTTCCTTGATTCTGCCGTTACATTTTATGCTCATATGTTATACAATTTGGGGGTTTTGGCTGCTAGAATACAGGGATTCGCTTATGAAATTCGCAACAATAAAACCTTCGTTTCTGGTCATTCTGATTTGGTTAAACCATTATTGGCAATTGTAAAATAATTAAAAATACTATTGTATTTTTGATCCATTAAAGGTCTATAAAATGGCTGATGTTTTACTTAGTGATAGCATTATTTGCCTAGAACCAAGTTTAAATCCAATTTTGGTTACTAATAATTTGTAGGTTTTTTCCTAGATTTTACAAATCAACCTCAAAAAATTGAAATTATTTCATTAGGTTCCCAATGAAAATTGTTTCACTATGCCGTTTCTCGTTTTTCCGGGACTTTTCTTTACAAATTGTATCGGAAGAAATGGCACAACAAATACAGCAAGAGATGCTTCATCACAAAACTTTTGATCCACCCTCTCCCATTCGCAAGTATTTTTAATTATAATTTAACTGAGCCTCTCGGGAGAGAGTTTAGTTTTATGGAGGTTTACGTTTAGATAGGGAACAATTTAAAAAATATTTTAGAAAAATTACAGTAATTGAATAATAATTTTAGAACACGTACAGCTGCTTTGTTAGCAATGAAACCGGCAACTGGGGTAAAAAGAAATAATGCTAAAGCATCTGAAGGTGATCTGAGAAAATAATTCTAGGAAATATTTTTTAATTTAACAGAGGGAGGAAATACAGCACATAAAAAATCAGATGTAAATTCAAAGGAATGGATTTCTATCCCTCCTTTATACGACACTGAACATGGGGGATGGTGTGCAACATATCCTCATTTACTTTGTACGACAAGACAAAAGGTGTTTAAAAAAATTTAAAAAATTTTTTATGAATTTATTTAAAAGGATACTTTACTTGAAACTCGTTCTGCTGTCCTCATTTACTTTGTACGACAAGACAAAAGGTGTTTAAAAAAATTTAAAAAATTTTTTATGAATTTATTTAAAAGGATACTTTACTTGAAACTCGTTCTGCTGTCCAAACAGGAAAACGTCCTCTTTTTTATTTTCATGTGAGAGCAGAATTGTTCAGTTTTTCTGGTGCCTTTACAACAGCACATACACTCTCATTACCTTTTACAATTGCAACAAGAAGAAATCAGGTGAATTTAAAGAATATTTCTTAAAGTTTCAATCCTACCTATGAGATTTGAAAAATATTTTTGGCTACTCTAAAGGACAAAATATATTCTCGGCTTGAAAAATCAGAACGGCTCCATCACGTTCCCTGTTCTCAATCTGAACAGTTCCAAAAGTTTAACAGTTCCATAGTTTCTGTTCTATTACTCGGAAATCTCTTCCCATAACTAAAAAACTCTATTGAAAATTCTGTACCTTAATTCAAAGGATTGTCAAGTTCAACGGATGATGAGTTCTTATACAGCTACTTGTTTTTGGCTTTATGGGACAAATGTTTTTGATGGTCTTTTACTTCAATGGCATGATGGGGGTAAAAAATAAATTTAAATAAGTTATTTTTTTTAATTTAAAGAAATAGACTGGAAACATTTTAAATTACTTTATTCCCTTTATTTTGCAATGAATGCAGAAGTAACTAGAACTTTTATTGATGAAGACTTTAATATTTTACAACAAAAAATGCATTGTTCAGAGTGTACTGAAAGTTGTAAGATATTGGAAATTTATTATTTTTTACAAATAATCCTTTGTCGATGCTAATACAATTTTATTGCATTAGACTATATAGCTAAGAACATATTGACAGCTTAATTAAGAAAAAAATCTAGAAACTTAAGTTTAACTTAAATTTATTTGATAATTATGCTTGAACATAATACTTACATGACATTTAAGCTTAAACATAAAATTTGCCAATTAAGCTTAAACTTATTTACCCTAATTTATTATTTACTTTAACCCCAATCATTCTTGATTTAAGGCTTAAATCAATTCATTTTAATAAATATTTTATTGAAATTAAGCTCATTGACTAAAGAAACTACCCATTTAACTTCTTACCTTCCCTCATTATCCTCGCATAAAATTAAATTAAAAGATTGAAAAAATATTTTTTAAATTAAAGCCACAATTGACCTAACAAATGAATATTCTTTGGACCAACCTTCTTTAATAAGCTTCAAAAATGTCCTCTGTCCACATTTACATTTTACCTCACCAAATTGTGATTTAAGATTTAGTGTGTGGTAATTAAAATTTTAATTTAAAAAATATTTTTAATATCAAAAAAAGGAGAGGAATGTTGGAACTTTTGCATTTATTCAGTGATCAAAAAACAGAAACAAGAAATTTATGGGAGGCTGGATTGCTTCAAGGATTTATGGAATTAAATACTGTAAATATTTATTAATTGAGTCGTTTTAAATTAATAATTAAACAATAATACCTGAATTTGAAAAGTTTTGAAGCTTAAGTTCGAAATATAAAGTTAGCTGTAACTTAAGTTTGAACTTATAATTTACTTAAAACCTCAAACTAAATTAAACTTAATAGATATCAAGTTTAAACTTGAAACTTACTTGATATTCAAGTTTGAACTTGAAAAACTTAATAATTAAGATTGAACCTAAACCTTATGTGGACCTATATCTAAGCTTGAAACTTATTTGATTTTAAAGCTTGAACTTGAAAAGCTGTTATTTGTGATTAATTTAAAACATGAAACTTAAGCTTAACTTTGAACCTACTTGTTATTAAAGTTCTTTTAAGATTAAAAGTGAACATAGAACTAGCAAGGCTTAATCTTAAACTTAAAATAATTTATAGTTAGTGCGTAGGCTAATGAAAAATTTTATAAATAAAGGTATATTCAATGCTTCGAACACTTCCCGGCTCAGGACTTGTAATGCGTTTATCATTAGTAGCTGGGGCTTGTGTTTGTATTACTGTTAAATGTTCAAATGATGAATTTCTTGATTTAGTAATTAAATAATTAAAACAATATTTATTTCAAAAATAATATTTTATAGTGATGCTCGGGTATCCCGATCCCGACTCCCGACTCGGGAAAATTTCCCGAGTTTTTGGCCTCCCGATCCCGATCCCGACTCACGGTGTCAATTCCCGACTAAGTCGGGAAAATTTTACACCCCTAAGAATGGATTTTTCTGACAAAATTATATTTTCATTTATAAAAAATGAAGAAATCTGGCCTCTTGGTCTTCTAAAATTCCCAAAATTTTCGCCTGCGGCGCTGAAAAGGGAAGATTTTTGGCTTAAGGATCTTGCAAAATCCTCAAAAATTTTCGCCTGCGGCGCTCAGCAATACCCAACACTGATTATCTCTGCGGTTACTAGGTTTTTTGAACAGGCTGTTGGTTTATCTTTCCAAATAATCGGGGAAATAAACTTTTAAGTTAAAAATCGTTCAAGATTTCATTTTTTTTCAATCGTTCAATCTTCCCTTAAAGATCGTTCAAGACCCCTTTCTATTTCACTCCAATGAGAGTCAAAATTTTTGGGCTGTGGCGCAAAAAATGGAAGAAATCTGACTTTTTGACCTAAAAATTCTAAAATTTTTGCCTGCGGCGCTAGTAAGGCTTCTTTACCTTCCAAAATTTGCAATATTTTTGCGAGCGGTGCAAAAAATCGGAATTTTTGGCGCCGAAGGCGGCAAAAATTTTTGGAATTTTTGGAAAATTTTTTTATTGCTAATTCCCGACTCCCGATCCCGACTCCCGAGGTCATTTCCCGACCCGACTCCCGTTTCCCGATTCCCGGGTTTTTTCTTCTCCCGAGCATCACTAATATTTTAGGAGCCTTTGGATGTTAAAAAACTTCAATCTAAAAATTTAAATGATTATCTAAAAGATATAATTCTTTCTGAAAAGGTTAAAAATTGAAATTTTTAAATTAATTCAGAAATATTTATAAAAGGTTGATTTTGTTCTTGATTCGGATAAACAATGGGTACATGTTGCTGAGGTTCTAAAGCGATGTCAGAAAGTTTCTGGAGATAATCAGGACCCTGCACAAGAAATAAAAACGAGAGAAATACTGTCTAATGCTCTACATCCAGGCCCCATTGAGAAACAACATTCAATCACGTAAATTTAGATTTATACTCGATCCAGCGGTTGTCTTAAACTATGAAAACTTGATACTAGTCATTTTCTAAACCAGAAAATTTTTTTGGTTTTATGCAGATTTATAAAAAATATTTAACTTAAAGTTTCACTCCAATGCGAGTTGCTGTTGTGACCTGTAAGACAAACACTACAGATAATAATAATGAACCAGATGATGAATTTGCCATTGATAATGTATGTGAAAAAAATTCTTAAAAATTAAAATTTTTCCAGGCTGCAGCAAATACGAATTCTCAACAAGATCCAAACAACCAACAAACCCTTAACAATGGGGAAAACAATTTTGAGGCCGAACTAAGGCAGTTAATGCACAAATATGGGAAGACACCAAAGGATGTTGTTAATATTTTTTCACAATCTTTACACGAACAACAACAACCTTTGGAACATTTGGAGGCAAGAGAATTTTTTGGAATTTAAAAATTCTCTTTATAGCTAAATATAACTCCGAATTTATTAAATCAGCATTCAATTCAACATCAACAAAAACATCCAACTTCAACAACTGCTTTCCTTTTATGTCAACAAATGCCTATAGTAGGCAATGAAGTTCAGCAATGTCAAAAAATTGATAAAAATGGAGGAAATGGTGTCGGACTTATTCGTTCTGTGCCTTCCTCCTCAACATTGTCCTCTCATTTGGAGGAAGATAATATATCAACTACATGTTCGATGCCTAAAAAGATTTCTCCTAATTCATCAAAATCAAATAATCCTTCATTTCAAACACAATCTGACAGATTTTATTTTCTAAATAATCGTAGTAGTGGTGGAAGTTTAATGCCAACAATGAATAAACCAATTATTATAATGCCGGCAATTGCTACACACGTAATAAAATTGAACCTCGATTTTACATAGCCCTTAGGGTTAAAAATTGTATCCCAAACTGAGTTATCTTGATGCGGTTTCTATGCGCTTTGATATGTCTCTCCCACGATTTTTCATAGACAATATCACTCTTATAATTTTACGTGCATAATATCGCTACATGGCTTAAAAATATCTTAATTTGAGGAGGTATCTAATATTGGGTGTATGTAAAATCGAGTTCCTACTATTTCTTAAAAATTTTTTATAAAAATTTTATTAAGGCTAATCCATCATATATGATTACCCCATCAATATCTTCAAATGGTTCTCATAGCCAAGAGTCAATATTGAGCTCATCATTTGAGAGAATTGATAATAATTCTTCGCTTTATTCCTTATCAACTAATAATTCTTCTAATACAATTTGCACTTCTTCCTGTTGTTCTTCTGCATTATCCACAACAATTAGTGGGGACATTAATGAATCTTCTCCGATTAATTCAATTTTGTGCCAACAAATGTCAATCCAAAAACAGCCATTAATTATGCTGTCAAATTCACAACAACATCAAATAACGGAAGGGAATGTTTTTCAAAATTTAAATTATAACCAACAACATTTAAATCCCTCGGCTGAACAACAACATCAACAACAATTATTACAACAACAGCAATTTCATTTCCGAATGTCTTGAAATTTAAATAACTTTGGTATATGTCGGACCTTATCAGTTCTGGATTAAAAATTTTAACTTATTTACGTGCAATTTATGGATGGGTTAGCTATAATAAATTTTTCTAGTCAAAAAGGAATTTTTTCCTGGATAAGTTTATAACCATTTAATAAGTAGGTATTAAATATGCCTACAAAAATACTCAAAGATAAAGAAGGACAACGAAAAATTTTTTCGAATAAACCTTAAAAAATATGGAAAGAAAATTTTTCCTAAGTAAATTTGTCGTCGTCTGATCAATTAAGATAAGGTTTCTTATATTAGGCCATTATGAGAGGGGAGCCGCCTAGTGAGATCCTCAACTTAATATACACCTAATTATTTTTTTAGACAAGGAAGTATTTTAATGTGAGGTCCGACTGTACGTATATAATAATAATGATATAATAATTAAAATTATTTTCTGTTATAAGCCCGTAAATCCACATTTCCAACAAATAATCCGGTTTTTCTATTAATCGTCAATGCATATGTACTCAGAATATTTTATGTAATAAATTTATTTAGCAATTTTAAATTTTTCTATTATGTATGTTCTACTTTATTTTTAAATAATTTTTTCAAAAATAATGTCACACTTTTTTTATTTTCTTAGTTAGAATATTGAGAAATTTTATGTACTTTCTTTTTACGCAAAAAGAAAAATAATTCACGTATTTATTCACTAGAATTAATCCGGTAATTAACCAAATTTTTAGTCGTACAAAAATAAAAAAGAATTTATCCATATTCAATTCATCAATAACGAATTTTAAGAATGTTTTTATTTATGAACTTAAAAATTATTAATAAACTAAAGAAATTAAGTATACTTAAATATTTAAGCTTAATAGTCATAAAATAAACTTAAACATAGTAAAACATCAAGTTTAAACATATAGAAGCTTAAAACTTAGTTAGCTATAAACTTAAAGTTTTTAAAACTTTGTTTGTCAGACTTTTAAAGTACATCTAAATTTAAACTTAGTCAAAAATAAGCTTGAACTTAATAAATTCTTATTTTTATATTATTATTATTTTTATGTACTATAGTTAATGTTATTGAACTTTTCGAACTTGAAAATTTCATTCATATTTCTGTTATTAAATTTAATGGTGCAACTAATATCATTACAGATTGATGGTAAGAAAATTTATTTTTAACAATAAATTAAAAAAATTTTAAAAATAGAAATTGAAGAAGAACAACAAAAATATTTATTTGAATTAAATCCACAAAAATTAGAATTATTATTTCAACGAGCAGCATTAATGGCTTTATTAAAATCTATAGCTAAATTAAAATTAAAACAAGTAAAACAAACAGAAAAAATTTTATTTAATGAATGTTTAAATTTAAATAAAAATTCTTTATCTCCTTTAAATTATGCAAAATGTTTATCTAAATTAATTAAATCTAAAAACTTATTTGATGAAGATGAGCAACAAAAACAACAATTAAATTGTTGTAATGGAATTGTTGAGAATACTTTGGTGTGTGTTTTTATAAAACACAAATAATTGTTTTTATAAAATTATTTGTTTTCCGGAAAATGTTTTGTTTGAAATTTATTTGTTTTCCGGAAAATGTTTTGTTTGAAATTTATTTGTTTTCCGGAAAATGTTTTGTTTGAAAATTATTTGTTTTCCGGAAAATGTTTTGTTTGAAATTTATTTGTTTTCCGGAAAATGTTTTGTTTGAAAATTATTTGTTTTCCGGAAAATGTTTTGTTTGAAATTTATTTGTTTTCCGGAAAATGTTTTGTTTGAAATTTATTTGTTTTCCGGAAAATGTTTTGTTTGAAAATTATTTGTTTTCCGGAAAATGTTTTGTTTGAAATTTATTTGTTTTCCGGAAAATGTTTTGTTTGAAATTTATTTGTTTTCCGGAAAATGTTTTGTTTGAAAATTATTTGTTTTCCGAAAAATGTTTTGTTTGAAATTTATTTGTTTTCCGGAAAATGTTTTGTTTGAAAATTATTTGTTTTCCGGAAAATGTTTTGTTTGAAATTTATTTGTTTTCCGGAAAATGTTTTGTTTGAAATTTATTTGTTTTCCGGAAAATGTTTTGTTTGAAAATTATTTGTTTTCCGGAAAATGTTTTGTTTGAAATTTATTTGTTTTCCGGAAAATGTTTTGTTTGAAAATTATTTGTTTTCCGGAAAATGTTTTGTTTGAAATTTATTTGTTTTCCGGAAAATGTTTTGTTTGAAATTTATTTGTTTTCCGGAAAATGTTTGTTTGAAAATTATTTGTTTTCCGGAAAATGTTTTGTTTGAAATTTATTTGTTTTCCGGAAAATGTTTTGTTTGAAATTTATTTGTTTTCCGGAAAATGTTTTGTTTGAAAATTATTTGTTTTCCGGAAAATGTTTTGTTTGAAATTTATTTGTTTTCCGGAAAATGTTTTGTTTGAAATTTATTTGTTTTCCGGAAAATTTAAAGTTTTTCGGAAAATAATTTGTTTCGAAAATGTTTTAGAAAATGTTTTTGTGAAAATGTTTTTGTATAATTTGTTTCGAAAATGTTTTAGAAACAATCTAAAACTGTTTTCATTTTTAATATAACAATTTAATTTAGAATTTATTTTTAAATGTACAAAATTTCCAACATCATCAAGAAGTCTTGCAAAAACAGCAAAGTAAATCTAAAAATAGTAATAAAAGAAACAAAGTTCTAGATAATAAAATATCTATTAAAAGACAGTTGAATCGGCATTTGAAAAGAAGGTTATGGTTGAATAATAAATATATGAGATCAAAAAGAGCTAAAGAAAATTTTGGTAGATTTCAGTATTTTTGATTTAATTCATTAATTATTCAGAAAAACACAAATTTAAAAATATAGAATTATTAAAACGTTTTCAATGGTATTTTGAACAGAATAAGTATGTAAATGATTATCTACAAAGAATTAGTCAAAATAATATAAAGTTTTCATTTTTTCTAAATTCTTAAAAAAATATTTTAAAGTCAAATTAATAATTATTTACCATCAACTAACTCAATCAAATATTATGGATGGCAACAAAAAGCTTTTGATTTGGCTGACCAATTAAAATTAATTTTCGGAAAAATTTCGGAAGGAAAAGATGACAGTATTTCTTTTCTCTCTCCAAGAATTTTTTCATTATTTTCGAATATTAAGAATCGACAAAAATTATTATCTCCAGATTTATTCAGTTTTGGAGATAACGGCGACCTTCCTTTGCCGAAATTATTTCAGGTAGTGAAATTTTTATAAAACATGTTGTAATGTTTCTGAATAAGTTTTCAAATTTTAAACAAAGTTTGTCCGAAACATGTTTTTGAATTATAAAATAAAGTTTTTCCGGAAGCGTTTATAAAAAATAATGTTTTTCCGGAAAGTGTTTTTGAATTAATAATCAATGATTTTTGAACATGTTTTAAAATTATAAAACAATGTTAAAATTATTAAATAATTTAAAATTATAAATAATGTTAAAATTATAAAAAATTAGAAAACAATTTTTCCGGAATTTGTTTATAAATTATAAAACAATGTTTTTCCGAAAAGGGTTACAAATAAAAATTTTTTCCTGTATTTCCTGAAGGTATTTTAATTAATAAACAAAGGTTTTCTAGAAAATGTTTTTGAAATAATAAACAATTTAAACATGCTTCATTGTTAAAGTTAATTTCACTGGATGAAATTGAAACAAATGAATGGTTGGAAATGTTGCTAGAAATGAGTGGGGCCAACAAGCAATTATTAAAATTAATGGAAAATCTCCAACCAGATATTGAATATTTCGAACAAAAAATATTACCAGCAATAAAACGAATTAAGGAATATGAAAAAAGAATTGAAATATTAAAAACAAGTTTGAGTAAGGAACAAAAAAGGGATTTGTCTTCACATCAATATACAATTTTGGATAAATGGCAGAGAAGTGATATATTAGGTAATATATGTAGTAATACATCTAATTATTACATTTATAATGAGTTGAATCTAGGTATTTCCGGAAAACTTTTATAATTACGTGATGTTTTTCCGGAAATCGTTTATAATTAATTGTATGTTTTTCCGGAAAATAAATTTAGATGTTTTTCTAGAACATGTTGTAAAATTAAGAATGTTTTTTTAGAATGTTTCTTAGAATATTAAAATTATTTTATTAACTTACCCTAATTTTTATTATAAAATTAATCAAAAAATGTTCAGAATAAAAAAATACGCATAATTTATTTAGGAGAATCTAATCCATTGAATATTGACCTTTCTCAAATCGAAGAAAAAATTATTAACTTTGCTAAACTTGGAGATTATTCAGGAACAGATCAAGAAAATAATACTCACAGAATTCTTCGACGAGATACATTAATAATTGGAGGTGTTGAACAAAATACGAGTGATATAGAGGGTAGTGGAGTATCCCCTGAGGAGGAAAAACCTGGAGGACATTTTCCAAGAACTGTTATATTGACAGCTGCTGCGTTTGTACAAAGAGTTGATGGTGTTATATTAGAAGGAGTAAGTTAAGAATAAAATCAAAAATAATTTTTTAAGTATAGGTATTTTTTCGGAAGATTTACATACTTATCTTAATGTCTTTCCGGATAGTTTTAAGAATTATTTAAATATTTTTCCGGAAAATGTTTATAATTAATTAAATGTTTTTCCGGAAAATGTTTAGAATTAATTAAATTTATTTCCGGATTAGTTTTGTAATCAATTAAATGTTTTTCCGGAAAATGTTTATAATTAATAAATGTTTTTCCGGAAGTTGTTTATACATAATTATAGTATTTTAATGCTTCTCCGGATAATGTTTAGAATTTTAGATGTTTCTCCGGATAATTTTAAGAATCAATTAAATGTTTTCCGTATTCTTAGGTTTATTTATCAGCCAGTGCATTTGCTAGTGAAATTTTATCACCAGAATTTATGACGGTATAAAATTTTAAATTAAGAATTTTATACTAATCATATAATAAAAAGATACAAGTTCTTTCTCCACAAGCATTTATCGCTTCAATTCTTTCTCCAATGGCTATGGTTGCCCGAATTCTCAATCCCTGGGCGTTCAGAGCAGAGGTTCTTTCACCTGATGCTTTTAGTGCTTTTGTTTTAAATCCTGACGTTTTTATGGCACAAGTATTGTCTCCAAAAGCTTTTGAACCAAGAATACTTAGTCCAAAATCTCTATTTATTCAAATATTAACGCCATGTAAAGAAAATATTTATTTATTTATTAATTAATAATTTTACAGTTGGTGGTTCTCCTAGAGTCGGTTCACCGGAATCATTAGGAATTGTTGTTTTAAGTCCAAATTTTCTCTCACCTCGATTTAATTCAAAAGAATCTTTTATTGTTGAGGTTAATAAATTTTAAAAATATTTTTCGAAATTTCATATTTAATTAAAAGGTATTATCTCCACATATATTGGGTGGCAGCCACCATGCATTAGAAGAGGATGAGCATGAAGAGTTGGGTGGGGCTGTTCGAATTATTGGTGGAGGTCATCATACTTTAAATAATGGGATACACGAAGGAACTGAAGGGCATGAAGCACATCCAGTACATGTAGGAGATGGAAGACATCAAGAACATGAAGGACATGAAGAAACTGAAGGATAAGAGAAAAACTTAAAAACAATAACAATATACTGATCAGCAATAAATTCTTTTGGTTTTTCTTTTGATTAAATCATAGAAAACATTTTTGTAATCCAATCATTTTAATTTTTTAATTCTGTCATGAAATATATATAATTATAAATATTAAACTTAAATTCTAAATTGGATTTGGTTGATAAAAATGATTAATATAGGAGATGTTTGATGATAAGATTTTGTGAATATTTAAAGTTTAATGGACCATTTGTGTAGTTACAATTCAATTCATAAAAGAATTATAATTCACTTTTTATTTATTTTTCTATATCACATTTTCTAGTCATTTGAATTAATCTCCAACAGATTTAGTCTAACAATAAGCTAAAAATATATCTATTGAAAATATAAATCTCGTATTTACAATAGATTGAAAAAATGTTACGTAGAAAATGTACTTAAATAAAATTATATTTATATTTTGAAAATAATCCTTTTAAAAATATATTTTAATCATAAAATAAAAATGTCTGCAATTTAATTTTTTATAAAAATTATATTTAATATTTAAATAGTTTGTAAATTAAGATAATAGAACATAACTTCATTACTTATAAATAAAAATGTTACAAAAATGATTTTGTTTATAAACTTAATTTTATAATTTATTAAATTTAAATAATTAAATATTAATTCTATAATTATTTGTTTCATAAATTCTCTAAAAAATTTCTGAAAAATTTTCCTTGATATTTTATTAATCGGATGATATTAAATTATTATTCAAAAATAATTATTTCAATTATTTTTATTTTCATAAGGATAGTAAAATCATTTAGATTCGAGGGTAAATTAATTTTCTTAAATTAATAATAATAGCAGAATTAATTCTTAAATAACTCAAAACTAGGTGAATTTTTGGCCAACGGGTGCCTAATGCTACGGTTACATAAAAATCGCGCGCGACACGCGACAGAAAAGATAACGTAAAAAGAGGAGAGAAAAATCGCGCGCGATTTTGTCGCTTTTTTCGAGTGGTTACATAAAAAGCGACTTCCGCCGGCGACTTGTCGCGCGCGACTTTGTCGCTTTTTTGAGTGGTTACATAAACCGCGACTGTCGCCGGCGACATGTCGCGCGCGATTTTGTCGCTTTTTCTAGTGGTTACATAAACCACGACTGTCGCCGGCGACTTGTCGCCGGCGACACTTTTTTTGATTCAAACATGTTTGAATTTTTGGCGACACTTTTTTACGACATGCTATTTCTCGATCAATTCTGATCCGATTTTCAAAATTTAAAAAGATTCTGAAAGTTCAGTTTATTCTCTATCGATCAATATAAATTTTATATTTTTAAATAGAAACTTCTTGCAATAGAAACTTCTTGTTCAGCAATATTAGCTCTTTGATTAATTGCTTCCGTTTTTTGTATCATACAATCACCCGTCTGTGCACATGTTCCCTAATTTTTGTTTAATTAATTTAAATATTAATTTTAAAACCCGTTATTGTTTGTTGAATACTATTTGGTTTTGAATATTTTCTGTGACTTTAATTACTTTTTTTAATTCTTCTGGGACTAAAATAGTTATTTTTTATTATTTTCTTTTAAAAACTCTTCTTCTTTTTAAATCCTCCGATCAGGCCAAAATCCTATTATAACCAGATATCACCACAAATATCCCCAGATATCCTTTTAAATCCCTTAATCCCTTCAAACCCTCTTATCTCCTCGATATCTATTACGTAAAAATTTTTTATGTAAAATCCTGAAATCCCGCGGGATCCCGCTAAATTTTAGAACGAGATTATCGGGATTTACGGATTAATCCCGCGGGATTGTCTTGTAAAATATTTTGAAAAAAATCCCGGTACGGGATCCCGTGAATGCGATTTTGCCGTACACTAGATGATTTTTTAAATTATGCCTTTATTTGTTAAAATTGATAAATCTTTTCATATTCAAAAAAAATTATAAATTTGGAACTAGACTAGCTTAGAACTAGTTCCAGAACTGGAACTGGAACTAAGGAATTTTAAAAATGGAGTTCCGGAACTGGAACTGGAACTACAAAAATTAAAAACCTGGTTCCGGAACTGGAACTACTAAAATTAAAAACCTAGTTCTGGAACTGGAACTAGTTCCAGAGAAATTTTGGAACTTTGACATCACTGGATACGAGAGGAGCGCCTCCAGCAAGTAATTTAAAAATGATGTACTTTGATTTTATAAATTTTATTTTAGTAAATATTTAAAAAATTTTTAATCGGATTTAGTGGTTACATAAGAATCGCGCGCGACACGCGACAGTCGCTAGGCGACAAGACGCGCGCGACAGTCGCTAGTGGCGTGGTTACATAAAATCAGCGTTTGTCGCTTTGCGACAGTCGCTTTTGCGGAAGACGCCGATTTTATGTAACCACGCCACTAGCGACTGTCGCCGGCGACATGTCGCCTAGCGACTGTCGCGTGTCGCGCGCGATTTTTATGTAACCGTAGCATTATAAGCGATATCTCTAAATTTAAGAGTACCCCAATATAGGGTCCAATTTAGGGGTTTTGTTTATAAACTATGATTTTATTAGCTTCAAAGCGTACTTAAACAAGAGGTTAGACTAAAATAAAAATTTATTTTAATCAAAAATTTTAAAAATTTAAAAATAGAAATTGGAGAAGAAGAGCAACAACAAAAATATTTATTTGAATTAAATCCCCAAAAATTAGAATTATTATTTCAACGAGCAGCATTAATGGCTTTATTAAAATCTATAGCTAAATTAGAATTAAAACAAGTAAAACAAACAGAAAAAATTTTATTTAATGAATGTTTAAATTTAAATAAAAATTCTTTATCTCCTTTAAATTATGCAAAATGTTTATCTAAATTAATTGAATCTAAAAATTTATTTGATGAAGATGAACAACAAAAACAACAATTAAATTGTTGTAATGGAATTGTTGAAAATACTTTGGTTTGTTTATTTAATTTATAGCTGATTTAATCATTCTATCAATCTTCCATTACAATCCTCAGCCTCTCTCGATGGAATATTTCATCACCTTTCCAAGCTTGAAAATAATACTTAAATTCCTTGATACTTGAAATCAGACCTGGTAATGGATACGGATATGGATACAGATAATTTCGAAATGCCTGCGGATATCCGCCTGTACCCGCCGTAAATATCCAGATACGGATACCAAACTCCATGTCCATTACCAGGTCTGCTTGAAATTCCTTGATCCTTTTCTGTTTTTAGCTAACCTTTCACATTCTAATTTAAGAATTTCGAGTTCCAGTTTTTCATAGTTCCAAACACCTCACCCCTTCCTCCCTCAATTATTTAAAAAAATTAATTATGGGTGAGAATACTTTATAATTTTATTAAACCTCCTCTTTGGCCTAGTAAATTTTGTCAATCAATTAAGTTGAAAATAATTTATTTGGCAAAAATCCTTTAACATTCCGAAAAGATAATTCCTCAATTAAAAAAATAAATTTATTTAAGAATTGGTTCTTAAAATTTCCAAATTATTATAAACATTCAATTAATCAGAGGCAACAAAGTATGTTATTTGCCTTATTATTTGATTAAATTTTTATTAAATAGTCAATAGATTAGCTTTAATTAAAAAATTAAGAAGACAATTAAACACTAAAAAGAAGAAAATAAATGTTAACTTTAAAGCAAGATCGAAAAGAGCTAAAGAAAATTTTGGTAAATTTAATTATTTTTAATTATTTAATTATAATAATTATTAAATTTTTAGAAAAACACAAATTTAAAAATATAAAATTATTAAAACGTTTTCAATGGTATTTTGAACAGAACAAATATGTAAATGATTATCTACAAAGAATTAGTCAAAATAATATAAAGTTTTGATTTTTTAAATCTAATAAAAAATATTTTTTAAAGTCAAATTAATAATTATTTACCATCAACTAAATCAATTAAATATGGATGGCAACAAAAGACTTTTGATCTGGCTGACCAATTAAAATTTATTTTTGAAAAAACTTTAAAAGGAAAGGATAAAAGTATTTCTTTTCTCTCTCCAAGAATTCTTTCGTTATTTTCCAATGCTAAAAATCGACAAAAATTATTATCGCCAGATTTATTCAGTTTTGGAGATAATGGAGATTTTTCATTGCCAAAAATATTCCAGGTATTGATAGCTTCTAACACATATTTTAATTGTTTCTGAAAAAGTTTTTAAATTATAAAACATTGTTTTTTCACTAAATGTTTTAAATAGGAACTAATGTGTTCCGGAAAGTGTTTTATAATTCAAAAACAATGGTTTTCCGGAACATGTTTTTGAATTATAAAACAATGTTTTCCGGAACATGTTTTTGAATTATAAAACATATTTTCCAGAACATTTTTGAATTATAAAATAATGGTTTTTCGGACATGTTTTATAATTCAAAAACAATGTTTTTCCGGCCATGTTTTATAATTCAAAAACAATGTTTTTCCGTACATGTTTTAGAATTATAAAACAATGTTTTTCCGGAACATGTTTTTGAATTATAAAACAATGTTTTTCCGGACATGTTTTATAATTCAAAAACAATGTTTTTCCGGACATGTTTTATAATTCAAAAACAATGGTTTTCCGGAACATGTTTTTGAATTATAAAACAATGTTTTCCGGAACATGTTTTTGAATTATAAAACATATTTTCCAGAACATTTTTGAATTATAAAATAATGGTTTTTCGGACATGTTTTATAATTCAAAAACAATGTTTTTCCGGCCATGTTTTATAATTCAAAAACAATGTTTTTCCGTACATGTTTTAGAATTATAAAACAATGTTTTTCCGGAACATGTTTTTGAATTATAAAACAATGTTTTTCCGGACATGTTTTATAATTCAAAAACAATGTTTTTCCGGACATGTTTTATAATTCAAAAACAATGTTTTTCCGGAACATGTTTTTGAACTATAAAACAATGTTTCTCCGGGACATGTTTTTGAACTATAAAACAATGTTTTTCCGGAACATGTTTTGAATTATAAAACAATGTTTTCAGGAACATGTTCTTGAATTATAAAACAATGTTTCTCTGAAAAAAGTTTATAAATTAAAACAATGTTTTCCTGAAAATGTTTTTTAATTAATAAACAATTTCGCTGGAAATATTTTAAAATAAATATACATATAATTTAAACATGCTTCATTGTTAAAGTTAATCTCACTGGATGAAATTGAAACGAACGAATGGTTAGAAATGTTGCTAGAAATGAGTGGGGCCAACAAACAATTATTAAAATTAATGGAAAATCTCCAACCAGATATTGAATATTTCGAACAAAAAATATTACCAGCAATAAAAAGAATTAAAGATTATGAAAAGAGAATTGAAATATTAAAAACAAGTTTGAGTAAGGAACAAAAAATGGATTTGTCTTTAAAACAATACACAATCTTGGATAAATGGCAGAGAAGGGATATATTAGGTAACATGATAAAGATATAATTTATTGCATATGAAAAATTTCTTTGATCTTCTTGTTCGGTCTTGTTCGGAAAATGCTTCAGCTTCAGAACTAAGTTCAGATGTTTTCCGGAAAGGGATTTATTATTTCAAAATGTTTTATCTCCCGAAAACCTTTATTTATATTACATACTTTTCATATCTACGTAGGTGAATCCAATCCTACAAAAATTGATCTCTCAAAAATTGAGGAAAAAATAATTAAATTTGCAAAATTTGGTGATATTCAATTACACCGAAACAAAAGAATGACTGAAGAAAATTTTAAAAGAATTAATGACATTGAATGGATTTCCAACAAAACATTCGATTTAAGTATATCACCAGAACAAGAAAATAAAACAGAAAAATATCCAAAAAATAAATTCTTCGCACCTTATGCCGATGTAAACAGGGTTGATGGTGTTATACTTGAAGGGGTTAATTGAATAAAATTAAATTCATAATTTTTTTAAAATTAATTTCCAAGGTGTATCTGTCACCGAGCGCTTTTGGGACAGAAATTGCTTCTCCAGAATTTATGACGGTACAAAAAAATTTTTAATTAACAAGGCTTATGATGTTTCTTACAATCCTTAGCCTTGTTATAAAATTAAAATCAAATTAAATTAATTATTTTAATTAAAAAAGATTCAAGTTCTATCTCCACAAGCATTTGTTGCTTCAATCCTTTCACCAATGGCAATGATCGCTCGAATTCTAGGCCCGTGGGCGTTCCGAGCTGAAGTTCTTTCACCCGAAGCTTTTAGTGCTTTTATCTTAAATCCTGATGTTTTCATGGCGGAGGTGCTAGCTCCAAAAGCTTTCGAAGCTAGAATACTTAGTCCTAAAGCTTTGTTTATGCAAATATTAACACCAAGTAAAATAAAATGATTTTCAGATTAATGTTTTTTTAAAATTATTTTGAGATACAATCGAACCTTATATATCTAGATACACTCAGAATTTGATACAATTAGCTTAAGTTAGGTTTTATTTAAAACTTGACTGCCCACTGAGTGATGGAATAAAGCGTAACACAAAATTAGGTTACCTCTTATTATAGGCCAAAGGATATACATATCTAGAAGAATGGCCAGAAGGGCGTATCTAGAAGGGAGTTACGACGGTAATAAAAGAAAATTTATTTAAATAGTTGAAAAAATATTAGATTTTTAATGGATATAATTTTTATAGTTGGCGGTTCTCCACGAGTTGCTTCACCTGAGACTTTGGGAATTGTTGTTCTAAGCCCGAATTTTCTCTCACCTCGATTTAATTCAACAGAATCTTTTCTGGTTGAGGTTAATAAAGATAGAGAAACAATTAAGTAAAAATTAAATTTTGAAGGTTTTGTCTCCCCATATTTTGGGTGGTAGCCACGAGGTTAATGAAAATGAACATGAAGAGATGGGTGGTGCTGTTCATATAATCGGTGCTGGGGAAACAGGTGAAGGGGAAGGAACTGAAGGTGGTGGTAGACATTAATATTTTATTTTATAATTTCATCATAATAATTTAGCATTTAAATAGTTAAAAATTTGTATCTTATGGTTAAAATAAATTTCCAGACATATTTTTTGTAGGCAATATACAATCGGACTCATTGAGGCTAAAAACTTTCACTCATTATTGGGGGGTGCCACCTAGATATACCAAATCCCAAAGTCAATAGAGAACGTCCTCGCGTAAAAAATAAATTCTCAGTGACGGAATGGAATACCCAAAACAACAAACAAAAATAAATTCGGCAGGATCCCTTATCCACAGACTCACGAAGCATTTTTATTTTTAATTTTGTTGTAATTATTAAACTCAAAATTTAACTAATTATTATTTTTTAAAATTTTATATTAAATTTCTGTATAATTTTTACATCTATATTTTATAGTACTTGTCCTTGGGCGCGTATTTTAAAAGGTAGCTAAATAAATAATTTTATTAATTAATTGAAGCAATCAAAGTGTATTATCCAAATAACGTTCAATAAGATCATTAGACTTATTTTCAGCTTTAAAATGCAGATGTGTATGCATTTCACGGAATGCTGTATCAATTTGGAAAGATATATTAATTAAACGAATACACTCATCCAAGCGTCTAGCACCCTCAATTACCCCATATTTATTTTGTTGATATCCAAGTAAAATTCTCGTGTATCTAACAGACTGTTCGTATAACAACTCTCTTCCATTGTAAGATAAACCTTCAATAGCTTTATAAAAAATTAGGTATATTTCTTTAAAATTTTTATTAATTTTACTTGATTTTGAAAATAAAATAGCTATTAGTAATGCATATTCCTCTTTGGATAATGCCGCTTTTTTAAAGGGAATTACAGACTTTGTAAATATTCGATCAGCCAAGGTAAACAATCTGATTATTAATAAAAAATATTAAAATTGTAGGTATTTAATTTTATACTGTCTTACTTCACTTTAGGATACCCTCCTGAGTTTGAAAAAATTGTATCTCATAATGAGGGGTATCGTTAATTAATGGGTATCGTTCTGATCTCTAGCTAGATTCTGATCAAGTTAAAAACGTATCTTAACTTGAGTTGTACTAATATTAGGACACACCCAAGTAGGCGCGCGGCCAAGTAGACGCAAAGCCATAACCAGCTAGGAAATTTCTGGACCTTATTAATTTTGGTACTAATCTCTTTAGCTCGATGAGAGAAATCGTTTAATACTAAAGTCGTAAATCTTAAAGCTAGTTATGGCTTTGCGCCTATCTGGCTTTGGGGCCGCTTATTAGAATGTAGTGAGGCTGACTATAACAGGGAAAAGCTTACTTATAATCCTCCATAAACTCTTTGTTTCTAATAACACCAAGAGCAGGCATAACACAATCCTTACGTGTCCAAGTATCCACGCCCAGATCACATGCTACGGCTGAACTTGCAAAACAAGCAAATGGACTTGCTACGTGTCTGCAAAGTTCAATCTACAAATAAAAGATAATAAAATTATTTTGTTTAAATCATTCGACCTTATCAGTTAAAGCTAATTTATCAAAGAAAGGCAACGATTTTGCAGTAGCAACACATATCAGCTGATCAACAAGAACACATTTATATACCCTTTTATTAAATAACCCTTCATGTTCATTGTCTAATTCCCAGCTAAGCATTTCTTCTCGAGAAATTGGACGAGGATTTAGCTGAAAATTGAGTAAAATATTTCAGTAAATTTTAATAAAATTTACCGAAAACATTTCAATATGATCAAAAATATTAATTCCAGAGAGTATAATATCCTCAAAACAAATAAATCTGAGCAAAGTTTCGTCTACATCAGTAAAAGCATGCATAATTCTCTTCTGATTTTCAGTGATTTTTAATATTAAACTAAGTTGCTTCTGTTCATTAACTGATTTAACGACAATCGGAGCAATAATCTAAAAAATTATGATTTGACAAATTCAAGTAATTTGTATCACCCTTATGCCGTACCGTAATACCGTATAATACCGATACCGATAAATACCGATGAAATTCAAAATGTTGCCGTACCGTATTACCGACTGTAATACCGATAAATACCGATATTTTTCATCGGTACCGTATTCTGTACCGTATCTCTCGTATCTCTAGTATCTACTTTTGATTTATTCTATAATATAAAACTTGGGTACCTTTTGATCTTCCAAACTTTTATTATTTATCAATTGTTGTCTGAATGAATCTTTTATTGGACAGATTTCAGAAGGATATTCTGATTTTGTATTTATCACAAGTTGTCCATAAGATGAACGTTTTGAAGGGCACACTTCCGAGAGGTATGTTGAACTTCTATTTGTCAATTTCTGTCTATTTGTTGAACCTTCTTTTTTTGAACAAGCTTCTGAAGTCTTAACTAAACCTATTTCTTTCATTCCAACAGAAAGGCATTTATTAAGATGGCATTTTTCACAGTCTATTAACCTCAAAGGTGTTTTGAATCGTGTTGGAAAACATTTGCATTCAAATTTGATTCTTTTATTTTTGAGATGGATCCTTTTTTAAATTTAAATTTTAAATTTAATTAAGAACACTTTTAAAACTTGAAAAATGCTGCACAAACTCTACAACTATCAACATTATATTGATGAGAAACTTTAAAATTAGAACCGCATATTTGACATTTATTAACTAAGTTTCTTTTCATTTTAATAAAAATAATTCTAAAAATTATTTTAAAATTACTATATCTTTACAAGCGTACTTCACAATTTTCAGGGTCGTTCAGGGGCATTCTCCTTTCGTCTTCCAGAAGATAGAAGCTCTCTCTACTACTTTAGTGACTCCAAACTCTCTCTGATATTAGTTTAACGTTATTTTAGATAAGTACCCATGATTGCGGGAAACGGCACTATGTAGTACCGCTCACCCTCACCCATGGAAAAAAGTTAACTTAAATTGAGGCCATTAAATTTGGCCTTATGAATGAGACTATCACAAAAAACAGATTTAAAAAACGAAAGATAAAAAACTAAAAATGCAAAAATCGGTTTATTCGGAACTGGCATTGCTCTAATCACATTAATTTATGCTCTTTTTTCTATAACAATAAAATCGGGGACAATTATATTATAAGTAAATTTAACAAAAAGAGTTGATCAAGACGAGACCGATACCGAGATTCTCATCTTTTTTCCAATATCGGTCTCGGTTTTTTCATTCTCGTTCTCGAAACCGATACCAAGATTCTCGGTCCATTTCTCGGCGAGAAACGATACTGACGATACTTTTTTGACATAAAATAAAATTTTTTTGATAGTCTCGGTCAGTTTCGTTTCTCGGTATCGGTCTCGGCTCAAAATGTTGGTATCGGTCTCGGTATCGGGTTCTTGAGTATCGGTCAATCTCGATCTCGGGTTGGCCGATACCAGTATCGTTTTGATCAACTCTAATTAATTTCAATAATTAATTTAAATTATCATAAGTAAAATAGTCAAGAATATATAAAGGTAGTCGATATAAATTTTAAATGAATGAAAATGCCTTTAAAACTCAAAAAGCTGTAAGGATTTACCAATTTCCATAGTTCATTTTTACTCATTTTAATAATTTTTTATAATTTATAGAATGCTAAATACACAAAAAAGCTTAAATTTATTAGAGAAGAACCAAAATTCCACGTTAGTTTGGTTTAAAATAATTTTGAACCTATTTGGTTCACTAAATTTGAACCAATTTTAAAGTGATGTTTGTACATTTTTAGAAGTAATTTGAAATTTTTTTATTGTGTATTTAATTTTATTTTAAGTTTAGTTTAAAATTATATTTTAAAGAGAAATAATTATCTTAGAAATAATAGAAATAATTATAAGAGAAATAATTATATTTTAAAGAGGAATCAGAGATGTTTTGAAACAAAAAAATCTTCGAAAATCGGAAATCGAAAAAAATTCAAAAATATCGAAATTGAAAATATTTTTCAAAATCTTCGAAATCGAAAGAAAAATAACTTCGAAAATCGAAAAATGAAAATCGGAAAAAATTTCGCAAGCGAAAATTTTGAAAGTTTTGGAAGATTTTTAAGCAAAAATCTTCTTCTGTGCCGTTGGCAGAATTTTTTTAAATTTATGTAATCAGAATTCTTTCTTTTTTAGCGCCAAAAATCAATTTTTTTTCAGAAGTTCGAAAATTGAAAATTCAAAATTTCGAACATCGTAAATCGAAAGAAAAAATCCGCGAAAATCGAAATTTTGAATCAGCTCTGGTCGCAATTCAGAGTCCATAAGTTATAAAACCACGCAATTTACGCAATCCATTGAAGATTTCTATAATCCACAACCTCAACAACATTATAACAACTCAAAACACCCAAAAATTCAAACAGTCAGTAAAACTAAAAAAGGTCATATAAACATGTTTGTCAATTTGGCAGCTATTTCTAAGATAAAAATTAATTTTAATCAATGTAAAATTGATTTACATCCTTATTAACTCTCTTAAAATTTATTAAAATTTATTATCCCTCTTCCTTCCCATGTCCTCCTTCCCTCCTCCACTTCCCTCTTCCATCCTTCCCATTATCCCCCACTCCACTTCCCTCTTCCCCACCCCCCCCCCTCTTCCCCTCATCTTCCCCTCCCCCCTCCCCGCTCTCTTCTCCTCTCCTCTCCCCACTCCCGAATATATTCTCAAACTACTTGTGGCATTATACATACATAGCCCTGCCATTTAATTTTTTCATTCTTAATTTTTTAAATGTAAAATTTTTTAAGTTAATTTGAAAATAGCAATTATAAAAATAAAAAGCTTGTAAACTCGTGAGAAATTTACCTATTTTTAAACTTTTGTGGAAAAGTGCAAATCCATTTCACAATTAATCATATTTAGTAAAATTTAATTTTTGGGAAAAATTTTATTAATAAAATATTTATTTTTCAAACAAATATTAAAATTTTCAAAAAATTTATTTTTATTTAAAATCAAAATATTTTATTTATTTTTAATATTTTCGCTTTTTATTTAAACTATTCCGCCAAAACATTTCCAAATTACATTTTAGGACAAATAGTATTTGGCCGGCTAAATAACATTCATTTTCAGAAAAAAACTATTTTTATGTGTAAATAGAGATCGGACCGAGACGTGATCTTGAAATAATTTCGGTTATCGAGATTGATAATATGTATTTGTCGAGATCTCAATCAGGGCTGTGCGTCATGGCGTTTTGCGTGGCGTTTTGGCGTGGCGTTTTGGCGTCGTTTTTGGCCGATTTTGGCGTTCTGACGTTTGGCGTGATTTGAGAATTTGAAAAATTGGCGTTTGGCGCGCCACGCGAAAATTTTGGCGCACAGCCCTGATCTCAATCTCGATTCTCGTACGACCCTCCCAGTCCGGTCTCTAGTTTTAAACTTATGGTTTTTAAATAAGTTAATTTATTATTTTATTATTAACAAGGCAACAAAAACAATTTTTAAAAAAATGTATTTATTTCAATTATTTGTTTTGTTTCTTCATTCAATTCCTAATTATTCTACTCCTCCATATCCATACCCTATATCTCGTAAGTTATAAATATGGCTATTCAAAATATCCACGGAAAATCGCCAAATATGGCCAATATAGTAGTATCGTAAGAACACTTTTTAAGCTTCTCGCTTCAAGTATATCCGCATAGAAAACTTTATTTAAAATTTAAAATTGTATTGCTTGACAAGTTCTAAGCAGAGCTACGTCGAAACAAAAAATATCAAAATCGAAAATCGAAATTTTATGAAAAATTTTTAAAATAAATAAAAGAATATTTGGTAAAATTCAATTTCGTACCCCCCTCCTTTTCCATCCTCAAAGTATTACAAAATGGTCAGTCAGGCTTAGGTTATAGAACACGTCGAGCTGTGTCGAATGACCGACATGATTTGACCAAAATACAGACCCCTGAAAATTGAACACCCATAAGAGCGATTTTTTGGAATAAAAAAATTTTACCCAAATGATAGCTCATTCAAAAGAGCTCGTCGAGCTGAGTCGAATGACACCAAAATCAACGTGATTAGACATGGTTTGTCAAAGTTATGACATTATGTAGACCTAACGGAGTCGATGACATATGTCATAACTCTGTCAAATCTTCTTCAATCGCGTTGATTTTTGTGTCATTCTACACAGCTCGACGAGCTCTTTCGAATGAGGTATCATTTGCATGAATTTTGGTCCCCATGGTTTTTCGCTCTTATGGGTGTTTAATTTTCAGGGGTCTGTATTTTGGTCAAATCAAGTCGGATTTTTTCGATTTTGGTGTCATTCGACACAGCTCGCCGTGTTCTATAACCTAAGCTTGACTGACCATTTTGTAATACTCTGAGGAAGGAAAAAGGAGGGGGGGTACGAAATTGAATTTTACCGAATATTTAGACTAGGGATGGGCCGGGTTCAGAAAAAGTCGGGTCGAGTTAGTTAAAATTTGAACATGAAGCTAGATTTTTTGGAGCTGTTGGGGGATATCAGATATTTAGGGAGTTAATTTATAAAAAATTTCAAAGAAAAATTAAGAAAATTTTTAAAGAAAAATTACAAAAACAATTTTTTTAAAGTTCTGTATGGTTGGTATAACGAAGCATTTTTGCATAGAAATATTGATGTTTATGGTAATAAAGTTTTGGATTGGCATTATTCTGAATACCTCGGTGATATAAATTCAACAAATGAAAAAATGTTCAAAATAGCAATTGTTACCCAGACAATATTACTTAATGAAACGTCTGATATATACTCGACAGATTTGATAAAGAAGAGGTGTTTATATTATCAATTTTGTTTTATAATTAGATCGGACCGTACCGTACTACGGCCGTATTTTTCGGTATTTATCGGTATTCCGTATCGGTAATACGGTACGGAATACGGTACGGTAAAATTTTGAAGTTGATCGGTATTTTTCGGTATTCCGTACTGTTCTACGGAACGGTAAAATTTTGAAATACGGTACGGAATACGGAAAAAAATATGGCACAAAATACGGTACGGAACAAAATTCCGATCTCTATTTATAATAGTACGGATAGGAAGAGTTTCTGGCTTTATTGGAAAGGTTTTGATGAGACCGGGAAATGCATATTCTGGCCCATAACCAGTTACTCTTGGATTCCCAAATCCTGCCTGTTTTCTCAAGATTTCTTTCTTTATTGCTTAAAATTTATTATTAACTGTTGAACCTTTCTGAAAAACTGTGATAAGACAAGGACGTTGAACTCTATTTTTCCTTTATAAGTCTATTTTTGTAGTGAATTTTTAAATATAACTAATTTTTAGAAATTATTGGGTTTCTCTCAGACTGGTGCACGGATACGGATAATATCCGGATATCCGCGGGTATCCGCGGATACGGACGGATATGGATAGTGTTTTTTTAAAAATCGGACGGATACGGATGGATACGGCAAATGCAGTTATTAATTAATTATTTGACTATTTTCAAATTTAAACAAGTTTGACCATTTTGAGAATTTTTGTCAGGTTGACCATTTTGAGAAAAAACGGATATATCCGCGGATATCCGCGGATGGATATGACTCAAAAGTGGGACGGATACAAACGGATACGGATATTGACCCCACGGATATATCCGGATATGGATAGCAAAATCCGTATCCATGCACCAGTCTGGTTTCTCTATTCATTTTTCAAATATTAAAGGGAAAAATAAAATCGAAAAAAATTATCATAATTATGATTGTACCCAATCCGGAAAATAATTTATTTTCAGAAAATTTTTTAAAATAAAAAAAAATTTTTTAGGCCAATAATGCTTTATTTTCATTATCGTTTTGTAAGCCATTATAATCTATGTGGTATATTGGAATTAAGACAAAGGTTGAGCGATTTTTTAGTTTCTAGAGGTAATGAGAAATATGCAGAAAGAAATTTACCACGATGTGATCTATTATCACCCAGTTTAAATAGACAAATTTGTGATAGTTATGCTCACGTTATTGATGAAATGAATTTTTTAATGTTTTTGAGGAGAATGGAAACGGAAGAATTTCAACAGATTATAAAGTAAATATTTTGATAATATATAGATGTAATGGGCTAGCTATTTATCCTTCAGTTAAGATAAACAGATCTTCAGTATACTGGACGTGTTTATACAGCAGGGGTGTGCCAGTTTCGCATTTCGCGTTTCGAATTTCGCGGATTTTCGCGTTTTTTGGACTTTCGCATTTCGCGTTTCGCTTTTTAAAATCCGTTTCGGCACTCCCTGTTATACAGGTGTATGATAGGGAGAAATATCGGGATGCATATTTCGGGATTGCGGTGAAAAAACAGCGCTTTTTGTGTATTTGTGTTGGTTCAAGAACATAAAACTCTTTAAGTCTATAGGTATTATCAAAGACCCATTGACCTTAGAACCTGAAACGAGTAGATTAGAAGTCGTTATTGAAATATCCTATATGTATGTCAGTCTCCCGCCTATATAGCCTTATGAATTAAATAGCTAAATATTCAATCTAGGGGTCCAATAAGATGAGGGAATCTGTTCAACCTTAATGATTATTGGAAGGAACTCTGAGTAATCTAGGCATTATCTGAGCTGCACCAAATTTCAAAACCTTGCGTGTTTTTTGCGCCTTAAGAAAATTTTTTTGCGATGCGTAAAATTCCATCCTTATTTTTGCTGTTGTATTGGACTTCCCAATAAGATTTTTAAACTCTTTTATTATTAATAAAAATATGTATACTACTAAATTATTTTAAGAAAAATTTCCAAAAGTAAAGCAAATCTGGAAAAGCTTGAAGTAAAACTTTATGATTTATTTGGTAGTACTAGAACAGAAATTCTTCGTTATGCATTACCTGAATTTAATTATGTTTTTGGTTAGTTTTAAGAATTCTTATTTTAATTTGGAAACAATATGGTAGTTGTAATTATTCGACAAACACAAGAGTAAGTTTATCCATATAGAATACAATGTAGACGAGGTAGGATTAATGCAGGATCTGACGAGATAACACAATAGTGGTCATTTTTGGGAATCTATAATATTATTTCTCTTGAAGAAAATTATTCTTAAAAAATATACGATAATCAAGTATTTTTTTAATTTATAAAGCTTTTGAACGATCCGAATTTTCTGAGCTTAAAGAATTTTATATAACCTATTTTGATGATAGTTTATTAATTTCAAAATGGAGGAGCAAACAATATATTGAATATAGTTTGATTACTGAAGGTCTTATATTTTTATTTTAAATTTGCATTAATTCTAGGTCTATTTTAAATACCGTATACATCTTTTAATTAACTCCTTCAAATAATTACCCCACCTCTATTAGTGGTGAGGTGAGGTAATTATGCCAGCAAAAGGTTGGAACAATAATTACCCCCATAAAATTAGTTATAATTAGCCTGTATTAAATAATACCTAATAATTACCCCGCCTCTATTAATTACCCTCACCAGAGAGAGTATGTTATGTTATACGGTATGTTCAAATTACCATGGGTAAGCATTTTCAGCCTTCCCAGGAGAGAGTTTAAGAGGGAGTAATTATTCGAGCATATAGGGTAAACGTTTTTCGGCAGGGACAACTTATATTTTCATAAATAAACGGCAAGTATTTAAGACAAAAATTTCGACGACGAAGAAAAAATTATTTGGTCGGAAATGACCAAATATTATTGGTATGGTGATACAGAAATGCAAATACAGTATGTCGAATTAAAGGATTTAACAGGGAAACAAATTGCGGAAAATATTTCGGTTACTTTTTTGCTAAAAACTAATAAATTTAATATAACGACCCTCGTTTTTAAATAGCAAATGGGCGGAAATCTTGTGATGTTACCTCAAAATTTTGGGTATCCCTTGGGTATCTCACTTACCCGATCCCTTTTTCAATTTATCACCTTTTTAGGCCGATAAATTAATTTTGTTTTTGACTACATTCAAAAATTCACTCCGACGCCCAAAATTCCCAGCAATAAAAATTTATACTTAGCACTTAAATTTAATATTAATATTTGTTATCATGGAGCGGGACAATAAGACTGGCCCAGGATTTGGAATCCAGATCCCCTCAATCTCTCCAAATCACCCAAATACATATATTCCCGATAACTTTCCAAATCATTATTCTTCCAAACTATATCACAAAATTGCTACGAAACTCACTGATATCTATGCTACTTTCATTTATTAGGGTAAAAATAAGCTGTGTAAAAAATTAATTTTAGCGTTATTATTTAAATGTGGATACAATTGTTGAGAAAGAATTACATCCAAAAACACCATCATATATTTTAGCTGTAAATGAGGCTATTGAAGAGATTAAATTAAATAATAAAATTAAGACAAAAAATTTAAAAAATGAGGATGAAATAATTAAAAATAAAATAACAAATATTAAAAAAATTGTTTTGCGAAAAATTAAACGAGATAATTTGGTTAAAAATTGTGAGGCAAGAAAGAAAATGCATGCAGATAGGCTTGTCAAATTTATGATAAATAAAAATAGTGCGCTTGAAGAAGATGAATTAGAGGATTCAATTAAAAGCACTACAAGTGATTCTTTTAAAAATTTTTTATTCCAAAGCTATTTATGTGGGTCGGGCTGAAACCCGAAGATTTTTGGTTAGCGTTTTGACCTCGACTTCGTTCAACCGAATAATTTTGTGAAACCGACACCCCTATCAAGTTTTTATGAATTCTCGGTTCGATATAATCGTTGAGTGAAGTAAGAGTTAGTAAAAGTTTAGCCACCTTGCCTGCGACAGCACCCTCATATGCTCTACATCAGAGCATATGCTCTACATCTCGTTAATTCGAGGCGTAATATGTACATATATATCTCGATCCAACTAAGTGTGAGTTAAAATAAATTTCGATATATATTAGAGCCCGGACGGAGGGCTCGGTAGATATTTATCGATAAATGTCGAAAAATATCGAATATCGATAAATATCGAAAAAACCGAAATTTTCTCGGTAGATATTTATCGATAAATATCGAAAAAATATCGAATATCGAAAAAGTCAAAATTTACTCGGTCGATATTTTTTCGATAAATATCGAAAAAAATATCGAAAAATATCGATAATTATCGATAAAAAATCTTATCGGTCCGGGCTCTAATATATATATCACAGCTTACCCCCTTAGGATTATAATTAAAAATGAATTTAAAGATGAAGAGCTTCGTAAACTTACTGGTTATTCGAAAGAATTATTTTTTGAAGAAATTGAAAAAAGAAAAAATGGAAAATTAAAAAATGAAAATATTGAAGAAAAAATAAATGATTCTGATGAAATTGTTGAGGTAATTGATGAAGAAACTGATGAAATAAAAAATGAGAATGAAAATATTGAAGAAGAAGCACTAAATAATACATATTTAGATGAATCTGATGAAATTGTTGAGGTAATGGATGAGGAAAATTATAATAAATTGGAGGTGCTTCCTGAAGAAAATATATTTAATGAAGAAAATTTAATTGGACAGGAAATGGTTCAAGAAGGGAAACTATCATTTAATAAATTGGACCATGAAATAATTGCGCATATAAATTTAAACGGTAATAAAAATATACTTAATGAAGATGGTCTTAAATAAGGGGCATGAAACGAGTTCCGGGGCTGGAAACTAGTTTGAAAACGACTATCATAAAACGATATTTCAACATTAATCCGGTCCGGAAATTATCTAGAGATTGCGAAAGATTCCAGGCTAAATCCTATCCGGCGCTGGGCACACGTAAATAGGATTCCATGATTAGGATTTTATTTAACATAAATCTCCATTTTAAATCCTCTTTTAAATAATTCTGTAAAACTAACATTCTCTCTCGCCTACGCCCTATTTGCGTTGATCACGTTATCGTGATCCCGATAACGGTTTCGGCCAATCACGATCCGAACTCGGTATCCGGGTCTGTATCATTATCCAAAAATGCCGATACCGATTTTATGCCAGACAGCAACTCTACTGCACACATAAAGTTATCCGATGCACACATTAATTTTTAAATTCAAACATCCTTCTTTTTTAATGATCAAATTTTATAAATTTTCCAGATTTATATGAATATAGTCAACTAGAATCAACTGAATTAACAACCAAATTTAAAGATTATTTATCAGAATTATATTCAATTTTAATGCAGAAACCCCAGAAGGATAAATTATTTAATCAAATGTTATTATTTATTAATATTTGTTTAATGACTAAATTAATAGAAGAAAAATTAGAAATTAAAAAAATATTGTTAAATAAAAATTTAATTGAAAATAAAAGGAAAAATGAAGATTTAATTAAATTCAAAAAATTAAAAATTAATTGGACAAAATTAAAAAAAATAAAATTTATTAAAAATTATGATTATGTTGATGATGAGAAAGAGATTTTTGAAAATATTTTGAAAGAATTAATTAAATTTCATAATAATTTAATTATTTTTGAGGAGGAAATTATTTCTATTGAAAATTTTGGGTAGAGCATTTTCTTAATTTTGATAATGTATTTCCTCTAAACTGTCCATCCCTTTCAAAATATATTTTAAAGAGTTATTTCAATACTGAATCAGAAGCCAGATTTTGAACTGCTCTGAGGCAGAGCCATGGCATGCCCATTATTCATTGAAGAGAATTTCAAACTAGACCAGCTATCCATCGTTGCTTTACGATTATTCTGACTTTCTGATCAGAATTTTTGATTCAATAGGCCTAATCACAAAGTTGATCTAATAGAATATTCCCTCATTCAATATTAGCTCTGGTTAACACAGAGATGAGGTACATTAACTAAGGTGCACTACCCTATTTTAGTAGTAAGACACTCGTTATTAAATAAATTGAAATTTTTTTAAATAAATACCTAAATAATTTTTTTTAATTTTTAGCCAAATCCATTTTCACTTATTTTCTTTATTAATGTCAAAGAATACAAAAATAGACGAAGATAAAGGAATTATTAATATTCCTTCCAAAAATTTTACAAATTTTGAAAAATTTGTCAAAAATAATGGGGAAATAAAAGAATTATTTTTTGAAAGATTTTATTCGATTACTGATGAAAATAACGGAGAAACTAAATTAATATTTGTAAATAGTCATTATCAAGTATTTATTCAACTTCTTGTTGGAAATATTAAAAGTTATATAAAAATGTTTGATCAACAATTAATTGGTAGTTCATTTATGAACTGACACTTATTAAAATTAGAGTAGGTCGAGGTCGAGGCCTCGCCGAGGCCGAGGCCGAGGTCCTCGCCCATTTTCAAACCTCGACCTCGATTTTGCTGATCTCGGGCCTCGGAACCTCGGTCTCGGTCCTCGCCCAAAACCTCGCCGAGGTCCGAGGCTAAATATACACCCCTAAAGATTGACTTTTCTAGCAGAAATAGAAGAATTCTGGCCCATTTTCCTTCAAAAAATTCTCAAAATTTTGCCTGCGGCGCTAGAAAAGTAAGAATTTAAGCTTATCGGCTTTATAAATTACCAAAATTTTCGCCTGCGGCGCTAAAATGAGAAATTGTCTTATATTAAGAAGATTAATCCAGAAAAATACGGCCGGCTCCGTTTCAGCTTTAGGTATATATCAGCGAACGAGCCGTCCTGATTCCCGAAAATAGGAAACTCACGACGTTTTTCTGGGTCGGGATCCCGAAATCGGAAATTAAAATTTCATCGGGAATTCCCGTTCCCGATTCCCGAAATTTTTTGAAAAATCAAGAATTTTTAACACTATATCTGGTGACTTGGGCTTCCAAAATTCTAAAAATTAAAAAATTTCGCCTGCGGCGCAAAAAAGCAGGAAATCTTGTGAATGGTCTCTCAAAATTTTCAAAAGGAAAAAGTACTAACTTCGATATTCTGTGGGACTGGGTTCGAATCCATGATTCGAAAATAAGATTTTTTGATATTTTTACTTACAAAAATATAATTTTTTAACCTTGATTTTGATTTTAAATGTGTAACTTTATTTTTTCAAAATTTTAAACTTGAAGAAACTTTAAAACTTTTAATTTAGTCATGAATTTCACAAAATTTTTGCTTGCGGGTCAGAAAATTGAAGAGTTCTGACTTCATGACCACCTAACCTTCAAAAAATTTTTGCCTCTGGGTCTAACACTTGAATTTTTCAATTTAGGCCTTCCGGAATGCCTAAAATTTTCGCCTGCGGCGCATAAATTGATAAAATTGGGTAAATTTTTAAAATTTTGACGTTTTATAAATTTTTTTAAAAACCTCGGTTATCCTCGAACCTCGACCTCGGACCTCGGCCAAAATTTCCCCCTCGACCTCGATCTCGGCTTTTCCAGCCTCGGTGATCCTCGGTCTCGGTTTTTTCAAAAAACCTCGACCTCGTCCTACTTTAATTAAAATTAAATTCATTATAATTAATATTTGAGTTCTAGCTTATTTTTGTGTATTAGTTGTATAGGTTGGCATAGTAATTATAATGGACAGTGTAAGTGTCAGTCTAATAGTATAGGGTCCGATGTTAAGGAGCGCGAGCTCTGGGAAGACCTACCCGTTGAATGTGGAATCACTTTCCCCAGTGAACGGTAATAGAAACCTAGTGGAACATAGTGTATTTGCGGAGCCTACATACATTTTTAAGTCGAAGCTTATACTGAAAAAATGAGATAATTAATAAATTTAGATGATAATTTAAATAAAGAAATGGAGTTAAAAGAATCAGAAACATTAAAAAATACTAAACATAAAAGTGGAAAATGGGTCTTTGGAGAAGGATTTTATGAGATTAGTCAATTAATTTATTTAAATAAAGGAAAGGAATCAAATTTAGAAATTAAGTTAGAAGAATATTTGGATAATATTTACAAAATTAGTCAAAAAGAAATAAAAGAAAGAGAAATGACAGAAGCTTGGATTGTAAAACAAGTTGAGGAATGGCTTAAAAATATTTGTAAAAAATCTGGAAATAAATATGGAGGCACGTTCCATAAATTAAAATTTTATTTCCCAGTGATTCCTTCTGTTGCTTTGTGACGGAACGATGGATCCTCTTATTTCCGTTCTTCTAGATAGAAATTAATGGAGAAAAACTGTAGAGGGAAGAGATTTGAAGGCTGAAATCTCGTTTTTCTACAATTATAATTTCTAGAGATGTCCGAGACTCTTGGTCTTGGTCTTGGAACCAAGACTTTTCTTGGTTTTTTTTCGGTCTTGGTCTTGGTCTTGGGGTGTTTGTCTTGGTCTTGTCTTGGTTTTATTATTTTTACAAAATCCTCAAAATTTTCGCCTGCGGCGCTGAAAAAGTGAATTTTCTTGGCCTACCGCCTTCTGAAATCCTCAAAATTTTCGCCTGCGGCGCTGAAAAAGTGAATTTTCTTGGCCTACCGCCTTCTAAAATTCTCAAAATTTTCGCCTGCGGCGCTGGAAAAGAAAGAATTCTGGCTTCTGGGCCTTCCAACATTTTCGAAATTTTCTCTTGCTAATATCCCCCTTAACTAATATCCCCTTAATCCACCCAAATCCTCTGAAATAATATATCATTGATTTTCCACCCGGATAAATTCCCCAAAATTGTTTGAATTTCGCATAGATTTTTCGAAATTATAGGTGATTGTGCTGAAGTTGACTGTAATCGTGTCAAAATAACAAAAAATAAACCAAAAATTTGACCTATTGGACCTAAAAATTGTCTCGAGTTTTGTATTATTTTCGGTCTTGAGTCTTGGAGTTTTGGTCTTGGTCTTGAGTCTTGGTCTTGGAAAAAATTTTGTCTTGGGTCTTGAGTCTTGAGTCTTGGAAAAATTTCGGTCTCGGACATCTCTAATAATTTCTATTCATTACTATTTCTTTCGTTGTACATATATTTATAATAATAAGTAATTTTAGGAAATAGGTACGATTATGAATTAAAAATAATTTTTTAGGATATTCAAAAATACTTGCTGGATCAAATCTTTATGGTATTCATACATCTTCATCAGATTTGGATATAATTTTTATTATTCCACAAAATTGTTTAATTCCTAAATCAATTAAATGCCCAAAATGTAAAAATGAAATAAATTCCATAAATTATAGAATGTGTAAAAAACATGATATGATTTTTGGAAATAATTCCGATTCATTATATAAAATGTTATACAATGTATTTAGTGATGATAAGGAAAAGAAATTTTCAAAGGTAGATACTTTATTGTTTGTTATTCTTTAGGGTATTATGATTAGCAACAGAAAACTTGTTAGGAGTGTTTTTTAAGAATTTAGAACATGTCCCAGAAAATAATAAAAGAATGTTGATATTATGTACTCAAACTTATCCTCTCAATCATGCTAACACTTTATCTGATTTTTGGTTTATCAACTACATAGGTTACATATACTATACATCTGAGGCTTAAAGTTATACGTATAGCATGTGTATAACATCCAACCTTGACATTTAACAGTGATTATTTGTTGATAAAAATCTGATTTGTTTGAGCAATAAATCGCGGGTTGTGGAAATGGCGATTATTTTTATCTTTAGTTTTTTAACTAGCCTAATAATAATTCAATTTTCAATAAAAATTAACAGCTAAATCCAATTGCAAATACAACAGTACCTCTTTTTGATATTAACTTTAATGGAATTGATATGGATATAATGATTGCCCCGATTGCAAGATATGAAGTCTCAGATACATGGAATTTTAATTTAAATAATAATGAGAATTTAATTAATAAAAATTCAGAATTAATTGATAAATTAATTAATGAAATGCTAATTGATGGAAATAAATTATTTACAAAAAGTGTTGTTATGTTATCCGGTAGTAAATAAATTTTTATAAAAAATTTAATTTATTAATTATTAGGTTATCGAGCAGCTTTTAGGCAAATGTTTGTTTTGTTGGATAAATTCAAAAGAGAAATTTTCAAGAATTTACTAAAAGCTATTAAGCATTGGGCAAAGCGTATGTTTTATTATATTGTCAAAATCATCTCCCCGATCCGGATTCTGTTCAGGAGCCGGACCGGCCCAGCTGGATTTTTCTGGATAGACTGGTCTGGAAATAATCAAGAGCTTGTGAAAAAAACTCTGATTATGTCCTAGTCATCGGAAAAATCAACTGGATCTGGACAGGTCGGACACTACTTTTCTGTCTGTTCCAAGATTATTAACTATTATGATTTTGGCATTGTTTGGCAGTAAATCAAAAATAATTTTTATTAATTTTGAAAAATTTTAAAGAGAAACAAATATATTCAAACATGTTTGGCTATTTGAGTGGAACTATTTTATCAATAATGGCAACAAAAATATGTTTATTATATCCTTCTGGATCCCTCTCATTTTTGTTCCACAAATTCTTTATTATTTTTTCAAAATGGTTAGGGAACTCTATTTTTAAAAATTACTAAATTATTTTTAAGGGATTGGCCCAAACCTTTATTATTAGAACCTTTAACCACAAAAGAAGATTTAGAAAGATTGGGAAGGGTAAAATTACAATTAAATTCATGGCAAATTAATGATCTTGAAAGAGAGGGCAATTTAATGCCTGTTATTTCAGCAAAATATCCAGAAATAAATTCGGCTAAAAATATTAATGAAAATGGAAAGAAAATTATAATTTATGAGATGAATAAATGTAAATAAATATTAATAAGAACCCACTAAAATAAGATTAAAAATAATAAATTAACCCAATAAAAAACCCACTAAATACCGTATTTGCTCTAATTGAATGACAGTCATTCTATTTTTCATATACCCCAAAAAAGTATCATTCAATTAGTTATGTCATTTAATTAGAGCAAATACGGTAACCATAAAATAACGAACCATGCTTGATAGGCTGATCTCTTGCTTGATTATAGCTCTTCAAAAATCTATATCCGCTTTCTAAAGAATATCCGCTTTTTAAAGAAATTTTAATATTCAAAGAAAATTAAGGAAAAATAAAAAGATCCCTTAATACACTATAAAATATTTTAAAATATTTTTTAACATTATAAGACTTCTTAAAATATTTTTTAAATTTATTTATAGCTCTTCAACAATTTAAATATTTAAATAGTAAAAATTTTAACAAAATTGATCATTTTTGGAAGGAAAATATTTTTGCTGAATTAAATTACAAAAAATATTTCAAATATTTTTTAATAATTACTTGTTCTTTAAATTCTGAAGAGGAAAATGGAGATTCTCTTTTTGGATTTATAAAATCAAAAATTAAGAAAGCAATGGAAATTTGGTCAAAAATAGAGGAATTTGAAGTTCATTTGGAACATAAAGTTTTAAGAACAAATTTAAAAGAAAATCTTTTGGAGTATAGAATTTTGAGTGGATATGAAGAAAAGGGACGATGTAGAATTGATGGGTAAGTTTATCCGGAAAATTAAGATTTGAGACTTAAGACTCCGTCTCGAACGATTTTTCACAATTATCCCAGACATGACCCCACCCAGAAATAATTTGAAAACCCTGCATTAATAGAAAGGCGAAGGGATTAGAGATCCCTGCAAATTATAAGGCAAAGAACGGCTTCTTGGAACTTCCATTACTTGTCATAATCCCCTACTTAATTGTTGATACTGAATTTGTAACGGGATTGGCTTCAAACTTTCAGATTAACCCAGATTAACCCCCTATTGGATTAATTTATAAGATTCCAGATCGAATCTTCCAAATTCTAAAAACGCCGTGATTAGTGAACGGTTTCCTGGAAATCCATTACTTGACAGATTTTTTATAAAGATATAAATTTTCGAGGCCAAGATAAGGCTTTTCTAGGGGACACGCCCAAGTAGGCGCGCGGCCAGGTAGGCGCAAAGCCATAACTACTTGGAAAATTTCTGGACCTTAATAATTTTGGTACCAATCTCTTTAGTTCGATGAGAGGAATCGTTTAATACTAAATTTTGAAAGATTTGGAAATTTTGAAGCAAGTTATGGCTTTGCGCCTACTTGGCCGCGCGCCTACTTGGGCTGTTCCCTTTTCTAGGACTGAAAATTTCCCGAGAAAATATTTTTAATTTATTTTTAGTGAACATCCAAAGCAATGTTCCTTATGGTTGATTGGAATTAATTTTAGTGACAAAATAAATAATTGGGAAGTTGCTAAAAGACTTTTAAATTGTGTTTATGTCCAATTTCAATGGTATTCGAAAAATGAAGTAAAAATACATACAATACCGATTGAAGCAAAAAATCTACAAGAAAAGTAAGTTAATGTATAATAAACTGACTTCATAGGTACAAGACACATTTATCGGTTGAAAAAATCATATCTTATAATGGGTTCAGATGAATAGAGGTTATCGCTTAAGCAGCTCCCTTACCAAGAGACCTCTCTAACGACATGCATACACTTCTATACTACTTTATTTCTTACCTCCGCTTCGGCGAGAGTTATTTGATTTCCCCTACCCAATACATACAGAATCTGGGGGTATCCTATAGTAATAGTTCAGCGAGTAATTTATTTGGGAAATTATTGGGAACACGTTAAAATGTATTAATTAAATAATTTATTATAGAATTAATTCAATATTTGAAGCAACAAATGAAATAATTAAGAAACCACTTTTTGTTTTGCCAGAAAATAAAGATAAAAAAATTAATTTAAATAATTCGAACTTAAATTCAATTCCAAAAAGTTTAAATGTTGAAGAAGAAAAGGATTTTGTTTATTTTAAATTTCAACCTTTTGAGGTTTATAAAACGATTTTCAAAATTATGGGTTCCATCGTTTTCTAGGGAATTGAATTTCTCCTTTTAAAAGGATCTCGGAGAAATGTGTTTGGGGTCGTCTCATCAAAAAATATTTTTTTGGAAAATTCTGTAATTATTGTAAGTCCGGGATTTAGTAGATTCTAACCGACATTTCACACTTTTGCTCCAAAAAGTTAAAGGTCCTTTGCCCATACATAAAAATTTGAAGGTCATATTCAGAGAATGGATAGGGAGGGGCTATGAGAATCGGGATATTATCTCAAAATCTATCTCGATAACGGGATTTTGTTCGAGATCTATACATAGAACTCGTTAAAATTTCTTGCGTGCTAAAGCGAATAACACCATTCTAGGGCCAAATATTGTCAATCGAGTAATTTTGGGACAAAAAACTATGTGGTCCATCTTCAAAAATAAAAATTAATTAAAAAATATTTTTAAACAAAACAGACAAAAGATGATGAAAAATGTACAAATATTGAAGAAATTTCCATCACGGGAAAAAATATAGACAAAAGCGAATCTAAATTAAAAAGACAAAATAAAGGAGTAGTAATATCTCCTTAATTAAAAAATTATCCATAAAATGAGCCTCTAAAATTCATCCATTTAAAGCATTTATTTTATTTAAAAATATTTTTTTATTAATTTAAAATTCAATTTTTTATTTTATTAAAAATGTAAATTATGTACATATTTATGTATAAATTTTATAAAAAATTTTTTTTAATTTACTGATTAATTTACCGTAGATGATCTAATAGAAGCCCTTTCAAAAGGTATCATTGAGTAGGCCTCTTTTAGGGCATGAGCTTCTATGAGGGCATGGGCGTTTATTCTTCAACAGGTATCACTGAGTGCGCTTTTTTTGGAGCATGGGCTTCTATTGATCCGGGCTTCTATTGGAACATTTACGGTATCCATTATTTTTTATTAAATTAATTGAATATGATTTAATAATGCACCTATAAATTATCTTTTTTATTAAATTCTATTTTAAAAAATAAAATTTTTAAAATTAAATTTTATTTTTTTTTATTTCGAATTTACTTTATTATGTTATTTAAAAAATGTCAAATTTAATTTAAAAAAATAATTTTAGTTTTTTAGTTTAGAAGTACATTATTATTTAAAATTAAATTATTATTCTAAATAAAAAAATTTTTTTCTTTAGTTAAATTCTTATAAATTTTATTTATAGTCTTTTAAAGACACCCACACAAAATGTCATATGTACCTGGGATGGATTTTCTTCCGCTTCCGTCTTCAATTTTTTAAAATCCAAAATTATCCCTCCCTGATATATACCTTGGTTAGGATCTGCCGCATTTTAAAAGAGAAGACAGAGGGGGCTGAAGAAACACAAACAGAATAAAAGCGACAGACGGACCTCGGGAACAGAAGACAGCTTATTCCAGGTACACCTTCGATATTCTACACTAATTTTTCCTTGTTTAATTCAATCCCCTTCTGATTTATCCAACAATTTTAAACACATTTTGATTTTATTATGCTAAAGATCTGACTATAATGTGCTTTGTTTCTATTTATTTTTACTTTTTTGCAAAATTTATTTAGCGCTAAAGTAAAAATATATTTAAATAAATTGTTAGTTTGCGTGTGAAAAAATAAAATGATAAAAAACCCAGTAGTTTGTTTAATATTATTATTATTTAAATAAATATTTTTATACAATTTTTTTGACATTAAAATTGTACCTCAATAACTTGTTCCGATTCTGTGTCATAAATTTTCGGAAGATTCAGAGGCTATTAATTGCTATTGAGAGTGAGAGACTAACCTATAAACGGTTGGTCATAAATATATCAAATTATAAATTATAATATAATATAAATTAATATAAATAATTAGGGAGTGTTGTAGGAGAATTATACGAGATATCTCGAAAAGCTGTGATTTTTCGAGAGATCTCATCTCGGCCCGTTTTCTTTTTCCTCAGCATCGAGGTATTATCCCTACTCATATTTAAAATAAGATGAAATACTCCCTTTCAATTGGCTAATCTACATAATTTTAACAGACGTTTATAAAATCGAGGTCTGTCTAGTATTTGGAAGATATTTTCGAGAAAATTCAATTTTAAAATTTTTAAATCGATAAAATTTTCTGAAACTTTTATTTTATTGACGATTTGGATCCATGCTAATGCAGAAAAAAATCAGACAAAAAATGCATAGGGATTGAGTATTTTTTACAAAAATTTGGGGGTGCTTAAACTTTTGTGACAGATTGTATTAGAGTGAGATCAGCTATGCATCATGTGCATATTTCAAAAATATTAGATCTTTTGATCATGGCATTTTTAACTTTTCCCTAAAAATTTGTTTAAAATTTTTTTTTCCTAAAAAAATTTTTTTGTTGCCATTTAGATATCTTTTATTTTTATAAAAAAAATTCAAGAAAATTTCTAGCTAAATTTTGCCATTTTTAGATTTATTGTTTTATTCCCAGAATGTATTTGCATGTTAATAAAGAAACTTTATTATAAAAAATTATTTTTTTTAAATATTATAAGAAAAATTTATTCTTTGTTTGATTTGAACAAAATACTACAATATTTATTTAATATTTAAAAATATTTTCTTTGTTCTAATTTTATATTTCCTTTATTTTAGTAATTTAATAATTAAATTAAAATATTTTTTAAATATTTCTAAAATATTTAAATAATTATTTTACAATTTTTATTAATTAATTTGAATATTTTTATAGCTAAAAATATTTAAAAATATAAGCTATACATACTTAAAAATGTTTTCTGATTATATTGCACGTGTTTTATTAGTTTTTTCGACATTTTTGCTTGGATTACAGATCCTCACACTTCCGGTTATTTTTATTTTTTTTAGTTTAAAATTAGAGGTTTTTTGAAAACTGTTATACCTCCATAACCGTTAACTTTAATAAACGGTTTATCTTTTAAATTTCTTTCCAGGGATATCCGTAATAAAAACGGATAGTTAGTATTGGAGTATATTGTCTTAAATCTTTAATATTAAAATTTTATATTTCCTTTGTTAAACTTATATCAGTCGATTAATTTCTCACAGATACAGCAATCCCGTTTGTTGAGGTATTATAAGAAAACTCTGATTGTATCAAAACCCCGATTATTTAGAATCTTGTAATATCTAAATTAAGCAAACTGAAAATTTTATAATTTTAGTTATTTATAATTCACAAAGAATATAGAAGTATGATTTGCTATAGACAAATGGTTTCAATTGGAATGTTTGAAAGTTGTATTTTACTACTGGATGTTCTTTTTAGTTTTGCTACATGTTTTGATATTAATTATTTTCTTTTATTTGAGAGGGTAAATTTAATCAAATTTTAATCGGACCAAATAAAATACCACTGATAGTCTAATTTAAATATTTAAACAGATTTGTGGAAGTATATATGCAGCATCTTTCATGTTATTAATCTTTCAGCAAGCCTGTCTGGCGGCTAATCGTTTAATTGTAGTGATTAAAACATATCGGCTATCTAGCGTTGAATATAGTGAATCCAAAACAGAAAAATTTTTATTTAATGTAGGAATATTTAAATTAAAGGAGTTTAAGAATTCTCTGACTTTCTGGTTTAATTAGGATAATAAGAAACTTAATATACATATACTTTAGATAAGAACATTCCTATATTTCGGAGAGTTAGTCAAGAGTAGTGATCGGAGTGGAAGTATAATAAGTTGAGAATCAAGAGTAGAGATCAGAATGGAAGGGTCATACAAGAATCGGATTCTCAAAAAAACCTCTATCTCGATAACAGAGATTTTCGATCGATATCTCGTCTTGGTCCTATCTTTCGGCAAGAGTGCCATGGCAATCTCTCCCGAAAACCGCCTTTTAAAACCGCCTTTTAAACTCAGTAAATTATATTCCAAAATACCTATGTATATTCTGAATATCCCTTTCAAAGTCACTTATTGTCGCCTCATGGATGTTAGCTCTTCTCTATGTGTGTGCCGCTTCAAATGGCAATTCTGGATTCGTATATGACCGCTCAACTTTAGCATTTAATGAATATGAGGATATTGAAGAACGTAAATTAATGAAAAGATTTGACGTACGAGGAGTTATCGTTTTGCTACCTATGCCAATAACAACATTGGCAATTTATGGGGTTGTTGCTGGATTGCTAATAAAAATGGTTTAGTTTTTAGCTTGTCTCTAATGACTCTTATCTGGGTTATTGTTAGATTAGTGGAGAAATTGAATTCCCTATTGGATTAATTGAATTGCCTTATAAATCCGACGGTATAACACTTGAGGCAGTAGAATAAGAGCGTGGTTGCTGGTAGGTTGCGCTTAACAATAACTGTCATAAGATCGCTGAATCGATGCCTGCTCGGTGCTAAATATTGACCTCCCTCTTAATATCATAGCATAATGAATCCTTGTGAGCTTGGTCACTAAACTCTTGAATTCCGACAAATTATGACACGCCCCGAATATTTTACTAGTTTTCATATGTTAAGTTTGATACCGATGTTAAGCTTAGATAACGCAAGTTGACTAAGCTGAGCTGAGCTTGACTGAGTTAGACCTTGGTTATTAGCACATTATAAGTTAAAACTAAATTAACCTAGTTTCCAAGACAAATCCCAGCCTTACAATATTTCAAATACAAATTTTTAGAGATCTGAAAACAACAAGAATTCTGTTCTCCGTACAAGTTTATTAAAACCTGAGGAATACAGACTATTAGTACAGTCTATCTTTATGTTTTTTATATTGAATGTTACACTATTAACATGGTTTTTAAAATCTTGGATTGAACAAACATCTGATTATAAAATATTTAAGGTAGATATGATATTTTAATTAAGAAATTAGCATTTGGGTAATGGCTGATAAAGATGAATCAAAATTTTACATCCACCCTTGGGGCAGAGAAAATTTTACCTTATATTGAGGGGTCCTTAAATAAGGGAAGGAATCTACTCTCATACAGTCCGGCTAGCATTTAAAAATTGAGATATCTAAAATACATACCGTATATACTCTATTAATTACACTGGGTAATTATTGTTTCGTCCTTTCTCAGGTGGGCGTAATTAATAGAGGCAAGGTAATTATTTGTATGAGAGTAATTAATATACGGTAATTGGTCTAAATCGTTCGGAGAGTGTACCCTTAAAGAAGACTAGTCTAATCTAAGAATTTCTGGCTTTATTAACTATCTTATCCCTTCTACTTGAAAATTAAAATATTAATTTTAAAAATTTAGCCTCTCTGGATGTTAACTTTTACTTGCATTTGTGGTCTAAATCCAGTAATATATTTATGTATGAGCAGGTAATTAAAGGGTTTTAATTAAATTATTTATATAAATAAATGTTTTTTAGCAAATTAAGAAAACAATTATTAGCTTTTGTTCGATGGAATAAATTTTAGAAATATTTTTTTAAACAAGAAGAAAATTATGAGATTATTCGAATAATATTCAATTCGGATATCAGATGCTGTGATAAAATTTAAAATTTTGTAAATTTATAGCATTTTTAAAGTTTTAATGAGTAGTTACCCCCCCCCCCCCCCACAAGGTTGCACAACGTGCAACCTTATGGAGGAGGAAGTCGGCAAATCAAAGGAAATCAAAAGGTAAAGACACATTCTATTTTCCTAACCACCCTTTTCTTACCACCCCTTGGTTGCAGGGCAGTAGTTAATTATGCCCCATTCGCTCTCAAACCTTGAGCGATTTGGGCAGGTCGCTCTTCGACCCAAATCGCTCACCCCATTTATCACCTGTCACATCAAACCTGAGCCTTTAGGGGGTATTTTCTTTTCATCTCGCCGACAATCCCTTGGGTGTAAAGAGGTTTTAAGCCATTAGTTTGTTTTGTTACAACCCAAATCGCTCACTCCCTCATAACTAAAACCTAAGCCTATAGGTGGTATTTTTTTGATATTTGCCACAAACACCTTTCTTTGGGAAGTGTTTAAGGGTAATTAATCATGATTAATTAGGGTAATTAATCATTCTATTATTAATTTCCCTTTGACTGATACTTTGTGTGTGTAAAAATAAATTTAAAAAATTAAATAAAAATAATTTAAATTAAATGAAAATGATAAAAAATAAATTTTACAAAATTTTGCATAAAATATAAAATGATTTTAAAAAATGACCGGAAGTACAAATGTAGGGGGATTTATTTCAAAATGCCAAATTTAAAAATTGGCGGGCATTTCAAATTTTAAAAATTTTTCAAAAAATTTTAAAATGTCAAAAGATAATAAAAATAAATTATAAAATTTAAAAAATAATTAAATTAAAAATGAGGGAAATAATTTTGACAAAATTTTAGAAAAAAATTAAAATGATTTTAAAAAATGATCGGAAGTACAAATGTAAGGGGGCGGAGCTAATTATTTCGAAATACAACTTTAAAAATTTCAAACGACAAAATGCCGACCCTAAAATATTTATTTATAATGCTATTTTCCATCCAAAACCGCGAGTATAAAAGGGGAGATTTTCTCATTTTTTCATCATTTAACAAAACAAAAAACAATTTAAAATTAAAAGTTATATAATGTCTTTTAATAATGGACAAAATTGTCCTTCCCCAAATAAACGCCCAAGATTCTTTATCAAGAATCTACTTCCTCACTTATTCAATACCACACAAGCCGGGGTAGGAGCGGTAAATTTGCAAAATTATTATCGAAAAATAGACTATGATACATCATTTAACCAAAAATTTAAAATAATGGGGACAACAGGCAAGTTCATTATTGAAAAGCTACCCGAGAATCCGGAGGAACTACTGAGAAAAATAATTCACGATTGTATGGATCAAACCATGGAAGCCTCAAGAAAGCATTCTATTGAACCTGACCGATTAGGAGCTATAATATCTTCACAATTATTAGACAACGATATATGGATCCCAATTAGAAAAATTGAAAATGATACTATCGACAACATTCTTAATAGATTCCAGCTTGTTTCTCAATCTAAGATAGAAAAAGGTTCCCTTCTTGGCCAACCATTCACAGTTAAAATCCAGACACTTGGTATTTCATCATTGTCAAAGAATCAATCAATTAAAGGACGAGCACCGCAAGAAAATTCTCAAATAATTACACATATAAATATTGATCGATTAATAAAAATTTCAAACCCAAACAATTTATGTTTATTCTATGCGCTGGAAATAACAAGAAAATATTTTGCTAAAGAATTGGGTGCTAAATGGAACTTTTCAAGATATTTAAAAAATGACAATAGACAAATGGAAGATGTTTTCGACCTCCTAAAATCAGCAAAAATCCCTCATGATCTCCCTGAATATGATGCTGTGGAATATGTACCAGTTGTTGTCGATTTTTGGAATGATAAATACAAGGACGCAGGCTATAAATTTAAAGTATTTGTTTTTGGAAGTGTCAGCGAGAAACCAATATTCAAATATGGGAACGATAATTTTAACATGCCTATTTCAATTTTTCACAAAAATAACCATTTTGATGGAATAAGATTTGTTGGAGGAATGTTTGGATTGAAACACAAATACTGCTTTACCTGTGAAAAGAAGTTTAGGAAATCAAAGGAACATGATTTGAAATGTAAATCTCTCTGCAGATTATGTGGACGTATTGGAAGTGAACGACCTTGTGTGGCAACAGGAGACTTTTACAAGAAATGTGATGAATGTGGGAAAAAATATTTGAATGAAGATTGCTTTGAGCATCATAAAAAAGGCAGCAATTGTCGGCAAACAAAAATTTGTGAAAAATGCGGTGTTATATGGTCAATGAAAAATTACAAGAGGGAGGCTGAAAAGAAGCATGTGTGTGGACAGAAGTGGTGTCAGATTTGTCGACAATTTCACAGTTTTGATAGAGGGTGTTTCATTCGACCTTTGGAAGCCAAAAAATCAGCTGATTATCGTCTGGTAACTTTCGATTTTGAAGCAACACAAAATGAAAAAATAAATAATGGTAATGAAGAAAGACGGCTCCACAAAGTAAACTTCATTGCCGCTACAGTAACCTGCACAAAATGTATGGAAAATGAACAATTATGGCGTTCACCTCTGAGACAAAATGGAAACAGCTGCGCAATCTGTGGAAACAACCGATCAATAACATTTACACAGCGTCCATTCAATCAAACAAAAGTTGATAAACAAGTTGTCACAGAAAACCCGCTTAAATTCTTTATTGAATGGATTCTATTTGAACTCAATCAGCAATATACAACAATGGCATTTTCACATAATGGAGGACGATATGATATGATTATGGTGTTCAAAGAAATTTATCTGAAAGGACTTGTCCCGTCAATGATTCGTCGTGGTAATAAACTTTATGAATTGAAAATTCCCCGCAACAATAAATGCAATGAGATTATATTCCGGGACTCGTATAACCTTTGTCCAGTCGCCTTGGGGAAGCTAATTGGTGCATTTGGACTGAAAGTAACTGAAAAACAATTTTTCCCGCATTTGGCAAACGTCTCCGAAAATTATGATAGAACTCTACAACAACTGCCTCCAAAATCTGATTACTTATATGGAGGAATGCCCCCTCAAAAGCAAAATGAATTTGATAAATGGTATGAAGAAGAAAAAAATAAGCAATTTTGTTTGAATGAAGCTTTGGCTGAATATTGCACAAACGATGTACAAATACTTACAGAAGCATTGATCGCCTTTAGAAACAAATTTTTTGAAATCAGTAAAAAGAAAAATACACAACCTGGAGCAGCAACCGGAGGAATTGATATTTTAAAAGATGCAATGACAATCGCATCAGCATGCATGAAACATTTTCGCCTCAATCATCTGCAGCCTGAACATTTGGCAATAGTTCCTGAAAAAGGATATGAAAACATTGATAATCAAAGTGAGCTTGCGCTAAAATATTTACAATGGTATGAAGAAACAAAAAGAGTGGAAATACAAAGCGCACACTCGGAAGGCGGCGAACATGTAGTAGATGGAAGGTATAAAGTTGATGGATATATAAAAGAAGAAGATAGGGCAATTGAAGTAAATGGTTGTGTTTGGCACGCGTGCCAAAAATGTTTTGGAAATGATTTGGAAAAAATTTTACCAAATGGAAAAACTGTGGGTGAAACACGTGAAGATGATGAGAAAAGGATAGAAATAATTAAAAAATTTTTAAAGAATGTTGATATTATATGGGAATGTGAAATTCATCAGATGCTGCGTCGCAATCAGAAAATGAGGAACGCCTTTGCAAATTACCACAACAAAGGACCAATAAATATTAGAGACTGCTATTTCGGCGGAAGAACCGGACCTTTGCAAATGTACTTTGACGCAGAAAAAGAACAACACAAAATTGCCTACTTAGACTTTAATTCGCTTTACCCCTCAACAATTGCTACAACATCATTTCCGGTTGGGCATCCGAAAGTCCATGTTGTACCGCCAGCTGAACAAAAAGTTTATTGGACAAGAAGCGAACAGATTCCATTCAAAGGAATTTTAAAAGTATTTTTGCTCCCACCACCGCAACTTGATGTCCCTGTTATTCCAGTCAAATTTGATGAAAGACTTCTATTCCCACTATGTAGAAAATGCTCACTCGCATATCCAAATGGTGCAAACATCAAAGACTACCGATGTCCACACAATGATGAAGAAAGAGGTTGGGTTTCAACAGTTACATCGATTGAATTGGAAGAAGCATTAAATGTCGGTTATAAAGTTACAAGATTTTATAGAGCTTTACATTATGAGAAATGGGATGAAAATTTATTTAAAAATTACGTGGCCGAATTTATGGCAATGAAAATTCATGCGAGTGGCTTCCCTGAAGGCATAGAAGGAAAAGTAAATGAGGATCTATTTATAAATGAATGTAAGGAAAAATTTGGAATTGAGCTTCAAAGAGAAAAAATGGTTCCGGATCAGGCAATGCGGTACATTTCAAAACTAATGCTTAATTCGTTGTGGGGGAGGTTCAGTCTACGGAATGGTCTGTCAAAAAGTGTAATCATTGACTCCCCCAATGAACTACGTGAATTTGACAACAATAAATCGATTGAAATACAATCTGCTGATGAGCTAACCGATGATATTGTTTTATTGACCTATAAGCCAAGAGAAGAATTTATAATTGAGCATGACACTTCAAATATTGTGATTTCCTTATGGACAACGTCGGCAGCAAGAATTAGACTATTAAAAGCAATGCAAAAGGTTGCTGGAAAACTTGACTGCAATCTTCTCTATGGGGACACCGACAGTATACTATTTTCTCATCCAAAGGACATGGAATGTCCTCTTCAAACAGGACCTCATCTAGGAGACTTAGCGAGAGAATATGCAGGATCTGAAATAAAAGAATATGTTGGAGGGGCGTGTAAGGCTTATGCACTAAGAATGGAAAACAACAGAAATGCCAAAACAAGTAGTGTTTTGAAAGTACGTGGCATCACTTTAACTTCAGATGTCTGTAAAATTTTGCACTTTGACACCTTCAAAGAAAGCGTACTTAAATATGCAAATGGGGGAAACGAAGATGAGGAAGAGTATGAATTGGATAGAGGAGAAATTATGATTGAAAATCATAATTTTATACGGCGGAATGTGAAGGATGGTATAGTTTACTCAACTAAGATGAGAAAAATATTTAGACCGATAATACAAAAAGGAATTATATCCAATAACCTCAAAATTGTACATTTTGGACAAAAATAATTTTTCAATTTTATTGTAATTTGTTGATAAAATTGTTACATTACTAATTTTTAAGTCAATTTTAGGGGTAAAAGAAAAGGTTATGAAAAAGTTAAGGATTATAAGATAAAACTGATGTAAAGTTAAACATTAAAAGATAAAATTGTTGTAATGTTAATAGTTAGAAGATATAATTGATGAAAAGTTAGTCAATGGAAGTTTAGCCTGAAGGATGTAGACTTATATTGCAATCGCCTAAAATCAGAAAAGGTTGTAATGTTTGATCATATATATGAAATTCCTCAACATTGTGTTTTTCGTGTAAGGTCAAAAGTGATAAATTTGAATATTATTCACAAGGAACCAAACTGGAATGAAAAAGATTTTATAAAAGGAGGTGGGCATATCGATAACAAGGAATTTTTGAAAAGTTTTCACAGAAAAAGGTTCAATTAGAGAAAGAAGAAACTAAAGAAAATATAAAAGAAGACGATTAAGAAAATATATTAAACGATAATTCAATACCCCTCTTAATAACTAATCATTTTATTTATTTTTTATTTTCAATAAATTTTCAATCATGAACTATCAAATATTTTCAAATAAAGATTTAAAATTAAAACTTCCATTTGGTTGTATTATTAGTGGTCCAAGTTCAACTGGGAAAAGTACATTTGTCCGAAAATTAATTTCCAATTCTGATAAACTTATCGACCCTATCCCAAAATCTATTCTTTACTGCTATGGCGAATATAATACTCTTGTCCCCGAACTACAAAGAGCCGGAGTCTCAGTTTATTCCGGGGTTCCCCCTGAGGATTTTATTAAGAAGCAAGAACAACCTGCACTAATCATTCTTGATGACCTAATGTACTCAATTGACGAAAAATATTTATCGGAACTTTTCACTAAGAAATCTCATCATCTTAATTTTGGCATAATTTTCATCACCCAGAATCTTTTCGAGAAAAAACTCAAAGTCGCACGTCAAAATTCCATGTATATTGTATTAACACGCGCACCAAATAGTGCATTGGCCATCCGAAATTTAGGAGTACAATTATTTCCAGGAAGATTAAATTATTTTCTAGACGCATATCAACAAGCTACAAGCAGCAGTAATTATTCATATCTTTTTATTGATTTACACCCTTCATCAGATCCAAATCTTAGACTAAGGACAAATATATTTAAAGACAAAGAATCAAAAGAAAATTATAATTCATTGCCTATTATATTTTTGCCCAAAAATTCTTCAAATTAAATCATGCCAACGAATATTGGTCAAATTGTTAAAGACAATTTACAATTTCTTAAACTACTCGCAAAAACACGCTCACTAACTAAAAGAAGAAAACTTTTAAAAAAAGCTTCAACAGACCAGTTACTTTCCCTCACTGAAATTTGTTTTAATATAGTACGCGATCAATTTAAACTAAATAAAAGGCAAAAATCTCGTCTTCTGCCATTCGCTGATTTTGTTCGTCGTGTGAGCAGATTAAAAACAGAAAAAGGCGCCCGACGTACAGTAATACAACAAGGAAGCGGTTTACCAGTTGGTTTATTTCCTGCCCTTCTAACACCAATCATTATTGAATTAACAAAGACATTAACAAACAATATATAAAAATGGCAAATAAATTTATATTAATTCCTGAGGATATATATCGCGGATTACTTACTCAGCCTACACCAGAAACTGGAAATATCAACTTGGATTTTAGTCGAGAAAATTTGGAAACTATTAAAAGACAAAATGCCGACACAGAATTAAAAAATATAAATTATAATCAGGAATTGAGACGGTATTTACACATGTTGAAGGAACAAAATGAGAGACCAATGAATGTTTCAATAAGGCAAATGCAAGATCCAGCCCTGGAGCAAATTAAACAATTACTTCCCCTACTACAAACAAGCTCCAATGAAAACCGTACAGTAACCAAAAGCCCCCAAAATGATTTTAAGCAAAATATTACCGCATCAAAATTACCCCAGATAGATGAAAATACTGAAGATGACCTTAGTATGCACACGGCCGAGGAGGAATCTTCCGATTCCAATGGAAAGACTGAACCAAAAAATACTATAAAGGAAAAAACAAAAGAAATTTTTGAAAATATGAAACAAGAAAATCTAGATAAATATGACGTGAGCACAGATGGAAAGATTTTAAGTAAGAAGGGAGGAAAAGAAATACAGGGAAGCAATGCTCAAAAATCTATAGAGTGCATTCTTCGAACTGGAATAAGTGGGAAATTGAGATGGGGTGAATTGACACCACCAGGAACATCAGTTCTAGAAAATAAATTAAAAAGTGATAATAAAATTTGGCCGTTGATAGAGAAGGCGAGGGAGCATTGTACACCAAAAAGAACTTATTCAAAACAAAAAAGAAAAATATCTGAATCCAAAGAAATAGCTGAATCAAAATGGAGACCTCCAGCAGAGTGGAAATGATATTAGATAAACTTTACAATGATCCAGCGAATCCAGCAGGATTTGCTGGTGTAAACCAGCTATGGGTAGAGGCTAGGAAAAAAGATGCAAGTATTAAAAAGAAGGATGTTCAGCAATATTTAGAAGGTCATAGAACATATACTATCCACCGTCCCAGACGCGTACACTTTAAAAGATCAATAACATATCCATCTGGATATATGACAGATGTTCAGTGCGACTTGGCAGATTTTCAAAAGTTATCGCGGCAAAATAATGGAAAGAAATATGCACTTGTTGCAATAGATGTTTTAAGTAAAAGAGTTTTCGCTGAAGCTGTTCGCACTAAAAAATCAAATGATATGATTGATGCATTTGAAAAAATTTTGTCAAGAATGGAGATGCACCCCCACCGAATTTTTAGTGATAAAGGAACAGAATTTTGCAGCAAAGAAATTATGGACTTTTTTAGGAAAAAAGATATTGAAAAATACACGGCAACCTTTTCATCAGTTAAAGCATCTCTAGCTGAAAGATGTATTCGGAACATTAAACAGAGATTGTATAGGTTTATGAGTGAGAAGCATACATTAAAATGGACAGAGGCATTACCAAAGATTGTAGACGCAATAAATCATTCAAAGTGTAGGGTTTTGGGAGGATTAAGGCCAGTTGATGTAAGCTTTAACAATGCAAAGGAAATCAGAGAAATGGTATTTGGCCATATTAGTAAAAATAAACCAATAAAAAAGCCAAGATTCAAGGAAAATGATCATGTGCGTATGAGCAGAAGTAAAAATATTTTTTCAAAAGGCTATCTCCCAAATTACAGTGATGAAATTCTTCAAATAGATCTTGTTAAAAAGAAAGCTAATCCCAATAGATACCGTGTCCGTGACGATAATGGTGAATTGTTCAAAGGATATTTCTACCCTGAGGAACTGACAAAAGTAAGAAAAGATGAGAATACTAGCTACAGAATTGAGAAGATTATTAAAAGCAGAAAGAAAAAGGATGGAGGAAAAGAATATCTTGTAAAATTTTTTGATTATCCTCAACCCCATTGGATAGATGAAAATCAATTTGTATAAAAGACCAATTTTTCATTCCCCATAAATCATTTTTACATTTTTTAAATCAATTTTCATTTTATTGTTCAATTTATAATTATTATTGAAATAAATAATGGCTAATACATTCTTTGTTGTTCTTCCTAGTAATGTTAGTGATTATCCAGATAATAAGCCCAATAAATACAGAGTACATCTCCCTAAGCCAATAGAATTTCAAGGTGGGAACTGGGTATGTGGGCTCTACAGTATCCAATACCCCCAATCATGGGCTGCAACCATTGGCACCGACGTTAAACAATGGATACAAATTAATTACAAAAGCAAAAAACCATTTAGAATTGGAATTCCTAAAACAACACAGTTAACACCCAATGGACTCAGCTTCTTTTTAAAACTTGTATTATCCAATAAAGAGAAACCTAGGAAAAGACGTGATGTATCAATTGATACTTTAGATGATGAAATTATTATTATTGGGCCAGAAATTAATTTAATAGAAGATCCAGTTAAGAAACGAAGAAAGAGAGAGGCAGATAGAGATACCGTGCCACTATGGATAAAGGAATTTTTTAATACGTATCCACACAATTATTGGGAAGCCATACGCGATTATGAACAAGAATTAGAGCAACATAAAGTTAAAATAGAGGAAAAAACAAAACAAGTTCTTAATCAGGAGGATGACATACAGAAGGAAGTTTTACAGCAAGAACTTGTTCATCTTCATTCCCTTTCAGAAGGTAAGAAGAAGGAAATTCGCCTTTTAACAGAGGAGGCTAATAAGAGAGATAGGCTTGATGGTCGACTTATTGCAAATCAGTTTTTTGAACAACACCCTGCTGATTATCATGAACAAGTAATAAAGATGGAGATAAATATCATTGTAAGATACATTGAACTAGAAGATAAAATTAAAGAAAGCAGAGAAGAGGGTGATAAAAATGTTCGTTCTGGTGAAGAAATTCAAAGGTTTATTAATTCAATAAAACGTATGCGAAAAAACTTGGAAGTACTGGAATCTGCAATAATTGAAAGAGACTTGAAGCTTACTAGAGATGAATTTCATCAGCAAAATTCAAATACTCACTCAGATTTTGTCCAAAAATTTTTTGACGACCACCCTGAAGATCATTGGGCAGCTTTGAAGAAAAATTTAGGTGATCTGCAGGATTTACACAGACAAATTCGAGAAAAAAGAGATTTACATTCTCAAGAACAAGATGCAGAAGAAAAGAATAAATTAAATAAGGAGATTGACAATTTAAATAAATTGGCTTCATACAGAAGAAATAGATTTACAGCGATACATCATGCTGCCTACAAGAAATGGAAAAATTTTGAGTTGCCAATTCCACCAACTAAAAATGAAATTAAGGAGATGCAAAAAATTGAAGAGAAGGTTCATCCAGAATATTTGGAAGAAGCCCTAAAAGTAGATGATCAAGGCAAACCAGTACCAATTCCTGCTCCCGTAATTACAGATGAAATGCTTGAAGTTGTCAAGGACAGACATGGATATGAGCAGGACAAGGCCAGAGAATCAGAGGAAAATGAAATAAAAGATAAAGCTCTGAAAGAAAGTAAGGAGAAATTGAAGCATGCAAGAAGAATAGATAAGCATGGTGATCCTATACCACTTGACTCGCAAAGTTCTGGAGAGGAAGAAGTAGCTGAGGAGGAAAGTTTCGAAAAAGAGGAAGAAGGTTGGGAGGAGAAAAGCGGAAAAAGTCCATTTTTAGATTTGGATTCCTCAGAAGAAATTATTCCAACAGAGGAGATATTTGATGAAAAAGAGTATGAACAAAGTACTGATGATCTAATTAAAGAAAAAACAGTTACAATGATTGAGGAAAAGGAATCTTACTTAAAAGATTTACATTCGGACATTGAATTTGAATATTTGGACAGCATTGATCGCTTTAGAGTAATTTTCAATGATCCTGAGATTAGAAATATAACAATATCTTCACAATTATGTTATGTTCTCGGCTTTCCCTTGGGCCCTTTGGTAAACGGACAAATTGGAAAATATGGAATTGATCTTAAAGGAGGATTCACAAGTTTTGCTGTATATTCAAAGGGGTTAACGGGAACTGTAATTATGGGAAATTCTGTCAGTTCTTTACTTAGAATTGTAGCTGTCGAGAATAGGTCTGGCGGAGTTGTTGAAAGAGTGTATGATCAGCCAATGTTCATACCAGTGTTGCCTAGAGAGATTAATGAGATTGAAATTGAACTAAGATGGATGAATGGGAGCCTTGTTAAATTTGATCACGGAACTGTAATTATTACTTTAATGTTTAACAGAATGATTAAATTTTAATTTAAAAAATTCAAAACTTGTAAAATTTTATTATATATTTTTTATCATTTTAACAATAAAAGTAAAAACAAATTCGTCTGGATTTTGATAATTTAATAATAAGGATAGGAATTTTTTATAAGTGTATCCACAAGAAATAAAATAAATGAAGGAGATACAATGTTGACCACAAGTAGGTAAAAGAGGGTTTTGAATAGGAACATTATTCATTACACGTTTTGGAAATTTGGAAATAAAATTTTTTATTAGAGTAGGAATTTCTGGAAGTAATAATGAATCAAAAATAAGTATCTTCTCAGGGTTCATTATGAAAAATGCAATCCAATGTGATCCATTTTGAGAAGCCTTTTCTAGGTTGACGACCATTGAACAGGGGTATCTTTGAATTTCTTGTGGGATTTTGTCTGCTGCAAAGCATCCAATAAAATATTTTCTAGTTATTCTATTGTGTCTTAAAATTTTCTCGATTTGTAAAGTGTCCATTTCTGTGAAGGAAGGAAGGAGATGTTTATATCTCTCTTTGTACTTCTCCAAGTTCAAAGTCCTTGCTGTCGTTTTTATTCTTTAATAATTTTCTCAGTTGATATGTTAAGGCTATAGATAACAATAAAAACCAGAGTATAATCAATAAAACGCAGTAAATAGTTTGAGCGATTGATGTTTCTGAAGATGGAAATTCCTTGCAAAGTGAAGGAAATTGTACATTATTCACATGTTCCATTGATGAAAAATTCAAAATATTAATAATGGTTTCAAGATTTAAATTAGAGCCTAGTCTAGTAGTATTTTTAACTCTTTCAGGAATTATTGGGAAATTTTTTGAAGACGAATTGATAAGTTCGATTGGTTTAGGGGTTATTGTATTTGCGTAATAGCCTATACGTTCTCTTAATTTTTCTCTATATTCAAGATTATTATTTTCATTAGTCATAGAATATTGTAGTGATAATTTATACAGAAAGAAAAATAAAATAATACAAACAAGGCTAAATTCAATTTTAATAGTAATATGGAACATATTTAAGTGAAATTAGAGAATAAAATATAAGGAAAAATTTACGAGTATCTATACTGAAATATCTGTGGAAATAGTTCTGTTTCTATCTAACATAAGAAGTGAATCGATTTCACCCATAGCTACTAGCACAATCCCACCATTTGGAACCGGTTCATTGAAGGTCATTCTTATGCTAGTTGTACCATTTTTTATTAAATCAAACATCTCCGGTCCATTATCTTCCTGACTATTAGTAAGATTAAATACTAACAGACAAAATCCACCATTTGAAAAACGTTGCATTGAAATTCCATTACTTTCTAAAGTCCCCGCGTATCCTATAGCCTCCTGCATATCATGATATATTCGCACATACTTCCCATTTGGAAAATCAAGAGAATAAGGTGCTGTTGGATAAGTAACTCCCCCGGCAGTTATGGAAATATCTCTTAAATTAAAATGTTGAAAATTAAAAGGATGTGTCTTTTGTGATCCGACAAAATCGGCATTCTTAACCATTCCAAGTACCACTCTCCTTGGTACTTGATCCATCCATAGATTAGCATTAAATTCTGTTCTGTTCTCGCTTATGAATAATGATTTTAACGAAGTTTTTCTCATTGGATATCGTGCTGGTTTTAATTCTAATTTCTTTGCTATATCGAAAGCAAGACTGTCCATAAGCTCAATTTTCTTGATATATAATTTGCATGCAAGTATTTCTAAGTGATATTTATGATTAGTTGCTCCTGGAGCAACAATAAGGAAATTTGACTCATTGGGCAAAAGTTCAATATCTACTTCACACTGATTAATTAGATACCGAGGTTGATTGCAAATGTCTACGTCTAATTTTGCCATAAATTGAGCGGATTTTTGAGTACCATCAGCTGATGGTGCAAATAAGAGTCTTCTATTCTCAAAGCCAACACCATTAAGCCCTAAATCACCATCATCGTAATATCCTGCGGCGGATAGGTATGAATTTTTTACTGTTTGTGGATAAGTAAGCTCATAGTCGAAAATACTTTTATATGCCATAAGCGAATTTCCTTCAAAGATTTGGGTTCCATTTATACTAATACGACAATTTTTCCAAATTGTGTGTCCAATAAGTTGACAACAGGAAACATTGTTGTCTGCAGCCTCCAAATTGGTTAGACGTCCATGTTCATCTTCTTTCCGAATTCTTAACTCGGTTAAAACATAACATTTTGCTAGGTCAACATAATTTGTGCTTGCGTGGATTTTGAAATGAAAAGGGGTGATATTTACAGGGTTAAGTGTGAGTAATTCAATAAATGATGAGTTGCTAATACTAACATTTGTATGAGGAGTTTCGAAAAATGATAAAGCATTTGTTATTGCATTGCCGGAATCGCGATCAATTTTTTGATGAGTAGACATTTTTATTTAATAAAGACCGAATGTATCTATTTTTTGACGTTTCTTTTTTGAGCTATGAGATGGTTTACCAATAATGATTTGATGACTTTTTTCTTTTGAAAATGTTGAATGAGGTCTACGTTTTCTTTTGAGTCCTTTTATACTATCCCTCGCTTGCAATCCTGTTCCAAACTGTTTTGTCATTCCACCCTTTTCAAGTAATCTGTCTAATCCACGTTTTCCTTCATTAATCACTGTTTGTTTAAAATTTGGTTTAAATGCTTCCTGGTCATATTCTGGATTTGCCACACTTTCTAAAATTCTTCCACCTGTATCCAAGGCTTCTTTTGCTACAGCTGTTCCCGCACGTTTTGCATAAGGTAAAAGGAATCGCCAAAAATTTCTAAGTACATCTCCAACTCCACCACCCATTTGTCTTCCATATCCACGCTGATAAGGATTGAGTCCGCGAAAATAATAATAATTTTCATTAGTCCCTCCTCCTATTTGACTGATAGTTGTATGATGATCATCATATCCGATTGTTCTCGGATCAAAGTGAATATGAACCATATTTAGTTTAAATAAATTTAAGTTTATTTACTGAAAATACGAAATTAATCTGCGTAAATTTAATGAATAAAATTTTAAATGGAAAAATTGGGGATAAATTGTAAAATATAATAATCCAAATTAATTAATGGTGTTCTAGTTTTGATTAACAATGATATTTTATTAGTCTAATAATAATTATGAGTTTTTATTAATGGAAGATTAGACACTAATGGACATGCCGAAGTGTGTCATTTTGTCACTTGACATATTTAAAGTTTGCATTTTGTCAAATGACATTCTGAAAGTTGGCATTTTGTCGTTTGACATTTTGAAGGTTGGCATTTTGTCACCTGACAATTTGAAAGTGACATTTTAAAATTATTGGTATTTCGAAATGATTAGCTCCGCCCCCTTACATTTGTACTTCCTATCATTTTTTAAAATCATTTTAATTTTTTTCTAAAATTTTGTCAAAATTATTTCCCTCATTTTTAATTTAATTATTTTTTAAATTTTATAATTTATTTTTATTATCTTTTGACATTTTAAAATTTTTTGAAAAATTTTTAAAATTTGAAATGCCCGCCAATTTTTAAATTTGGCATTTTGAAATAAATCCCCCTACATTTGTACTTCCGATCATTTTTTAAAATCATTTTAATTTTTTTCTAAAATTTTGTCAAAATTATTTCCCTCATTTTTAATTTAATTATTTTTTAAATTTTATAATTTATTTTTATTATCTTTTGACATTTTAAAATTTTTTGAAAAATTTTTAAAATTTGAAATGCCCGCCAATTTTTAAATTTGGCATTTTGAAATAAATCCCCCTACATTTGTACTTCCGGTCATTTTTTAAAATCATTTTATATTTTATGCAAAATTTTGTAAAATTTATTTTTTATCATTTTCATTTAATTTAAATTATTTTTATTTAATTTTTTAAATTTATTTTTATTTAATTTTTTAAATTTATTTTTACACACACAAAGTATCAGTCAAAGGGAAATTAATAATAGAATGATTAATTACCCTAATTAATCATGATTAATTACCCTTAAACACTTCCCAACGAAAGGTGTTTGTGGCAAACATCAAAAAAATACCACCTATAGGCTTAGGTTTTAGTTATGAGGGAGTGAGCGATTTGGGTTGTAACAAAACAAACTAATGGCTTAAAACCTCTTTACACCCAAGGGATTGTCGGCGAGATGAAAAGAAAATACCCCCTAAAGGCTCAGGTTTGATGTGACAGGTGATAAATGGGGTGAGCGATTTGGGTCGAAGAGCGACCTGCCCAAATCGCTCAAGGTTTGAGAGCGAATGGGGCATAATTAACTACTGCCCTGCAACCAAGGGGTGGTAAGAAAAGGGTGGTTAGGAAAATAGAATGTGTCTTTACCTTTTGATTTCCTTTGATTTGCCGACTTCCTCCTCCATAAGGTTGCACGTTGTGCAACCTTGTGGGGGGGGGGGGGGGTAACTACTTTAATGTTCTCTTTAATTAGAGTTGGTCCGCGACCCGTAAAAAAATTTTTTTAAATTTTTTAAAATTTCCCTAAAACTTTTGGGGGAACGGGACTGGCCTGAATCGAAGTTTGATGACCAACCTTAATTTTAATCTCTACCTAGATAAAAATTTTTTTATGTCCCAGAAAATTTTTTTATTTTACCTTAATATTATTTTATGTATTATAGTTTACTTGTATATACCTCGTTTATGTATAAATTTTTATTTACTAGCTATTTATTTTACTCCAAAAAGGGTAGCTTTCATGCTACTCTTGGAAATTTAACAAATTCTCAAAAATTACAGAAAAATGTAGAAAGTCAGAATTTCGATCAGAATCCCTCGTGACCGGACAATCCGTCTGTGGACAATCCGGCAGTGGAAAATCCGTCAGTGGACAATCCGTCAGTGGTCGGACAATCGGTCAGTGGACAATCCGTCAGTGAACAAATTAGTAATTCCTACCCATACCCAAACTATCGAGGCCAAAAATTTTCATTTTTTCATGTGAGAGATTATAAGAGATAACGAAAATATGAAGATTAATGAGGAAATCGGCAGATTTAGCTGGATTAAAAGCAATTCAGTGAGCAATGTGGTTAAATTACGCGAATGTCGATGGCTTTAGAAGGATATCGCGGATTTGGATAGATTAGATTTACGTGATTAACGTGTGCCATTGTTGTAGGATTTCGGTAGATATCGTGTGATTGTGGAACTCGATGAATAAGAGAGATTGTTTTTAGAAGGATATCATGGAACAATCTCCAAATTCTCTTAAACCGCCTATATCCCTTGATATCCTCCTTTATCCACGAAATCCATCTTAATCTCCCAAATTCCGCGATAACCACCATAATACCACAAATCTTTTATATTCCCCTTAATCCCACAATATCTTTGTAGTCCCCGATGACTCCCAAATCCACAGATATGCTTTTAATCCAGCTAAATCTGCAGATTTCCTCATTAATCTTCATATTTTCGTTATCTCTTATAATCTCTCACATGAAAACATGAAAATTTTTGGCCTCGATAGTTCGGGTATGGGTAGGAATTACTAATTTGTTCACTGACGGATTGTCCACTGACCGATTGTCCGACCACTGACGCATTGTCCACTGACGGATTATCCACTGCCGGATTGTCCACTGACGGATTGTCCGGGAGCCGTATCCCTACCACCCTCAGTTATACAACACAAATTTTTATATAAATCTTGAATTTAGTCCCAAAAAACTTTTTTATATTTTATTTTCTCTCTTTTTTCAATTTCCCCCCTTAAAGCCTCTGTAAAACACCCCCACTACTTCAGCTTTTTCTTTTCCTTTTTCAATTTCTAACCATTTACGTCATTAAAAAGCTTTTCTTATTTCTTAAAACAAAAATGCTTTAAAGCTTTTTAATTTTTTTTTTTAAAATGTAAAGAATTAATTTATTTAAAAAATATTTCTTTTAAAAATTCTAAACTTTTTTTCCTTTAAATTTAAGTCTTTTTGAATTTTTAAAAATTAAGGAAGTTAATTTTCCATTTTATTTTCCCCTTAAAAATTCTAAAAAAAATTTTTTTCCTTTTGTTTCAAATTTCCAAGTAATATCAAATAAATACCTCTCTCGTCATTTTTTTTATTTGAAAAAAACATTTTTTAAAAATAATAATAAATAATAACCACGTAATATTTAAGAACACTTTTTATTTTTTCCTATTTTCTCTCATTTTCTCTCCTTCTTATGGGTACACTTTACCGCAGCACAGTCTGGCGCGGGTCTTAGTATTAACCCTAGGGAAGTCGGAACCTAGTCAAATTTGGTATGGTTCGACCCGTCTCATCGAGCTGAGTCTGTTGGTACCTAAATAAACTAGCTATGACATTTTTAAATTAAGTTATGACCTTGCGCCAAACCTGGCTCGCGGTAAAAAGGCCTGCCCCATATTTTCTAAAGCTTCTAAAAAATAAGTATTGCCTCAACCCTCTTTTATCCACTGCTTGAATAAATAAATAAAATGGCAATGACATATGTAAAAGCATAAAAGTAGAGACTAAATAAACTAGAAAGAACATTTATTCTTCTTTTTAAAAATGTCAAAGAATTGTTTAATGCCAACAGAATATTTTATATTCATATGAATTAATAAATAAATAATTAAAATGTCCAAAAGTAGAAAATTTATTTATTTTTCTACTTGACGACATTTGCAGACAAAAAATTGCGTGCAGGTTTAATATGTAGGACTAGATTAAAATCTTACTTAAGATACCCGCTAATGGAACACCTCAATTTTGGATGCTTTTTAAGGTGTGGTTGGCCATGGGGCGGAAGCTGTTTAAAGGATACCTTCTATTTTTTATGTAATAAAAAATTTTCAGATTCAAGGGCAAAGGTCAGTCGGACTTCCGACTGCAAAAATTTAGGATGATTTTCGAGTTCCAAACTTTGAGGCCAGTTCCAATTTCAATCACCTTCTTCTTTCTCGACCGACCCATGTATTACTGAAATCCGCCTGCATTAACCTCACAATCTTTATACATTTTCTATAGAGAAATTTAAAAATTGTCCGCAAATATTTGTCCGCAAAAAAGTACCTCCGCTCTTCCTGTAGATGACAAATTTATATTATTTATCACCTTCTCTCTCCGACATTTTTCAGCGACAAAAAAAATTTTTTTCGTTAAAATTTTTCATTTCCATCCTTAAAGAAAAATTTTGACGTCATCAGATTCTTTATTTCCCTTCCTCTTCCAATTCAAAAAAATCTATTGTTTGTTTGGATTGTCTCCCACACCTGCTACTTACTTTTAAATACCATTTTTTCACTAATAAATATATATATCGACCTCATCACATATTTTAAGCTTTTCCTCAAAGCTTTTTTTAACTCAATTTTGTCCTCTTTTCAATTTGCCTACTTCCGTATAAACTAATTTTTTTTAGGATTTTCAGAAATATTTTTTTTGTTTTTTAAAACAATAATTTATTTAAACGAATTGTCCAAGCATAAAAAATTATTTCCATACTTTTCCCTATTTTTAGGGTTTTAAAATAATAATAGGGGCTAACCAGGTGATTTAACAATTACTGTATTTCGACTTTGATTTTAGATACCTATTTAAAATATAAAATTTTGAGGAAATGTAGGTAGTAATGATTAGAGCAAGGACGGAGAGGATGGGGATATTTTTTGATAAATATTGAAACCAAATAACGAAAATATCGAAAAAAATATTGTATCGAGCCGGCTACCAAAGTACGAGTACGAATTTTAGTACGAGCGTATAGGCTCTGTAAAGATTCACAAATTCTTGAAATTTTCGGTTTTACATAAAGGGTTCATTATTTAACAAAAAAATTCTTTTGTTCACAAACGTGGGTTAAAACTCTGAGAATCGTATTAATTATTAATTAATTTAACTTAAATTTTAAAATTTCTCAGAATTGTTGAAAAAAATTTTTCGTTTTTTCTATGTAAAAAATGAAAAAAAAATTTTGAAAAATTATTTTGAAACAAATCGAGACCTCCTAATTGAAAAAAAAATTTGAAAAAAATTTCGAATTTGGTGATTTTTGTAGGATGAGGTCACAAACCCCTATAAATTTTTCTTTCTCTTTTGATTGTTTTCTAACTGAAATATTTTAAATAAAATTTGAAAAATTATTTTTTATTGTTCTAGTTTTACGTTTTAATTTTATAAAAATAAATACACAAAACTTAAAAACAGAAATATTTTAACAAAACACATTTTCTGCCAATTTATTCGAATATTATTTGCCATTTTAGTTATTTTATTGTCTAAAAATAGAAAAAAATTTTGTTTTTAACTCTCATTTTTTGATTAAAATATTTAATTTTTAATTATTTTAATTTTTTTGTGGTTTTTTAAATTTTCAATTCTTCGAAAAAAAAATTTCCGCTTAATAATGTAAAAGTAGGAGAAATCCAGCTGGATATCTGCAACTTCTTGGAATTTATTGTTAGGTACTACTGAGTAGGATTGTCGGTTCGTGGGAAATCTTTGGTTATCCGTAACAGAATCGAAGAAACAAACTGAAAAATCCTCGGTTCCAGATATCCGAAGAGCTTTTCCGACAACCGACAACCATGCTTGGTGGCTCACTCGGTAGAGTATCTGAATGTTGTGAGCGAAAGCTCCTAACAATAACTTCCAGGAAGGCGCTGATGCCTCGACGTTGCTAAACCGGCTGAGTATCTGCACGTTGTGAGCGGAAGCGCCTAACAATAATTCACAGGAAGCCGATGATGCCTCCCCCGTTGCTAAACTTTTACCTGCCTTTCGCTATAATTAATTATTATTTTTTAATTTCTACTTTTTATTTTTATCAGTTAAAAAATTTCCTCTTGAAAATTTCTAAAAATTATCAAATAGTTTAACAAATCTTTCCAAAAAAATTTTTGAGAAAAAATAATTTTTTTCCCCGATTTAAATTTTCATTTTCATTTTTTGTTTAATTAGAAATATACTAATTGGCTTGAGCAAAAACAAGAAAAATAATAATTAATATAGACAACCGCATTAAAAAATAAAACACGCACAATGGATGGGGGTAACTACGTCAAAACTCAGCGAGATGAGAGGAAAGCATTTTTTGCTGTCACCTTTAGGCAAAGCAAATAATATTTGAAGAGGAGAGAATTTACGTATATATCGGAGGTCGAACGTTTATTGAAGCATTTTAAAAAGGGAAAGAAAAGGATAAAAGATGTTTGTGGGGAGAAGTAGGGGGATGTTGGGAGGGGAAGAGGCTGTTAGGAGGGAAGGGGCTGTTAGAAGGATGTTTGGGGGTGATAGGATGTTGGCTAGGAAAAAGAGGATGAGAAAGGGAGGATGTTGAGTAAGAAAGGAGGATGCTGGTGAGAATGATGCTGTTTGGAAGGGAAGGGAGGTTTGGGGAATGGAAGATGATGTCGGGGACGAGGGGAGAACGTTGGGAAGAGGAGATTGTTTGGGGAGAAATAATGGAAATGGGTGTAGGGAGGGGGGGGGAAGGGACACAAAAAAGGAGGGGGTAGGGGGGGGAAGGGACACAAAAAAAGGAGGAGAGGGTAAGGAATGAAGATGGGGGCCGTTCGCCCATCTTTATACTATTTTATTTTATAGTTTATTATTTATTTTCTCATCATTTATTATTTTTTTTATTTTTATTGTCACTATTACAGCTGTTTATAAAAATTATTCTTCCTTTAAAAAATTTTTTAAATTTAAAAATATTTTTTAAATTTAAAATTTAGCTTTTTAAAATTTAAAGAAACACAGAGAAAACTCTTCAACTCCTCCCCCTTTGCGTGTGTTTAATGTCTATAAATTTTTAAATAAATTTTTACAATTTCCCTTTTTTCTACCTTTTCCTTCATTAAAAAATATATTTTTTAAATGAGAACATTTTAATCCTTACGGAGGATTTATTTTTATGTTAGAATTATTTTTCTATTTATTTTTTTTTTTAATTTTCAGAGGAAAAGCATTGATTACTTTTTTTAATTTTTATTTAATCGACGCTAATGATTTTTTCTTTAAAAAAATTTTTTTTTCTTTGTTAAATTGATTTTAAAATTCCTTTCTTTAATTTTTAATAAAAAATTTATTTTATTTGACAAATTAATGCATTAAATTTTAAATTTTTTTAAATTTATTAAAAAATTATTTTTTATATTTCTTAGAGGGCTGTCTGTAAAGGAATAATAATTTAATTTAAAAAACCCCGCAATTAATTTTAAAAATCCGCACTTGTGAACAGCCCTTTCCTCTATTCAAAACAAAATTTTAAAAAATTCCACATGTTTTGTATTTTTTTGCCTAGGTTAAGCACAATAAAACGAGGATTTTCTGCCTCAATTCCATAAAGGAGCGAAATTTACCTGAACTTTGGAATTTTACAGTATTAATTATCATTAAGGCCTTCATTATCATTAAGGCCTTCATTAAGGCCTTCATTAGATACTGTATATTTCCTGGAACTCCGGGGAAAATATCCCTCAAAATAATACTAAACTACAACCACTCTCCGGACATGCAAATCTGATATGCTAAGCTAAAAATTCCGTATATCTGGACTCTCTTTGGATCCCTATCCCTCGCATAAAGATATGTTTTCAACTCAAAATTTACTTCAATTTTATGGCATTTTTCTCCGAATTTTCTTCATTTTTATTATTCCTTCACTTTTTCATTGTTTTTTAACCTTAATTTCCATTATTTTTAAACATTTTTTGTTTAAAAAATTTTTATTTTAAAAATTAGAATGGTACAAAGTCAACAACAAAAACAAAAATCACTTGTTGGGGAACAGCCCAACAATAACGACAACAATAGCGAAACAGCGCCTTTAGGCGAAGATAAATATCAACAATCTAAAACACAAATAAAACAACCCCTAACTTGTATTAATGAAAATATCCCTCAAAAGGAAATGACTACAATACAGAGACCCGAAACAATAAAAGTAATTATTCTATATATTTTTAATAAAATGTTTTTTTGTTCGGAGAGATTTAAAAAAATTTTAATATTTTTTAAAATATTTTTTAAAAAATTTATTAAATTTAATCTACATTAGGATCTCAATTTCACATAAAACCTCATCTTTAAGAACCTCCAATACCATTTTTATACGACCTATTAAGAATACGTTTTTAAAATTTGGTTAGCTACAAGATTGAGCGGGGGGCTGTTTGAACGGTTCTAAAGCCTTACATTTCGATTTCCATTCTGAAACAGATCCGAGTTTTGCTCTCCATATAAGACACAAACTCAATGCTAAGATTTTTTCAGAACCAAGGGTGTTCCAAAGCCGAGGGTGAATATATATTCCAAAAATAAATTAATCTTTGTTTGTTTTTTGGCCGCTAATTAAAACATTCTTTAATCATTGTTATTTGCTTTATACTTTTTTATAACTTTTTAGTTTGGAGAGAAAATTGTGACGAAAATAGAAATTTTTAAAATTTTTTAAAATTTAAAAAATAAACTACAAAATTTTTATTTTAATTTTTGCTTTATTTTTATTTTTTTTATTTTTTTAAATTCTCAGCTGATTGCTATTTTTATTTTGTATTGCGTAGTTAGTAGGGCGAAAATAGAAAATTAAAAAAAAATTTAAAGTTTTCATTTTAAAATTTTTGAAATTATGTTTTTTTATTCTAATGCAAAAATATTCTCTTTGTTTTCTTTTAATTTTTAAATATTTTTAAAAATGAAAAATTTGAAAAATTTTTTGATTAAGGTAGTTTTACTTTATTTAATTAGAATATTAGTTTTTTCGGGCCCGACCGATCTTTTTCGGGCCAAAATTCGATGCCCGACTCGATCTTTCGTGATCGGGCCCCCAACCCTAATATGAGTAGGATAAATGAACATAATTATTTATTTTTGAAATACGCGAATAGTCAGATCTTGTTTCAAGTCGAAAACATGTTTCAGGTCGTCTAGTCCATCCCAGGGATCGTGCTAACATAAAAAAATAAATTACCAATTTTGGAAGGATACGATCCTTAAATATCTTAACATAAACTCAAAAAAACTATTTTTTCACGTTTTTCAATAATCTAAATTCTAAAAAATTCACAAAAATATTTTTAAATTAAATTTTCAGGTTGGTTTTTATGAGGTTGGCCGAACTATCGGAAAGGGCAATTACGCAGTTGTTAAACTAGCAAAACACAGAATAACAAAAACAGAGGTAAAAAATAAATTAATTTTAAAAATAATAATAGCCAATAAAATTTAAAAAAATAAATTTAATAATCTCAGAAATATAACCGGAACTACCCAATAATTATTTTTAATTTTTATTTATTCCAAAAAATACTTTTAAATTCCAATTATTTTTTAAACTTAAAAAATAATTTATTTTTTTAATTGAAAAATATTAGTGATCGCTTTGACGTAAAAAAATATTTTTTTATTATTATTGTCGTCAGTCCTCATTATTTTATTTTAATGATATGGGTAGACCTCCCTTATTTACTGACGCAAAAAAAATAAAATTTTATTATTTATAAAAATATTTTAATTAAAAATTAATTAAAATATTGATTTAATTAGAAAATAAAAAAGGTTAATCAAAAATCTGAATGGTAGAATTTTAATAAAAATTAGATTGGTCTGGATCAGGGAACGAGCAGCCCTGTTCCGATTCCCAAAATCGGGAATTCCCGACGTTTTTTGGTCTGGAATTCCAGATTCTCAAAATCGGGAGTTTTGGTTTTTGTCGGCTCATTCCCTGGTTTGGGTACAAAAAAAGACTTAAAACTAAGGTTCGGTTTTTTAAAAATTTTTTGGCATACCGGAAACGGGTACCCGAGGTAAATAAACGTAATATCCTCTGTTCTTCTGTTCGATTCTGAACCCAAAATTCTATTTCAAGCAAACAATTTAATCTAATTGTTTACAAAAATATTAATCAAAAATAATTATAAGTATTCGGGATAGTTAAAATTATTTCTTGGAAAAACGAAAACATTTCTTAGAGTTGCTGGCTCATTAAATAATAAGTAAAAATAAAAATAATATTTTCTGTAAATAATAATACGAAAATTAAAAAATAAAAAAGAAATTTTTAAATTTTCTTTTCAGGTAGCAATAAAAATTGTTGATAAACGCCGTCTTGATGCAAATAATTTGGCCAAAATATATCGAGAGATTGAGGTGCTTAAAAGGTTGAGACATCCGCATATTGTTAGGCTATACCAAGTGAATATTTAATTAATTTATTTTTTTTAAGTTAAAAAGATTTAGATGGTTAATATAAGAGTGTCTGATTATAAAATACACCCAATATTAAATAATCCTCAATTTAAGATAAGGTTTTTTTAAATGCTTTGGACAATATTCACTAGAGGTCGGCCTGGATCTAGACCAGGGCATGAGTCTTTCCTATACCCAGAGTCCGGGTCCAGGCATTTTTTTGACCTTCCTGGGTTCTTCCTGGGCCTGGGGAAAAATTTTTTCTGCTTTGAAAAATTTTTTTTTAATAATTTAAAAAATATCTAAAGGTAATGGAGACAAATAATATGCTTTATTTGGTAACTGAATATGCCCCAAATGGTGAAATATTTGGTAAAATTAAATTTTGGATTTAACCAATCTAAAAATTTTTTTATAGATTTAATATCAAAACAACACAGATTAACTGAAGAAAATGCTAGAGAAAAATTTTGGCAGGCAAATAAAATTTATTCAAAAATTATTTTTAAAAATTATTTTATAGATAATATCGGCTGTTGATTATTTACACAATATTAATATTGTTCATAGAGACCTTAAGGTGATTTTTTGTTTAATAATTTAAAAATTTCAAGAGAATTTTTTCCAACAAATCGTTTATAAAATATTCATTTTATAAATACTACTAATTTTTGGAAAAAACGGCCTCTGCTTCTAGCTAGAGATTGGACAAACGGCAAAATCAAATAGTTTGATATTTGAAAATATTTGAAAAAATTTGATTTTTTTCAAAACTCATCAAACAAATATTTGATTAAATAAAATCAAATAAAATTTGATCAAATATTTGATCTTCCATTTTCAAATATTTGTTTGGTCCATCTCTGGTTCGTAGCCTGTACTTTCAGCAGTGATTAACATGCATTTAGTTAGATAAGATATTTGCTAACCCTTTTGTAGTAAAATTATTTGTATCCGCAAATTTTGCTATTATTTATCCGCAATTAATTGTTCGCAAATTTGAACTTATCCGCAAATTTTGAATCTAAAATTAATTGTCCACTACCTAATTTGAATCCTCAAAATTTCCAAACCGGAAATTTTTGTAGAAAATTAATTTGGAGAGTTCAAGACGTCATAAAAAATATATAAAAAATTAATTTTATTTTTATTGACGTTAATTGGCGATGATCGGTTCTCTCTCTCTCTCTTAGAAGGGAGAGAAAGGAACAATCATCTTTACTTATGCCGATCATCATTCACTTTTTCTTCCAAACATTTATTGAGTCCGTTCATTATATAACTGATTTTTATTAATAGACCAAAAAAAGATTTCTGTTGACGTCAATAAAAATTAAAAATTTAATGGAAAATTAGTAAAAAGAAAATATTTTTGGGGGGATATTTTTAAATTTAAATTTGAAAAAAATACAGAAAAAATATTTTAAAAAATTTAATAAAATAGGGGAAATCGGGATTTTTTTAGGCCAGAAAAATTATTATTTTTTAAGGCAGAGAATTTATTGCTTGATTCGACTTTCCAAATTAAATTGGCGGATTTTGGCTTTTCAAATTTCTTTTCTCGAAATGATACTTTGGATACCTTTTGTGGCAGTCCGCCCTATGCCGCCCCTGAAGTTTTTGAAGGGAAAAGATATGCTGGGCCAGAAATTGATATTTGGGTATTTGAATATTTAAATAATCAAGAAAGGAAAAAATATTTCAGAGTCTCGGTGTTATTCTTTATGTAATGGTTTGTGGAGCATTGCCTTTTGAAGGCGCTAATTTACAGTTGTTGAAAGAAAGAGGTGTGTTAAATAAAAATTTTTTTATTTGCCCTTAATAAAATATATTCAAGGAAATTTTAAGCCAGATAGTACTTTAAATCCCTTATTCTATTATTACCGAAAAACTTTTTTCTAAACAATGGAGTCTTTTAACTAGGGTTTCGTTTCATTCGAGCCGGTGTTCGAGGCAATCTTTCTGCAAGCTTCTTTTAAGCTTCTGCTCGACCTTCTTTCAGATCAAGTTAGACTATTTTTCAGCCTTTGATTAAAAAATCTTTTAATCCATTTAAATTCGGAATTTAATTTGAGAGTGAAATTTTAAATCAAAATAATATTCTAAAAAATATTTTTTTAGTTCTAAGCGGTCGAATCAGAATTCCTTACTTTATGAGCTCTGATTGTGAGAATCTTATTCGTCGAATGCTCACAGTAGATGCTCGAAAAAGGCCAACAATTGAACAAATCAAACAGCACCGTTGGATGCATTCTAATGATTTTAATTTAAAATATCAAACACTTTTTGATTTGGCAAAATCTTCAACTGAAGGAATTTCTAAAAATTTAAATGATTTACATCCACAAATTCTTCGTTTAATGAATAATATTGGAATTGAAACTGTTAAAATTAAAAATGTTTGTAACTTTCATTGAAAATTATTACGTGAAAACTAGGCTTGGATTGATAAAGACTGAAATTTTCCTTTAGTTACTGAATTTTCCTAGGATCAAGTCGGAAAAAGTCATGACTTGAAGATACAGTCCGAACCAGGGGTGTCCGCAATTGCGGATTGCCGCTGCGGAAAATTTTTTTCATTTTTGGATACCCCTGGTCCTAAGCCTGATTGATAACGCATTAATTATATAATGGACTTGATTTGACTGATAAATTGTTCATTATTAAATAATTGTCCACGCTATCCATTATATGGAGAGGATCCATAAAGCGAATGACTCTCTTGTACCTGGGCCTACCTACTATACTTTGAGATTTATTAGATACCGTAAATACTGTATTAATTACCCTGGGTAATTATTGTTTCGATCTCTCGCTGGAGGGGGTAATAAAAGCAGGTGGGGTAATTATTTGAGGGAGGGCAATTATTATTTCGACCTTTAATTTTTTATTTTATCATAAAGATATGAACATTAATATACAATATGTTACCGAATGTAGGGGTAAATATGAAATTTTTACAGATATCCTATATCCCTTAATACATATTTTCATATATAATATACCCAAATACGGTACAATAACACCAATGCTTCCTCCCAGGGGATATAAAGACAAGATGGTCATGTATAAAAGTATGTATGATTCCTATTTAGGGAATATACCCTGCATTCTCTAAATGTACTTTTCATAATGTACCTAAAGGCGGGATATCGATCCTTAAATGGTTAAAAATTAAAAGTAATTAGATAGATTTGAGGAATTTTTTAGGAGATGTAAGGTTGATATTAAAGGAGATATAATGGGACTTAGAGGAGTTAAGATGTATTTTAGCGGTAGCAACAAATTAATTGAATTTGGAAGATTAATGTGGATTCATTCGAGGATATAAGGATTCGGAGGGATATCGAAGCATTAAGGTGTATAATCTTAGATCCCACATTTTAATCACTCAAAATCTCACCCAAATCCTCTTAATCTCTCTTAATTCTCATAGATTCCGGGTCATCCTCTCCAAATCCTTTTATTCTCTTGATTTATTTTTATATGATTCTTAAAGTGCCCATTGTTAGAATCATAAGTTTTTAATAAATATTTTCAACATTAGCTTAGAAAAATAGGGGGTAATTATTTGAGGGAGGGCAATTATTGTTTCGATCTCTTGCTAAAGGGGGTAATAAAAGCAGGTGGGGTAACTATTTGAGGGAGGGTAATAAATACAGTTTTTACGGTAGTTGATTAGTATAATTTTACAAAATAATTTTAATTTTTCAGTCCCTTCTAGCTGATGCTTATGACAATCTTCAAGCGATTTACTTGCTTCTATTGGAAAGACTTCAACAAAGAGGATCACCCTCACTTTCACCAAACCAATCGGGTAATCAAATAAATAATCAAACACAACACCAAACAAATAATCAAGAAGCTACAAAAATTCCAGACGAGACAAACGAACAAAATGTTAAAACTGTTAATACACCATCTGTTACCACTAATGTAGTACCAAATATAAATCCTCAAAATGCTAAAGCACCAACACTTATTTTAGGTAAATATAAAGGCTAAACGATACTTATTTTAAGGATAGCCTATAATATGTAGAACAGAACGGATTATGTCCGCAAAATTTTTTGTCCGCAAAAAAATTTTTGTCCGCAAAATTTTCTTGTCCGCAAAATTTTTTGTCCGCAAAAAATATTTTTGTCCGCAAATATATTTTTCATTTTAGACAAACAGAATTCCATCGCCGACTCTTTCCACTTCCAACAAAATGTTACTCGAGGAGCTAAAGTCAGACGTCAATCAGATGGTGTTACTATTGTAAGAGGTGGACCAATGATTTGTCAATGTTGTTGTTGTCTTGCTTCTTTTAAACAAAATTCTAAAAAGTTTAAAATAAATAAAATATTAACCCTCATATTATTTTTATTAGTTTACTTCAAAATGGACTAATTCCTTTAGAAATAAAAACTGGTTTTCCTCTAATAACTCAACAATCTATCCCCCAAAGTTCTACCAATCCAGAACTTCAAGGTGTACTTGAAGCTCAACAACAACAATTTAGACAGCAACAACTTGATCAACGCCAAGTTGTGGTAACATTTTTTTCATTCAAAATTGTCCTTAAGAATTGCCCACATAAAATCTCCATAAAATTATCCGCAAAAATTGTTCACAATTTTTGTCCGCAAAATTTGTCCGCAAAAAATTATCCGCAAATTTTGTCCGCAAAATTTTTCCGCAAAAATCTAAATAAAAATTTCTCTTAAATCCCCAAATTTTATAGCATCCCTCAACATCAGACTATGAATCTGAAAATTGTTGTTCAAGTTCTTCTGCAGCTGGTTCTTCACTATCTAGACAGTCTACTATAGGAACAATTAATTCATTTGATGAAGTTGTAATTTTGAATAAAATTTAAACAAAAATTATTTTTAAAAAGGGTATTATTGACGAAACAAACAATTCTGGACTTTTAATGTTTGCTAATGCAGCAATTCACGGAAATTTACAGACAACTGGATATGGGTTATTACAACATTTAGGCCATTGTCATGAACCTTTGCCTGCTTTTGACAGCCAATTAAGCCAGGTAAAAATTAAAAAGAAATGAAATGAGTGATTTAAGTACAGTCGGACCTCGTTTCCCTTTTTGGAGACGAAAATCTTAGCTTATAATGAATATTCCTTAAATTGAGGGTATTGTTAACACCTATGTCCGCTTATGGGGGTAAGGGTACCTAAAGATTTTTGGTAAAATTAGGTCTAGGTTTGCACCGATATGCAAATATGCGCGGAATTTGTCCGCAAAAAAGATGCAGAAAATCCGCAAAAGTTTGCGGACAAAAAATTCTCCAAATTTCTACATAAAAATATTTTTAAATGAAAATTTTTTAGAGAATTCTTATTTTAGGATCCACTCTTCTCTTCCCAATCATCAAACAATAGTGCAAATGCATTTCGTATGGGTAGTTCCAGTAGTAATGGAAAAACCCCAATAGAAGGTGATTATTTCCTTAAAAATTTTGAAGATAAAAAAGAAGGGGATCCGGATATTAACAAAAATATTTTAACTAAAAAGAGGGGAAGTAAACGAAGGAGGGATGAAGGGTATATTTAGATGATTAAAATTGGCACTAGTCTTGATGTAAAATTCAAAAATTTTAATTTCTTTGGGAGCAGGCCAACGTATCGCGAAATCAACGTACCGCAGAGCTAGATGCCGCAGAGCTCGATGCATCTCGACGAGCCGAATCGAACCATTTTGAACGAAGTTATAGCTCCGCGTTACGTTGGCCTCGCGGCACGATGGGGTGAACCCAATTTTTTGTTTGCCTTTTTCAGTGTTTTTCTGTGTCCTTTCAGATTTTTTTTTAATTTTTTTATATAATTTGTTGGACTTTTTAAATTATCTTTTAGATACTCATTTGTATGCTTGTTTTTAATTTTAATATTGTTTGTATTTATGTTTATGTAACACTAATATTTTTAAAATTTTTAAATTTGTTTCACTTATAATAAAACATTTTATTTGTGTTGTTTTTATTGTTTTTGTGAATTGTTGCACTTATAAAAAGCACGGATGTTTTCCACGTCGATTGAACGTAAATAAACTTTTGATACACACAAGGGTTCTAGCCGACATCAAAATGAGATTTCCGATTTCGGGAATCGGGTCGGCTAGACCCTTGATATACACAAGATGTTAACGTTCGTTTTATCAAGACTTGTAAATTCAAAATTTTAATGGAATAACAGGCTGATTTCGTTCTAAAATTTTGGAACTTTAGCTTTGAGTATACCAAAAATCCTCCCCAACCTCTACCACACAAATTCCATAGAGAAAAATTTAAAAATAAATCTTGTGGATAAAAGTTTTCAACCCCTTTGAATTATTAAATTGGAGAATTCATTTTTAAAAATCTTCTCTTAGTATCCTCTCCATCAGTTGCACGATGTTGCTGTTCTAATTCAAGTACAGGCGTTGCCGGTGGGGGCACTGGCAGTAATTTAATGAAGCATGTACAATTACACCCTCATTGTGGTGGAACTTCTGGAAGATTTCAGCATCGTCATATTGGAATAAAGTAAATATTTTATATTAAAAGGTGGACAGCAAATTCGCGGACGTCCGCAAGAAATTTTTTGTCCTTAAAAACTTGCGGACAATCCGCAAAAATTTTGCGGACACTGACATTTTTTGAGCAGACATATAAAATACTAATTAAAATCAGCTAATTCTAGTCATCAACATTATCATCAAAATCAGCGTCATCAGCATTTATTAAAACCCTATTTCTATCCTCAACAGCAACCACAAACAAATTCAGCACGTCCAGCAGCTGAAAATGAAAATAATCAAAATGGAATAAATAACCCTGCATTTCATCAATTATTTATTTTTGGAGGAGAAAATTTAAGAATTAGGTGTGAGGGAATTTTTTAAAATAATTTTTTTAAATTTTATTTTAGTGATAATTCTATTGGAACTGCTCCTTTACCTTTCCCTACTGGAAATTTGGGGGAGAGAAATAGGGCAATGGAAGGATTACATCGGTAATCCGTTAATTAAGAAATATTTTTTAAATGCATATTTACTTTCTAGTCCTCAAAATAACAATGGAATACCTCTACATAACCAATTTAGAGGAATGCGACTTTCTACGGGTTTGGCTAGGTAAACTTACTTAAATTTCATCTTTGGTTATACATAATTGCTGTTGTCCGCACCTGTAGATGGCACATGAAGGAACAAAAATTGTTATAGTGTTTTCGATTGTGCCATTTATTGGCACTTTTCTTGATAGGAAAATTTTTCTCTTCCCACGATTCCGCAAAAACTTGCGGACATTAACTTTACGAATTTGTGGATACTGTCATTTCATAAATTTAAATCTCTAAAAATTCTATCCACTATAGCTTCATTTATTTATATCCCATTACCTTTCTAACCAGAATTGAATTTAAAAAACAAATTAAATAATTTTCCAGTCTTGCAAAAACATTGCCAATAGCTATCGGAGTCAATACTTCACCTATTCTATCCTCAAATACATCCTCTACATCAACAAGTACAAACAGCCAACAATCCTCCCCTCTATCTTCACAAACTCCTTCCCCAGCAGAGAATCGACAAAAATTTTCAAATGTTAGACAAGCACTTGGTTGTCTTCCAAAAAGAATTTCTTTACCAGAAAATTTACAATTTCAGCCACAAATTTTACTTAATTTAAAACAGTCAATACACGTCGAAAAACAACTGACTAGGTAATTGTTAAGAAGCATTCTAGTTGACAATTTTTGGTTTTGACGTTTTTACGGACTTCTAAAAGGAGACTAAAGTCTTCTAAAAGGAGATTTGTCTTCTAAAGGGAGATTGTCTTCTAAAGGGAGTCAAAAATAAATCCCAACTGTAGATTCATTTTTACTTCATTATTGGACCGCTAATGTCGTTCTTTCGATAAATAAAAATTCTGTCCGCAAGACATTTAAATAAAAATTATTTTAGCAATCCTTCCGATGTTGGCACATCTTCTCCTTCATCCGAATTAATTACGGTTTATGAAAAACCTGTTTTAAAGGCTTCCCGTTTACAACAGCAATATCAACACCAACAACAACAAAAAAGAAAAGCTGCTAGAATGCAATTACTTAGACAACAAGTAAATAATTTAAACTTTATAAAAAAAGTCCGCAAAATTTTTTCATCGATATCTTGCCTAAATATTAAGGAGTGTGTACGGGTTAACATTAAGAAGAACCCAGTTATTAATTCAACTGGGGGATACGTTCGGAACTGGCGGTTGAGTTATAAGAACTTTTGCGGACTTAGGTTCTTTAAACCTTAGAACTTATACCCTTTTTATAAATTTTTATTTTATGTAAGGGGAAAAACAATAAGAAATTTAAAAGCGGTTCTAAACCTAAGGTCTTTAAGGCCTCTAAAAAGCTCTTTTCTAACACAGGAAAAACTTTTTTTATAATTTAGTGTTGATCTCATTTACATAAATATTTTTAATCCTCTCAATAAATCTTTTCAGAGCCATTTAGCACAAAAACAAAACACTTCATCAATATCTTGCCAAAATATTGAGGGTATACAAAGTCCCGACTTTTCTTCATTTTCTCCAAATATTAAAGTAAATAAAAAATTTAATTAAAAAAATATTTTAAATTATTTCTAGATAGAAAACAGCAATTTAATTGAAGAAATAAATTCACCAGAAATTTTAAATTCTGAAATTCCGCCTCCTTTAATTGAAGAAATTATGGATACTAGTTGAAATTATTAGTGCAACTTTTCTAAATATTTTTTTAAATTTAATTTTCGATCTCTAATATACAAAAAGGATATGTTTTTTTTCTTTCAATAATTTTTAGATTTTTATAATTAAAAAATTTGAATTGATAAAAATATTTTTGTAATTAATTTTTTGTTTTATTAATTGAACGTAATTGTAGTTTTGAATGTAAAGCTAGGGGTAAAGCTAGGGGTAACCCAAATGTTTTACATATTAAAATCAGTCAAACAATCAAAAAAACGCAAAAAGTTTTCCGAATTTTTAAAATTTTGAAATTATAATAAAGATAAATAAAGATTTAATACATTAATATATCTTGTACTTTTATTTTTTAAAATTATATATATAATATAAATAGATACAAGGACAATATCCCATTAGCTCATATGCTTAAGCTAAGCCAAATTGACTAATTTGGCTAATTTTATGTATTCGTGAGTTATTAATTTTTATTCTAGGCTCATTATTTAAAATTTACTTGTAATCTTGGCTTGATTTATTTTATAAATGCCCTGTAGCACATGGTAACCCTCATGCAATGGGCAAATCCATTTTACAACATGAAATAAGATAAGATGTTTATATATAGCCAATTAATTTTGTATCTTTATACAGCTTGGGGTTTTTACTTAATAAGTAATTTACCTTTTGATCACATCCCGGAACATAATTATATGAACACCCGTAAATTCCACCTTTTACTGTATTTATGTAGTAGGCAACAGAGGTGGGTCGGAATTCCGATTTCCGACGTTTTTTTCCTTCCGATTTCCGAAATTTTGGAAAAATTTCCAATTTCCGACCATTTTTAAAGCATATTTCTGACTAATGATTTTTCCAAAATTTTCGCTTGCGTCGAAAAAGATGGAAGAAATTTGGCATCTAGCCTCCCAAAATCCTGAAAAATTTCGCCTGCGGCTAAAAATGGAAGAAATTTTGCTTCATGGCCTTCCAAAATTTTCAAAATTTTCGCCTTAATTGAAATTTTAATTATGTTTAAGCTTTTAAAGCTATGCCCTAATTTTTGCCCTATTTTTGGCCGATTTCGCCCTATTTTTACCCCAGTTTTAAGTGGCTGCGCCCTATTTTAGTGTTTTGGAAGGGGCCACCCTGGTAAGGCTATTTAAGAAATATTTTTGAACCCTTATGGATGATTTTTAATTTTAATTTCGGGCTCTTCCGAAAGCCCTTGAAATCTGCTACAAATTAGGAAATTTGCTACAAGATTTAAATAATTTTATAAATTTAAATAAATCTGAATTTTATAGTTAAAAACTTGAATCATTCAAAATGACAAAATCATTCAATCTTTTTCTCATTTTAACATTTATTCAAATTTTGCCTTCAATTTCAACCGGGGGTGCATATTCAAGCTCAGGAAATGCGACCCATGATCGAGAACTTGTTTTAGAATTGATTAAAGAATATAACTCTAAATTTCTTTACAAGTATATTGAGTTCGAGAAATGTTTTAGAATGGAAATAAATACTCAAAAGGAATATTCAAAGTTTCTTGATAAGGTTTAGTCTAAAATTTTTATATATACCTATATTAGATCTGACTTTGGCATAATAAAAGACTGCTTGCGATTTTAGAATATTCGCATATTTTAGTATCATATGGTCCTAGATGAACTACTAATAAAAGAAAACCATGTACAGAAAAGTGATTTACAATTGATAAAGATTCCTATGCTGAAAAACAAAGAACAATTAGCCGGTCGAGAAATCAAAAAATATTGTGAAAAGTCTATGAATAACATATTAAAAACAGTTAAAGATAATTGTTGGGTATGTTAATAATTTTTCCTTACCCAAAATTATTGTTATTAAATCAACGTACCGTAATTGAGAAAATAATTAATCAGTGTAATTATTTACTATTTCAACCTTTCCTTGTGTCTACCGTATATCCTTTAATAACTACCCTGGGTAATTATTGTTTCGACCATCCGTTGAAGGGAGTAATTAATCGAGGGAGAGTAATTATACGAGGTTTGAAATTTGAACGTGTTTTAGGGCATTTTTGGGGGGTAATTATTGTTTCAATCTTTCGCTGGAGGTGGTAATTAATGGAAGTAGGGTAGTTATTTGAGGGAGGGCAATTAATACAGGTTATACGGTACACCGTGAGGCAATAAAAAAAAGGTTTAAATAAAGATTTGGTTAATGAAATAAAGCTTATCATTAGATTATGCATTTAACAGTTAACTTCATTTAAGGTAAAAATCAAAGAGATTTTATTTAACTCCGCAGTAAAGAATCTAACAGAATGCCTTAATAAAAAACAATGCCCAATCTGGCTTAAAAAAGAAAGCGCTACAGTAACTAAATGGGGACAGTTGTTCAATTATAAATATCTAATATCCAAACTGTCGAAACATAAAGCATGTCCGGCATGTCGTAAAGAATTTGTAGAACAGTGTCCAATCTGTCAAGAAAATATTCAAAAAGAAGACGCTATAGTAACTAAATGTGGGCATTTATTCCATTACAATTGTTTAAAAACTTGGTTTTGCTCGTCCCGAGAAATAAACCTTAAGTCATGTCCGTCATGTCGTGCTAAACTAGTAGAAAATATAACTGAAGAAGTTTATGAGCTGAATGAGAAATTAAAAAATAGTGGTATTGGTGGCTTTAATTTGGAGGATCTAGTTTAAAAGTTATGAAAAGAAATGTTTTAGCGAAGCAATAAGTCAATGATTTTTCTACAAGTTTTTAATTGTTTGGATTAGTACCGAAGGGGAGTAGAGATAAGATCTCTGGAAATATTTCTGTAAAAAATATTTTTAAAAATATGTAACAAAATCCTTGACTTTATTGCGCTTAAAGTTGCGGCATGTTGCGCAGAAATTTTAAAAAAACTAAAAAAATAAGAAAAAAATCAACAAACTTCCAAGAACAAGAAAAAATCAGCAAAATTCCAAAAACACAAAAAATCTAAAAATGATAAAAAACCATACAAAAAAATCATAAAACAAAAAAAGTCTATCCCTTTAAATTCTATCTATCTATTTAAAATGTATTCTTTTCTTCTATATGTAAAATATTAATCTTTTGTATAAAATATTTTCGTGATACAGATTCGTTTTTCAGTAAGAATACTGTATTTTGTCAAACAGCCTTAAAAGCCAAATAATTAAAAGCCAATAAGTCTTAAAAACTGTTCGTACTATCGCGGTTCTGACGGTTTACCGACCGGGTAATTTTCGGTAGTAACTTTACCGGATACCGCAATCCTCCAAATCTCTTGACATCGCAGACGTTAAGAATATCGGCGGATTTGAAGGGATTATGAAGGAAGATACAAGAATTCTATTTCTCCAATATGGCCTTTGATGTTACATATTGACAAAATAGCAAATAATATCAAATAAGTCATAAGGTAAAGTGCATGTTTTTGAAAGATAAAGGGCATTCTTTCACACATAGGCCCATTAAAGGGCAATCTTTCGAAAACACAGTCGCGGCGCCGACTGTGTTTATAGCCAATTATTTTTATACACTTATTCATTTTAATGATTTTAATTAATTAATAGGTAATTCACATGCCTTATTTATTCAAATAATTGCCCTCCCTCAAATAATTACCCCCTCACTATTAATTAAATTCGGTTAATGTCCAGCTTTATCAGATATCTTAAAACTAGAGTTGAGCGGTATCGTGATCTCTAAATAATATCTGGATCGGGATTCTGAAATAATGACCCCAAAACCGATCCCCTGCTCAGAAACGGGAGTGAGCTCACGGTATCGCTATTTACTTTAAAATTTTGGCAGTGCTTTGAATCTCTTAATAGTTACTCCGAAATACATAACTTAAATAATCTTATATTTTAATTTCATAGTTAAAAACTTGAATCATACAAAATGTTGAAATCATTTAACTTTATTCTCATTTTAACATTTATTCAAATTTCACCTTCAATTTCAAGTGGAGGGGGTGAATCTTCAACTAACCAATATGGCTATAAAAATCGTGATATATTTTCTAAATTGGTTAAAAAATATAGCTCGGAAACTTTTGAAGAATATACAAAGTATATGCTTTGTCTTATCAGAAGTTATAGATCGCCACAAGAATATTCTTCCATTCTTGACCAGGTCTATCTATTTTAAAATTTCTATAGCATATACATACAGAGTGTCAAGAAAGTATAATACCACCTAAAATTTTCACTTTTTTCAACATACACATAAGCCTCAAACACATTTTTACACGTCTGTTTTTTACCGTAATTAATAGTCATTCAACAAATAAATTGTAAAAAATGTGAATCGAAATGCGAAATTTCGCGAATTTTGTTAAAACAAGTGTCAAGAAAGTCTTATACTTTCTTGACACCCTGTATATTCGGTTTATTCGGTATAAAATTAGTGCTATAAAGGTCTGCTGCGATTTCCGATAGGATATTGGATTTTTTCAATGAAAATATTTATCATTCATAAATTCTCTAACAATATAATTTGACATTTTTAAAAAGAAAATCAAAGATTTGATCAAATTTGGCTTGAAATAATTTGATCGAAGCTTTGATTTTGGCAGTTGACCAGTTTCCATTATTCAGAAATCCAGTTATTTTTTTAATTTTAAATCATAAATAAATTATGAATTTATTTAAATTGTATATAATTTAGTGTCATATGATTATAAATAAGTCTTAAAAGATAATGGTGTAGCTGAAAATCAGATAGAAGAGATAAAGAATAAAATGATAAATGACAGATCAGCGATAAATGAAATCAAACAATATTGTGAAAATTATATGGACAAAGTTAGAAATGAAATTAAGAATAATTGTTTGGTAAGTTAACCATAGCTATGAAGTATTATACGGAAAGCTATTCATTGTCGAGCATTCTACAAGAAGTCCAGAAAATTGAAAATTTATTAGTGAACTTACAAAGAAATTTTTAATTTACTGAGAAAAATTTAATATTTAAAAATATATGTAAATATGCGTCCGACTTTATGATGTCCAAACCTCTTGGTTTTGAGCCTATATTGTGGGGGAATCAGAAAAATTACGTTTTACTGATCATAGTTTGTGGGATATATACATCACTGTTTTGACAAATACACTTAATCCTTGAGCCCTTTCTTTATTTCATCTTTTTAGAGCTATTAGTCTCATGGTCTATTTTTGAATAGAGCCCAATATTAAACAGAGATTCGATTAACAAAATATACTAATTATTAGTGTTATTCACGGTACCGTAATACCGCGGTATTTTTACCGAAATGCCGATACCGATACCGCCTCAATCAAAAATACCGTGGTATTTTGCGGTATCGGTATTTTACCGAAAATACCGATACGGATACCGCAAAATCGCGTTTGAATAACACTACTAATTATTAAATTATCCATTTAATTTCAAATCTCATTTAAGAAAAAAATGAAAGAGATCGTATTTGAAGAAGTAAAGAAGGGTCAGAAGGCATGTTCAATCTGTCATGCAGATTTTAAAAAGGAAGACGACATTGAACTTACTAAATGTTGGCATTACTTCCATTGGGACTGCTTGTTAGAAGGGCCGAAACAAAAGTCATCTGAGTCAACGGAGTCGACTTCGTTGAATGGATGTGGGCATTTCCCCTTTTGGAGATATATATCGAAACGGTTTCAACGAAAGTCACGACCAAAGGCACAAAACGAACAACAAATTTCACAAAACGAAGGTCACAAATGTCCTTTGTGTCATCTTCAAATGAAAAAATCAAAAAAAGGAAAAATCAACAAAAATGAAAAAATCAAAAATACAGACAAAAAAATTTTATCTATCTATTTAAAATTTATTCTTTACTTTTTTTTAGTTAAACTTCTAATTATTTAATCTTTTGTATAAAATATTTTCCGGCCGAATATTCGTTTTAATCCCTTTATTATAAATTTCAAAATCAGTCTGTACATATATTAAGTGTTTCAAACAGACTTACACATTGATAAGGATAATATCCGGATAAAAATAAATTAGGAAAAAAAGTTTTAGAGAAAAATTAAGAGAAAAAGGTTCGAATCCATGATTAGGAACTATATTTAGACAATGCTTTTTTCCATAAATGAAAATTTTTTAACATACAATTATGTAGTCAATTTTACAGCCCCAAGAGGAATTCTAAAAGAATTGAAATACACAAATAAATAAAAATAATTATATTTCGTCTAATCATCTCCGGATTTAAAAATTTATTATTGTATTTTCAGCTTACAACAGAGTATCTAAATTAAATATATACTCCATTTATTAAATAAAATTTTATGTATTTTCTTTTTTTAATCATCAACAATCATCTTCCGTATTTAATCATTTATTGGCATAATCCATTAGAGGTACATTTATTACCACACCCACTGCATGGTTTTCCTTTTTCATAAATTGACCTTCCAAGAACATTTCCGCTAAAAATTTTAAATTATCTCTAAATCTAAGAAAAATTTAACTAGGGATTATATTGACAAACAAGATAAGTTTTCCATTTTGAATCTGGACATCTAGCTAGAGCGCAACCAATTTGTGTGGTTGTAGCCCACATCATTTGAGTTGCGTGTCCATTTCCCGGGAGGCTTCTGTCCATAATTAAATTTCCTTGAATCCCTATATTTTTTACTTCTGCCCACCAGGCATTACAGGCATAGATTAATGCATCAGCTAGAAATTTATTTGATTTTAGTAATCTTTTAGGCCATATCCCATTATAAAATACAGCCTCATATTCGATAAGCCTCAGTTTGTGATACATTTTTTAACTTGATGGCCGCTAGGTAAAAATGGATCGAAACCCAGACCGAAATCCGAGACCCGAAACTCAGACCTTTTTGACCCAGAACTTGAAACCCAATCTGATGAAAATTTCCTCGATCCGAAGCCCCACTAATTTATTTTTTTCCGTCCCTGCATGGAGCTAGAGCTGCTTAAAAGATATACTCTCTATTTAAGGCGCCTCTCATTATAAGACATAATTTTAATCCCAAAGGTGTATCTTACATGAGGTTCTGAGTAAGGTGATGCCTAAACCTTATGGTTCCCTCATTATAAGACAATTTTACAGCGCCAAATGTGTATCCTACATGAGGTCCTGGGTAAGATATGCCTAAACGATACCCTCTATTTAAGGTATCCCTCATTATAAAATACAATTTTCAAAGTCAAAGGTCAAACTTATAATGTGTTCCACTAGTAAATTTATCTTTTACCAGTTTTTGTTTTACTATTTGATGACATAAAAAGATTTTCGCCATAATTTCCATGAGAATGATTCATTGAACATTTTTCTGCCCATTTTTCGGCTGATTTTTCAACTTCTTTGCTATAGCTCAATTGTTTAATATTAGCCCCTTGGGGCATATTTCCTGTGTGATTTTGTATTTTTCCATTAGCAAGTTGAGAACGATAGTTGTTATGACAATCTACAATGATTTTCTGATCGGCATTTGAAAGGGCATTAACTGCTGAAATATTAGAATTTTTATTTATAATTTAGACCCCCATCTATAATTTGGCCAAAAAATAAAATTTTTATCTGCATTTTAAAAAAAGTTATGAATTTTTTCCAAAATAGGGAGAATGAGAAGCGGGTAGCGGCGCCAAAACCTTTGCTTAGGGTCAAATCGGCGCTGCCTCTACCCGGGTAACTTAACCCTTCAATTTATTGTACCGGCCTTGATGTCGAATCTGAATATCTGAGGATTTCATACTATTAGCTTTTGCCATATCTTTATACTTCGTCATGTGTCTTCTTCAATAGCCTCAAAAAATTTTCAGTTTAGCAGTTAGATAGATATTAGGGTTTCATTAGCGTTTTCTTCAGCAAAAATAGTTCGTTTCTAGAGTTGGATTGGCTAGTGTCGGATGATCAGGATATCCGGATCTAATTTGCCAAATTACCCTTATATTTACTGCTCTTTTAAGATTCTGATTTTTTGAGAATAATTAGGTAATTCGTTCGATGAATATTTTCAGTAAAATTATTTACCTGTTGAAATAATTAATGTTGTGAATATTAACAAAAATAATTTTTTATTCATTTTGTTATATAAAAATTTAATTTTAGTATATTTAAATTTGAAAATTTTATTAAAATTTAATTCCTTTTAAAGTAAAAATAAAGTACTTTGGCAGCTGATTTATGCAAATATTAGGGTATAAAAAAATAAAATTGTGTGGTCATTTTTAAAATTAAATTAAAAAATGTAAACGAAATTCTTATTTTAGATAAAATTTTTTTTACTTATTTTGACAGGAAGCTTTAAAAAAAGTTTTTAAATTTAGTTAGCCAATTTAGAGCTAAATGAATGTGAACTTTTCACCTGACATAAAAATAAATAAAAAATATTTTCAAAATATTTTGATAAATTCTTAAAATAGAAAGGAATTTTTAAATAATTTTAAAGCAATTTTTTTTTATTTTGACAGGAAGCTAAAAAGGAATTCGTAGATTTAATAGAATAGGAGTTAGTAAAACCATCGGAGACACCGGGCAGGACACTTACAACCCAATTAATCACTTTAGGGTTGACAGATCCTTGGAAATCCAGGGAACCCCTGGGATATTCGGATACCAATTCTAAATTATAATTACAGCAGTGAACATTGTCTGTTGAGAAGAGAACCTAGGGAACAATTTTTGGGAGGTAACAACAATGTGGCGGATATTATGTAGTATGTTATGCTTGTTTCATTTAAGTACAGCAATGAAAATTTTGAGAATTTTGAATGAGCAAGAAGTCAAAATTTCCTCATTCTCCTTTTTCCTTTTAAATATTTTAGCCTTAAATGTTGACAGATGAATCATCCATAAAATAGAATGGCAGCCTATATTTGAAAGCAACTTTCTATTTAATTTATACGTTTATCAAAAAATATTTAAATTTAGATTCAGAGTACTCAAAATTTTTAAATTAAATAAATATAATTTAAATTTATGAATGTACCCAGCTTATAAGAAAAATATGTATTAAGAAATTATTTATATTCAATTTATTTTTAAATTAAAATTTTATTTCCTCTTTAAATTTTAAGAAAAAGCTATTATAAATATTTTTTTAATTTTTGCTTTACACAAACAATGACAAAATAACAAAATAAATTTTTTGCCAATTTTAATTTTATTTTTAATAAAAAAATTTTTAATAAAAAAATTTAGAATGTTATTTTAATTTATCGAAAACACATGACAGGAAAACAATATAAAAAATATTTCAAAATTTTCAAAATTACTAATAATAAATTATTACGCAATACGTCCTTATCAAGGATAAGGACTGGTTAGCAAAACCCAGTATATCCTAAACCCAGACTTTTCGGTCTGGGAAATGTTCGAAACTGGCCCGAACCCCGTCGCGACTTTTTCTCAGCACTTCCAAACCCTGATCCTTATGTACTCGGCATTTTCTTAAACACCTTACTAAATAGAGTGTTTACTAAAATGAGAGCCATGTATTTGTTTAAAAAACTTTTTGTATCACATATCACATATCCAATTGAGAGTCAAATCATGAGGGATTAATGTAAATTAGAGGGATGGAAATTATGTAGTGAAATAATTCAAATTTCAGTAATCTGACAGAAATTTTAAATTTGTTTTTTTATTTTATTGAGTTCAAATTTCATCGTTTTCAAATTAGTGATACTAAAAATAGATAGGATTTAAACAAAATAGCATCAACTTCTTTCGAAGGATTACTTTTTATAAATCTTTGTTTTGCCGTTAGGATATTAACTTTTACAAGCATTTTTTTAAAGAATATTTTTTTCTGTGCATCTTTAACCTCCATCTTCTGCCATTTTCCGGTACTTAATCAAACCAGCTTGGACGACGTTAGTAAGATTTGAGTATGGCTGTTGGCAACCCTACCGAAATTCAGGGTTTCGGTCCAATCTCTGTTCGAAACCGACAACCCTAGACTTTGTGTTGCTTTAACCCTTTCTCAAAAATTATTTAGATCAACATCGATTCAAGCTCGAAAAATATTTTTTAACTCGTCTCGACATGCCTGTTTCAGTTATGTGCTATAAAAAGATTGAATTTATTTTTAATTTTTAATATTATCAATTTCATCTTCTGCTGATTTCTGGAACCTTAACCAACCCAACTTGAACGGAGTTAATATAGAATTGTGTGTGTGCTCCAAAATAGCCGGCTGCTCTCCGATACTCCAATCCATCCCCAAATACTCATAAAATTTTTTAAATCGTCCTTGACATGACTTTTCCAGTTAACAGCAATAAAATTATTATTAATTAGGATTGAATTTATTTATTTTTTATTTTTAATTATTTTTAAAATCAAGTCACGAAAATATTTTTTATAAAAAATACAAGTACTTATTTCCTATTAAAAAATTACACTTGGAACAATTCAATAAATAAGCATGTACTAAAATAATATTTATATGTAGTGTCTACCTATTAAAATAAAGACAAAACTTTTAACTAAAAAATATTTTTTATTTATTTACTGGCACAGAATTACTAATTTACTTTTTTTCGCTAATAAAAGCATGGAAAAACCTTATATTTTTTCTTTTTTTGCGCTTCAACCAACACAATATTCACTCATTCAATTATATTCATTTATACATAGACAATATATTTTTGAGGGAAAAGTGTCATTTTTTCTAATTCTTCTTAGTAAAAGAAACTTTTTTTTCATGCCGTTTGTTTTTCATACCAATTTATGTCAAAATTATTTTGTTACGAAATAAATTTAATTTTTAAATTAAATATTATTTTTTTACCTAATTTCATTTTTAATTTTATTTTTATGTTCATTTTCTTAGTTTATTCCTTGTTTCTATAAATTTTATTATCAAAATTTATTATTAGAGTTTGATTATTGTTGCTAGGTAGGGCTTTGCCAAAATTTTCACGAGGAAACGCCAAACGCAAAACGCCAATTTTTTAAATTTTGAAAACACGCCAAACGCAAAAGCCAAAAATCGGCCAAAAATGGACGCCAAACGCCATGACGCTCAGCCCTGGTGTAAGGTGGAATATCCCTTTGTTAGCATTTTTATCGGATATGCGGGGATTAAACCCTATAAAAGAAAACAGAATCATTCTCAGATAGCCCGGTAGGTTGAGCAACTTAATACATTTGTAGGCAAGTAAATTCGAACAGACATAACCCCAGTCAATTCGCACAGGGCTGATCGGCCTAGGCCAGTCAATTCGGTCAGATTTAGTGTTGTTGGATTTTCTAAAACCTCGGACCGACACCACGTTGTTTTTTTTAAGAACTAGGAGAATGAAATAAAGGCGAAATTTAGTTATAACCTTCCAAATGCTGATTAAAATTATCAATCTTGAATAAATTGCTACAAAATCCAAATATTATTTTAATTTTTTCCATTTTATTTTAAAAATTTTTAAATAAAAAATATTTATTTAAAATATATCCACATTTTTTAAATAATCAATCAAATAATGTGTTTATATCCCCTAAACAATATCCAAACAATTAATCAAATAAAAATAAAAATTTATCTAAATAAAAGGCTAAATAATCAATTTTAATAAAATAAATATTTTCACAAAACTAAAAAAATTTTCTTTTAAATTTTAAAAATTATTTTTTAAATATTTAATTATATCAAAAAAATTCCTTAATTTCTTCAATATTAAATTTAATTTTAACTAAAAATTTTTTTTGGTTGCAGGTGTTTCTAAATTTGAACGTTTAATATTTAAAAAGTAAAAAAAATTTTTTTTGCTTTTTTATGTTAAATTAAGGAATAAATTAAATAAATAATTCAATATTTAATTTTATTTTTGAATTAATTTCCAAAAATAATTTTTTTATAATTTATTTTGTATCCAAAATTAAATATGTATATTAAATTAGATTCTCAAAAAATAATTTATTTTAATTAAAAAAAATTTTTTTAAACAAAACTTTTTAAAAAATAATTTTGTATTATTCACATTGTATTTACTGACTCGTTCAGAAAGGGCAAAAAATGTTTTTAAAAAAATAAGATTAGTCATAAAAACAAAAATAAGAACAAAATATTTATTTATTTTTTCAAGGATATTTGTTGTAATTTTCTGTTTTAATTTTTGTTTAAATTATTTTTTCTGTTTATGATTTTGGGGGGTTTTTGCCGTTTTTTACATTTATCTTATATTTTTACGATAATCTATTAGATTAGCGGGCAATCATTATCTTTGGCAATGTGTTTGGATTTTATTTTTTCGACTCTCTTCCAACAAATCCTAATTCTAAATAGCATGGATAATACTAATCCTGATAGGTTGCCGTACTGAAATTCTTTCTTAATACCTCCTTACTAACATTTATTTTTCACATGTAGTCTAAGGTGTTTCAAAATTTGGGGCCAAGGTTATAGTCTCATAATGGTCAGAGAAGGACCCTTAAGGGTTTAGGGGCTTCCCTTCCCCTTAAGGCTTCTTCAGCCCCCTTCAGCCCCTCAAACGGCATGAGTGCCATTTTTTTAGTTAAACTTATAATTTTAAAAACAAATTTAATTTCTTTTGTTTTGCTCTTTTTTCTATTTTGATGTTTAAATAAGTAAACCTTTTAGTTCCAAATTTAATTTTATTTTATTGTTTTTGTTTTAAAAAAAATTAAATTAAATTAGAATTTTCCTGTTTTTTTCTTATTTTTCTATTTATTTTTTTTATTGTTTTTATATTTTTTTAAAGTTTAAGGGAATTTTTTTATCCTTTATTTAGTCCTTTCCCAAGTACCTCAAAATTATTTTTTTTTCATTTTCTAATTCATCATTTCCTTTCTTATAAAATACTTCAATTTTAGTTATCGAACAGTGCTTAAAGGGTTTTAATAATCAAACAATCTCTTCAATACAATCGACATTTTTTCTCGTTATTTTACTCAAAAATTCGTCCCTTTAAGCTTCACCTCCTACGCCTTTCCTTTATTGGCACACAAGTTACTCACTCCCTTTATGCCAATCCCTAAGGGGTGCACCCACTTTGGCGCGACTTGTACTTGTCGCGGGGACGGTAACCTACTTGGAAGTGGTCGGAACTCGTTGAAATGGGTATAATTCGATGTGTTTTGAAGAAAGGAGTCGAAACATGCTAAAATGGAGGGATTTGAATTTTGTATAAACTGTTGAGGATTGGGGAATAAATTGGGCCGGCGGTGAGGTGTATGCCTTCCCAAGCTTATAAAATATTTATTAACAATAAGATTAAGCTAAAAAAATTTTTTTACTCTTTATTTGCTGTTCCCTTCTTAAAAAATACATAACACAATCAAATAATAAAAATATAGGTTATACATAACTTAATTTACATATTTATGTATAAATGAACATTTTTAGAAATAATTTTTATAAAAATGAAGAGATTTAAAAAATCTTTCTTTCAGCGAAATCTCTTTTTAAATATCCCCAAGGTGTAACTAAATTTAAGCTAGGTACCTACGTTTCTTTAAATCATTTTTAAATACCTCTAAGGTAATCTCAATTTAGGATGGTAGCTTCTCAAAATTATGTAGTAGGGGTTAAAATGGGTAGGGGTTTCATACTTAAGATTTTAATTGGCGATTTTATTGCCGATCCTATTTAATTGTCGATATCACCTAGTTAAGATACGTCTTATCTTAAGAGCAATAATATCTTAAGAGTAAATAACCAACATTTTTAGTGGCAAATCCGTTCTTAATAGATTTACTTTTTTGTTTGCTAAGAATCCGCAAAAAATTTTTCCCGTAAAGTACCTTCATCGATAAGAAAATTTTTTTATTTTTATTTAATAAATTTATTTCGTGCTTTACTCTTTTTTACATTTATGTACTTCCTTTTAAATTTACAAAAAAATTTTTCTATAAAAATTCCCAACGGAAAATAAAGGGAAGATGTAAAGAGATTTTTCTATTTAAAACAATTTTCAATTACTTTAAACTGACAGAAAATAGCTTTTCCCTAGAGAAATTTTATGGAAGAAAAAAAACTTTTTTTTGTTCTTTAATCTTTTTTAACCAACCAAAAATTGTTTCCTTTTTTTTAAATTTATTAAAAAAAATTTTCTTTTTTAAAAATATACATAACTTAATTACCTATTTATTTGTATTATTTAATTATACAAGAAAAAAATTTTTTTCTTGATATAAGGCTTTAGATGCCGTATTTATTCAACATTTCATTTTAATTTGCACCCTCTTCTAGGGTGTCGTTATAATAGAAACTGTCTTTATATATTAGAATAAATACAGTAGGTATATCACTATTAATATTATATTTTAAAATAATTTTTTAAATAAAAAAACTATGTTCTATAACTAAATTAAATAGGTAACTAATTATTTGGCCGCTATAAAATTATAAATTTTATGAGAAAATCTATTTTTGCTTGAAATTCAAAAGTCACGATATTTACAAATTTTGAATCCACAAAGGATCATACTCGAATCCACAATTTTATTACTAGATTAACCTAATCTTATTTGAACTTACTCTCTTTCTCTCTCACCAGAGTTCAGCCCGATTTACTTTTTCAAGATTTTTCCTCGAGTTGAGGTAGTGTTGTTAAAGGTAGTGTTGACAGATCCTGGAATTTTTGGTTTGGAAATCTGATCCGGATATCCGGGGATTTCCTACCGTAAACCCTAGTTAAAGGAGTTAATTCAATATCTCAAAAAATCTCGGTCTCAATTCCATTCTCAATTATAGTACACTTAACATTATGTTGGGGTACCCAAAATTTGTAAATTAATATTTTTAACAATTATTTTTAAATTTATTTTCAAATAGTCGATTAGTCGATCAAAGATTTTTTTCTAAATTTTGTGACTGATAAAAGCGTAAATTATAATATAATTTTTATTGTTTTTTTAAACCAATTTAAATAAATTTATTTAGTATTGAAAAATATTTATTGTTAATTTCTTATCGTTCCTTTCTTTTTATTTTTCTTTTGTTTTTCCGTCAGTTTTTTTTGAAAATAAAATAAAAAATAAATAAAATATGCATCACAGACTAAAAAATGCTCTCCTAATTTAGAATTGAAACACACACATTCTCAACAAAAACTTGCTAATTTTTTGATAAAAACAGGAGAAAATAATTAAAAATAAAGTTTCTTTTGAAATTAAATTTAAACTCTATTAAATTATTTTTTAAAATTGTTTTAGTTAAATAAAAAATTTGAAAATTCTTAGGAAATTCTTACTCGTTCTTACTCGTTGAATTCTTACTCGTTGAAAATTCTTAGGAATCCGTTACTCGTTCTCCTGATGTTTTTAGATACCAATTCTCCCTAGGAAACTAAAATAGAGGTTGAATGGAATGTACCTTGCCAGGAGTTAACGTCATTCTATTTTATGTTTGAATTCGATTTTTTGTTTGAATTCGATCCGACAAAAAATAATATACAATATTTGCGGATAACAAATAATTTTCGTGTCTCACCGGAACCGAAATATTGGCCGGAACTGGAACCGGATTCAATTCGAGTTCCGGATCTCGGAACCGAAACTTCCGATAAAACTCTACTAAGCATTTTCTAAAGAAAATTTGACCCTTCAAAATAAGGATAGGACCAGGGCGAAATCTCGAATAGAAAAATTTGTTGAGATATCGATCTCGATTCTCTTACGACCTCCCAATCCGGTCTCTACCTCAGACCATTTAAAATCTCCTGTAGATCCATTACTTTACTATTAGTTATTTTTTAATTTTAAAATTTTATTTCAAATTTAATTTTTAAAAATTATTTTAAAGAAATTATTTAAATTATATAAATGATACTTTTAAAATTATATGGAGATACTCATAATTATTTTCACAACAATAATAATAATATAAATAATAATTTATTACAAACAACAAACTTTAAAGATCTTAATTTAGCTAATAATTCTTTTAAACATTCCCTTGTTGAGTTCAACGGAAATGATGTAGATTTTCAACCTCAATGGTATCTAAAGGACAAATTAATTTGAGGAGAGACATTTGCGGATAACAATTATAGGGATTTTCTAATTGATGCTTCTCTACATATATTTAGGCAATTGAAGGGCCAGATATTTAGGTCAAGATCACGAAAACCTGTAAACCTGTTTTTTCCGAAATTTAAGAATCAAGTCAAACCCTGAAAACTATTGTAATTAAAGATAGTAATGCCCCATGTATTTTTAAATAGCTACATTGGATTAAGAAGCTTCCAATGGCACCAGAGCTGCGTCGAAACAAAAAAATCTGTGAAATTCGGAAATCGAAAAAAATCCAAAAATATCGAAATCGAAAAACCTTCGAAAGAGGCATTCAATTAGAGGAGGCATTCGAAATGTGTACGATATTTAAATAATATTAAATAATTATGTCACTTTAATTTTTCTCAAAATAGGTTTTGGCTTATACTTGTTGCTATGCCTATTTCTTGTATTATTGGTATATGAAAATTAAAAAATAAAAATCATAAAATTTTTTGAAAATCTAAAGGTAATACACTTGTTGTAGCTGCCGTTCTTTCAAACAAATCACTTCAAACCCCTACCAATTATTTGTTATTAAGTCTTGCCTGTGCTGATTTAATGGTTGGCACAATGGTTATGCCTTTCCATATTTATATGACTGTAAATTATTTTTTAGAAAATTTTTAAAAAATTTTAAAAAAGGTTAATTCACTTCATTGGCATTTATCTATAACTATTTGTTATATGTATTGTGTACTTGATGTTCTTGCCTCAACTTCTTCGATAATTCATTTATTGTTAATTAGTATGGATAGGTTAATAAATTTATTTTTAAATACACGATTTCATGAATCGGGAAGCAGGATAGATAATATTATTAATAATTGAAAAACATAACCCGACTCGTTATAAGAATCAGTTTGGGGTTGAAATTTTTACCTTGGAATAGGAGGTTGCATATTAAATACCGGTATTTTTTAGAAAGCTCACTCCAATGTTTATAAAAAGCTCACTCCAACTCGTTATAAGATATCCCTCCGAAGCTCACTCCAACTCGTTATCTTATAAGTAAAAGAGTGGCCGACCAAATTTCTTAAAAATGTATCCTTAAGTATGATATATTTGGGTGTATCTTATAAGTAAAAGAGTTGACTGTATAACATCTAATTACTGGTAAGGATTAATAGTGGTCGGGCGAAAGGATCATACGAGAATTGAGATCGCTATCTCGAAAAATCTCAAAAATCTTTTTTCGCTCTTGTCTGTGTCCGATCTTTAGGGACGGCTATCTTTACTTCTACTTGTTATTACCTAAAATTGAACATTAATTATGATTAAAGGAAAAGTTAAGTCTATTCAAGTTAGTGTACCTCATTTTAGGAAAGAATTTAGAAGTTTAAAAATGAACGAATAATTTCAGGCTAGTGGCTGCCACAAAACCTGCTGAATATAAAACGCATAAACATAGAAGAAGGTTATTTTATAATTAAAAATAAATTTAAAAAATTTATTTAGAGTGTATATCTCAATTCTCTTCTGTTGGGTATTCAGTATTTTACTTTCTTTACCTCTCGTTTTTGGCTCAAATGCAGAAACCCGATTATTTTTAATAGAAAAACATCATTGTGGAATTTATAATCCAACTTATATGTTTGTTAAATTTTTTGAAAATTATTCAAAAAATATTTTTTAAAGGTTTGGTTCTTCTATTTTTGCATTCTTTCTTCCTCTAATTTTTATGTCTATTATTTATGGGTAAATAAATTACTTTTCGGACCTCACTATGAGATTAACCCAATACCTAACTTTAAAATACGTTTTTAAATTTTGTTCGATGTGAATGAGAGCTAGTTTTGGCATTAGGGTTGGCCGATTTTGGCGTTATGACGATTGGCGTATTTTAAAAATTTAAAAATTGGCTTGCAATTTAATATACCACTTATTATTAAATATAAATTTTTTCATCGAGCGTATATCATAGTGAGCTCCGACTATGGAATAATTTAAAATAAATTATGTTTTCTTAAATTAGATATATTTTCTACACTTTACGCCGTCGTCTTCGAGCTATTCAACTTCAAGAAATGGCTGGGGGCCAATTTCTTGGGTTTGGAGCTGATATTGGCAACATAGCTACATCAGCTATAGAGACAGTCAGAGGTGTGGAACAAAAACATCGAAATATGCTAACCTGGGAAAAGCCGTTACTTAAAAAAATTGAAGAAACTGCTGCTGAACATGCATCCTCTTTAAACGAAAGTGAAAGAGAACAAGTAAATAAATATTTTTGTTAATAATTATGTGTACCAGAATATTCCCAAGATCATGCTAATATAGAATTTTACTAAAAAATGCAAAATCCTGATAGGAAAGGTGCCTAGAGGGGTTCCTAAAGTGGGTTAGTTCTTATAGAGTTCATAAAATTAGGGCTGCGCGAGACCAAGATTGAAAAATGGGCAAAGACCTCTGCCTCGGCGTGGCTTCGACCTCGCACAACCCTACATAAAATATGAAAACATGCACTAAAACATAGTTGAACATGTTTTTATGTTCCACCCATATTGCATGTTCCTCCCCATTAGATTATTTTAATTAGTTCGGTTTTAAAGCTTCAACATATCCTCCAAGCAACAAGTTCAGGCTCTGGCCAAAATTCAAGTAATAACAGCAATAACACAAAAGAAGACCGACCAAAAATATTATTTCGTTCATCAATCGAAACTTCAATTGATTGTGATGATTTAAGCAGTATTAATTCAATTAATAGTAGACCACCATCTATTTTATTGGATGCAATAACTGTTCCGTCTAATGAAAACGAGACTTATCAAAAAACTAAATTAAATATCTGTGGTACGAAGTTTAAAATTATTAAAAATATTGCTTGAATAGTAATGGTTGAATATTAATTAATATTTGAAAAATCGGATCGTAGATAGTCAGATCTCACAATACGATGCTCCTTCGAGGCTTATAATATTGTACCTCATAACGAGAGGAATCTTATAAATCTATATTTCTTAGGCACAAATTAAAGCCTAAGATCGAGGCCTAACCATTGTCCAATCACACCAAGCGCTTCGAAGCTCGTAGCAAAATCACGGACACCCCACACTCTCCTTTGTGTGCTAATCAAATTTTAAAAACATCCTAAATTAAGTTATCATTTTATAGCGAGCTCCTTACTGAATACTATTTTTTAATATACCTATACATAAATGTTAAAATCATAGAAAATTTTTTAAAGAATTAGAATCCCGCTTTTTAACAACTAATAATTTGCTTGGAGTCCCACAACAATTTACAGCTACAAAAAGAAGAAGGCATTCAGAAGTTGTTTTAAACGGATCACAAATAAATACAAATATTGGAAAGGAAAATAAAAATGGAAACACTATAAATTCTTCGCATGCTTTGAAGCTTAAAATGCAACGTAGAAGACATTCATATCAACCACCCGGTCAAAAAAATAAAATTTCTGGAAGAAATTCTTTACTATTTCCAGAAGATAAGGTAATCTTAAACGGAAGCACTTTAAAAAATTTTTCAAATCTGCTGACTTTTCTTGCGGACAATTTTTGCGGACTTTTCTTGCGGACAATTTTTGCGACTTTTATCAAAATGTTTCTATCAAAGAAATATTCCACAAACTTCAAGGTGATATACTGTATGAAAGATCCAAAAATTGACTAGAGGAAAAATATGCAAAGAACGTCCGCAAGAAAATCCCCTCTCCTATTCATAAGCTAATTAAAAACAAAATTCCGTATCAAAATAAAAATTCTATTGAAGGATAACAGAAGAAGAATGAGACGACTTTCTGAATTAATTTCTGGATGGGATAGACCAACACATCCCTCTATAGGTCAAATGATTCAATTTGCAAGAAGAGATTCTGTTTATATGGCTAGAAAAAAATTGGCAGGATTGAAGGATTGGGCACTAGGTTGGAAATTATCTCTCAGATTATTTTAAATATTTAATTCTTAAAGATTTAATCGCAAAATTGAGATCAAAACAAGGATTAGCCATTAGACGGGAAGCTCGTGCGACAAAGCTCGTAGCTACTGTAATGGGTATGTAATCTTTTGCGGACAAGTTTTGCGGACTAATTTAAAACTATTATACTGTTTTCCTTTTAGAATTTAAGCACGATTTTAAAAATGCTAAAATCTCGTTTGGATTATCATGCCTGGAATTACCTACATATTCTCCTCCACGCATTTTGTCCGCACATTTTGTCCGCAAATTTTATCCGCAAAATTTTTATTAATTGCCTAATTATCGTTTAAGGTGTATTTTTAATTTGTTGGGCTCCATATTTTTCAATGAATATATACAAAATATATAAACTCTATACTGATCAGTGGATGCATGATACAGAATATATATTTCATTGGCTTAGTGCACTTGGCTATTTAAATTCTTCCTTAAATTTTTTTATTTATTCTGCAATAAATAAGGTATGGAACTGATAAATATAAATTCTAACTTTCTTAGATACCCCCAAATATTAGATTTACCAAATATAAAATACCTTTAGGTGCATTACCGTTACCTGTCTAAATTACATGTTATGTTCTCATTAGGGTTGGACCCCGAACGCTCGGGGCGGGTATGTCGGGGGACGGGGGTTTCGAATTGTTTCGGGGCGTGGTTCGGGTCGGGAAATTCTGAAAAAATCTTTCGGGAACGGGGTCGGGGTACGGGGTCGGGGCACAACTCTAGTTCTCATAATGCCAGAGGGTCCCCCATCACAATTTCAAATACAGAGAGGGGGGGTGGAGTGTAGGGGGTTTTGTATCCTAAATTAATGTACTATCTTACCTCCCCCCCCATTTAATGTACCCCTAATTACCGTAAATCCTCTAAAATAGGCCCCCCCCTCCAAAATAAGCCCCCCCTCTAAAATAAGCCCCCTCTAGAGGTCGATCGAAAAAAATAAGCCCCCCCTCTAAAATAAGCCCCCCTCCTAAAATAAGCCCCCTTCCCAATAAAATTTTTTAATTGTTTATTAATAGTTAGTCCCCTCAGTTTAGTCCACATGGAGGGATATAGAAGGATTAGAAGTAATTAAGAGGGTATTTGGAAGATTTAACAGGTACTATATAAAGGGATTAACGTAGATATCGAGAGATTTGATGTGATTAAGAGTGATATCGGATGATTTGTAGGTTTAATGAGATGGGTATCAGGGGTGGGCCGAGTCCCAAAAAATACGAGACACGAGATTCTCAAAAAAATACGAGAACGAGATAAAACGAGATACGAGACACGAGATACGAGATATTATAGAAAATATAAAGGTTTGAATGGATAACGATTTCAGTTGGATTATGAATGGTATTGGGGATTTAGAGGTTCAAAGGATTTATTAGGTATCGCGGATTACGGAGAATATCATGAGATTTGAAAGGATCAAGGAGAGTTATGAGGTTAGTAAAGGGATGAATTTTATTGAATTTTAGAAAATTTTTTCTAAATGTTTGGTAATAAATTTTAGTTTTTGAAAAATTTAGACATCGAAAAAAATAAGCCCCCCCTCCAAAATAAGCCCCCCCTCCAAAATAAGCCCCCTCTAGAAGTCGATCGAAAAAAATAAGCCCCGGGGTCTATTTTAGAGGATTTACGGTATATTGTACGATCTCTTCAGCTTCAAGGGTGTGTCTAAAAATGAGGATTTTTAGCTCCATGGATTTTAAACAAAAAATAATTTTTAGAAATTTCGAATAACATTTTGGCGTTTACTCGGACTTAAAAGAAGTTGTAGAAGAAAAAGTTGGATGCTTCCCCCTCGAAGACCAACAAATTCTGAAAAGATAAAACGACGATTTTCAAAGAAAAATGAAATAAATAATGAAAATAGTCAACAAAAAAGTAACATTAATAATTCTAATATAACAGCTATAGAAAGGGAATTAAATCAACAAAAACAATTAAATTCTCAAAATAATTCTTTAAAAATAAAAATAAAGAAAAATATAAAATTATTAAAAATTAACAAAAATGTGGAGGTTAAAGAACAACAAAAATTGCCAAAAAAAGAAAATTGTAGCAGAGAATTTACTTATAGAAAAAGATCTCGGCTTGAAAGTCTTTCTGCTTTAATGTAAATTTTTTGTTTGGAAATTATTAAAAAAAAATTTTTTCCAGTCCACCCTTAGGTAGACGCCATTCATCAAAAAAGCCGCAAATTGTTGTGGAAGATTTGGCCAACAGTCCGCCTAATTTTCGTGAAAGAAATTCAATTTCTATTTCTGCGGGAGGAGAAACAACTTTTAGGTAATTGAAAATTTTGAGGAATTAAGGAATTCCTAAACCTAATTAATTTAGGAAAAACGGTCATTAAGGCCAATGGTATTATTAGGGCAAATGGTATGGTACCAATGGTCCGGTATTATGCACGTATATTATAATTCTGGATGAGTAGATCTCTCTATTGTCACTGAAAATTATATTTAATTGGGGGAAACGGAAGTTCTCATAGGGGAACCGGCACTACTACAGGTTCCGTGACTTTTGCGCCGAGAACATTTGCGCCGCGACTTATGCGCCGCGACTTTTGCGCCGCGACTTATGCGCCGAGCGACTTTTGCGCCGGGGGACTTATGCGCCGCGAATTTTGCGCCGGGCGACGTTTGCGCCGCGACTTTTGCGCCGGACGACTTTTGCGCCGCCACTATCATTAATAATTATGAAAAACTACAGCCGGATCTCACTATAGAAGATGTAGGATAGTTGGAGATCTTCGGATATCAAGATCCGGATCTGATATCCGACCTAAAATTTTGGCTATCCGGCTTTTTCAGATCCGGATATCTGGACCTGACAACCCTACACTACAGGGTGCGTAAAAAGTTCCCGGAATTTTTAAAATTTCAACTATTGGGTTTAAAGATTGATTATTAAAACAAAATTCGTTCACAATCATATTCAGCACTATTTTTAGTTCACAAAACATTTAGTCTATAAAAAATTTTCAGAGAATAGATGTCAAAAAGTCCTCTCAAAACTCCTCCAAAAATGTCGTTTTTTGAAGCGCTTGGTCGCAGCTGGTCGGCTAAACGGGTGTTGTTTACTTAAATGAAAATTTTTACCGTCCAACGCTGTCACAATATCAGAAACTGACACCAATAAGTCCGTGAGACTAATTGGTGTGTAAAAAAGACTTTTCCCGCAATCTGTGATGATTCGGGGAGGAATTTGTGCCATTGGAAGACACCGTTGGTTTTTATCGCCAAAAACGTCAAAATCAATGCTTATGTCTATCAAAATGAAATTTTGATGAATGTTTTACTTCCCTGGAAGCATCAACATTTTGGTGAAAATGATTTTATTTTACAACAGGACTTGGTACCAGCACATGGAGCTAAAACAACAATTAACCTCAATGCAAAGTTGTTTCATGGATTTTGGGGAAAGGATATTTGGCCCTGTAACTCACCGGTCCTCAATCCAATGGATTTTCGGTCTGGTCTATGTTGTAGCAGAGACTCCCCTGCACACGACACACGTCAACAGAGCCACTTAGGACGGCATTAAAATATTCCTGGGCTCAATAACAGAAGAGGGGTGCGCGACCAACGAAGGAATTTTTCGGTAGTGTTTGGGTGCTTGTATCTCGGCTGTCGGATCTCATTTTGAAAATTTGTTTTGATTATTTATTTACATGATCCTTATAAACGTTTTGTATGTGTAAACTTATTTTTATTATGATATACAAGAAAATAAATCCATTTTGATTAATTCCGGGAACTTTTTACGCACCCTGTATAGTGCACCCTCTTCTGGCAGAAAATCATGCCTGAATAGGGGTCGGTTTATTAGAGGGGGCTATTGCACTTCCCGAAATATTGTACTTCCTAAAATTCCTTCAACTCCTGGATACCATTTTTTAAAGGAGTACACTATAATTAGGTCCGACTGAAGATATTATTTTTTTAAATTATGGCGGCGCAAATGTCGCGGCGCATAAGTCGCCCGGCGCAAAAGTCGCGGCGCACAAGTCGCCCGGCGCATAAGTCGCGGCGCACAAGTCGCGGCGCAAAAGTCGCCCGGCGCATAAGTCGCGGCGCAAAAGTCGCGGCGCAAATGTTCTCGGCGCAAAAGTCGTGATACCCTACTACAAAGGTCAAGTAATCTGATCTGTCCTTGAAGTGAAAATCTGTCCTACAAGAAGGGTCTCACTGTACTAATTTTTCTTAGTTGACATTTGAATTAATGGTGGCTATCCTTTACCTAGCTATTAGAATGTCCAAGTCTCTTGGTCTTGAGTCTTGATTCAAGAATCTCTTGGGGTTTTTTCGGTCTTGGTCTTGGGGTGTAGTTTTGGTCTTGGTCTCGAGTCTAGGAAAATTTTCGGTCTTGGACATCTCTACTAGCTATCTTCATATTTTTAAATATAATTTCTAATTAGGCGTTCATCAGAAGATTGTATTCAACGTTCAAGTTCCGAAGTTTTTGGAGGAGGAATTTCTTTCCCAAGCGGAGCACACCATTCACACAGAAGAGGTTCTGATATGAGTAATTCTTCTGCTTCTCTTCAATTACATGATGTACATCAAATAGAGGCACAAAGTGCCGAAGAAATGGCACAAGTAGAAATTAAAACTACAGAAATTTTTATTTAGAAATAATTTTTTTGAAATTTAGTTTTATTATTTATTTTGATATTTTATTGTTTTCTAATTAAATTCTGTTAATAGTTAATAAAAAATTTTTTAAAATTTTTTTTGTAAAAATCAAATATTCTTTGCTGGACATTTATCGAACATTAGTATGTATACATAAGCGCATTTTTTGTTCCAAAATCTCAATTGTTTTTGTCTTTAGACTCGTTTTCTTTTAAATATTTCATTTGCTTCTTTATATAATTTTGTTTATGGTAACAGGAACGGCATAAATATTGCCCAGGTTCTGAATGACGATGCCAAGTATGAGTTTTTGTAGCATGGCAAATTGCACAGTGTCGATCCTCCTTAAATTCAATAGAAAGATTATATGAATAATTATTAAAAAAATTTCTAAAATTATGAACCATTTTAGTTTTAATCCAAAATATTTCTGGTCTATTTTCTCCGTTATTTCGCTTATAATGGTAACAATCTTTGCACAAATTGTATTTCTCAAGGTATATATACCAGCTGTACGCATGTGTAGAGTTACAATTGAAACAATGTCGTTTATTTTTCTCGTTGATTTGATCTAGTATATTTAGGAATAAATCATAAGACGTGCGGTATTATTAACGGAAAACACGAATTTTAGCATAAGTAGAAATATCGTCACAGATGTGTTGACATATGTGAGGAGGGGTGTGAGAGAACCAAGGCCTGGGTTTTTGGAGTACCCAGAGTCCAGTCCCAGGCATTTTTGACCTTCCTGGGTTTTTCCTGGGCCTAGGTTTTTCCTGGACTACAGGCCCAGGATCCGGTCCAGGTCAATAAATCAAACACGGAACCAAGGAACATGCCCAGGCTTTTCAAAAATTGATCTCTAGTGTTGATATATGTACATATATGAGGAGGGGTGCAGGGGAACAGCACTATTACCATAAATGTTCTCAAAGGTATCAACCTAGATGAGCACTGACAAATTTACCATATTCAACAGAGTTGCGTCGTAATTACGATTACGAATTTTTAATTACAACGCAATTCTGATATGCAAGAAAGGAACTTCCATGGCCAAAAAAAAATTAAAAATTTTTATTACTTATTTTGTTGGTAATATTACATATATAAACAATTTTGTCTTTCAATTCTTTCGAATATTCAACTTTTTGTTTTTCCAACAATTCAATTTTATATCCAATTAAATTAATTTCTGTCCAATAACTTGATAAAAGTTTGTCTTTGTAATTTTCTAAACTTTCTTCAATTGAGCTAAAATTATTTTCACTCTTGTATAATATTGAAGTTTCATAACAATTATTATTTTCAATAAAATTATTATTTCGGAGTACCTTAAATTTATCACAAATTAAAGTAGTTTTAGCAGTCATTTTGCATTTCCTTGCTTTTTTTTCTTTGCAAGCTAGTTGTGTTTGCGGGGCCCGCATGCGGGATTTTTTTCAGATTTTTTACTGGACAGGATTTTGCGGGATAAATCTCGAAATTCCTTCATCCCGCAAATCGAAAAATGTGCGGGCTTGAGGACGCGGGATTCCGTAAAATCCTGCGAGGGATCCAGTCCCGTGCCGGTCTCTAGTTGTGGAAATTCTATTAATCAAAATATACCATTCTTTCAAACGCAGGAAGAAAATTTTGAATTATTTCATTATTAGTAATTTCAATCAAAATTTTCTTTTTTAATTGATCAGACGGAATATTTTCTGATCTATCACTTAGTTCAACTTCAAACATATTTTTATCTAGATTTAAGTCAATTGAACGCAAATATCCTTTTATATTTTTATTAAAGCTATCATGTTGATTATTTGACTTTTCAATTACTTTCACCACAAAACGATCCTTTATTTCAACATTTTTTAAATAGATAAATTCTCGATTTTCTTTCCAATCATCTCTAATTTTCACGTCAACATGAATGAGTTTCCCAGCGCATTGAATTTTTAAAAATATAATTAAATATATGAGAATGATAAAATTAAATTTAATCATCTGAAATTTAGAAGATATATCTAAAACATGGCCGGTAACATGAGAACATGGGGTCCTTTAGAAATAAATTTATGACATTTTTTAACAAAAAGTATTTTATTTTTTAGTCATTTTTAAAGAAAATTATTAACATTTTTTCTTCGAAATTTAAAAAAATTAATGAATATTAATGAAATGTAAGGGGATAGAGAAGCGTACAAAGTTATCGGCTATCAAAGTTATCGACTAATCAAAACTCGTGGCATTTGCCTTAAAGTGCAAATATTTATTAATTTTGTAATGTGTCTACGAAAAAATAAATAAATATAAAGATAATGATGTAATTTTTGAAAATTTCTTAATGTTTTAGCAGTGATAATTAAAGTACTTTAACAGTTTAGAAAAATCGGCAGTGTCTGATGCATATATTATCATAGGGGTCGAACCCCAATTCCAGTTGCTTGTAATGCCTCCCCCAGTCTGTACCGCAAGAAGCATTTTATATGTTTAAATAATTCTTGGATAATAAACCGTTGTAAAGAATGTTTCAAGAAAAATATTAAGCTATATATTGGATACAAATTTTTTAAAAATAAATTTTTGGTGGGGATAAATTGGGGATTTTTTAGATATATTATTAAGATTATAATTTTAAATATTTTTATTAAAATAAATTTTAAATCATATATACTATTATTAAATGTATAATTCTGTTATAACCAAGTTTAGTTGCAAAACTCAATTTTAAAATTTATTTAGAATAATTAGCTACGACGTGTGGATCAGGGGTGGCCGCAAGAGACAATTGCAAAAAACGCAAACCACAACTTAAGGCAAAAATCCTCCCCTCCTTGCTGTGATTAGCCAAAATTTGAATATCCACTAGCTATCCATTATGATGTAAATTTAAATTTATTTTTTAATAACTCAAATTTGGATAAAAAAGTAAAATCAATTTTAAAAATTCCACGTTTCTCAGCAATTTAAATTTCCATTAATATTATTAAATCTATTTTAGCTCAGCATTAAATTAATAAAAAAAAATTTTTTGGGGGTTCTCATTCAAAATTCTGCCAACAATTAAATAATTATGGATTAAAAATCAAATGGCCCTCCTCCCCTCCCTTTGAAGAGAGTCATAAGCCAGATGTTAGCTGAATGCTTATGCTAATGTTAATTTATTTAAATAAAGTATAAACTACTATAATTTTTATTTAAAATAAATATGAGCGAGAAAATTATATTAAATTTCTGATTTTACCAACGCATAAAGTATACAAAATAGATTCAATAAATACAAACGTTAACTAAAAAGTTGGCTAAAAATAAAAATTTTTTATTAAACCTTTACTTGAGTTGTTTAAAATTTTTGGAATGCCTGAAATATTTTTTTGGGTTCTCCAATTTTGCATTTTAATAAATCTAATTTATGGATCATCAAAAATAAATAATAATCCAGATGAAATTAAATCGTTACCAGGCTTAAACGCAACACTTAACTTTAAACATTATTCAGGTAAATTACTTAATTTAACATTTTCAAAAATTTTTAAGGTTATTTGAATGCTGGAAATAACAATTTATTTCACTATTTGTTTGTGGAATCCCAAGGAAATCCAAAAACAGATCCATTGGTTAATACCGATTCTAAATTTATTATAATAAAATTTCTAAAGGTTTTGTGGCTAAATGGAGGTCCTGGCTGCTCATCTCTTGAGGGCATATTTGAAGAATTGGGCCCTTATTTAATCAACAAAGATGGCAAAACTCTACGCCAAAATCCTTATTCGTGGAATAAATATGCCTCAATTATATTTTTAGAATCCCCTGCTTGGGTTGGATTTTCTTATAATACTAAAAGCAAGAATATTTTGACGAATGATGACGAGGTACTTTTTTATGCCAAAGGCATGCCACACTATGAGATACCCCTCGTTAATTTAAGCTCGATTTAAGAGACATTTTTAGAATTTTACGTGTCAAGTGTCTGGAAGCTTAAACGATGCCTCCAATTTATAATACATCATTTTAAAGAAATTTTTGGTTATCTTATATTAAGCTCCAATCATATATTAAGCCCTGAACGAGAAGTGATCTAGAAGAAAAATCTTAGTTATCGAGATCGTATTTTTAGAGATATAGATCTCGATTCTCGGTCGACCCTCAAGTCCGGTTTCTAGTCCATACATTTATCATATAATAAAATTAATTGCAGGTTGCCGTAGCTAACTATGCAGCATTAAAAGACTTTTTCAATAAATATCCTTCATTTAACTCAAATCCATTTTATCTTGCTGGTGAGTCTTATGCAGGAGTATATATTCCAATGCTTGGTGTTAAAATTTTGGAGAGTATTAAAGATACAAAAATAAATTTAAAGGTAATTTTGATTTTGATGTAAGAGACACTGTTGTGTCCATTCATGATAAATATCTTAATATTATTAAAGGGTGTAGCGATTGGTAATGGAATTTTGAGTAATATTCTTAATACAAATACATTACCTTTATACCTTTATGGTCATGGTTTGGTTGATGAAGAAGTTTGGCAAAAATTTCAAAATCAATGCTGTAATGGCTGCATTGGTTAGATTAAAAAATATTTTTTGATTGGGGTTGTAAGAGAATGCATAGCTATACATTAAGAAATATCTCAGATTCCACATCCTTTCGATCATAGATTCTGTTATGTCCTAGGGTGCGGTCTAACCTAGTGACTAACAGAATAACACAAGAAATTCATGAATGGCGAAGTTGGCAAATGGCAGGAATAACTATGGTCGGCCCAGATGCCGAACAATTTTCTACAGACTGATTTTATACTAGACCCACATATACCTAACAGATTCATGTGAATTGGAGATACAATGGTTTGCGGTAAACCCCGATTTGGTTTCCCAATTTGGATGATCCCAACAAATTTTAGATTGTATATTTCTAAATTAGTAAATTAAATTATTAAAGATGGTTGTGATATTTTAAGCATCCCTGAAAATACGACATGCGGTGATATGGTAAAATTTATTTGTCATAGTTAATAAAACTATAAACTTTTAGCAAATGGAATTATATCCTGGTTATACTAATGATCTGCTAAATCCTTACGATATTTATGATAATTGTGGTACAAATATTTTTTTAATTTCGTATTTATTTAAATTTAGAACCAACAAACAGAACAATTGCATCTAAACTTAAAATTAAAACTAGCAGTTTACTTTTGAATAGACTGGCTCGAAATGATCGGCCATTATACTACGGTACAATTCCCTGCACGGATGGTAAGAAAAGATTAGAATAATAGATTTAATAAGAAATTGTTATTACGATCTAAGTGCTTGAAAATAAAATCTATTATTGTGAAAAATCATCATTACAAGACTTAGATAACCTCTCAACGACCTGGATCACGTAAAAATGGTTCTGATCACCCTCAAGGGATATGCTTCTGTTTCCTGTCTAGACAGGAAATAGGTCCGAAACTTTTGATTAATATGGTTCCTCTCTATCAAAATTTTCCAAAATATCTCAAAAATAACAAATACAAATCTATCATGAATTTTAAAATAAAAATTTTCTAAATTCAGTTTCTGCTACAGAACATTACTTAAACATGCCTGATGGTTATTTTTCTTATTAGAAATTATCTATAAATTAATATTTTAGTACAAAAAGCATTGAATATCCTGTCTAATTTAAATATTAAATGGGAAGAATGTTCAGATGATATTTACAATAATTATACAACAATTTATAGTTGATTTAAATTTAGTAAAAAATTAATTATTAAATAATTTTTAGAAGAAATGGCAAATTTTACAAAAACAATTTTAAAAGCTAATATTCGAATGATTCTTTATTATGGCGATTTAGATGTGATTTGTAATTTTTTGATCGGACAACGTTTTACGGAACAACTTGGATTTGAAGTTGGAAGATTTTTCCTTTAAAATTAATTTGAATAAGTAGATTCGGTTTTATAAGCGCATCAAAGAGAGGGTTGTTCATAACCTCAAAAGCCTTTAAAAACTAAAATCAAATAAGTATTACTCCATAATATGTCTCATCCTAGTTTCAATCTATTTAGAAAATTATATTATAAGTATGATATCATATCAAGCATAAATGATGCGGCCATATGACAGCTATATATGATGTAGTGTCATAATAACATGGTCAAAAAATAGGATATAACCCTTATTTCTCTCATTTTCCCAACAAATACCTCGTTATAAATAAATAAGTGAAAGTAAGGAATAAACATATAAAGTTGACTGATCTGAATATTCCGCTTTTGCAGAATTCCGCTATTCTTGACACTAACCATTTTCGTCTTCTTCTACTTTCTGTCTTCCAATTTTATTTAATTTGTGTAGTAACTCTAAAAAATATTTATTTTTAAAGTTAATAACACCAAAACAAGCCTGGATTGTAAATGAACAAGTTGGTGGGTTTACAACAGAATATAAAAATGGATTAACCTTTAATACAGGTAACAAGTAAAATTATAAATAATTTTTGAAACATTTTTTATTTTTAGTAAGAGGAGCCGGCCACACGGTTAAAAAATAAAATATATTTTTTTAAAATTATTTTTAAATATTTTTTAAGGTTCCCCAATCTAAACCGCAAGAAGCTTTGTATATGTTTAAACAATTTTTGGATAATAAACCTCTCTAAAGAATAATATTTGACTGAAAGCTTTAAATGGGATTTAAATTAATTTCTTTAACATAGTAATTATAATTTTTGGTTTAACATTTGGATTTAAAATTTTTAAATTGTAATTGTGATAAAATGATGACAATGTGTATTAATTAATATGTGTATTAATTAAATGGACTAAAACGATCCGAAGACTTGGCAATAGTTTATCCAAAGATCCTAATAAAATATCAAAAAACTACTGAAATTCTTTTTAAGATACAAATATTTCTTAATGAAAACGGAGATTTTTTACAATGTATTAATGGCTTATTAAGATTACTATAATTTTACTAGGGTTGAGATTTATATGGACTAATGACATTTAATATGGACTAAAAATCTTGAAATATGGACTAAACCCCAAAATATGGATAAAATATGGACCGAAAAATAAACATATGTCAAAATAATTTTTTGGCCGTTTCAGAACTCAACTAGACCTGGGAAAAAATATGGAAATCCATATAAATCCCATCCCTAATATTACACCCTATCAAATTCCCTACCGCACATTGAAATTTTAAAACTTGAATAATGCCCATTTTAATTTTATTACTCTCTATCAGGAAATTGAAACAATTATTATCCAGAGTAATTATTTGATATATCCTCTCCCAGTACAAAAGCCATCCTTCTAAGATATGAACCAAAGCTGTCACTAATTTAGGATTTTGATGTTTTTTTGATTTTCCTTCAATATTTTCCAAAAAAAAATTTCTCGAAACCTATAATCCGTTCTCTTATTTAAATTTTAAATTAATAAATAATTCAAACTGTCGTTTTTTAGAAGATGTATGTATCAGAAAAAATTATATGGAAAATTTCTATAAAAAAATCTGTACAAACAAAATTTAATTTAATTTTTAAAACACAAAACATTAACGAGTAAAATTTGGCTAGCTTTCTAATTTTGGATTTATTTAATTTATTAAATAAATCCGTCAATAATTTATTTAATTAATTTATAATAAAATAAAATTTTAAATGCTTCTTCTAATTTTATTAACTATTTTATTTAAATTATATTTAAATTCAATTGTATGTTGCCTGTCAGATGAAATAATTTCCTTACCAGGAGTTAATTTTACGCTTAATTTTAAACATTATTCGGGTAGATTTTTTTAATTATTAAAAGAAAAAATGGAAACATAAGAGGATTAAGCACGAGATAAATCAAGTAGCACGAGATAAATCAAGAGAAAAGATATATTGTAAAATTCAAACTTCAATACAAGCAATAACACCTAAATAATTTTTTTTTCAATATTTGAGCGGAGACAAATTTGCTTCCATAGATTCTATTTTTCATCATTCTATTTTTTATAGCCCCAGAAATTTGTCATTCTATTAATATTAATAGTTATTCGGTTAGAGTGCCATTCTATTAGTGTACATACGATTATTCAACTTAAATTGGATACACTATTTTTACATTTTCATCAAATAAGAAAATATATCTTTAATTCAATTTTAAATATTTTTAAGGATATTTGGATGCTGGAAATGACAGTTTATTCTTTTATTGGTTTGTGGAATCCCAAGGAAATACAAAAATAGATCCATTGGTTAACGCACATAATTCTCTAAAATTTATTATCTAAAAATTCCTAAAGGTTTTGTGGCTAAATGGAGGTCCTGGTTGCTCATCCCTTGGTGGTCTATTTAATGAATTAGGCCCATATTTAATAAACAAAGATGGCAAAACTCTTCGCCAAAATCCTTATTCGTGGAATAAATATGCCTCAATTTTATTTTTAGAATCCCCTGCTTGGGTTGGATTTTCTTACAAGAATATACCCAAAAATGTAACCACAGGTGATGATGAGGTGTTAAATTATCATTTTTATGGCTTATATTTTCAATAAAATTTATAGGTTGTTGTAGCCAATTATGCGGCATTAAAAGATTTTTTGAAGAAATATCCTTCCTTTAAATCAAATCCCTTATTTCTCACTGGCGAGTCTTACGCGAGTACCTATCTTTCTATGCTTGATTCTAAAATTGTGGATAATATGAAAGAAACTTCTTTGAATTTAAAGGTAATTTAAGTCTAAGAAAATCAGTAAACGATAGGCAAACTCTCTCAAATCCTTTATTTCTCACAGGTGAGTAAATGGTTCCAATGTAGCCTGGGCTGTTCAGACGTAGGAGATAAGGGACTATCCTGGCTAGTAGGGTTGTCAAAACCGTTTAATTAGAAATAATGTATAAGTTTATACCGTTTTTTTTTGACCAACCCTACTGGCTAGTATGATCCAACTAGACTAACTCTGATACTGGCCTGATATTATAGTATCACCACTACATAACAAACCCTAAGCCTGGATGGCTGCTTTTGTACACATACACCTAGTCAACATAATCGGGAATTAATTTTAAAAGATAATTTTAAGGGTGTTGCTATAGGTAATGGAGTAATGAGCTATATAATTCTACAAAATACTCTGCTGGATTACAACTATGGTCATGGTCTGATTGACGAGAAACTTTGGAAAAAATTTAAAGTAAATTGTTGCAAATGTGTTGGTAATTATTTTTATTTGGTTATATAATCATTTTTAATAATAAAAATACATTCCTGAAAAATTTAAATTTTCATCTCCTCGATATTATGAATCCGGTAAATGTCCAACTCGCTATCTATATATCGATGGTTATTTTATCATCAATCCTATGTGACTTTATTATGCTAGTCGAATCTCATTTTTATATACCGGATTTATTCTAATAGTACCACATGTGGTTCTATTTTTCAACCCTTCCATTTGATGTGGTTATATTAGAGACTGTGGTTCTAATAGAGAATGTGGTTCTATTAGAATAAATCCGGTACTCGCGATCCAATATAATCCACAATTTTTTTGTTTTTTAGTCTCAAGGATGTAGATAAGGAACCAAATTCATTAATTTATTACTGGGCTTGACTAAAAGAATGTGGTTAGGTGACTTGATCTTAAGCATCGTGTTTGGCATCGCTGTTTTTTTCCTACTTATCCCTGCCTTAGAAAAACTCATACCTTTTTTAAAATTGAGTTGAAAATTTATTTTTTGCCAAAATATAAATTGGATTGTTATTCATGTTTTAACAAAAAAATAAAAGAATTTAATTGACTTACCTAAAAGTAGTAAATTTATTACAGATGGTTGTGATGTTTTTCATTTTGATCCCAACAGTACATGCACTAATCAGGTTAATATTTAGTCATATTTTAGAATAATATTTATCTTTTAGCTAAACATTATGCTAAATAATTCTAATAATGAATTGCTAAATACATACGACTATTACTCTGATTGCGGTACGAAAATCCTAAAAATAATCATCTTTAATTCTTGGATCATAATTTAAATTTAGAAGGTTTAAACACTACATCTAGTTCTTCAAAAAAGCATCGTAACACTCAACAATCTTTGCTTTTAAAGAAGCTTAGATCTAACGCTTTGCTTAATACATTTGCAAAATTAAATAATGAAGATGACTTGCAATCAGATTTCCGTAGAAAATTTGGGGTGTTGGCCTGTGCTGATTGTAATTACAAATTTTAAGACAAAGAATAATTAACGTACCGTATTTGCTCTAATTAAATGACATCTCTAATTGAATGACACTTTTTTGGGATATATGAAAAATAGAATGACTGTCCTTCTATTAGAGCAAATCGGTATATGCTCGGATAATTACCGTCTCTGAAATAATTTCCTCCTCTCGATTAAGTATCCCCTCTAGGGTTAGGTCGAAACAATACTTACCCTTTTAAAATTTCAAAACTCGAATAATTTCCTTTATTAATTAATACCCAGGATAATTATCTGAGCATATACGGATGGTGAAGCCATCTACATATTAGAATGACAAAGAAATTTTTTACAAATTATTGGATAATTACGGGAAATTATAAGTTTACCAATTATCTGTAAATTTATTGGTACGGAATTTTCGTCTCCAAATTTTCATCTCCAGCGGAATATTCGTCAGCATGTCAAAAAAACGAAATATTCATCACTGGAATTTTAGGCGCAAGAATAAAAGTAAAACTAATTTTCAATCCTGTATCTGATAGTCTAACAAATCAAAAATTATAAATTTTTTTGATGTTTAAATTAATATTTTTTAAAGTATTTCCTCTTGAATCCTACTTGAATATGCCTGAAGGTAAAATAATTCTTCAAATAAAATATTTTACATCCGTATTTAGTTCAAAAAGCCATTCATATTCCTTCAAATAAAAAAATTAAATGGGAACAATGCCCAGATGATGTTTATGACGAATATTATATAGATTACCGTAATTCTCAAAAATTATTTTTCCAAAAAAAATTTTTTTTCTAAGTTGATATGTTTAATTTCACAAAAAATTATTTAAACGGAAATGTTCGTTTATTGCTGTATTATGGAGATATTGATGGAGTTTGCAATTTTTTGATAGGCCAAAAATTTTCTCGCCAGCTTGGATTTAATGTGAGGGGGAATTTTATTTATTTAAAAATTAATTTAAAGTTAACAACACCAAAACAAGCGTGGATAGTAGATAAACAAATTGCCGGATTTAAAACTGAATATGACAGAGGGGTGACTTTTACTACAAGTAAAGGAAAATTTTTTTTAGATTAAAAAAAATTTTTTTTAATTTTTCAATTAGAGGAGGCGGACATTATGTAAAAAATTAAATTAAAATAAATTATAGATTAACGTTTGTTTTAAGGTTCCTCAAACAAATCCTAAAGAAGCGTTGTATATGTTTAAACAATTTTTGGATAATAAACCTCTTTAAGAGAGAAAATAAACTTTTTAAATACCTCTAAAAATAAACTAAAGTTGTTGACTAGGGTTGTCGGTTCCTGAACGAACCGAAGAACCGATTTTTCAGTTCCGGATATCCGAAAATTTTCCAAGAACCGACAACCCTATTTCTGACGTAAAATGACATCAAAACTTGTGAATAATCATACCGACTTGGAATTGATCGGAACCGGTATCGGGCTTTCTCATTGTGATCGGAACCGGTATCGGGCTTCTCATTGTGATGTGAAAGTCGATATCAAAAAATTTTTATCGGGCTTCAAAAAAACCGATTACCAATCCTAACCCTGATACCGCTTAACCTTAAAAATAAACCACATTAAATTAACGAATATTTTTTTAAAAATTCTTTATCTATCCTGTGATATCTTTCATGAATTAATATACTGAATAAAGCTTTATTGGGAAACTGTTAATATTAAGAAATATTGTTAATCCTATCCAAATAAAGTCAATAAAATTCACAATTAAAAATGTTTAAAATATAAGAATTAAATTTAAGAAGTTGAGAAGAAAATTACGGAAATTAAATAATTTAAGAGGCACAGAAAAAAATTTTTTTGAAAGAAATTTTTGAATTAAAAGGAATGTTTTTTAATTTTAAAAATTATTTTCTTAGGCAGTTGGAAATAAAAAAGTTGAGAATTTATTTTTTAAATTGTTTATTTGAAGAGGATGGTTGATTGAGTCTACCAGAATAGACAGTGAGGGATTGGAGTTTAACCAAATTTTTGTGAATATCAGAGTCCAAATGAGACTGACGATTTCTACGTTTCATTTGCACCCCACAGATACCACATGTCCACTTGCGCTTTTTGCTACTTTTGCTTTCTGTTTCAGGCGCCTGTTCTTTAATAAAAAGTTTTTGTTAAAAGAATTTTAATTGATTTTAAAAATTATTTTTTTACAAAAAACTTCAAAAATAATTAATTTTTTAAATAATTTTGACCAAAAAAAAAAGATAGATTAGTCCAAACAATAATTCCCAAAAAAAATTATAGGTAATAGTTAAGTTTGTGTCACCCCTTTTTCTGTTGGCTGTAGTGTACCGGAGGTAAAAGTTCGGGACGTGACATATGTCATTCGATTCGCCTAAGAGAGCTGAGTCGATGGTACCACTCCCAAATTCAGGAAATGATTCTGGACTGAGTTATATTTGCATATTCGAATTTTTCACCCCAAAATCGACCTTACTCCACCTATTGTTTTTCAATATTTCGGGACCTATAACTCGGTCCAGAATCATTTCCTGAAATTGAAAGTGGTACTATCGACTCAGCTCTCTAAGACGAATCGAATGACCTATGTTACATCCCAAACTTTTACCTCCGTTACATTACACTACAACCTAAAAAAGAAAAGGGGAAACACAAACATAACTATTACCAAATTATAAAATTTTCAATATATAACAAAAATAAAGTTTACCAGGTGAAGACGAGGGATTTTCACTAACCGATGTTGTCTAAAATTAAATTTGTTAAAAATAATCTAATTCTTTATGGTTAACCTTTAAGTCTGCTTCTTGTGAACTCATTAAAGCCTTAAATTAGTTGTTTTATTTAGTTTTTAAATGGAAGAATATTTGGAAATTTTTAAAAATAAATTAGCTGAAAAATTAAATTCGTTTCCGGTATAAAAAAATAACACAAAATGTTTGTGGAAGAGAGAAATTGTGTGTGTGTATCAAAGTCTTATTTATTTAAAAGTTATTGAATGATAGATAGAAAAGGAGGAAGGAGAAGAAGAGAATGAGGGGTATATGTATGAGAATTATTTTAGTGAGAACAACTTTGTAAAAATTAAAGAAAAGGTAAGGTCACTCCCTATTTAAAATTAAGGGCTCACCCCTGTCCTTAGTGACGAATATTCCGCTGGAGACGAAAGTTCCGAAAAGTCTTGGAGACGAAAGTTCCAGAGACGAAAATTCCGTACACCTTCAAAAATGGAGTTCCTGAACTGGAACTACAAAAATTAAAAACCTGGTTCTGGAACTAGTTCCAGAAAAATTTTGGAACTTTGACATCACTGTACATAGGTATATTACAGGGATAGGGGGCGCCGAAGCTTTCTTGTAAACTGTATAAAAACAAAAGTTTAATGAATTCAATCTTTTATTTATTTAGACATTATAATTTAAATTTAAAATAAATAGTAGATCACAATTAAGCAAATCACAAATATAATCTTTAAATTTAACAGAAGGCCAAAGGCCAAGTTACAAAAATCTTTGTCGTCGCATTCATAGCAGGGACAGTCATCCTCAATGTAATTTGCCTCTAAAGATTGCTGATAAGTTTCACATTCACCACAACCTTTCATTGCGCCATCTAAATTTTTGAATTAAATTTATTTAAAATTTTAAAGGATTTTAAATAAATTTTTAAAGATTTTTTTTTCAACAATTAGGATAATTTTTAATAATCTAACATTTGCTACAAACTGCTTTGACGCATTTATCACCAAAAAGACGCCAAGGATGTTTTTCAGTATCGCACTCTATTAACTTAAAACTTTTTCTATCTTTAGAAAATTGATCATCATCTTCGTAACATTTGACCGTGTCTGTTAATAAATTATATTTTTTTTGTTTTTTTTTTAAATTTACCTCCAAATTTAAAATTTATTAATATGAAAAGAGTCAAAATATTTATCATTGACAATCGCATTTTAAATTATTTAAAATTAAATTCGTAATAAATAATTAGATGGTAGAGAGATGTTTTTAATGGGAAAAGTATTTATTTTCTGCTATCAATTTTGAAATTATAATGAATCATTAAAGAGTAGAAAATTTCAAATATTAAATAAAAGTAGTAAGTGAACCGACAGGGAATAATCGAGCACTTCGGATAACTCTGAATAACTATAATATAGATACAAATTAGGGATGGGCCCTGCTGCATTTTAAACAATCAGTTATTCGCCAGTCATGTCGGCGGAATTTTGTTCACTGGAATTTTAGTCACAGCTTTTTCGGAACTTTGGCGTTTGTCAAATTAAGTCAGATTTCGGTGTTCCTTCGACAAAAAAATGCAACAAATATTTATTAGAATTGATAATTAATGGAGACAAAATTATTCCTAATATTCTGATTAGTCTAGAAAAACGGACATTGTTAGATTTGATTATGGAGGTAATTAATTGAGGATCTTGTAGTTGAAGAACACACCCTTTTTCTCTTCCTTAATAGGCTTTTAATGGTCAAACTTCCTTAACGTCAAAAGTTTACGTCCAATAAACATTTTGACTCTGTGGGAAAGGAATGCCGCCATCCAATTTTTTCCAAATTCTTAAAAAAGTTAATTTTCTTACATTTTTCTCTCTATTTTTGATTATTTCCTTTAGACTCGAAAGAATCGACAGCCGCGTCCGTCCGTGTTTTGTCTGTTCGTGTCAGCATTAAGGCACGGACGGACACGAACAGACAAAACACGGACGGAAACGGGCAGTCAACGGACACGGAAAAGCATGGAAGACAAAGCGCAAACGGATACAGTCTGTCAATCCTTTCTCGTCCATAACCTTAAGGTGATAATCAAAAATAGAGAGAAAACCCATACCGTATTTTCTTTAATATGTATAAGCCCCCTCTGGAAGTCGATCGAAAAAAAGCCCCGGGGCTTATTTTAGAGAAAATACGGTGAGTAGCATAATTATGGGTAATATTTTAAAATTAAATTTGCTGATTTTGGCTGCAGAAAATTTTTTCCAACTACGTGCACCCCTGATCTCCAATCTCATATTTTTGAAATAGCTTTTGGATTGATATATCTGGTCGATTTATTCACGGTGTTTTGTTTTTTAAAAACGATATCTTGACATCCCTTCAGACCAGAAAATAAATTTTTACCAAAAATAACACTTATTGTCCTAAATTCTCTTAGTCTAACCAAAGGAGAATTTATTTATTAATTCATTAAATTAGATTAAATACTTCAAAGTATTTAATTTTATTTTAAGAAAAAGTTAGTCATAAACCTGTTTATTTTCTAGTCTATGTGCAAATCACCCGAGGCATCCAGCTGGATCGGAAACATTTTTGTTATAAAATTACTTTTCTCTTTTATATTTTCTCTTTTTAAATTTTAATTTTAAACTGTACTTAATATCTGGTTTTTAATTTATCTAAAAATAATTTTTCCCCAAATTTTCCAATATATCGTCGTCCTTCATTTTTCAGTATGGAGATGATGGATTTTTGAAGAGAAAATTTTCATTGGTTTTTAGGGCTTATAAAATTTAAAATCTATTTTGAAACAAATTTTAATGATAAAGGACAAGATTTTGAAAGACACGATTGAAGCTGACTAATTAAAAAAAGTTTTTTTAATTTAAAAAGTAAAAAAATATATAGAATTTTGCTGACAACCTCTAACTTTTTTTTTACTTTCTTAATTTAAACTGCGCAAACCCGCTACTCCTCCACAAACTACGCACAAATTCCATTAACCCTAAAAATGCTGCGCGCGTTGCTTTTTATTTGTAAATCATAAACCAAAATCATTCAGTCACAGCGAAAAATATATTTTTTTTAATTTTTCCATTCTCGCATTTTTGATTTTACGCAAAATTTTATTTTTTTAATACAAAATAAAAATTAAATTTTTAAAAAAATTTTTAACTTTTTAAATTAATCAATTAAATTTAAAAAAAATATTTTTATTTATTTTTTTTCAAAATTAAAATTTGAAAAATAAAAATATGTACTCATGTTTTTATTTATTTGCGAAAAAAAAATAAATAAATTTATTTTTAAGTAAATAATTATATTTTATCGAAACTTTATTTTTGAAAAATAAATTTTTTTCTGAGATTTTTTTAATTTTATAAAAAAATTTTTTAAATTGGAATTTTTGAAAAATTTTCAAAAAAAGAATTTTGTTCAAATTTGTTGCCTTTTATAATACTTATAACTTTTTGAAAATAAATTATACAAAATATACCACCTCATATAAAAATTTTTTATTTGATTTGACACCTAGAACCAAGAAAAATACTTAAAAAATGTGGTTGTTCACTATGTACCGGTTATTAACCGGTACCCCCGGTTTCGGTTTTGAGTTTTGGTCAAATACCGGTTTTATTTTGGGGGAATTTTTTTTTAAATCACTCATTTTCAGAAGTTTTCAGTATTTTAAATTTTGTAAAAACGGTTTAATTTTTGGCAAAAAATGTCAAAATTTTCGGTTTCAAAACCCGGTCGTGAACAACACTATTTAAAAATTAGCCGGTGTAAATTTTGATTAAATTTTCTATTAAATTTCACAAAATTTTGATTAAATTTTCTATTAAATTTCACAAAATTTTGATTAAATTTTCAATAAAATCTGATATTTAGTCTTTATTCTAATTCTTTCCTAAACGAATATTTTATTTAAACTGAAAATTTTTTTATAAAAATATACAAATGATTAATTTAATTAATTTTTTGCTTGCCCTAATTATTTATTCTTTCATTAATTTTTTTGATTATAAGATTTTTTGTTAAAATCTTTTCTCGATCATTTGGCGTCATTAAAGCGAGATCAATAATTAATCTTTTTTAAGATAAAATTATTTATATTATATTGAAATGATTTAATTTTAGAGGAGCGGGTGTAGATGAAGTATATTTTGCCGTATAGATACAATATATTTTCGATTAATTTTGATTATTTGCCTCCTGATTAATTATCCCCTTTAATGAGAAATTTAAATAATAAACGTCCTCCCTCAACTGTCATAACGCACGTTAAAATTTTAAAATTCGAATACTAGCCACCCTAGATTAATTACTAAGGCTGTGCTAGACCGAAAATTTTCTTAGACTCGAAATATTACTTTTGCTAGCTGGGCTATAGCTAATTTTTATCCTTCAGCTGTGCAAAAGGCCGGACTGATTAGACCGGACTGATTTGATATCCATGCCCCCAGCCACCTACTGCATAACTTTAGGTGCATAACTTTAGGACTCGATACCAGGCTTAACCTCAAGACCAATCATTTTACGAGATGAAAGTCAATTATTTATATTATATTTTTTGTTCAAGTGACAAATAAAATTTTAGAAATTAAAAAGTATTTACTTAATTTTTAGGGAATATAAAATTAATTAAAAGTTTAATTAAAAATTTATTTTTAATAATTTAAATATTTAAAATGTCAACGCAAATTGAGCGTTTAAATTGTGCCGTGAAAAATTATGCTTGGGGCAAGTTGGGTGAAAATTCAGAAGTTGCCCGACTTTATGTTGAAGGCCATGAGGATAAAGAAATTAATAGTGATACTCCATATGCAGAGCTGTGGATTGGAACACATCCTGATGGTTAGAAAAAAAGATTTTTCCTTTTTTTGGATATAGTCCTCCTCGATTTAGGGTAAAAATCGTATTTGAAAACGGAAGGTATCCAAAAGGGTACACCTGGAAGTAATTATTAAAAATTATTTAAGCCAATCGAAATTTAAAAAAATGTATCAAAAAGCAATATAAAAAATATATAAAAAATTATTATTATTTATAATAATTTTGGTGGTGTTAACAGAAACACTGCATCAGATTGGACGGGCCCCAACCCTAATTAGGAATGATTTATATGTAATCTTATATCCATATTGTCATAATAAGAGTCAACTTTAATAAATACTTTAAGCGTTTTACAAACGATATAGACTGTTTATAATACATAAATAAAAATTATTTTAAGTAAAATAAAAATATAAAATTAAAAAAAAAATTTTTTTATTAAATTTGAGGTCCATCAAGAATTCATTTATCCAATGTCCAATTAAGTGAAATTATTACAGACAAGAATAAAAAGAAGAATATGTATGTTTAATTGTATTCTTATTAATAATTCGTTAATTTAGTCAATTACCTTTTATTATGAAAATAATGTCAATTCGCCATACACTGTCACTTCAAGTCCATCCAACTAAAGTTATTTATAGAAAATAATTTTTATTTTTTAAATAAAAAATTATTTAAAGGAACAAGCCATTTTATTAAATAAACAAAATCCAATTAATTATCCTGATCAAAATCATAAACCAGAGTTGGCTTATGCATTGACTAGATTTGAGTTACTTTGTGGATTTAGACCTGCAGGGGAAATTTTAGAAAATATGAAAGGTGATTTTTGATCTTGTTTAAATTTTCCATGAATATTTCCCTTCGAAAAAATTCAAAATTTACTTCTTTGAAAGTTTATTAGTCAAACTAGGTCCATTAAGATCAAAAGAAAAAAGACTCAATCGAATTAAGCTACCCCAGTGAAAAATATTTGAGATAGGAGTTTATCAGTGTTGATCTGAAGATCCCATTAAATAGACCAAGCGATCGGGCTAGTAAATTTCAAGGGTTTTCGATGAGCCCAAAATTAACTCGCTAAGAGTTGGCAACAACTGATAACAGTTTTGTATGAACAATCATCCATAAGGTGTCGAAAATATTTTTTAAAGAGCCTTACCCGTGTTTTACGTTAATTTTCGGGGTATATTAAAAAATATTTGAAGTTTGTAATCTGCAAACTACTAGTATATTATGATGAAATTTAGGGTAAACTCATAATTTTGGGACAGTGTAATAACGACTCCTACCATTAAATTTAAAAAATAGCATCCGCTAAATTATTTTTAAAGCATTTCCTGAATTATGTCAAGCAATGGGTTATCAAAATACAAAACAATTTATTGAATTATCTAAACAATTTTCGCCTGATTCGTATGAAATTATTAATGCTTTGAGGAAATGGTTTTTTAAATTTTTTTAAGAAATAAAAATTTAATTTAAAGTTTTTCAACAATGATAAATTTTAAAAAAGAAAATGTTAACAAATTAATTATAAATTTAATTAAAAGAATAAATAATGGAGGTTTTGAAATTAATTTTAGGATTAAAAAAATTTTTTTTAAATTTAGTTTATGGATGTTTGAATATTAATACAATAAAAATAATTAAGGATATGTTGCAAGTAATTATATTTAAAGTTTTTAATATTTTTAAAAATAAATTGAGTCGTGTTATAAAGAATAGAGGAATCATAGTTGGAGTTTTAAATAGTGATCGACCTTTAGAGAAATTTTAGAAAAGTTCAGGGCTTAGGACACGGCTTCTATCTTGTTCAGCTAGAGTCGTCGAGCATCAAGTATTTAGTCACCGAGCATGGTGTGCCGAAACAGATATCAAAAAGCGAAAGTCGAAACACCAAAAAAGACAAACATAAGGCGAAAAACGAAACGGCACACACCTGTCACCTAGCTCTTAAAACTAAGTTTAGCCTTTCTTATCAAAATGTGAGATCGGGCACTAATAATCGAACCAGATAAGGCCAACATACCTCTTACTTTCTTTCACTGATAATGGAATATGTAGTCGAGCCATTCCCTGCCATAATTTTTAATTAACCTATTTGGTTTTATATCAGTTAGAATTTTGGTTAAACCTGATATCCGGAACGATTTGTATCTAAGGTTATATCCATTATAGTCATATCTAAATGTCGCTATAACATAAGTCAACTTTAATCAAATATTTTAAGCGTTTCCCAACTGATATAGGCTGTCTATCTCCAATTTATTTAAATCATATAATTCTTGAACCTGGTGAATGTGTGTATTATGGAGCACAAGAATTACATGCATATCTTAGTGGAGGTGAATATAAAATTGAGAAAAATTTATGAAAAAATTTTTTAAAGAATGTGTTGAATGTGTAAGTTGTTCAAATAATACAATACGTGCTGGATTAACTAATAAATTTGTGGATAAAGCAAATTTAATTAAAGTGCTTAATTATAGAATGACTGATCCAGAATATTATTGTAAATATTTAATTTTTTTTTTAATTTTTGGGGAAAATTAAATTTTTTTAATTTTTTTGTACTGGGATTGCCACAGAAAATCATAGAAGATTCCACAAAATAAATATTAATGGAACCACCAAAAATTCGATTATTTTTTATTTTTCCAATTTATGACCTTGGGTACCTCGATGTATCGCAGAATAATAGTTCGTTAAAACCGTACTGCCCTTTAAATGCCTGCGGTATTTGGTAGAGCTGTCCGAGACCGAAATTTTTCCAAGACTCAAGACTCAAGACCCAAGACAAAATTTTTTCCAAGACCAAGACTCAAGACCAAGACCAAAACTCCAAGACTCAAGACCAAAAATAATACAAGACTCGAGACAATTTTTAGGTCCCATTGGTTAAATTTTTGGTTTATTTTTCGTTATTTTGACACGATAACAGTCAACTTCAGCACAATCACCTATAATTTCGAAAAATCTATACGAAATTCAAAGAATTTATCCGAAATTCAAATAATTTTGAGGAATTTATCCGGGTGGAAAATCAATGTTATATTATTTCAGAGGATTTGGGTGGATTAATGGTATATTAGTTAAGGGGGATATTAGCAGGCGAAAATTTCGAAAATGTTGGAAGGCCAAGAAGCCAGAATTCTTCCTTTTCTAGCGCCGCAGGCGAAAATTTTGGGAATTATTAAGGCCAAGAAGCCAAAAATCTTCCTTTTCCTGCGCCGCAGGCGAAAATTTTGTGAATTTTAGAAGGCGGTAGGCCAAAAAAATTCACTTTTTCAGCGCCGCAGGCGAAAATTTTGAGGATTTTGGAAGGCCAAGCACTAGATCCAAAGAGGCCAAAAAACCAAGACCAAAAAATAAAACCAAGACAAGACCAAGACAAACACCCCAAGACCAAGACCAAGACCGAAAAAAAACCAAGAAAAGTCTTGGTTCCAAGACCAAGACCAAGAGTCTCGGACAGCTCTAGTATTTGGGCTCACCTTACAGATTACATATACATTTTGTATAATTCTCAAATAGGGTTGTTCGGTTCTGGACCGAACTGAAGAACCGATGATTTTTTGGTTCTGTTCTTCGGTTCGGTTTCGGATATCCGAAAAATTTCCAGGAACCGACAACCCTACTCTCAAAAATTTTTTATTTAGACGAGAACGCAAAATTTTATTTTTAAAATAATCATTATAATTTAAAAACATTTTTAAAGTTGTCAACCCTCAATCAGTTATTGGTTACCCACATGTTTTGGAATATGCACCAAACTGTAGAGATTTTACTCTTCATGCTGTTGAAATTAAATTTAATAACAGAAATGTGAACGAACAATTTAAATTTGATTTACCAACTATTGAATGGTAAAATCAAAAATAAGTCGGACCTCAATTTTAGATATCCCCTCGTATGTGAAAAATATTATCTAATAATGAGTTGTCTATTAAATAGAAGGTATTGTTTATTGTAACTTCTAGTGAGGTTAGAAATCTGTGGTCAACCAAAAATATGTAAAACGTAAGTTAAATCGAGTTTCGGCTATATTATGTCCGAAGGACTGTTCGAGATTTGCCAAAATCGACAAGGAAGTCTATAGTTTATTACAACGGTTTACCTAATGAAGGAAGTCGCAATGTAGGCGAAGGTAGAATTAAAGTTAGCTCAGACGAAGACGAGACCTATATCACAAGGGCGTAGCTAGGGGGTCGATTTCAGGGGGGCTAAAGTTGGGTGTGCGCCAAAATTTTGGCGTTTACTCTGGTGTTCTTAACGCAAATTTTTTTTGACCTAAATTTTTATTTTTTCAGCGCCGCAGGCGAAAATTTTGAGAATTTTAGAAGGCCGTAGGCCAAAAAATCACTTTTTTTACCCAAACCCTTCCCCAAATTTTTCCCTTTTCCCCATTTCAGGGGGGCTTTAGCCCCAGAAGCCCCCCCCCTTGGCTACGCCCTTGCTATATCATAAACCGACTGCTTAAACTGTCAAAGATTTTCCAAAGTCCACACCAACTAAACAGTGTTATCTTATAATGTGGTTCGACTTTAGTAGTTTAAAAAATTTTAATTTATAAATTTATTTTCTAGTTCCTCTACCTTTATATTAACTGAAGGAGAAAATATAAAGTGTATTGAATTAAATTCAAAAAAATGTTTTTTGAAAAAATTTATGGCTAAAAGAGGATTTATTTTTTATATTCCTCCAATGCATACAATTCGGTTTCTATCAAATAATGGACTTTATCTTAAAGGATTTCGAACTTTTAGTTTCGAGGTAAGGAGTTTTGATAATTATTATTATGCGTTTTTAACAAACCAAAATTATAGACAGGACTAGGAGGGTCGTAATATTAGAGATAGGGCATTGCTAAAATCAAATTATAAGTTTTTAAAAAATAAATTGAATGTTTGAAACGGATACTAGTACGATTTGAAAATTATTCGATTTTACAAAATAATCAGTCTAACTTCGAAATTGAAGTATTAAAAAATTACTCCGACCGACTAGGGGAGGGTCGTAGAAGAATCAAGACCGATATCCTGAAAAATCTCGATCCCTTCTCTATTTACTAGTGTATTTTTCAATTTCAGGACGGCCCCGACCATTCCAAAAGAATTTTGTTCAATAACGAAAAAATAAAGTCGACTAAAATAATTTTAAATAATGATACTTCAATGGATGTTATAAAACAACAAACGACTAAAACAAAACTTATACTTAATCCTTCATTAAATATTTTCGATATTGAGACAGAAATGGATGGATTTCTCTAAATATTTTTAAATAATTTTTGAAAAAAATAATTTTTTTGTCTTTCATTATAATTCTTCCACTGCCTTTTTATATTTTATAAATATTTTTTAATTAAGTTTTGATCCTCTTAATTGTGTTCTTAGCAAATCTAGACTAGAACCAGGACTAGGAGGGTCTTAAAAGAATCGAGACCGATATATATTAATCTTAATAACTCTGAAACTAATGTAAAACAGTCAAAAAAATTTAATAAAAATCAGAAAATAAAAAAGTTTTGTGTGAATCTTTAATTTAATAACAAATTTGAAAATTATTTCCGAGTACTTTTTCCTATTTAATACGTAATGGAAAAATTTATTTTCACATATGAATGTCATATTTTCCCTATAAATTCTCAAAATAGACGCTTATAAAATTTCCATTTTTTACAATTTCTGATTTCTTATTTCCAATTTCCGACAATTCCAGCTGTTCATACCAACCTTCTCTTACCTACCCTCCACACGCCTCTAAAATATTAACATAAAAAAAAAACAACTGAATACATGTTTAAAGAATAAAAATACAATAATTTAAATTAATTTAATTTCATCTGTCATTTAATTATCTATTTTAATAATTTAATTATTAAACGAAAAATATTTTTTATTCAAATATAATTTGAGTAAAATAATTTTAATTTAAAATTTAATTTAAAATTTATGACAAAAAAAACAAATTTATAAATGCCAATTTTTGAACTTTATTGATAAATCCTTCGAGGATCTCCGACGTATTGTATTATACTTATGATTTAGGATATATTAGGTCGGGTCATAATTAGTGTCGCTTTTTTTCGACTAAATTTTTAGGGGTGTTATTTTACAAATATCTTTTTTTCTTATTAACCAACATAAAGATCTGACTCTACTCTTTATTTTAATACCAGGTTTAGGTATATATGAGTGATATTCATAAAGTTATGATTTTTTGAACTTCGCTACCTCGTAGTGAAATTCTCAAGCATTTGCACCATGAATTATAAATTACCAAAAATGTACACAAGAAGCAAAAAATCTTAATGATCAAGTCAAAGGGATCGTTGTCTATGCTAGACAGCAAATATGCAAGAATATTCAAAACACGCCAGATCTGTAAATATGTACAAGTCGAAATATCGAAAAATATGCAATTAGAACTATGACCTAAATAACCTAGAGCGTATTTAAAATATAAATATGCACTTTACTTAGTGCACTCATTTACGTAACCTCGATTATCTTAAATTTTAAAGTAAATAAAAGCAAATTTAAAGTTAATTATATATAATTAAATTAATCTTTGAAAAAAATTTTAGAGTAAATTAAAAATATTTTTGTTTAAAAAATAAAAAGTCTTATGCTTTAATACAAAATTAATTATAGGCTAGAGAATGTATTGGAATTTTCTTTTATTTTTTATTTTTAAATAAGCTAAATATTAGTTACATAGACTTTAAAAATAAAGCCAACTTAGGATAATTAATACAGTCGAAGACTATTATAAGACAGCCTTGACGTTGAAAAAATTGTGCCTTTGTAATGAGAGTTACATTAAATTGTGAGTATCACTTTGGCAGCTCCCTCATCGGGTGGTCAACCAGATTTTAAAAAGCATACTAAAAAAGAGTACCTGATTTGGGTATCCATACATGAGACGCAACTAGTGTAGCACGCCGACTTTTGGGGTCGTGAGTATCTGGGAAAGGGGGTTGCATGTCAAGGTCTATAATCGAGGTCCTAGCCTTATTCTAAGTCATTATTTTATTTTTTAGATTCATTTTTTAAATAAAATTCTTTTACTCTACCAAAAAAAATTTTTTTAATTAAAATGACTGACAATTACAACATAAATAATACAGTAAATTATATTTTTTGACAAAAAATTTTTTCAAAATATTTTAAGTTGTATACTACTCATATTAACCCACAATTTTATTCTGATCTTTTCTTACCTGCTTTTATTAAATGGATAATTTGTTTGCCAGGAATTGTTAACAATTTGGCGTTAATTTGTGTTACTTTTAGAGAAAAGTACATATTTATAAATTTTGTTCTTTTTTTCCTTATCTGACAGAGTTTAATGGACACCGGGGATGGGCAAGGACCATTTTAAATCGAAAATCGAATACACAAAACAAATCCAAAATCAACGTAAAAACATAATACCTCAAAGCACTAGCTAGGGCAATGAACAACAAACAATAAGAAAAACCCTTTGCACGAATGAAGAAAATCTTTTTTTCTAAGTAGATTTAGGTTTTAGAGGTGTTTAAGTCAGCGGCATTCCAGGATATTTATGAGACTGGTAGGACCTCTAATTTGACAAAAATGTGAATCCTACTGGCAGCCCATATTTTTAATAAAATTATTGCCACAATGGATGTATGTATCAGATACTGAGAGAAGCATCTCCGCAAAATTTCTGTCGGAGAGAGTTATACCTCTATTTTAATTATTTTCTTTAAAGATCTCTCCGTGGCCCATGTAACCTTCTCTTAGCATTAGGAGCCCTTTTCGAGTTCTTCTATTTGTTTGGCTTTACAATACCTTTTTTACTGGCATTGACAACAATTAATTTTATCCCGCTACAAACCTGCTTCTATATTCAAGCAATTCCTTTAATCTCCCTTTTTGCTTCAGTAAATACTGTTTTGTTTGTTGGAATTGATCGTTTGTTAAATGTTATTTTATCTTTAAAGTAAATAGTATACTTTTTTGAAATTTATTGTACTGGCCAATCCATCCGGTCTTAGTTCAATCAGGCAAATGGGGCATAGTGTTAAACTGATTAATATAGAAACTTAAGAATCCCATCCATGAAAGGTGGGTGGCCTTGATTAATTGACCTTTTCCCATACTTAGGTACCCAATAAACATATAACTGTGGTATCTAAAGAATGAACAGTGGGTAGACTTTATTGAATGTGTAGGAGAAGCTTAGGGTATACCTCGAATTACCACAGACCCATTGTACCGCCGAGCTATAACTTGGTCAAAATTATCAAATCCGGAACGCTCAGGTATGGTTCGATTCATCTCGTCAAGGTGCATCGAACCATATCAAGATGTCCCGGATTCAATAATTTTGAACAAAGTTATAGCTCAGCGTTACAAAGCGCTCGCGGTACATTGGCCTGCTCCTCCGTGAGGCTCCGTGAGGTGTTTATAATAAAAGTAATCTTAGACTTTAACTACTTAAAAAATACATTAAATTAATTTAAAGATATCATTCACTAAATAAACCCATTTATTTCACAATTGTTTCTTGTGGAATTCTTGTGTATCCAATTTATACTTTTTCTTTGACTATTAATGGTGTTTGGTCACATCCGAATTGGTTAATTTAAATTTAAAAAACAAATTACTAACCCATTTGATTTTAAAGGTTAGTAATTTGTACAACTACACCTTCTGATCTCTATACGTTTTATACTAACGTTACTCAATTAAAAACAAATGGCATTTACATAAATTCGGCTTCTTTTATTTGTTATATGTTTGTTTGGTATTTTGTTTGGAGAGCAAAAAAGCAAACTGAAAATATTATTGGAGTTGCAAGTACGTCGAACCTCTCTATATTATACCCCTCCAAATTATCAAAACGATTCCCCTATTTAATATGGGGCAAACCCAAGTAGGCGCGAGGCCAAGTGTGTGCAAAGCCATAACTAGCTTGAAAATTTCTTGACCTCAACAATCTCTCAGCTCGATGAGAGGAATCGTTTAATACTAAATTTCGAAGGATTCGGAAATCTTAAGCAAGTGTGACTTTGCGCCTATTTGTCCGAGCGCCTACTTGGCCCATGCCTATGTAATATACCTCTCGTTTTAGATAAGTTTTTAGTCCAACAAGAGTGTCTAAAAAGGAGGTTTTACTGTATGTTAAATATCATTTAAATTTCATCAATCGGACTCAAATAAGGAGAAAAAAAAATCGAGATCGGCAACAATCTCTCCGTAATTAATTGACGGGATTACTCCCGCGGGAACCCTCCGTTTGATCAGTTGAAACCCAATCCTGTTAGGAAATTGCGGGAATGCGATTTCTCCGATCTCTATAAAATATTTTAAAGATAGATTTATATTTAGATAGATAGACTTGATAGAGATAGATAGATTGACAAACTTGAGAATAGATAGATACACTTGACAAGTGAAAAACAAAAATTTTTAACTATATTTACTTTTAAAGATAATCAAAATCATCGTATTTTTAAATCTGTTCTCTATATAATGTTTTTTGTTGTTGGTACTTGGCTTTCGAATACAATTTATTTCACATTTATATCCTTTATGTTTACTGATACTTTCTCTACCCAATATATTGCACCCTCAATTAATTTCTTGACTTGTGTAATCGCTTCTTCTAGCAATGTTTTTATTCTATTTAGTTGCAGGTATTGTTTAAGACATGTTTTTGAGAAAAGTTCGGACTCCGAATAGTTAAAGCTTGAAATTATTTGAGAACAGTCAAAAAGCCGGGATAGACTTGGCAAAGGAAAAACTAAAATTATCCGCACGTTACGTGCTCTAACGATAATATTATACAATACGGTCTAAATTGATAGATACTAGCCTAGATACTAAGTCGAATACTGTTAATTAAGAGTAACGGGATAGTTCAACGGTAATTCCTTGAATTTTATTGGTAATTGTTCCAACCTCTCACTGGCAGTGATGGAAAAGTTCCAGTTCCAGAACTGGAACCGACGAAAATAAAAAAGTGTTCCAAAACTGGAACCGGTTCCAGAGAAATTTTGGAACTTTTGCATCACTGCTTACTGGTGGGGGTAATTTATCGAGGGAGGAGAAATGATAGAGGTATACGGTAACAAAAAATAATATTATTAATAGTTATCTTTTATTTCAGTTCCGATTATCGCCGTGCATTTAAACGTCTTGCTTTCGACCTTCCAATTTTGGGTAAATTAATTAAAGGAATGTATGGAGGTACGACAAGTAATACTGTAAAACCGACAGTTCAATCAGTAAAGCCGATAATTCATCCAAAACAAAATTTAATGCGAAATCCCGTCCATCCTCAAAATTAGATTATTTTACGAATAAAGAAAGGAATTGGTGGAACAGATTAAAAATTTTAAAAATTAAAAAATTAATGAATTAAATTGACTCATATTCATAAAAAATGTACTTTATTTTTTCCTAAAAATTTTTTTCTTATTTCCCCCACATTTTTGTAAATATTTTTATAAAAATTTTGATGGATAAAGCTGAAAAAATAAAAATAAATATAATATTTCTTGTCTGTTTTGAATTTTTAATTAATTAAAAAATAATATTTAAAAGACCACACAACCTATCGTTTATTTAAAATAGTATAAAAGGGAAAATAATTACTAGCTAATTAATTCAAATTAAAAAATATTCACTTATTCAATATATTCCTAAGAATATGAACAAATTTATATTAGTCTTGGTTTTCCTCATTATCATTAATTTTTTCGCTACTGTAATGGCATCAAGTGAGGATAATCACGGTAAAAATGAAATAAATTAATTTTAAAACTAAAATAAAATTTTTTCAGAGATACTGGAACGTTCAAAGCGTCAATTTAGCTTCGTGAAAGTGGCACCGCAAGGTGCATACAAAAAATTTCATTAAATCTTTTCAATTTTTCAGATGCTTTAAGTCGTAAAAAGCGCCAATTTAAATTGAGGAAGACGGCACCAAATCAGGAAGGTAGATATTAAATTTGTAAAAATCTGATCATTTTATTCAGATGTTATAAGTCGTAAAAAGCGTCAATTTATATTGAAGGCAAATAGCAAGAGAGAGGTGAATATAATAAATATTTATAGATAAAAGCCTACATGAGCTTTTATTTATTGTTTTATTTTAGGCCATTCATGGAGATCAAGCTGACTCTTTTCATGTTTTAGATAAAGCATTCAATTAAGAGGTTAGTCTATAATCAACAAAAAATATTTATAAGAACTCTACAATACAATAGAACAAAAGAATTTAAACATTAAGACTGGGTAAGTGGTTTGAAATTTGCACAAAAAATAATTTTTAAACAATTTTTCGGTTTAGTTAAACTTAACTAGTAATCATTAAAAAAGATTTTCATGTATTAAGTCTATAAATTTCAGTAAAATGAGCAGACGATGAGAACTGGCAATTTGAAAATGTTGACAATATATGAATAAAATTTTCATTAAAATAAAAGATAAATATAGTTAATAAACTCTTATAAAAATTGGAAATAAATATTTACTGTAAAATTTTGAGTAATATGTATATTCAGAATTTTAATTTATTTTTATGGATAAACGTCGACTTAGCGGGCGCATCTTGTGACAGATGCGCTTACATTATGGTGGGGTGGTAGCCAGTTGATTTTCACCCTTTTTAATGTTCCTTATTTTGGCGTCCATTTTTCGCTCATTAAGCGAAGACAAAAGTATTGCCACCTAGCTTGTTAGTATATTTAAAAAACGAAATTCGTTTTTTTCGATATGTGATAACTGTATTGGCTTAGTATAAAGGCCTTCCTATTATTCATTCTTGGTCTTAGTCTTATTGTCACAGTGTTATTCTATTCTGTCTCATATATATGGCGCTTAGTCATATTCCTATTGTTCGTTCTTATTTTATTTAGTATTGTAGATAAAGCACAATTGTTAGTTACTGTCTTATCTTGTTGTTCTTTGTTAGTACGTAGACATACAAGTCACGTACCTAACAATAACGTTAGTTTTATGTAGGTTTTAAATAATAAATTCACAAAATATTTATAAAAATATATTTACAGAAATCTGATAGAAATAGGATAAAAAACATTTTTTATGAAAATTCAGACCAAATTTAATTAATTTTTTAATTAATTCCCATCTTTTTTAATTCCAATAATTCCTTTATTCATAAAACAAATTCTAATTCTTTGGGAAGACTGCAGTTCGCAAAAAAGTAGGTTTTAGATGAATTGACGGCTTTACGTGTATAATATTATTTGCACTTGCAGACTCTCCTTTAATTAATTTACCTAATATTGGAAGGTCAAAAGCAAGACGTTTAAAAGCATTGCGGTACTTTGAACTGAAAATTAAATAAGTTAAATAAGGTATACTTTCGGAATACTGAACATAAAGCAAATGGGGCAAATTATATGTCATTCGAAAGAGCTCGTCGAGTTTCGAAAGAGCTGCATATTCGAATTTTTCGCCCCAAAAATATGCTTACTCCCCCCTATGGTTTTTCGATTTTCGGGGGCCTATATCTCAGCCCCTGTATGAGTCCGCACGAAAATTTTTCTCAGCATTTATTTATCTCAAAATCGAAGTTTTCTAAAATGTGCATAAACTTTTGCACCATAAAAAATGAACACTTTTTTAATCTGAAAAAAATTGTCAATTTATCAATGCTATTGGTAAAAATTTGTATTCATTAGAAAGAGCATACTTTAAACTTTCACCTCAAAAAAATTAGACTTCTTACTTAAAGACTTCCCAAGTTATACTATATCGAAAAAAATATTAGCAAGTGTGCATAAACTTTTGCACCGCAATTTAGAACAATTTCCCTAGTAAAGGCTATCTAAACAATACAAAAATTCACTCCAAATTTATTCAAACAATAAATATTTACACTAAAAATAAGGACAATAAGTAGAGGGCGGATTTTTATGCAAATGCATATTTTTTTGGCAAACTTGGCATGATGTATAATGCACAAAAAACACACTTTCCGCTTGTTTTGAAAACATTAGAGGGGGTTTCTATTTGCATATAATGCATATTTTTGCATATTTCGGGTTTTGTTGCATAATGCATATTTTAATGCATATTTTGGGGTTTTTTGGTAAAATATCTCTAGAATTGCCCAAAATCCTGCCAAAATGTTGTAAATTTTGCAAAAATTTAGGAAAAATTTTGTAAAAATTACAAATTTTGAAAAAAAATTTTTTGAGTGCCCGAAAATCGCCCTCGCTATAATGTCTCGACCCCAAAACGCCCCACACCAAAATGTCCCACCACCAAAACGCCTCATCTCAAAATGTCCAACTGAGTAAAAATACTCAATTTGTCGAACAATAATTTAAAAATGGGAAAAATCTTAATAAAAATGGGTGTTTAAATGTTCAGACTTAAATAAATCTTAAATTTCTAGGTGTAAATTTCATTTTTCTTGCATAATTTCGCGAATATTTTGGTTTTATTGCATATTTTCATGCAAATTTTCCGATTTTTTCATGCATATTATAGTGCATATTTTGCATTTTTTAATGCATAAAAATCCGCCCTCTAACAATAAGAATCACACCAAGAAAATAGGGACAATTAGAGGCAATTACATAACAGATATACAATTATGAAGGGAGAAATGTTTTCCTATTATTATCACACTTTGGCGTTTCATCTTCCATCTACCGCTTACATGTTGTACTCGATTGGAAGGTTCTTGCGGCGCACCATACCGTCACCCTGGAACCACTCGCGGCGGAATTGCTTGGCTGCTCCTTCCGGGGTGTTGGTCCATTCGACGGTGACACGGTCGTTGTTGGTCGCTTCCGCAGCCGGATCGAAGGCGTCGCAAGAGATGGCGATGTTGATGGCCTCCTTCGGGTCGAGCACACCGTTGGGCGGGTCCATGTTCAGACGGCGAGGTTGGTCGTCTTGAAGGCGAAGCCAATACGATGCCCACCAGAGTTGATGATCTGTAAAAATAAAAGGAAAATATTATTCATGGTTAGATTAATAAAAAAAAGCTGAAACTTAACCTTCCTGTAGTAGGTGTGCTTGTCATCGAACGGCGCATTGAAGATGACCTTCACAGCAAGAAGAGTCGTGATGTTGCCGGGTGGAACAGAAGCCATTGTTGAGAACGGTTTGTTGTCGTTGTTTGTGTAGTTGAGTATAACTGGGTTTTTATAGTTTCTCTCTCAAGAATTCTGTTCTCGAGGTATTAAAGAACCAATAGAACGCCAGTCGGTATCAACCAGTTCTCTTCAACTTCAATTCCTGCTACAACAACAAACCGTTCTCAACAATGGCTTCTGTTCCACCCGGCGACATCTGGACAATGCCGGTTTTCGGCATCTTCTTCAACGCGCCGTTCGATGACAAGCACACCTACTACATGAAGGTGAAGTTTCTAAACTTTTATTAATCTAACCACTAATAAATATTTCTCTTTTCACTTTTACAGATCATCAACTCTGGTGGGCATCGTATCGGCTTCGCCTTCAAGACGACCATCCCTCACCGTCTGAGCATGGACCCGCCCAACGGTGTGCTCGACCCGGAGGAAGCCATCGACATCGCCATCTCTTGCGACGCCTTCGATCCGGCTGCGGAAGCGACCAACAACGACCGTATCACCGTCGAATGGACCAACACCCCGGAAGGAGCAGCCAAGCAATTCCGCCGCGAGTGGTTCCAGGATGACGGTATGGTTCGCCGCAAGAACCTTCCAATCGGGTACAACATGTAAGCGGTTGATGGAAGATGACGACGTCGAAATGTGATAATATAGGAAAACAATTCTTCCCTCATAATTGTATATCTATTATGTAATTTCCCCATATTTTCTTGTGTGATTCTTATTGTCCCTATTTTCCAGTGATGTTTTGTAAATATTGTTTGTTTGTAAATAAATTGGTTTGGAATGTTGTTAAAATCATTTTTCAACCCCTTTTCCCTTTTACCTCATTCGCCTCAGTAATTCTTTGGAGAGCATCATAAACTCTTATGTTTGTTTTTCTTCCCTCCAACATGGCATTTGTCCAAATTTTATAGTTAGCATAATTTCCCTCATTTTCATTTTTACTTTTCTCTTCATCGGAAGTTGTAGTAGTTGTTTGTTTAAATTGTATATTTGCATGTTGAAATGGATTATCCGAACTTCTCCGATAAAAAAGCAAAAGAAATAATAAAAATAATAATAAAAGTAATCCAACAAATAACGAATAATTAATAGAGTTGTTGTCTCTAAAAGAACTTTTCCATCACTAACACCAACAAAACGAGTTGAAATATCACGAAGGGAAGAAAATTCTAAAGAAGGGGAATGATGATTATCTGCTCGGCGAGTTGGTGTACGAAGATCACATGCTTTCCCTGTCTGTCCATCCATCAAAACACAAGCATTGTCCTGTACTTGTACAGTCCTTTAAATAAATAAAAGAGTATGTGGTTTGGACAAAAGATTAACTGGTTCTGAAAAGAAGTCCTAAAGAAAATCCCAAAACTTTTATTTGACAAAACTGGAAATCGAGGCACAAAATATAAGACTCCTATTACCTAGCAATAGGAAATAGATGGAGGGAGGATTTTAAGTCCTTGATTTAAATCAATGTATGGATCCGTAACTAGATTTAAATAAAATTTTCAATAATAATCTTTAGTGATTCTAGTGATTCTTATTGTCCCTATCTTCCAGTGTGATGTTTTGTAAATATTGTTTGTGAATAAATGATAGTTGTTTTATTGCAATGTCGAGTTAGTACCTTATTTACTTTAACAACTTCCAAAATAAAGAAATCTTAATTCAATTCTCTTTTTCATTAGACGGACTCTTTGTGGTTAAAATCACGAGAATCATTAATAGCCATAAACAATGTATTAATATTGTTCTCCTCCTCAAAGTCTTCAACATTCACCAACTATACAAACATTAAATTATCAACAAAATAATAATATAATAATACAGGCATTTTCTTTTCAAAAAGAGGTGCAAATAATTCTTTAGAAATGGCGGCAATACTAAAGATGGTGCCCCCCCCCCCTTTTCCTTACTTTTTCCTTCGTTAAGATTATGCATAATGGTCAATAGGGTAAGGAATGATACAAATCCTATGAGCGTATATATACTCCCTTTATTATTCGTGCCAATCTTTCAATCTAGGTATCAGTTTATAACCTAAGGAAAATTATGGTAAAGGAAAGGAGAAGAATGCAGCAAAAATTCATTTTCCAGAGTATGTGGAAGACGAGCTGGACATTTACTGCGATTATAAAAATTGGAAATAAATATTTACTGTAAAATTTTGCATAATATATTCAGAATTTTAATTTGTTTTTATGGATACACCTCAAACTATCGGTCGTATCTTGTAACAGATGCGCTTACATTATAGAATTGTGTTTATTATTGAAGTAAATACTTCATACTTATTCTATATTATTTCTATTTTATAAAATGCCAAAATGGGACCAAGCAGTATGATACCAAAGTCTATATAAATAGACATTTATGTAATTTGTTTATAAAATAGAACGGATTATTTAATTAATTTACTAATTTTTATTTATGTAAGGAAAAAGACGGGGATTTAAGATATTATATTAACTAGGTTTAGGATCTATTAAAAGAGAAGGCGAAGCTCAGTCAGCAGAGCACCAGTACCTGGTAGCGGTAGCTCCTAGAAAAAAGCGGTAGCTCCTAAAATTTATTCCCGTTGTTAGACAAATAACTTATTCCCAATTACAAATAAAATCTCAAAACAAAAAAATTTCAATTTATTTCTTCTCACAATTCTCCTTCATTTTTTTAGACAAGACATCCTAAACTATTTTTGAGAAAAACCGCGTTAAACTTGGAAAATGTATAGAATACTGACCACAAATGGCTCTCAACTATAAGCTGAGATATGGGTCTCGAAGTGTCAAAAAATTACGGGGTTCGAAATGGCAAAAGCTAATAAATGTGTAAAATATGTCATTCGAGAGAGCTCGACGAGTTGAGTCATATTACATCAAAAGCACCGTGATTAAACTAGCTTAGACAAAGTTACAATAGAAAAATAAAACAAAAAAATATATTAGAATGTACCTCAAAATTTTGTTAATCTCGACTCAACTCGTCTCGACCCCTTTCTGATATTATATTTTGTCCACATTCCTTTGTGGTTCGTATGCTATATACTTAAAATTAATACCTCAAAACAACGCTTCAAAAACTTCACCGTCCTCAAACATGTGTACATGGGGGCCAGATTGGTACACGTAAACTCGCCAGTCCTCCCAAAAAATAATTTTCAAACGAGCAGCGCACCCTTCTTCCTAAAAAATATTTTCAATGTACAAGGCCGAGAAAAAGTAAGTTATAGCACCATACTTTTCAATAATTTATGTAATGTTCGTTTTTCTAAAAAAATTTGTTACAAATTATAAGAGGCCAAGGGATAAACAATATCTAATAATGAAATGGGTTTTCTAGTTTACAGCCGTTGGATTATTTAACTTTTTCAAAATAAGGATGTTCCAAAATTATAACCGTACTCTGATTTATCTCAGAGAGAAAAATCCACGAAATTTTTTCTGAACATATCTATCAACAAATGTAGATAAGTAATAAAGAAAATGAAATACAAAAGAAACCCCGCTAATCAAGGTAAACAAGGGGTAAATGTCCTTTAAAATTATTTTCACCCCTCATAAATACGGAAAGTGAAAGTTCAAGGAACCCAAAATTATAAAAAAATTTCACCACCTCACTGCGTTCATTGAAGTAAATTTAGGGGCCCATATAGCGTTAATATTTTCTTCATTTTCCCATTTATCAAACAACTCTCTTGTTGAAAATTTGTGTAAAATTTGATAACGCATCTTTTAGTTAAGGAAAAAGATTTAAAAGAAAAAATGGATAAAAATTGGGGCGCTGGTCTAGTTTATGCGTCCAATGAACTTTTATGAGTCCAATGAAAAGTTTATGAGTCCAATCAAAAAACAATTGGATTTTTCTTAGTATTGCAAAGTTGGGGTATGGTTCCAAAGCATTTCTTCATGTTCGGGACCTAAGCCCACTGGGTCTGGGACCGTTCCTTGCCCTATCTCTTGAAATTTCGGAAAGTTATAATTGTTTTTCCGAAATTTTTAAAAATTGGCTATTACTTTCCGAAAGTAATTACACAAATTTTCAACAAGAGAGTTGTTTGATAAATGGGAAAATGAAGAAAATATTAACGCTATATGGGCCCCTAAATTTACTTCAATGAACGCAGTGAGGTGGTGAAATTTTTTTATAATTTTGGGTTCCTTGAACTTTCACTTTCCGTATTTATGAGGGGTGAAAATAATTTTAAAGGACATTTACCCCTTGTTTACCTTGATTAGCGGGGTTTCTTTTGTATTTCATTTTCTTTATTACTTATCTACATTTATTGATAGATATGTTCAGAAAAAATTTCGTGGATTTTTCTCTCTGAGATAAATCAGAGTACGGTTATAATTTTGGAACATCCTTATTTTGAAAAAGTTAAATAATCCAACGGCTGTAAACTAGAAAACCCATTTCATTATTAGATATTGTTTATCCCTTGGCCTCTTATAATTTGTAACAAATTTTTTTAGAAAAACGAACATTACATAAATTATTGAAAAGTATGGTGCTATAACTTACTTTTTCTCGGCCTTGTACATTGAAAATATTTTTTAGGAAGAAGGGTGCGCTGCTCGTTTGAAAATTATTTTTTGGGAGGACTGGCGAGTTTACGTGTACCAATCTGGCCCCCATGTACACATGTTTGAGGACGGTGAAGTTTTTGAAGCGTTGTTTTGAGGTATTAATTTTAAGTATATAGCATACGAACCACAAAGGAATGTGGACAAAATATATATAAGAAAGGGGTCGAGACGAGTTGAGTCGAGATTAACAAAATTTTGAGGGACATTATAATATAGTTTTTTTGGTTTATTCTTTGTAACTTTGTCTAAGCTAGTTTAACCACGGTGATTTTGATGTCATATGACTCAACTCGTCGAGCTCTCTCGAATGATATATATTTTATACACATTTATTGGTTTTGCCATTTCGAACCCCGTAATTTTTTGTCCACTTCGAGCCCCATATATCAGCCTATAGCTGCGAGCCCATTTGTGGTCCGTATTCTATACATTTTCCAAGTTTAACGCGTTCTTTCTTACTTAAAAATACGTTTAGGATTATTAAAATATACAAATAAAGAAGAATTTTGATGATGAAGAATTATTTAAAAAAAATTTTTTTGGCTTTGAATTTAATTTTTTTTGAGTGATTTAAAATTTTTGGTTCTGAATTTTTTTGTTTTTAATTAAATTATTTTTGAGTAAATTTTTTTGTTTTAGATTAAATTTTTTTTGCTTTCTTTCTAAGAGCCTTCTCATGTAAGGCTCCTAGCTTCGCCTTCTCTTTTAGTAGATCTTAAACCTTGTTAATATTTTAAAATACCCTCTAGTGATAATTAAATTATCAGTTAAAATATACATAAAATACAAACACAGTGTCACAATATGTGGAAATATGTATAATTAATAATCCCCTTTTTCTTGGAACATAGGCACAATAGTTTTTCAAATCCCATTTTACAAAAAAAATTTTTCAAGTCTTATCTTCAACTCCAAACGCATAAGCAATTTGTGTTAGACTAGCATAAGTACCAGTTACAAGTCCCAAAACTCCAAACCCGAATAAACAAATATTTTTAATCCAAATTCCCCTTGTCAATTTCATTTGGCTGTAACTTTAATTTAAAAAAGAAAAAAATTTTTTAAGGAAAAAAAAATTATTTTTTTACTTGCAGAGAAGGTCAATCATTGCTGGGAAAATTAATGCTAATGCTGTTCCAGCAAATGCTCCAACAAGTGAAATAAAAAGTCCCAAATGAGGAATTAATTCAGCAATTAGGCCTTAAATTAAAAAAAAATTTTTTTGATAATAATTTGAAGAAAAAATTTTTTGGTGATATTACTAAAATTGCGGATACCTTTACTATAGTTGCGGACGTCAGTGGTATAAGTTAAGTATTATATGTTATGCAGGAATATTTTTTTAAATAGTATATCAGAATAAAAAAAATCAATTAAGCAAATATAGGCACGTAAAATATCGATCCGCAAAATTAGTCCGCAAAAAAATCAGCAAAAAAACCTTCAAAATTAGTCCGCAAGAAAAAATCCGCAAAAATTTTTAATCAGATTTTTGGTCGAAAATTTTTTAAACAAATTTCACGACTAGGGTTGGGGGCCAACTCGACGTGGTCCAAAAGATCGAGTCGGGCATTGAATTTTGGTCCGAAAAAGACTCGGTCGGGTCGGCCCGAAAAAATTACTCGAAAAAATGCGGCCCGACTCGAAAACCTCTATTCAAAGCAAATTTTAATTAAAATAAAATTATGAAAAAAAATAAAGTTCTTACATGTCAGAATAACCATAGAATAACGCAAAATATAAACAATTGGATTTTGCCATTCAATTGGAATTTTTCGAGAAACCCATTTCTCTACACGTTCCATTGGGACTTGAAAAAATGTTTGAAATATTTTTTAAAAAAATTTAAAAAACCATAGAACTGAAGAGGATAGGAAACAAGAATGCAACCAACAAGCATTATTTTGATAACTTGGTAAAAACTAGAAAAAATAATTAAAGTCCGCAAAAATATTTTTGTCCGCAAAAATTTGCGGACAAAATTATTTAACGATTAGGAATATTAGTGTTGGCCCCCGACCCATCTGGAGAACTTTTTAAAGAATTTCGAAGAAGTCCGGGCTTTTGAGATTTGGGCTAAAAATCGTTAGGCATCACGGGGAGGCACCCATACATTTTATCCGCAAAATTTCAATCCGCAAATCTTTAGAAATTCAAAAAACTTCTCTTACGGTTCGTTTGGCAAATTAAGCGTAACAGTGTCTTTAACATGACTTCCAAAAGCTAAATATCCATAAAATCCTGTTGTAGCATAAACAGCCAAAACAATAAAGCAAGCTGTGTTTAAAACACCATTGGCAGCAATAAAGTCAACAGGATTAATCAATTTATTTTCAATTGGTAGAACCTTTAAAATGAAAATTTTTTTTTGAAAAATTTCTCAAAAATTTGAAAAAAAAAATTTTTGGATTTTCGAAAAAATTTCAAAAAAATTTTAAACTTTTTCAAAAATCCAAAAAATTTTTTTTCAAATTTAAAAAAAATTTTTGAAAAAATTTTGGAAATTTCAAAATTCCCGAAAAAATTTTTTTGAAAATCTTAGGAAAAAATTTCCTAAAAAATTATTTATTAAAAATTATACCACAGCAACACCCTCAAATGCAAACATAACGGTCCCAAAGAAGAGAGGTAATTCAGTCAAATTCCCAACTGCTGGTGCATCCTTTATCGGATTCAAATGAGTAACCAAATAGGCAACAATAATTGCAACAGCAGCCAAATAAAAAATATTGGCAATTAAAGCTAATGGGGCCAACATTTTTAATTGACGAATTGTGCATAAACTTAAAAAATTATTTTTTTTTTAATTTTAAAAAGAAAAAATATATAGGAAAAATGACTAAAAAATCGTTAGAGTAAATTAACGAGGAAAACCCCTAAGAATAATAGTTTAACGAAGAAACCCCTTATTTTTTATTGTTAGACTGAAAAATTTTAGGGGAGAATGAAAGAAAAAATTCTAAAAAAATCTTCTCGTTCAATATCTGACCTAAGCTTTGTAAAATAAATTTTCGGTGTGAACAAAACGCCTAAAACCAAACCAACAAAAGCCGTCGATATACCAAAACTGTGTGAATGACTTCATAAATAAATCCCAAATTAATCACAACCTTCCCCCTTGATGGAAAAACCTACCAAGGGCGTAGCCGGGATGTCGATTTTTTCACTTTTCTAATCATTTCCCTCCTAAAATTTTTTCACTTTCACCATTTCAGTGGGGGCTAAAGCCACAGAAAACATACAACTTTGTTCGTTTTCTTTTAAAAGCTTGATATTTCGGCGGCTTTTTGAGGTTTGGTATTTCGACGTTTTTTTTTAATTTTCCCCAAAAATAATTAAAAAACAAAAAAAATACCCCAAAGTAGGAACTAACAACATCGCGATCCATCCAGCTTGGGATATATGGATACATGAAGTTTCGTCAAAGAACTTTAAAAATTAAATTTAAAAACCTCCTAAAAATTAAAAGAAAACCTGTTTTAAATTATCGGCCATAAATACAAAATAAACACAACAAAATCCAAGTTGTGCAATAAACATTGTACTATTAACTAATTGTCTTAAAATTTAAACAAAAAATTAAAAAAAATAATTTTCTAAAAAAATACTTAAAGAAATATCCACGTTGATTAATCCATGGAGGTCCACATTCTATTGCATTTCTCATAACTAGAAAAAAATAATTTAAAAAATAATTTATAAATATTTTTATAAATTTTAGGGAATTGAAATGGACTTAAAAAAAGACTTGGATTTGCTATCTAATGATAAAATTTGAGACCGGTGCGGGGCAAGCTTCCGGTGGGAAAGTTAGAACAATATAGGCAGATGGACAATTTATTTATAAATTAGTTGTTTATTCAGCAATTTATTTTTTTAGGGTCAGCATTTTTGTTATTTATCGCCAAAATGTTCCTCATCCTATTTCCAAAATCACGCAATTTATTAATGTGGGGGATGAGGCGGCTTTTATCTCGTAAAATCCTGGTACGTAAAAAAATTTCTTAGGATGTGAGACGATTTTATGGGCCAGCTAAAATAAGAAGGGGAATAAGAAAAAATAAATCTTAAGGAGGGGAATACCCAGGAAGGTTATTTATCGACAAAATGCAATGTGAGGGCATTGCTTAAATAGCTTCAATAATTTTTAAAAATTTCACTAAATAAATTAACCGTTTCCATAGTCCATAATTTCTTGTCTCTTTCGATTGCATAGAAATACAGAAGAATGAACCAAGTTTCGACAGCAGTATGTACAAACACCGCAAATAATTATTAGAAGAAAAAGTCCTAACTTTAAAAATAAAAAAAGATTATTTTAAAAAACCGATTACGAGTCGGAAAAGTCCCCAAAAATTTTAAGTCGGTGATCCTTAACCGAATGGTGCAAAAAAATATATCAGATTCCTGGTCACAATAAATGATGTTCACCAAAAGTAAAAATTAATTTTAGTGATTAACCAAAGGTTAAATTTATAGATCTGTTACCCCAATAAAACCCCCAATTTCTTAAATATAAAAATTAAAAACCCAAAGTCCAGAATGTTTAAAAGCCAACGGCAACGACAAAAGTCCAGTTCCAAGCATAACCTTTTTTAAATTTGTTTAAAATATTCTTTAAAATAAAAAACAAAACCTTAACCAAACTGAAAAGTGCCTGATCCGGAGACATTGTAAAAGCAGTCCGCGGGCGTTCGCTGAAGAGCATTTCATGGCTAATTGTTGGGTCTATATTCATTCTTTAAAAAATAAAAATTAATTTTTATTTTAAGGGCTAGAATAGCTGGCTAAATAACCACATTTTTCTCCTTTTTTCCTTTCAGGTCTGTTCTCTAGTCTTCCATTTTTTAGGTTCCCCTAGACCCCGAAAAATAAAGGGTTTTTCTGGTACAGCCCAAAACGGCGCGAGGCCATAACTTGCTGGAAAACCTTCTGGCCCTTATCAATTTTGGAATCATTCTCTTTAGCTCAATGAGTGGAGTCGTTTAATACCAAATTTGACAAGATTCGAAAATCTTGAAGCAAGTTATGGCATTGCGCCGCTATGGCCGCGCCGTTTTGGGCGGTTTTTTGTAACAATTTTTTAAAAATCATCAATTTTCCTGAATTTAACTATTCTAATTTTTTCTGATTTTTTCCGAAAATTTTTCCGATTTCTCCCTAAAATTGCAAAAATTTCAGTTTTAGACCCCCAATTTCGTCTTACCCTATTTTTATCGTTAAATAAGAAAAATGTTTATTTTAACTAAAAGTACATTTTAATACAAATAAAAGATAAAATAAATGATAAAAATATTTTATGAGAAAAAAGGAGAAAAATACAAAAATGATTAGTGTAATGAATTTAAATAATTTTTTATTTAAAAAATGTAACTTAAACACGATCAATTTAGAGCTACATAAACCAAGCATTATTCATTCATTACAAAGGAAAAGCCCCGTTATAGAGAAATCAATAATCTACTATACTTATATAGCAGGGTTGGCGGATAATTGGAAATCTTCGAATATACGGATAAAGATCCGAAATTTTCTAGAAAATTTTTCCGGATCTGGATTCGATATCCGAACCGAAAATTTCCGGATATCCGACCTTTTTCGGATACGGATATCCGGATCCACCAACCTTACTATATAAAATTATTAAAAAGAAAGAAAAAATATTTTCACAAATTACTATAAATTTTCGATTTTACAGTCAGACCTTATTTGTGAATCTTTTAAAAACAATTGTAAATTTTTTTACTAACAATAAACAAAACTACAACTAAACATATGGAAGCTTTTTATATTGACAGTAAAAGAGAAGGAAAGACGAGAATGCAATCAATAACCAGTAAATCCCACACCCCCCCCCCCCCCCACTCGTTAAAAAGGGACATTCACAAATTTAATTTCGAAAAAATTTTTTAAAAATTACAAGGGTAGCTAGGGTTAAAAAATTTTCAAAAAATTTCAAATCAGCAAAAAATTTTTTTAATTTTTTTTTTCTCTCAAAAAAAACTCACGGTGTAGTATTAGACACACCAGACATTGCACTTTCTGTTTCTGGGTCAGGATATTTGGTTTGCATTGGAGTCCAAATAAAGTTAAATACAAGTTAAATAAGTTAATATTTAGGGGGGTTATCTATAAAATAAAATTACTAAAATAAAATTGAAATAAAAATAAATAAAAATTGATAGAAACAGAAAAAATGTCCAAAAGTGTTTGAGAAACAGAGCTGTGCCGAAAATAGATTTTAAAAATCGAAGCATGAAAGGTGAAAGATTAAACACCGAAAAAAGGCGAAAATTCTGGAAAAGATAGAATGCAAAAAGGGCGAAAACTAGTGTTCCACCGGAAACGAAATTTTGACCGGAACCGGATCCAACGGAACCTTAACTAAAAAAAACGACGGAACTTTCCGGAATCGGAAATTTCGGTGAAACTCTAGCGAAAACACCCCCCTGTTGAGAATATTATTTTTAAACAAATTTGGACGGCACATCCTTTCTGCACGCACTTATCGAAAAAAAATTAATTTATTGAATGAACCACAAGTTGTAAATATGCTCTTAATTTATAACCTCAGAAAAAAGGTAAATGACCAATATACAAATTTGAGCAAAAAAATATTATGCAAAAGAACAAATACAAAAATAATTAAATGTGCACTACTTTTGTTTTTGAAAAAACAAAATTTTTCTTATCTTTTCTAATCATCTCATAAAATTATTTTTTTTGCCCCTTTCATTTGTTTCAGAAATTAATTTGATAATAAAATTTAGAGATGTATGGTAAAAATTTTTTTAATAAAACGAGAAAATTAAATTTCAACAGACCCATGGTATACCTCCCAAAATTTTTTGGCTCAACTGCAGTTTATGAGTCCAGTAGCACTTTATAAGTCAAATCGAAATACCGTATTTATTCTAATAGAATGGCACCTCCAATAGAATGGCCCTTTTAACCTCAAAGTATATATCTAAATACATTTCTCTATTTTCTTATACCTATTAGATATCACTTTAGTTTGAATAATCATAATATTTTTGAGTAAATCTGGAGTCGTAGGATTATAGAGTTAAACTCTATTATTCCGTTTGGAATTGATAAAACAAAACACACTTGAGGCCCACCCAGGATTATAGAGTTAAACTCTATTATTCCGTTTGGAATTGATAAAACAAAACACACTTGAGGCCCACCCAGGATTATAGAGTTAAACTCTATTATTCCGTTTGGAATTGATAAAACAAAACACACTTGAGGCCCACCCAGGATTATAGAGTTAAACTCTATTATTCCGTTTGGAATTGATAAAACAAAACACACTTGTGGCCCACCCAGGATTATAGAGTTAAACTCTATTATTCCGTTTGGAATTGATAAAACAAAACACACTTGAGGCCCACCCAGGATTATAGAGTTAAACTCTATTATTCCGTTTGGAATTGATAAAACAAAACACACTTGAGGCCCACCCAGGATTATAGAGTTAAACTCTATTATTCCGTTTGGAATTGATAAAACAAAACACACTTGAGGCCCACCCAGGATTATAGAGTTAAACTCTATTATTCCGTTTGGAATTGATAAAACAAAACACACTTGAGGCCCACCCAGGATTATAGAGTTAAACTCTATTATTCCGTTTGGAATTGATAAAACAAAACACACTTGAGGCCCACCCAGGATTATAGAGTTAAACTCTATTATTCCGTTTGGAATTGATAAAACAAAACACACTTGAGGCCCACCCAGGATTATAGAGTTAAACTCTATTATTCCGTTTGGAATTGATAAAACAAAACACACTTGAGGCCCACCCAGGATTATAGAGTTAAACTCTATTATTCCGTTTGGAATTGATAAAACAAAACACACTTGAGGCCCACCCAGGATTATAGAGTTAAACTCTATTATTCCGTTTGGAATTGATAAAACAAAACACACTTGAGGCCCACCCAGGATTATAGAGTTAAACTCTATTATTCCGTTTGGAATTGATAAAACAAAACACACTTGAGGCCCACCCAGGATTATAGAGTTAAACTCTATTATTCCGTTTGGAATTGATAAAACAAAACACACTTGAGGCCCACCCAGGATTATAGAGTTAAACTCTATTATTCCGTTTGGAATTGATAAAACAAAACACACTTGAGCCCACCCAGGATTATAGAGTTAAACTCTATTATTCCGTTTGGAATTGATAAAACAAAACACACTTGTGGCCCACCCAGGATTATAGAGTTAAACTCTATTATTCCGTTTGGAATTGATAAAACAAAACACACTTGTGGCCCACCCAGGATTATAGAGTTAAACTCTATTATTCCGTTTGGAATTGATAAAACAAAACACACTTGAGGCCCACCCAGGATTATAGAGTTAAACTCTATTATTCCGTTTGGAATTGATAAAACAAAACACACTTGAGGCCCACCCAGGATTATAGAGTTAAACTCTATTATTCCGTTTGGAATTGATAAAACAAAACACACTTGAGGCCCACCCAGGATTATAGAGTTAAACTCTATTATTCCGTTTGGAATTGATAAAACAAAACACACTTGAGGCCCACCCAGGATTATAGAGTTAAACTCTATTATTCCGTTTGGAATTGATAAAACAAAACACACTTGAGGCCCACCCAGGATTATAGAGTTAAACTCTATTATTCCGTTTGGAATTGATAAAACAAAACACACTTGAGGCCCACCCAGGATTATAGAGTTAAACTCTATTATTCCGTTTGGAATTGATAAAACAAAACACACTTGAGGCCCACCCAGGATTATAGAGTTAAACTCTATTATTCCGTTTGGAATTGATAAAACAAAACACACTTGAGGCCCACCCAGGATTATAGAGTTAAACTCTATTATTCCGTTTGGAATTGATAAAACAAAACACACTTGTGGCCCACCCAGGATTATAGAGTTAAACTCTATTATTCCGTTTGGAATTGATAAAACAAAACACACTCGTGGCCCACCCAGGATTATAGAGTTAAACTCTATTATTCCGTTTGGAATTGATAAAACAAAACACACTCGTGGCCCACCCAGGATTATAGAGTTAAACTCTATTATTCCGTTTGGAATTGATAAAACAAAACACACTTGAGGCCCACCCAGGATTATAGAGTTAAACTCTATTATTCCGTTTGGAATTGATAAAACAAAACACACTTGTGGCCCACCCAGGATTATAGAGTTAAACTCTATTATTCCGTTTGGAATTGATAAAACAAAACACACTTGAGGCCCACCCAGGATTATAGAGTTAAACTCTATTATTCCGTTTGGAATTGATAAAACAAAACACACTTGAGGCCCACCCAGGATTATAGAGTTAAACTCTATTATTCCGTTTGGAATTGATAAAACAAAACACACTTGAGGCCCACCCAGGATTATAGAGTTAAACTCTATTATTCCGTTTGGAATTGATAAAACAAAACACACTTGAGGCCCACCCAGGATTATAGAGTTAAACTCTATTATTCCGTTTGGAATTGATAAAACAAAACACACTTGAGGCCCACCCAGGATTATAGAGTTAAACTCTATTATTCCGTTTGGAATTGATAAAACAAAACACACTTGAGGCCCACCCAGGATTATAGAGTTAAACTCTATTATTCCGTTTGGAATTGATAAAACAAAACACACTTGAGGCCCACCCAGGATTATAGAGTTAAACTCTATTATTCCGTTTGGAATTGATAAAACAAAACACACTTGAGGCCCACCCAGGATTATAGAGTTAAACTCTATTATTCCGTTTGGAATTGATAAAACAAAACACACTTGTGGCCCACCCAGGATTATAGAGTTAAACTCTATTATTCCGTTTGGAATTGATAAAACAAAACACACTTGTGGCCCACCCAGGATTATAGAGTTAAACTCTATTATTCCGTTTGGAATTGATAAAACAAAACACACTTGTGGCCCACCCAGGATTATAGAGTTAAACTCTATTATTCCGTTTGGAATTGATAAAACAAAACACACTTGAGGCCCACCCAGGATTATAGAGTTAAACTCTATTATTCCGTTTGGAATTGATAAAACAAAACACACTTGAGGCCCACCCAGGATTATAGAGTTAAACTCTATTATTCCGTTTGGAATTGATAAAACAAAACACACTTGTGGCCCACCCAGGATTATAGAGTTAAACTCTATTATTCCGTTTGGAATTGATAAAACAAAACACACTTGTGGCCCACCCAGGATTATAGAGTTAAACTCTATTATTCCGTTTGGAATTGATAAAACAAAACACACTTGAGGCCCACCCAGGATTATAGAGTTAAACTCTATTATTCCGTTTGGAATTGATAAAACAAAACACACTTGAGGCCCACCCAGGATTATAGAGTTAAACTCTATTATTCCGTTTGGAATTGATAAAACAAAACACACTTGAGGCCCACCCAGGATTATAGAGTTAAACTCTATTATTCCGTTTGGAATTGATAAAACAAAACACACTTGAGGCCCACCCAGGATTATAGAGTTAAACTCTATTATTCCGTTTGGAATTGATAAAACAAAACACACTTGAGGCCCACCCAGGATTATAGAGTTAAACTCTATTATTCCGTTTGGAATTGATAAAACAAAACACACTTGTGGCCCACCCAGGATTATAGAGTTAAACTCTATTATTCCGTTTGGAATTGATAAAACAAAACACACTTGAGGCCCACCCAGGATTATAGAGTTAAACTCTATTATTCCGTTTGGAATTGATAAAACAAAACACACTTGTGGCCCACCCAGGATTATAGAGTTAAACTCTATTATTCCGTTTGGAATTGATAAAACAAAACACACTTGAGGCCCACCCAGGATTATAGAGTTAAACTCTATTATTCCGTTTGGAATTGATAAAACAAAACACACTTGAGGCCCACCCAGGATTATAGAGTTAAACTCTATTATTCCGTTTGGAATTGATAAAACAAAACACACTTGAGGCCCACCCAGGATTATAGAGTTAAACTCTATTATTCCGTTTGAATTGATAAAACAAAACACACTTGAGGCCCACCCAGGATTATAGAGTTAAACTCTATTATTCCGTTTGGAATTGATAAAACAAAACACACTTGAGGCCCACCCAGGATTATAGAGTTAAACTCTATTATTCCGTTTGGAATTGATAAAACAAAACACACTTGTGGCCCACCCAGGATTATAGAGTTAAACTCTATTATTCCGTTTGGAATTGATAAAACAAAACACACTTGAGGCCCACCCAGGATTATAGAGTTAAACTCTATTATTCCGTTTGGAATTGATAAAACAAAACACACTTGAGGCCCACCCAGGATTATAGAGTTAAACTCTATTATTCCGTTTGGAATTGATAAAACAAAACACACTTGTGGCCCACCCAGGATTATAGAGTTAAACTCTATTATTCCGTTTGGAATTGATAAAACAAAACACACTTGAGGCCCACCCAGGATTATAGAGTTAAACTCTATTATTCCGTTTGGAATTGATAAAACAAAACACACTTGTGGCCCACCCAGGATTATAGAGTTAAACTCTATTATTCCGTTTGGAATTGATAAAACAAAACACACTTGTGGCCCACCCAGGATTATAGAGTTAAACTCTATTATTCCGTTTGGAATTGATAAAACAAAACACACTTGAGGCCCACCCAGGATTATAGAGTTAAACTCTATTATTCCGTTTGGAATTGATAAAACAAAACACACTTGAGGCCCACCCAGGATTATAGAGTTAAACTCTATTATTCCGTTTGGAATTGATAAAACAAAACACACTTGAGGCCCACCCAGGATTATAGAGTTAAACTCTATTATTCCGTTTGGAATTGATAAAACAAAACACACTTGAGGCCCACCCAGGATTATAGAGTTAAACTCTATTATTCCGTTTGGAATTGATAAAACAAAACACACTTGAGGCCCACCCAGGATTATAGAGTTAAACTCTATTATTCCGTTTGGAATTGATAAAACAAAACACACTTGAGGCCCACCCAGGATTATAGAGTTAAACTCTATTATTCCGTTTGGAATTGATAAAACAAAACACACTTGAGGCCCACCCAGGATTATAGAGTTAAACTCTATTATTCCGTTTGGAATTGATAAAACAAAACACACTTGAGGCCCACCCAGGATTATAGAGTTAAACTCTATTATTCCGTTTGGAATTGATAAAACAAAACACACTTGAGGCCCACCCAGGATTATAGAGTTAAACTCTATTATTCCGTTTGGAATTGATAAAACAAAACACACTTGAGGCCCACCCAGGATTATAGAGTTAAACTCTATTATTCCGTTTGGAATTGATAAAACAAAACACACTTGAGGCCCACCCAGGATTATAGAGTTAAACTCTATTATTCCGTTTGGAATTGATAAAACAAAACACACTTGAGGCCCACCCAGGATTATAGAGTTAAACTCTATTATTCCGTTTGGAATTGATAAAACAAAACACACTTGAGGCCCACCCAGGATTATAGAGTTAAACTCTATTATTCCGTTTGGAATTGATAAAACAAAACACACTTGTGGCCCACCCAGGATTATAGAGTTAAACTCTATTATTCCGTTTGGAATTGATAAAACAAAACACACTCGTGGCCCACCCAGGATTATAGAGTTAAACTCTATTATTCCGTTTGGAATTGATAAAACAAAACACACTTGAGGCCCACCCAGGATTATAGAGTTAAACTCTATTATTCCGTTTGGAATTGATAAAACAAAACACACTTGAGGCCCACCCAGAATTATAGAGTTAAACTCTATTATTCCGTTTGGAATTGATAAAACAAAACACACTTGAGGCCCACCCAGGATTATAGAGTTAAACTCTATTATTCCGTTTGGAATTGATAAAACAAAACACACTTGAGGCCCACCCAGGATTATAGAGTTAAACTCTATTATTCCGTTTGGAATTGATAAAACAAAACACACTTGTGGCCCACCCAGGATTATAGAGTTAAACTCTATTATTCCGTTTGGAATTGATAAAACAAAACACACTCGTGGCCCACCCAGGATTATAGAGTTAAACTCTATTATTCCGTTTGGAATTGATAAAACAAAACACACTCGTGGCCCACCCAGGATTATAGTGTTAAACTCTATTATTCCGTTTGGAATTGATAAAACAAAACACACTTGTGGCCCACCCAGGATTATAGAGTTAAACTCTATTATTCCGTTTGGAATTGATAAAACAAAACACACTTGAGGCCCACCCAGGATTATAGAGTTAAACTCTATTATTCCGTTTGGAATTGATAAAACAAAACACACTTGAGGCCCACCCAGGATTATAGAGTTAAACTTTATTATTCCGTTTGGAATTGATAAAACAAAACACACTTGTGGCCCACCCAGGATTATAGAGTTAAACTCTATTATTCCGTTTGGAATTGATAAAACAAAACACACTTGAGGCCCACCCAGGATTATAGAGTTAAACTCTATTATTCCGTTTGGAATTGATAAAACAAAACACACTTGAGGCCCACCCAGGATTATAGAGTTAAACTCTATTATTCCGTTTGGAATTGATAAAACAAAACACACTTGAGGCCCACCCAGGATTATAGAGTTAAACTCTATTATTCCGTTTGGAATTGATAAAACAAAACACACTTGAGGCCCACCCAGGATTATAGAGTTAAACTCTATTATTCCGTTTGGAATTGATAAAACAAAACACACTTGAGGCCCACCCAGGATTATAGAGTTAAACTCTATTATTCCGTTTGGAATTGATAAAACAAAACACACTTGTGGCCCACCCAGGATTATAGAGTTAAACTCTATTATTCCGTTTGGAATTGATAAAACAAAACACACTTGTGGCCCACCCAGGATTATAGAGTTAAACTCTATTATTCCGTTTGGAATTGATAAAACAAAACACACTTGAGGCCCACCCAGGATTATAGAGTTAAACTCTATTATTCCGTTTGGAATTGATAAAACAAAACACACTTGAGGCCCACCCAGGATTATAGAGTTAAACTCTATTATTCCGTTTGGAATTGATAAAACAAAACACACTTGAGGCCCACCCAGGATTATAGAGTTAAACTCTATTATTCCGTTTGGAATTGATAAAACAAAACACACTTGTGGCCCACCCAGGATTATAGAGTTAAACTCTATTATTCCGTTTGGAATTGATAAAACAAAACACACTTGAGGCCCACCCAGGATTATAGAGTTAAACTCTATTATTCCGTTTGGAATTGATAAAACAAAACACACTTGAGGCCCACCCAGGATTATAGAGTTAAACTCTATTATTCCGTTTGGAATTGATAAAACAAAACACACTTGAGGCCCACCCAGGATTATAGAGTTAAACTCTATTATTCCGTTTGGAATTGATAAAACAAAACACACTTGAGGCCCACCCAGGATTATAGAGTTAAACTCTATTATTCCGTTTGGAATTGATAAAACAAAACACACTTGAGGCCCACCCAGGATTATAGAGTTAAACTCTATTATTCCGTTTGGAATTGATAAAACAAAACACACTTGAGGCCCACCCAGGATTATAGAGTTAAACTCTATTATTCCGTTTGGAATTGATAAAACAAAACACACTTGAGGCCCACCCAGGATTATAGAGTTAAACTCTATTATTCCGTTTGGAATTGATAAAACAAAACACACTTGAGGCCCACCCAGGATTATAGAGTTAAACTCTATTATTCCGTTTGGAATTGATAAAACAAAACACACTTGAGGCCCACCCAGGATTATAGAGTTAAACTCTATTATTCCGTTTGGAATTGATAAAACAAAACACACTTGAGGCCCACCCAGGATTATAGAGTTAAACTCTATTATTCCGTTTGGAATTGATAAAACAAAACACACTTGAGGCCCACCCAGGATTATAGAGTTAAACTCTATTATTCCGTTTGGAATTGATAAAACAAAACACACTTGAGGCCCACCCAGGATTATAGAGTTAAACTCTATTATTCCGTTTGGAATTGATAAAACAAAACACACTTGAGGCCCACCCAGGATTATAGAGTTAAACTCTATTATTCCGTTTGGAATTGATAAAACAAAACACACTTGAGGCCCACCCAGGATTATAGAGTTAAACTCTATTATTCCGTTTGGAATTGATAAAACAAAACACACTTGAGGCCCACCCAGGATTATAGAGTTAAACTCTATTATTCCGTTTGGAATTGATAAAACAAAACACACTTGAGGCCCACCCAGGATTATAGAGTTAAACTCTATTATTCCGTTTGGAATTGATAAAACAAAACACACTTGAGGCCCACCCAGGATTATAGAGTTAAACTCTATTATTCCGTTTGGAATTGATAAAACAAAACACACTTGAGGCCCACCCAGGATTATAGAGTTAAACTCTATTATTCCGTTTGGAATTGATAAAACAAAACACACTTGAGGCCCACCCAGGATTATAGAGTTAAACTATATTATTCCGTTTGGAATTGATAAAACAAAACACACTTGAGGCCCACCCAGGATTATAGAGTTAAACTCTATTATTCCGTTTGGAATTGATAAAACAAAACACACTTGAGGCCCACCCAGGATTATAGAGTTAAACTCTATTATTCCGTTTGGAATTGATAAAACAAAACACACTTGAGGCCCACCCAGGATTATAGAGTTAAACTCTATTATTCCGTTTGGAATTGATAAAACAAAACACACTTGAGGCCCACCCAGGATTATAGAGTTAAACTCTATTATTCCGTTTGGAATTGATAAAACAAAACACACTTGAGGCCCACCCAGGATTATAGAGTTAAACTCTATTATTCCGTTTGGAATTGATAAAACAAAACACACTTGAGGCCCACCCAGGATTATAGAGTTAAACTCTATTATTCCGTTTGGAATTGATAAAACAAAACACACTTGAGGCCCACCCAGGATTATAGAGTTAAACTCTATTATTCCGTTTGGAATTGATAAAACAAAACACACTTGAGGCCCACCCAGGATTATAGAGTTAAACTCTATTATTCCGTTTGGAATTGATAAAACAAAACACACTTGAGGCCCACCCAGGATTATAGAGTTAAACTCTATTATTCCGTTTGGAATTGATAAAACAAAACACACTTGAGGCCCACCCAGGATTATAGAGTTAAACTCTATTATTCCGTTTGGAATTGATAAAACAAAACACACTTGAGGCCCACCCAGGATTATAGAGTTAAACTCTATTATTCCGTTTGGAATTGATAAAACAAAACACACTTGAGGCCCACCCAGGATTATAGAGTTAAACTCTATTATTCCGTTTGGAATTGATAAAACAAAACACACTTGAGGCCCACCCAGGATTATAGAGTTAAACTCTATTATTCCGTTTGGAATTGATAAAACAAAACACACTTGAGGCCCACCCAGGATTATAGAGTTAAACTCTATTATTCCGTTTGGAATTGATAAAACAAAACACACTTGAGGCCCACCCAGGATTATAGAGTTAAACTCTATTATTCCGTTTGGAATTGATAAAACAAAACACACTTGAGGCCCACCCAGGATTATAGAGTTAAACTCTATTATTCCGTTTGGAATTGATAAAACAAAACACACTTGAGGCCCACCCAGGATTATAGAGTTAAACTCTATTATTCCGTTTGGAATTGATAAAACAAAACACACTTGAGGCCCACCCAGGATTATAGAGTTAAACTCTATTATTCCGTTTGGAATTGATAAAACAAAACACACTTGAGGCCCACCCAGGATTATAGAGTTAAACTCTATTATTCCGTTTGGAATTGATAAAACAAAACACACTTGAGGCCCACCTAGGCCCACCTTTTATCAGCATCTTTAGTTCAGTCAATGAACACTTTCCGTCGGCACCACCAACGAAGTAAAATATAATTAAATAATAGAATATTAATTAATAAAAATTTATTTGCAATTTTTCAACAACCTTATACAGAAGAAAACAAAATTTATTTAAATTCGGAAGATGAAAATAAAAATTAAATTTCAGATATGTAATTATGAAATTGAAGAAACTAAAGCAAAACTGAGAAGCAAATATGAGTTATAATACAGGACACTGATGTTGGAGAAATGTATTCGGTTAGAGAAGAGTTAGACTTTTTATTTGAAATAATTATAATGAAAGTTGAAGCAAACCTAAGAAAATTCTGAACATCTCTATAAAGATTTAGGAAACTTGAAACTTTGAAAAATATTTCTGAATGCTTCTGAAGCTTTTCTGAAACATGCTTCTAAAACTTTCTATTGAAGAAAGTTTCAATGCAAGCATTTTCAAACAATATTCCTGAAAATCGTTGAAGCATGTCCCTCTAAGATTGAGATTATTTTATTAGCTTCAGCTTCTTAATCTATTTAGACTTATTTCCTTTTATTTTTTATTAGTTTATATGTTCGCATTCGCCTACTTTGGATTAATTACTGTTTTAATGGCCTTGCTTCTAATAATAATTTCCTGTTGATACATGTATGTATTTTATGGGTTGTTACGATTTAAAGAAAAAAAAAACTAGGAGATGATTTTACAAGTTCAATTAATGAAACAAAGACTTTGGAATTAAATTGGGTTGGAAGCAAAGAATATTTATTTAAAACAGAAAAGTAGAAGATGGAGTATTTTGTAATTAAATAAACAAAAGTTTGTAAATAGAACTGTTTTTGCTATGTATAAAAATTTACAATTTCTTATGAACTTTAAATTACAAATTGTAAACACAAATTGTGATTGGAAAGAAATTAAACTTGTTTTTGCCTCTAAGAACTTGAATAACTAATAAAAACATAAACTTAATAAAAATGAATTATAAGCAATAGTTACAAAAGAGAAATAAAAAATCTTTGAGTGTTTTTAAATACAGTTTTTTATGCTCTTTCGAATGGGCTATAAAAATTTTAAACGGCACAAGAATTCAGCGAGATATGGCTATTGTAGTTGGTCTATACACAAAGTGCCTTTTATTTAGTACTGGCTAATAATTCTAAGGCTCTTTCGAATACTTTAGCAATTAGCATACGACAAAAATACTTAAAACTTGATTTTGTGTGTTCTTAAACATTTTTAATTCTGTAAATATTTTATTTGGAAATGAAACATTATAAATGATAGCGAATTTACAAGTTTTTAGACATTTTAACGATAAGGCATCGAATATAGAGTCAAATTCAAATTTTACAACAACACCTAGAAGTAATATACTCATCTTTCTTTTAATATCCCTCAAAATCCTTTCAGGTTCTTTATTCTTAGTCTCTGGCAAAACAATAAATCGAAATATGGAACAAAATAGTTGACAAGCAGAATATGTAAGTGAAGAAGACCGATTAATTTCAAAAAAATAATTTATTTTTGCCTGAAAAATTTATATTAATAATTTCTTGAATGTTTCAAGTCTGACCATTCTGCACAGCTATGGGAAGAAACTTCCGGGGGAAAAAATGGGGTCTGTAAAGTTCAAAACAGTGCTTCGAATCTTCAAATTTGCTCGTACTCGTACTTCGTACCACCTCTTTTTTTGGCCTCGTACTTCGTACCACCCTTATTTTAGGCGTCGTACTCGTACCTCGTACCACCTCTATTTTTGGCCTCGTACCTCGTAATTACTCGTACTTGAGAAAAAAGCAAAAAATCTAAAATTTTTATGATTTTTTGGAGTCAAGAATATCTAGTTTTAAATTTTAAGCGTTATATGCAATAATTTTTGAATCTTGGAAGGCTTTGAAGCCGTAAATCCTCCAATATTATCCATTTTCTGCGCCGCAGGCAAAATTTTTGAGCATTTTGGAGTGCAAGGTGAAATATTGTCTCCAAGATGGGTCGATGATGTCTCCAAGATGGTTCGGAAAGCCGTAGGCAAAAAAACTCACTTTTTAGTGGTACAATGAAAAATTTAAAGAATTTTAGAGGACCAAAACCCATAATTTCACCATGTAAAAATAAAAAATTTTTTAAACAAAATTAAGAATATAAAATATGTTATTTGAGGAAAATAAAATATGAAAATTCATTGTCCTCTGACCAGGAAGCGAACCCACCTCTCAATCAATAACGTCTTGTGCGCAGCCAAGCACCTTCACCACTCGGCCACACTCATATAATGATGGAGAATGAAAGGAATTAAATATATTTCTTTCATTTTCCTATTAACACCAAGTACGAGAAGTACGAGCTCGTACTTAGGCCTCGTACCTCGTACTTTTCACATTTTTTGGCCTCGTACTCGTCTTCGTACCTGCCCAAAATTTTTGCTCGTACTCATACTTCGTACCAAGTACGAGGTACGAATTTTGGTACGAGCTTCGAAGCACTGGTTCAAAATTACAAGAGAATGTAAATGTTTTTACAAAAATGAAAGGAAAAAAGCTTTTTCAATTTATAAATTAAAACATTTTTGTTTTGTTGGCATTCTGTATTTACATTAATTTCAAAAATGTCCCCTCAAATTTCCCTATAAAATCAAGCCTAGTCTTTTATACGTTTTCTGAAAAAAAATTTTAAAGGGAATGAAAGAAGCAACTAGAGCAAGTATGTAATATTACTGAATTGGGCGTACAGTGAAAAAAGATTATTAAATAAAAAATAAATTGCAACAGCAACAAATGTTAAAAAATAACAAATCGTTAAAAATAACAATTTATACCAAACAAAAATATTCCATAGCTATACGATCACGATATCCAAAAGTTGAAATAAAGCAAAAATTGAGTTCTTTGACCTTTTCCATATCCTCCGAAAAGTTTGGAAACATTCGAAAACTAAACTGGCAACCATCAGCGCATGTACCACTTTCACAATAATTGGGATCAATAGAAATAAGCGGATTTGTGTTTTTGAATAGCAGTAGAATCATTATTGGATTGAAGATGATATTCTCCAAAATAACCAGCCAACAACGCCAGAGAAGCATTTCCTTGATATTTTTTGGAATATAAGGCAATTTTAAGAGAAGACGTTTGGACTTGTCACCTGAAAATATTTAATTATAATAATTCACAGAAATCAGACTTTTTGCCTCCTGCCAAAATTACGTCCACGCACCTTTATGCGTAATCGGGTATCGCAATAGATTGGATGAGTAAACATAAACTTTTCGATTTTTGTGTAGTTTCCCCCCTCCATAAGCCCCGTCCCTTTTTCTTCGGAGGCCGTAAAAGTACCTCTGTAACGAGGCAGAAGTTAACCCAGCTAGCCTAAGAATTGAAGAATCCCTAAGACTTGTAATAGGTTTTGTTATTGCTCAAATAGGTTTCTGTTATTGCAACTGAAACAAAATTTTCTTTGTAAAACCCCTCAAAACTTAAAAAAAAAATACCAAATCCAAAAGAGAAGAAGACAACATAAACTGCAATGAAGACAATACTAAGATAAGCAGCAAGACATCCTCCAGAAGCATTAGTAGAGACTATTGTTGTCACATCATTCCTTCCTATAAGCAATTGCAAACTCCTCTCAGCTTCCATAAAATTTCCGCGAACAATGTCAGAGTATTTGGGTGATTCAGGACAGAAGAAACTCAACAAAGTTAATTGAACACTTACAGGTATCTAGAATAAAAAAATTTTTGAAGGGAAAATTTAAAAAGAAAATAAACGTAGGAAAGTAGAAATATCAAATGCCAATTCTCCTCATCTCCCAAAGTAAAAGACAGGCCAACAATCAACGCGAATAAAAAGACTGTATAGAGGAAGACATTGGACATACATCCCATCTCACCACGCAAATTCATTGGAGCAATTTCGCTTAGATATATTGATGCTAGTCCCATATTGATTCCTGAAAATTGGAAATAAAATCATTTTAAATTTATTAAACAAAATAAACCAGAATTGAAGCCAATGAAAAATCTTGAGATCATCATGTAGATATAATTATCAAAACTTTTAGCCATTTGCTGCCATATCGTTGCAATAACCACAAAAGCATTGTTGTCAATTAACGTTCCATTGCAGCCAAAACATTCAATTAGTATTTTTGCTGAATTTAAAAAATTTAAAATTTTTTCTCTAAAATACCTAGAGTATTTAGAGCGCCAAGATGAAATCCCACTTGAAAACCCTTAAAAAAATAAACTTTATTCGTATTTTCCCCTATAATCATTCCGGAAGTAATTATAAAATGTTATCCGGAAAAGTTTTTAGTATTGTCTAAAATGTGCTTACTTTTGTAGGTATTTTTGAAAGGTCCCCGGAAAAATGTGTTAAATGAACGTTTGTCCATGAATGGTAATTTTTGGGGACTACAAACCCGAAAATTTAAAGTTTTTATTTTTAATAATTTTTTAAATGACCGCATTTCCATAACGTCGACCACTCGGACCGGCGCCTCCTCCATGTAAAATCACACCAGAACTTCCGGCCCCCATACTTGTTACTGAAGTATATCCTCCTCCACTCCTCCTTCCAACACTTCTTGATCTTGGAAAATTCTGAAAAATTTCAAAAAGTCATTTAAGGAAATGTTTTATTTTACGTCGTCAAATTCATCTCGATCACTTTGTGTGTGATCTTGCTCTTCCTCTCCAGGTGGGTGATGTGTCTGAAAATTCAAACAAAAAATTAAAAATAGTAAATCAGCTGGGCTATAGCTATTTCTCTCCTTTAGCTAGTGCAAAAGGTTAATAGGCGGCTGGGTGCGAACCAGCATCTTCCGTAGACCGGACTGATGTGTTATTCATTGCACCACGCTGCCTACTGCAGCCTTAGGAATTAAATAGCTATATGGTTTACAATAAGTACGTGTATTCCAGCCACTCGAACTTCGACCCTCGAATCTTCAAACACTATAACTCGAAATTTTTTGTGACATCCATCATCATAAAATCTACAATAAAAATAAGTTGCATTGTTTATTCCAAGCAAGGGTCTTTGTTCGTCAAATCGGCCTACTAGACGTAATTCCCTCCATTCTTCATATCTCTGACTGTTTGGAAAAGTAATGTGGTGGCGGTAACGCACACGAAAACGGACCATTTAAATAGATAAAATAAATTAATTATCTAAAATAGAGGGATAAATTAATTAAATTCTTATATAAACAATTGATCACAAACAATCTTAATAAAGTTTTGATAAAAATTTCAAAGAAATTGAGTAAAATAAATGAGTTTCTAAATAAAATCAAACCTCAAAGGACATAATTCTAAAAAATGGGTAGGCTTAATTATCTCTTGCTTTAACTAAATAGACCTTATAAATAGGATCTCGAGGACCTTTAAATTATACATGGTAGAGTACATCAATCAGAAAAGCTGAAATGGAGGGGAGGGGTAAAAGGGGGGGGGGGGGGGTTCTAGCCAAAGAATTACAAGATCTTCAATTAAATAAGCCTTAAATTAGTGATAAAGGAATAAAGAAGATAAATAATTATTGAAGGATGATATAAGAAGTTCAAAGATGATATATTCAAAGAGGATATATTACAAAAAGTCTAATCAAAACCTTTTGTAATTACTGGAGCGCGGATTTATAGGCAAATTCATTTTTTCTGCGAGCTTGGCATAATGTTGCAATGATGATTCACCCAGCAGCATTTAAAACGCTTAGGCGGGGGTAAACTATCTAAAAAGGAAAAAGAGAAAACATTAGTCGATGCCCCAGTAGTTCAGTGGTAGAGCTCCTGTAGGTGGTAAGTGAAAGCTAGCAATAAAGATGAGGAGGTCACGGGTCGGATCCTGCCCGGTGGATAAATTCTTAATGTTAACTATGTAATGCTATATTTACATAAAGCCAGTGTTTATTATGTAAACACGGCATAATACGTTCAAAAGGTGCCGTGTGATTTGGGCAGTGGTGAATTGGGCAGTGAGTGATATGGGCAGTGAGTGATTTGGGCAGTAAACGTTTTTTAAAAAATAATTTTACACGCAAAAACAATTTGAGTAACGTTAGAAGAATTTTGAGCGATTTGGGCAGTAACTTAGAATTTTTAAATTATTTAAAATTGTCAAGAAAAATTCCGGAAATTTTTATTTAACTTAAAGTAAATCCAAAATTTGAATATATTTTTCCAAAACTATTTTGACCTTATTCAGATATTTTGGACTTATCTTGAGACCTAAAAACTTAAAATAGGAATCATTTCTCAATTTTTCATAACTTAAATCTACTTATCACTTAGGGAAACGTCAAAATTGAGACCAAGACGATTTCAACAAAGGGTAATGTTGTATCTACAACGTTGTCAAAATGAAAAAAGGGTGCGGTTCTTTGAATTTTTGTGTAAATAATTTAAAAATTCTAAGTTACTGCCCAAATCGCACAAAATTATTCTTTTAACGTTACTCAAATTGTTTTTGCATGTAAAATTATTTTTTAAAAAACGTTTACTGCCCAAATCACTCACTGCCCAATTCACCACTGCCGTTTTCACCAGACACGGTTCAAAAAACGTGTTTTTTATCCGCCATTGATGGACCCTCTCAAACAATTGTTTGACCTTTTCTCAGGCTCAATGACAGATTTTTCTTGCTCATTGACGGGTCCTTTTATCTTCCATATCCCCCCCCCCCCATTACCAGACCCTTTTCACCCATTATGGGACCCTTTTCCTTTGAAAATTTACGGGGCCCTTTTCTTTGGCAATTACCGGAACTCTTTTCTCACCCAGTACGGAAAACCCTTTATCAAACGGATACCAAAGTTAAGCCATTGATGGATAAAAATTTCCTTCTTTTTTGCCCCCTTTTTCTTTCCTCTTCCTTTTTTTAAAACAAAAAAAAATAAAATTGACAAACAAAAATTGAAAAAAAAACAAAATAAAATCTAAAAAATTTCTAGGTATGTATAATTAAAAAAATATTTTAAACAAAAACAAAAATTAAAAAAAGGCATTTATAAAAAAATTATATATGTAAATAAATTTTTAAATCAACCACACACAAATCATATCAAAAAGAAAACACAAATCTTATTGTTAAAACAAATTTATTCAACTTCACCACGTTTTCTTTCCTCTTCCTTCTTTTTTGATGATCGTTCCTTTCTTTTTCTCTCTCCTCTATAGTCTTTTTCTTCATTTTCTTTTCTATTTTCCTTCTTTCTTCTCTTCTTTTTTCTTCTTTCCGAATCATCTTTCTTCTCTTTTTTTCGCCCTTTTTCCTTCTTTCTTCCCTTTTCTTTTCCATCTTCATGCTTCTTTTCTTTCTTTTTTGCCCCCTTTTCTTTCCTCTTCCTTCTCTTTTCATCACTATTCTTCCTTTCTGCTTCTTCCTTTTCTTTTTTTCTCTTCTTGCTTTTCTTCCTCTTCTTTCTTTTGCTGTCTTCATCCCCATTTTTTGTCCTTTCTTTTAATGCCTCTTCTTTTTCTTCCTTCAATTCTTCTTTTTCTTCCCTTTTATCTTTCTTCTCTTCCATTTTCTCCCTCTTCTCTCCCCTTTTATCCCTCGACTCTTCCCTTTTCTCCCTCTTCTCCTCCCTTTTATCCTTTTTTTTCTTCCCTCTCTTCCTTCTTTTCTTCCTTCCTCCTCTCCTTCTCTTTTTTCACTTCCCTAGATTTTTCTTCTTTTCCTTCTTTAGCTCTTTCCTCCTTTTCCTCATCCCTCTTTTTTCCATCTTCTTCTTTTTCATCCTTCATTTCAACATTCTCCATCTGTTCCTTCTTTTCTCTTCTCACATCCTTCATTTCTACATCTTCATTTTCCTCCTTTTCTCTTCTTTCTTCAGTCATTTCTGCATCTTCTTTATGTTCTCTCTTTTCTTCTTTTTCTTCCTTCATTTCTGTATCTTCCTTTCGTTCCTTCTTTTCTCTTCTCTCCTCTTTCCGTTCATCTTTCCTCGACACTTTCATCTCCTTTTCTTCTTTCTTCTCACCCCTTTCTTCTTTTCTTTCAGATTTTCTTCCCCTTCTTTCATCCTTTTCACCATTTCTTTCTTCTTTTTCTTCCAAAGCATGGTGGTGACGAGGATTGAAATAGGGTTTACTGAAATATTTTTTGAATGATTTAATAAATAAAAAATCAAAACCTTCGACGATAATTACCACCGACTGCTCGGGATGATCTTCGAGAAAATTGATCTTGAGGAGATGGGGTTCTTCTCTCTGGAGAAATTGAGTAGCGCTTCTTGTATTGACGCTAAAAATTAAATTAGAGTTAACTTTTCAATTAATTAATAAAAAATACATTTTGTTGTTGACTGTCCTTCATTCGCAAGAAAGAAAGCCACACTTGAGTTATTTCACTGTCGGGTACATGTGGACCCATAGGTCGAATAGTAGATGTCTGGTATGGAATGTTCGATGCAAGTGGAGGATTCAACGGCCGTGCTCCACCAATATTTGCCAACAAATTTGAAGAGATTGAAGACCCAATAATGCTTGAATGGTCTTGTCCAATTCCAGGAGGCTTAAGAGAGAAAATAGAAAAAAATGCTCAAAAATTTCTTACAACTAATCCAGTAGTAACAGGAGTAACTGAACCAGGAGGTCGCAATTCCGTGTTTATACCTTCACCCGTTTGTCTTTGTTGTGACTGAATAACCGCATCAGAAGAAGCACTAGACATTGGGGGAAGAGAAGGATATCCACCACCACTTTGCCCTGAAGAAGCAGCTGCAACAATACTTTTAGCTGCCGAATCCTTGTCTTTGCGTTTCAAGAAGTTTTCCCAGACTGAACTCAACTCCTACAAAATGAAATGAGAAAATTTTTTAAAAATTAAAATGAAAACCTGCGCAGACAAAGGCGACGCACTAACCAAACCTTTTTGTTGAGCTGTATTAATTGAAGTGCTAACATGACTGACGGATCCATTTTCAGCTGTTATATGTGTAGATGAAGAAATAACTACAAAGAAAAATAATTATTAGATTTTATCACTAATAGAAAATCATACTTGGAGGAGTAATTGGAACATTTTGAGCTGCAGAAATTGGAATATTGATAGGAGGAGGAGGCCTTTTTGGATCAAAAATTGGAATTTGTGGCAGAAAGAGAGGAGCTCCTTGCAACGATGATGCAGTTGACGCAGTTGGAATGTTATTGATTGAAGCAGGTTGAGAAGAAAGGGCAGGAGCAGTGACTAAATAAATAAGAATAAAACGAAGATTTATAAAAAATTTTTATGGCCAGTGAAGTGAAGGTGTGGGCCCGAGGTTCACTTATGTTAGAATGTTCCAAAAGAACCTCTGACCCACATTTTAAATTCACTGGTCAAACAAAAATTTTTTAATGGGAAATATATATATCAGAAAAAATCCTTCAAATTGCCCAGGAATGCCGACTAAAATAAAGAAAAATAGAAAAAACCATAAGAACTGGTATCCTGAATTGTCACATTGAGATTTGTGGAAGTTGCAGGATCAGTTGTATTCTTCAACCCAATGAAAATTGGTGAAGGTTTTGAAGGCGCCGGTTGAGTAATTGAAGCTGGAATATTTGTTGCTGCTGCGGACGCTGAAAAATGATTTTACTTTAATTTCAAAAAATTTAAAGTAAAGCCTTGAGAAGAATCTGGTTGGGAAGGAGAACGTCCAGTAGTAGTAGCCAATTCTCTTTGAGCTTGAGCTAAAGCCAAATCTGGCATTAGTTTGTGCAAAAGTGACTGTGTATCTGTCAAGACACTAGGCTTATTGACTCCTCCCTAAATTAAAAATAAAAACTAAAATGGAAAAATTAAATAGTACTGTTTGTTGATCTGTCGTTTCGCCACCAGTTTGGAGCTAAAAAAAGGAATTTAATTAAAACAATAATTAAATTGAATAAAAAACCTCATTTAGATATTTCTGAATCGCTGCCCGCAAACTCTTATTTGGAATTAGAGAATCGGCGCTGATTTGTTGTGAGCAGTCAGGACCTGGGCATTGTTCCAATGGGTTAGCCAGAAGCTGTTGTTGGTAACATTCAGCACAGAAGCTATGTCCACAACACGCGGCTGAAAAAAAGTAAATTAAGTGTTAGCAATGGCAGAAAACAGAAAAATAAGAGAGCATGAGAAAACCACGGACGAAAAGCCCACAAAAAAATTTAGGAGCATGAGAAATATAGGAGAACATGAAAAATATGGGGGAGCGCGAGAACCCCAACAAAAAGTCCAATTTTTCGAAAAATTTTCTAGAAGACCAAATAAAGCAAAAAACCTAAAACAGCATCTCTCAATAATCCTTTGCACAGAAAACATTTGTACTGGTCTGGCACCTCCACTTGTTCCTCAGTATAAGGAGAGCCAGTAACATCCTCAGTTTGACCAGGGAAAGGTTCCTTCAAAGTAAAAATTAATTCTAAAATTTAATTCGAAAATTAAAACATGTTTTCTTTGCAGCCTTGCTTGGAAGTGCATTATCGATTTGACATATTTTCCAGATGGATGCAACATTGCCAAAGGGTCGTCCTTGGTAGTTTCCATCAATTCATCCATCGGAATTCCAGTTGTTCGTTTTGTATTTACCTACAAGTGGTTGAAATTTATGGTTTAATGCATTCCAACACAATTTCTGGCCCTTCATCAATTTATTTTTGAATTTTTTTTCAGACAAAATTTGAGTGGTCGGAATTGTTTAAAATTAAGTAATTTTATATTAAATAGAATCCCTTATTTTATAAAACAAAAAAAATATTCAAGTATAAAGTCAAAAAAAAGATTTTTTTCCTAAAAATATTTTTTAAAAATGGGGTTGACTTTAGACCTGTTTAATTAAATTAAAACATAATATTAGTGATTTTAAGGATAAGAAAATAATAGACTTACAATAAAAAAATAGGCTGAAATGGGACCATCGTTTATTTGACTTTAAATTTGATACCTTATATGTATAGAGGCCCCCGTCTTCTTATTGAGACGTTATGTTCGTTTTATTGCAAAATGACTTTAGCCGAGCAAGTCACAGAAAACGACGGTCTCTAGTGCGAACAAATAGTTTTGGGATTTATAAATACTAGAGGTATGTCGGAAAAAACGGAAATGTAAGAAAACGAAAGAAAACATAGAAATTCCGACCTACCACTGTTAAATGTAAACTTATGTTAGATAAAAAATTTACAAAATATTATTTAAAATTTAAAAATAGGTGACCAGGAATTTAAGAAAATGTCAAAAAAATGAATATTAAAAATAGGCCTTTCAATTTAAAAAATTTTTTCTATCAAAAAGCAATTTGGATAAGCTTGAAAGTCCTGATTAAATATTTTAAAAATGAGAAAAGTACAAAATTTGAGAAATGAATTAAAAAAAAAGAAATATAGGTAACAAATAAAGTGATAAAATAAAGGAAAAATAAAATTTGATGTGGGCTTAAAAATATAAACAAAATAAATTTCTAAAATTGCAATAAATATGAAAAAGAACTTAAATGTAAAGAGGTAAAAATAATAAAAAAACAGACTAGAATTAAATTTAAATTGAACATAACGGAATGCCCAGGTTAACCTTCAATTGCGTTGCTAAAATATAAAATCCCAAAATAGCATTTTACTAACTATAAATGGTTAAACCAACCCATACAGCATAAAATACGGCGGAATTGAATAAGAAACTTAGATTCTAAAGCGCAGCTAAAAGAACTTAATTCTAATCACGAAACCTTATTGTTAGAAGAAAAAAAGATTAGCTGGCGAAAACATCTCGCTCAATAATTGTCAATGTTTACCCAAAACAAACTGGTGTATCAACGAATCATTAGAACACATCAAACCCATTCAGTCAATTTTTGGAAGAAAATGCCACTCACCATTAGGGGTATCATCATCGTCAAAAATCAAAAACCTCGAAAATTTAATCAAAAAAAAATTTCCAAAAATAACTCCCATTTTTGAATTAAGAATAAAAATCAAAAAATAATTTTGTTGCAAATAAATTGCAAAAAAAATAAATTATAAAAAAAATTAAAAAAAAATAAAGAAATTAATCAAACGCTGAGAGGAATCAATGGCAAACCACAAGAAAAACCGCTCTAGGCCATTGTTGATTAAAAAAATCCCCGATCACTCGATTTCCTCATCATCAATGTGGAAAGGAGGAAGAAGAGAAGTGAAATTACCAATGGACAGCTTTTGTACCAATGACCAGGTTGAGCACAACGATTGCAAACATAAGTCGGTGGAGGAGGTCCAGACATGATTCCAATTGCTCGTCTTTGGTAGCTAAACGTAAAAAGTGAATAAAAATAAAATTAATAAAAATGAAACTTTGCAGCGCTGTATTTTTCCGCAGAAACTTGTTTTACATGGGCAATCCTTTGTTCTTCAGTAAGCTTCGAAAAATCATCCTAAAAGAATTAAAATAATGGGTAAATTTCCGTCATATGTCCCGGAAACTGATTCAGACAAACATTTAAGTCATTAGAAAGAGTCCAACAAGATGAATCAACTATGGGCCATTAAATAAGTTCCCGAAATCTAAAAAACTATAAGGGGAATCAAGGTCATTTTTGGGGCCCATCGTTTGTCCAAACTGGTTTTCGTGGCATATGACGGAATTTTTAGAGTTTAATGACTAGAGATCGACCAGGGCCTAAATTCTGAGTACAAAAAACCCACGCTATGCCCAGAGTCTGGACCAAGGCTTGGATTTTTCCCGTACCCAGAGTCCAAGCCTAAGCATTTTTGACCTTCCTGGGCTTTTCCTGGGCCTGGTCTCTTCCTGAACTACAGGCCCAGGATCTGGCTGAGGTCAATAAATTAAACCCGGAACCCAGAAAGTCCCAGGATTTCCAAATATCTCACTCTCCATTAATAACCTCCAAAAATTAATTTAAACAAACCGGACTAATGTAGGTCGTAGACTGGAAAACGCCTGCAGAACGTTGAACAATCCCGCTATTTGCTGTATCCCTCAAATAAATTTATTTAAATTTAAAAATTTCCTTAAAAAGGCTTACTGGACTTTGGGTAATTTCAAAGCATTATCTCTCGGCAATCTTTGAACGACAACAGAAGAATTTCTTGGGACCAATTCCCCCGTTGTATATTCTCTTTTTGTGTGGGCATTTGTGATTAACAAATCAAAAGATTCCGTTCGAATGTTTTCTTTATCGCATATTGCTTTTTTTAATTCATCCACGCCTATATGGAGGCCATCAAAAGTTAAAGTTTTGTATTCGAGTGTTGCTTTAAATTTGTAATGAACTGAAGACATTTTTTAAATTTAATTTTTAATCTAAAATTAAATTTTTAATCAAAGAATTAGAGATCGGAACGGGTCCGGACCCGGCCCAGTTTCACGGTTTTCGGGTCCCTTCTATCGGTTTTTTTGAAGCAACCGGGATGAAACCGGGAATTCCCAGTTTTCCCGGTACGGGTCCCTCTCGGTCAACCTTCAGAACCCGTTTCCCGGACCCGGTTTTTTCAAAATTCCGATCTCTAACAAGAATCTCGAAAGTTAATAATGGACTAAAACTTAATCCAATTTCTTTTTTTCTCTGCAATCTCCTATTTCTCCGCAGTCTCTTATTTAAAGGGGTGGGGGGACGTTTGAGTATCGCCGATTCAGTATTTAGTCCATATTTTGGGCCATAACTTTTTTGATTCTTAACCGATTTAAATAAATATTATATCAATCGAAAGCTCTAAAAGTGGGGATTATTTTACTTAACAGGATTGTTTTGATCAGATAATCCAATAAAAAGTTACAGCCGAATAGATGAGGTCAATCGTGATTTTCGAAGTTTATTTGACCTTAACTTTTTGGAGAAAATCCAAATCAGATCATTCCTTTACTAAAAAGATGCCGCATCTCGAGACCTTTCGAATGATATGAGAATTGCTCGAATCGGAGGAAAACTAAGAAAGTTATGGACAAAATATGGCCTAAATAATGAATTGGCGATACTGAAGCGTCCTTTTCCCTATTTAAGGAATAGACATTTTGCCAACGATATTTTGTCTAACATTTAGCGAGTTCATCCTGATTTAAAAATTTTGCTGATAAAAACAGATAAAGTTTTAATGATTAAAAATAATAAAGTCAAGGATAGAGCTTTAAAAATTTATTATCAAATCAATAAAATAAAAATTTAGGTTGTCTTCCATTAAATACTTTAATAAAAGGTTTGATTAAGGAATGGAAAACTTGAGAATTTTAGGTCAACACAAATTGGAAAATGATTGAAAACTTAACGAGAAATTTAGTTAATTTTAGTCAACATTAATATTGAATACCGTATTTATTCTAATAGAACCACTATCTCTAATATAACCACCCCATATGGAGAGGTTGAAAAATAGAACCACCGGTGGTCTATTAGAATAAATACTGTATTTTAAAATTACAAATTTTTCAATTTAATCAGGCTTGGTAATAGATATGGACAGATAAGTTTAAATGGTCTGCGGATATCGGTCTGTATCCGCCGTAATATCCGAATATGATACCAAAATCCATGTCTATTACCAAGTCTGATTTAAATATTCAATATTTACTTTAAAAAATAATATAAAAATTTAATTAGTTTAATTATTTTTAAAATTTTCTTTAATAGTCCTTATGTTCAATTACATCGATTATGTACATGCTAAAAATTTAATAATAAAAATTATTTTTTTATTTATAATTAAAATTTTCTGACCGATTTCCAGATACAAGAGAATTCATTGAAAGTTCTTGACCATTTAGATAAACCTAAAAAATAAAAAATATTTTTGATAAAATTATAGCCTCTATTTTACATACACCCAAAACTAAATATACTTAAATTTAGGATACGCTGTTTAGAATTTGGTTGGAAACTTGAGGAGGAGAATCGGAGTTGTCTAAGTGATGTCCTCTGGATATACCCAATTTTTTGTGAGAGCAGAGGAAAGGAATTTACCTCAATAAAGGGAGAGTTAACTCACTAGTGGATACACCCAATTTTTTCAACCCCAAGAGTGTATGTAAATTTATTAGTTAATTTAATAATAGGTAAAAATTAATAAATTTACTCGAAATTGTGGATTATCGTCCCAAACAGTTCCACTATCATTAGCTATCTAAAAAATGAAAATTTTAAAAAAATTTAAAAGGGATTTTAATGAGAAATTTAATTTAAAAAAATTAATGCAAATTTTTGACAAATTTAGGAATTAAAAAATCCTAAAAAAATTTTAAAAAATTCCAGCACCTGACACCGGGCCATATCAATTAATTCGGCAACTGTACATCCATTATAAATTTCAATAACACAACGGTCCTCCCCAACTTTTCCATATTTTGGTAAATAAATGGTGTTAATAATTACGTTAACTTTTGGACCCAGAGCCATTTAAATTCAATAAGAAAATTAAGAATTTAATAATTAATTAATAAAATAAAAGAAATAAATTTTTTAGAGCCAGAAATTTATTAAAAAATTTTCTAAAAATTAAAAAAAAATTTTTTCGTGTATTTTTTAAAACAATTTTAATTTTTAAAAATATAAAATTTAAAAGCTTTGCTAACGATTAAGTTTATACGAGATAAGAAAGCTCGTATATGTAAATCTTAAAATTTATTTAAAACTTTTCTCAAATTTTTTTTAAATTAAAAATAATTTTTTTAAATAAATTTTATATCTGAAATTTAAAAAATGAGAATAACAAATTTTATAATAAATAGAAAAACAAACAACATTATAATGGAATGTTGTCTAGGTTTTGTTACATATTTAAATTAGCAACATTTAGAAATAAAAAAAATAAATTTATTTACAAAAAAAAATTTTTTTAGAAAAATAAAGAAGAAAAGTTAAAGAAAAGGTTAAATAGAATGATGTAAATGTAGATTAAAAAATATATTTTTGTAAAAAAAAACAAAAAATGGCTGAAAAAAATTAAAAGATAAAAGATTAAAAGAAAATATTTTTTTGCATTTTATTTTTTATTTAAAGAATGGAATGAAAAATAAATTGCAAAAATTCTTTGTTTAATACTAGAAGCTTTTAAATTTTTCTAGTATTAAACAAAGAAATTGTTGCAATTTATTTTTCATTTCCATTCTTTAAATAAAAAATAAAATGGAAAAATATTTTCTTATGATCGTTTACCTTTCAATTTTTTTGAATTTTTTAGTAAAAAAAAAACCCCCTATTACATGTATCGACCTTGGACAATAGATTTGATTTGCTTCTTATCTCTTAGAAATCTTTAATCTTTACCCAAAACATTTAAACTCTTAGGTGAAGATTAAAGATTTATAAGAGATAAGAAAGAAATCAAATTCGTTGACATGGGTGGATCAATGTCCTAGGGGTCTACCCAGGGTCTTAGGTAGATCCATGTCCTTTTAGCTTCCCCTCGATTTTCTTCTCAAATTAGTAGCTTTAAGCTTGTATCTATAAATGAAAATTTTTTTAAATAAATTGTTTAAAGCCTAACAATTTCTTCAAACTGGTAAAGAAAGAAAAATTTGAAGGGCCGAACAGAAGGTCCGAAATATCTTTTAAAATCAAATACCCCCATTTTCCGGTGATTTTGGATCTCGATGATGGGGGTGATTCAGTATATCTTGAATATAATTTTTTTTTTGTAAAAAAAAGTCCAAGTATAATATACTCTATAAAGGTGTAATTTTGGGTTCATAATCCAAAAAAGGTGCCAATTTATTTCCAAATATATAAAAAATTACAGGTGTAAATTTATAACAAACAAATAAATAATTATTGGCTATTTATTATAAATAAATATATTTTTATTTTTAGACATACTAAATAAGTCAAAAGAATTATGTGTAATAAAATAATTAAATTAATAAAAAAATTAATTTTTATTTGTAAAATTAATATATATTTTAATTATTTTCATTTAAAAAGAAATTAAATTTTAACTCTATCAAGCTTTAAAATAAAACAATTAAATAAATAATTTATTTAGTTTTTTAGAAATATTTATGAGAATACATTCCAGGGGTTAGAATTACCCGAAACCCGGCTTTATTCGACTTGAAACCCGATCCGAGAAAATTTTCGAAAGCCCGAAACTCGACTTTTTTTCTCAACTCGGCCTATCCCTATATTAGTGATGTTCGGGAGGAGAAAAAACCCGGGAAACGGGAGTCAGGATCGGGAGGCAAAAAACTCGGGAAATTTTCCCGAGTCAGTGGTCGGGATCGGAATAACCGAGAATCACTATGGATTGTTTTAAAATTTTATTTCAGGCCTATTCGAAGGTCAAATTTCACTATCTAGAAAAAATATTTCGATTAGTAGTATAGACTAAATTCAGTTACTTTTGCCCCATTCTTTTTGACCTTTTATATATATAATAAAGAAAGAGGGGGGGTCCATCTAAAAGAATCAAGATTGCCTCGAAGGCGTAGAGATAGGTTCGGGGATGTTTTTTTGTTATTTTGGGGCACTGGTGTAGTATTTGGGAAAAATCGGAAAAGTCGAAATTTGGTTCTCCAAAGGGTCGAAAATCGAATTCGAAAAATTCGACACTTTGCCAGTTTCGGTATAACTCGAAAGTAAAAAGTCGGAGAGCTTAGCTTCTGCTGGCTGGCCCTCAAGTTGGACCAGATCCAACATTAATAAACTTTAGTTGAAGAGTTTCGGTCGACTTGAAAGGTAGATGTGCTCTGGACAAAATTTGGACAAAGTGTCACTTTAGGGGTTTTTGGACCTAAACATGTCGAAAACGAACCCGGACCGGAAACTTTTTGCCTGCAATCTTGCAGAACTCCCGGAAACACACCGAATGACGTATAAACGGTTCAAAACGGACTTTTCTGAACAAAGTTATGACCGGTCAAACCCAAAGTCGCAAAGTCTGACTTTTTAGACTTTCGACCATAACTTTATTTTAGGGACCGGGAAAGACAATCAAAAAAAAGCATTTTGAGATTTTTTCGTTAGCTTTCGAAATCCGTTGAGATTTTGAAAATCAGCCGAGCCATCTTGGAGCTACATGTGGTATTCGCAGGATTGGCAGGGTTTTGGCCATGTATTCGCGAGATTAGGGAAGGGGTAGGTCTGGGGGTGAAAAATTAAATTCGACATCTTCATGGGAGTGTGTGGTATCATTCGATAGGTCTAGGGGAGGGGAGTTTAATAAAAATATTTTCGGGGGTCATTTGAGTCTCAGAAAAAATTTTTAAGGGAAATAGTTCTTAAGGTATAGGGAGGGTTGGGGAGTAGTTGGACTCGGTTGGGGAGGCTTTGGGAGGAATTTTGAGAATAAGGGTCACTTGAGTCTTGAAAGTGGAAAATTTCAAAAAGGTTCAAACAGGGCGAGTGAGGTGTCGTTCGATAGGTCTAAAAGAGGGGAGTTTGATAAAAATATTTTTGGGGGTCACTTGAGTCTCAGAAAAAATTTTTAAGAGAAATAGTTTTTAGGGTATAGGGAGGGTTGGGGAGTATTGGGACTCTGTTGTGGAGGCTTTGGGGGGAATTTTGGGAATATGGGTCACTTGAGTCTTGAAAGTGGAAAATTTCAAAAGGGTTGAAACTGGGCGAGTGTGGTATCATTCGATCTGTCTAGGGGAGGGGAATTTAACAAAATTATTTTTGGGGGTCATTTGAGTCTCAGAAAAAATTTTTAAGGAAAATAGATTCTAAGGTATAGGGAGGGTTGGGGAGTATTGCAACTCTGTTGGGGAGACTTTGGGAGAAATTTTGAGAATAAAGGTCACATGAGTCTTGGAACCAAGACTTTTCTTGGTTTTTTTATCGGTCTTGGTCTAAAAATTGTCTCGAGTCTTGTATTATTTTTGGTCTTGAGTCTTGGAGTTTTTGTATTGGTCTTGGTCTTGGAAAAAATTTTGTCTTGGGTCTTGAGTCTTGGAAAATTTCGGTCACGGACAGCTCTAGTAAATTTTAATATTGTAAAAAATCACAAAAAATTAAACAAACTACAAAAGTTTTACAACTTTATAAAATTTCCAAAGATTTAAAAAAATTCAAAAACTTTTTTATAAATTTTAAAAATTTTCAAAAATTTGAAAAAATTAACAAATTTCAAAAAAAATTTATAAAATTATAATTTTCTAAAATAGTAAAAATATAAAAAATTTTAAATATTTAAAAATATTTTAAACACAATATCTGAATTTACGAGTTTTTCATCATTTATATGTATACTTAACATCAATTATATTTTTAAATGAGTAATATATTTTTATTAAGATTTATCTCAACTTTTCATTTAATAGTTTCATATATCAATTTAAATAAATTAGTTATTCGGCGAATCATTTTTTATATATTATTTTTAAATTTGAATAATTTTAACTTCATTCCCTTGATTTAACAATTTATTTAAATAAGATTCGATCTACATAAAAATGCAATTTTACAATAAAAATTTACAATTTATAAATTGTTGTAGTTGCTGATTCCATTAAACGATTAGTTGAATCAAGAAAACTACATTTTTATTTTATATGTAAATTTTAATTTATATGTAAATTAACTTCATTTAAATTCCTTGATTATTCGTAATTATTACACATAATATGTAGATTACAACATAATTTGATTCATTTATTTGCTTTTTCACTAGCAGTCAAATTATTTGCTTTTCACTAATAAATTACATAATTATTTGTTTTTTGACTAATATATAATATACTCTTTTACTTAATATTTTTAATCTGTATATAAACCACTTGTTTCAAAGAATTTAATCTCAAATTACTAATTATTAATCAAATATTATTATTCCATTTGTTTATTTAATTTTATGTAATGTTGTGCATCAATTTTACATTGAAGTGATAACTAATAATTTCTATTCATTAATAATCTAATTTTATTTTTTCTCATTAAGTTTCATTTCTTTTTCTATAATTATATTCCAATAAAAAATTCATTAAATTCAATCAATATGTGTTGTATTATTAAAGTGCTGACTTTCCTTAACAAAATAATTTGCAATTTGTTCTATAATATATGTTAATTACATTTGATACTAATTACACTATGTTGTTCGAACATTGTATTGGAAACTTCGCTATTTTCAGAATAGTCATTATGTGTTTCTGATTTTTAAATTGTATTACTTTTTATAACGTAATCATTATAACATAAACATTTATAACATAATCATTTTATAACATGATCACTAATTTTTCGTGTATTATTTATAATTAGTTATATTTATTTCTGACGATTTATTTCTGACATATTATTATAAGCAAAGCTTTGGAAAAAATAAAATTTAGTTGCATTTAACATTTTTGTTTTTGCATTTGTTAAATTTTTGTTTATTATTATTTTAGAAATTATATACACATCTAAAATTTCAATATCACATTATTATTAGTAACAATATATAGCCGTAATATTTTAAATTATTATTATCCATAAATATGTACATTTACTATAGCACAAAATTATGTAATAATGAATGCATTATTTTGTAGATGAATAATAATTTATTAAAAAAAGATGAAAATAATTTATTAATATATAGATTAATATTTCAATTTATTATTTTTTTTATTTTGTTTTCGAAGTTTTGATCTGTTATATGGGCTTCTGTTGGAACCATTCTTAAATATTTAATATTTAATACATACTATCTCGTTAATTTAAGTTAAAATATAAAATTTATTATAAAATTATTTATATAAATCCGCTACTAATTTATATACTATATATAATTGTATTAATAAAAAATATTCTTGCAATAAAAAATATTCTTTTGCTATTAATTGTAGCAATTAAAATATTTAGTTAATAAAATTCATATATAGTAATTAAAATTATTTAAAATTTTATTCCAATGAAAATTTCATTAAGTTTAGGCAATCATACAAAATTCTTTATAGAACAATACTTTTTCTAAAAAACATAAATTAATTTAAATTTTTAAGTAAATTTACTACTTGTAGATAAATTTTCTAATACAATCGCTATGGAAAACGTGACCACAAGAAGTGAAATACATATTAATAGAAGTCAAAGCTTCGGAACAAATAAAATTTAATTTCATTTAAAATTTTTGTTTTTGAATTTTTTGTTTATTATTATTTTTTAAAATTATATTCACATCTACTTTTTTGTACCTTCGCCTTTTTGTACCTGCAACTCTTTAATTTTAATTTTGCAATTTGTGAAGTCAACTTTTCCTTCTCAATATTAACTAATTTATATATTTCCTTCTCAATATTAATATTAATTTTTGTTTTTGAATTTTTGAATTTTTTGTTTATTATTATTTTTTAAAATTATATACACATCTACTTTTTTGTACCTTCGCCTTTTTGTACCTGCAACTCTTCAATTTTAATTTTGCAATTTGTGAAGTCAAATTTTCCTTCTCAATATTAATATTAATAAGCTCTTATGTTTATTCATCATATAAATCAGAAATCTTCTATTCTCTTCTTTTAAATTTTCAATCTGACTTTTCTCAATTAGAAATTTTTAAAAAATATTTTTTTCAATAACAAAAAAAATTAATTTACTTAAATTTCTTCATTAGACTTCTTGATTTCTGATTTTTTCTTTTTTAATTTAAATATTATATTTCTACACATAATTATTTCTCTATTTAATCAGTTGTATTTAATTTGAATTTTACACAATTCTGTTGCTTTTTTAGTTATTTCTCCATATATTTCTCTCTTTTATCTACACTTAATTGCGTATAACAACTTAATAATTGATGTTTATTTTAAATACATTACAATTTATGTCTTTTTTGTAGTTTTTTATTTAATAGAATGATACTTTTTATTTGAAAGTAGCTATGTAACATTTTATATGTATAGAGATAAATTTATATGCATTAAACTTTAAAATATTCTTTTCGAATATTAGATTGTATCAATTAAAATATCTATTTATATATTTATCATTTAAAAGTATGATTTTATTAACACATTATAAAATTATAATTTAATTTAACCAGTGTTTAGTGTGGAAATTACAGCCATATACATTTTTGCTGCCGATTTTTTAATTATTTAAAAATCTATATTTTAAATAAAATATGTAGGAAATTACAGTCATATACATTTTTGCTGCAGATTTTTTAATTATTTAAAAATCTATATTTTAAACTCTAAATCACTTTACATAAAATTAAAATGTTTTAATTTAAATTAAAATATATTAAAATATATAATAATAATGTATTATGTTGGAGATAAAATTCAATTTTAAATTGAAAAAGTTACAATTTATTAATTGCTGCAGTTGCTGATTCCATTAAACAAGGAGTTAAATCATGAAAATACATTTTAATTTATATGTAAATTTTAATTATTATTTTATTCGTTTAATAAATAGAATCATTTTATTTGGAAGAATCTATGCAACATCTTTATATACGACCTGATTATAAAGAATAAAATAATAACCAGTTCGAATTCATACTTATTTTTTTATTTTTTTATCACTTTGTTCTTTTATCATTCTGTATATGGCAGTATACCATTCAAGCAAACTTTTAAAAGATTTTGAAGAGCAATCACTTACTTTTACTATATATTTAATTGTGGAAAAATTGTAGTATTAAGAATTTTATTTAAACTTCTTTTGAATATTAGATTGTAAAAATTAAAATATCTATTTATATAATTATTATTTAAAGTATGATTTTATAAACAGAATATGAAATTATAATGCAAATTAACCAATGTTTTGTGTGGAAATTGCAGCCATATAAATTTTTGCTGGCGATTTTTTTATTTGAATAACATGTAAATTATTCTACATGTGTTGAATAACAAGTAGAATATTTACATATTTACATATATTTTTATAACATATTTTTATAATACAAAATTCACAATAAATATAATTAATTTTAAATATAACTTTCAACATTTAAATTTATTATTTGCTGATTAATGTTAAAAAATTTTTCAATTTAACCAAATTTTTTAATTTAACTTATACACTATGTTGCTCGAACATTGTATTGGATACTTCGCTATTTTTACAATAGTCATTATGTATATATTATTTTTAAATTTTATTACTTTTTATAACACAATCACTATAACATAAACACTTATAACATAATCACTAATATTTCCTGTATTATTTATAATTAGTTTATTTAGTTCTAACTACATAATTATAAAGCAGTAAAAAAATAAGCATATATCTATTGAATACAATATGTTATATTAAATATTTGACAAATTTGATAGAATTAGATTATTGAAATATTCATAGCAACAATATTATTATACATATAATATTTTTTTCAATTTATGTATTAACTATTTATATGTAGCGACAAAATTGTTAATACATTCATATATTTCATTCAAATTTAATTTTTATATTAGTCAAACAAAATTTTATATTAAATTACCATCCACGAGTAATACTTTTTTATAAATACTTCGATGAATTAAATAAATTTATTTATTTAAATATATATTTAAATAATTTGGTAGTGATTATTAAGGTTATTTTTAAATATAATGTTTGTCATGTATTAGATATTCAACTTCGCAGCCAATTTTGCTGAACAGAATTTTTACTTGTTTTTCAAGTAATCTAATATAATTTTAGTGAGATAATAATGGAGTGTTAAATAATTTTAACGAGCATATGTGTTTAATCAAATGATAATTATTAAAATTATATTTCAATTATACATATTTTTATTTAATTACATTTCGCAACTAACCAATTTTTTCATTAGGTTAATATAACTACTACTCATATAAATAATATTTAATAAATTATAATACAAAATTTTAAATGACTTTTTTTCAAAGATTTATTATTATTATTATCTGTTATTAATTTATGAAATTACTGACTCCAGCAAACAATGAGTTATGCATGGAAAAGTTGCATTTAAATTATTTCATAAATTGTTATTTTTATATGAATAATAATTTATTATATTGCAGATGATAATAATTTGTTAAAATTATATTTGTTTCCTATTTAAAACAAACAGGAAAGTACAGTTTATTTTTACAATCAATTTCTGCATCATTTTCTAAATATTCATTTTTTATTATTTATTACAATATTATTATCTAAATCTAGATTACTCATAATCTATTTCAATTATATTACTAAATCATCAAACTATCAAGTTGTAATAATATATTCCAAAAAGATAAGAATACTAGTAGTGCTTTTATAGATTTGATTTTATCTACACAAAAATTTGTTTATAATTTATTTATAAATTTATTATTTTATTGATAAAATTACATTTAGATTATATGGTGTAATGGTAAAGAACATTTATGATGATTGTAGATAACGAAGTGTTTATTTATAATAATTAATTTTATTTTATAAAATTGCTGAGGATCTCCACATTTCATATGTTTTATAAGTCTATAATTTTTACGTATTTCTATTATTTATTTAGTAAATTTATATTGATTATATTATTAAAATATTTACTCAAATACATTTATTACACAAATAGTATTTTTTTATCAGTTTTAATTTCAAATAAATGAAAATTGCTTATTTAAAAAAATTGTTTAATTTTTAAATTGCTTAATTTTTTCGACATTTATTATGTCACGAGGATTTATTATGTCAGGATTTATTATGTCACTACAAATGAATTTTTAAAATTAATATGTAGATTATATAAATATTAATATTATCTTTTTTACACAATTTTTTTTATTTTGTAGATAGCGTATACCAAAATTCAAGCATGCCTGTAAAAAATTTAGAATCAAAATTTATATATTAATATTTATATTTATATTCAATTTATCATTAGTCTTTTTATATATAATTCGAATACAATTTGTTATATCTTTTGCATACAATATGTTATATTAATCTACAATTTTTGTTTTTAAATTTTTTAGGCTTTTGTTTATTATTATTTTGTCAAATTTTCATATTCATCATACATTCATATACATATACATTCATATATTTCATTCAAAATTATTTTTTATTTTAGTCAAACAAAAATTATATTAAATTCACATCCACATGTAATACTTTTTTATAGATTTCGTACACAAATTTTCATACGCATTTTATTAATAAAATCTATAATTATATCTTTTTAGTATTTTAATATACATATTTGAGTGTAACGATTTATTTATCTATTATTTTGTATATCCCAGTATAACAAGATTCAAGCATAACTTAAAAAGCTTATGCAAAGCAATCTTTTAATTATTTATAATTTTATTCCAATGAAAATTTCATTAAGTTTATGCAATTTCAATATCACATTGTTATTAGTAACAATATATTCAACTACTTATATAAATAAATTATCAGCCGATCCAGTTCAGGTGCTATTGCAACATTTAATTAGTTTAGCAGTAATACTTTAAATTATTATTATCCATAAATACATTTACTATAGCACAAAATCATATAATAATGATGATTGTAGCTAATTACACTGTTATTTACAAATATTAAAATTTATTAAAATACAACTATTACCGTGTTCGCATTCTAATTTCAATTAAAATTTTTATTATTTAAATACAAAGTTTCTTTATAATATACTCTTTTACTTAATATTTTTAATATGTATTTTATCCACTTGTCTCAAAGCATTAAAATAGTAAGCAGTTTATAACATCTTTTTCATTTAATGCTTAAATTTATTATTAAGCTCAAATTACTTTTTTATGAGATTTTTTATTTCAAATTAATACAAATTGTTCATTTAAACAGTGTAATAAAAACAATAATTTTAATAAAATTATTAAATTAAACTATAAATAAATTGAAGATTAAAATAATTTATTTTTTGCCTGTTTTCCTACGTAGACACATTATCTTTTATAATTAACTGTTGAATTTTATATTTATTATTAAAGTTTCTATTTATAATTTTATTTTTATATTCTTGCTGGCAATAATTTTTTATCGATTTTACAAGCATAAAAATTCCTTATACCGTTTTACCAATCTTATGTTTTACATAATATTTTTGTAGAAAAAATAAAAATTTTTCTTTTGCTTATTTGCTTTTAGCAATTACATCAATTTTACATCTTATTTATAATTAGTAATTTTTATTCATTTAACAATCTATTTTTATAATTTCGATTTTGATTTTAATTATTTTTAATCATTAAATTGTGAAGGTTAATCAATGCAATGAGAGAAGGCATTTTAGGACTGTATAAGATACAACCTACAATAAAAAGTGTTCTTTTTAATATTACAGTTGTTGCATTATAGAAGTGATGACTTTCTTTTCAATATAATTTGTAATTTATTATTTAATATATATTAATTACATTTGCTTACTGATTATACACTGTTGTTTGCACATTGTATTGGATACTTCGTTATTTCCAGAGTCTATTAAACTTTTCAAATAGTTTAATAAAATTTTAACGATATAATGATGAACCACCTATATTTTTAATAAATTAACTTATATAATTTTTAAGTTTTTTATTATGTTATTATTTAATATTTTAATTATAACATAAACAAGAAAATGTTTTTCACATCTTGTATGTATATTATATAATTGATGTTTATTTTAAATACATTTCTATTTATTATCTATATATAAAAAAACGCACCCCACCAAAACTCAAAATTTAAATAACTTTTTTTTGAGTTGTCGGATTGAGCTGAAATTTTTTATAAAAATATTTTCTGCTCAGAAGACACAACTTTGATGTTGACGACGAAATACGAAAATTTCGGGAAAGTCGAAATGTCGAAATTTCGAAACACGAAACTGAGGATGAATGTCCCAAAACGAAATTTTAAAAATAAGGGTCTGGGAGACAAAATGTACCCCGTTTAATTCTGCACCGATTAACCGGAGCACTTTTTCGAATACGACTTCCCTAACCCGAAAAAAAACCGGATCAAAAATGTACTACCCACTTTTTTTCAGATTTTTGCATTTTTGCCCGTTTTTTCGACATTTCGACATGAAGACGAAATGCGAAAAAATGATTTTGACTAATGCGATAGAGCAGAGAATTCTCTATCGAATGACCGAGAGACTTTGAAATTTGGACTTTCCGTTCGGTAGTTATGGCCCCCCAAAATGTCAAAATTTACCAAAAAATTTTTGACAACTGTAAAAAATTTTGTATGTACCAAATAACTTTTTCAAGTTGACGCGGTTCCCAAAGTTTTTTCGAAAAACTCTTTTTTTTGAAAAATCGTGGATATAATGTAGTTTATGGGAAAAATCCGTTTTTTCCAAATTTCGATTTCGAAATGTCGAAAAGTCGATTTTGGCAAAATGTCGAAAATGATTTTTCGCCTTTTCGACTCGATCCCGAACCCGGACGATTTTGGCCCCAACTAAAGGGCACAGCTCCATCGAATTCCCTATCGAATAAAAAAAAGATTTTGAAAATCGGATTATCCGTTCGGGACTTATGCGTGACACAAACAAAACGGGGTAAAGACGAATTGGGATTTGATAGGGAAAAATTAGGACAAAACGTCGGCGCAACAAAAGATCACTTTTTTTGTGCTGATATAAAAATTCGGAACTTGATCCTATATTAGGTAATCGTATATGGAGAGTTTGAAAAAAATATTTTTATGTGGGGCACTTGAGTCTCAAAAAAGTTATTTGAGTCTGAGTACAAAATATGACGATTTTTTGGTTTTTCTTCGATATTTCGGCATAAAGTCGGAATCCTGAAAATAGGTTTTTTAATACATTTGAAAGGCCTATTGAAACTCTATCAAATGTCGAGAAAATTGTGAAAAACGGTTAACCCGTTCGGAAGTCACGACATTGTAAAATGGCGAAATTTGTAAGTTTTGTAAAAAATTTTTTTAACAAAATTACAATTTTTTGCTTCATTATGAAGCAAACTCTTTTTGCTTCAATTTGAAGCATATTCTTTGTTCTTCACATTTTAATTAAGCACATTTATGTGCTTCAGTTTAATTTGAAGCACATTTTTTGTGCTTCAGTTTTAATTTGAAGCACATTTTTTGTGCTTCAGTTTAATTTGAAGCACATTTTTTGTGCTTCAGTTTTAATTTGAAGCACATTTTTTGTGCTTCAGTTTTAAGTTGAAGCACATTTTTTGTGCTTCAGTTTTAATTGAAGTACATTTTTTGTGCTTCAGTTTAATTTGAAGCACATTTTTTGTGCTTCAGTTTAATTTGAAGCACATTTTTTGTGCTTCAGTTTAATTTGAAGCACATTTTTTGTGCTTCAGTTTAATTTGAAGCACATTTTTTGTGCTAAAGTTTTAATTTGATGCACATTTTTTGTGCTTCAGTTTTAATTTGAAGCACATTTTTTGTGCTTCAGTTTTAATTGAAGTACATTTTTTGTGCTTCAGTTTAATTTGAAGCACATTTTTTGTGCTAAAGTTTTAATTTGAAGCACATTTTTTGTGCTTCAGTTTTAATTGAAGCACATTTTTTGTGCTTCAGTTTAATTTGAAGCACATTTTTTGTGCTTCAGTTTTAATTGAAGCACATTTTTTGTGCTTCAGTTTAATTTGAAGCACATTTTTTGTGCTTCAGTTTTAATTTGAAGCACATTTTTTGTGCTTCAGTTTTAATTGAAGCACATTTTTTGTGCTTCAGTTTAATTTGAAGCACATTTTTTGTGCTTCAGTTTTAATTTGAAGCACATTTTTTTGCTTCAGTTTTAAGTTGAAGCACATTTTTTGTGCTAAAGTTTTAATTTGATGCACATTTTTTGTGCTAAAGTTTTAATTTGAAGCACATTTTTTGTGCTTCAGTTTTAAGTTGAAGCACATTTTTTGTGCTTTAGTTTTAATTGAAGCACATTTTTTGTGCTTTAGTTTTAATTGAAGCACATTTTTTGTGCTTCAGTTTAATTTGAAGAACATTTTTTGTGCTTCAGTTTTAATTTGAAGCACATTTTTTGTGCTTCAGTTTTAAGTTGAAGCACATTTTTTTTGCTTCAGTTTTAATTTGAAGCACATTTTTTGTGCTTCAGTTTTAAGTTGAAGCCCATTTTTTGTGCTTCAGTTTTAATTGAAGCACATTTTTTGTGCTTCAGTTTAATTTGAAGCACATTTTTTGTGCTTCAGTTTTAATTTGAAGCACATTTTTTGTGCTTCAGTTTAATTTGAAGCACATTTTTTGTGCTTCAGTTTTAATTTGAAGCACATTTTTTGTGCTTCAGTTTTAAGTTGAAGCCCATTTTTTGTGCTTCAGTTTAATTTGAAGCACATTTTTTGTGCTTCAGTTTTAAGATGAAGCACATTTTTTGTGCTTCATTTTTAATTTTAGGCACATTTTTTGCTTCAAATTTTGTGAACTCAACTAAAACTCAAACTAATACAAATTTATTTTTAAATTTTATATATTGTGTATTTTTGACGTTTTTGAATTGAAGCTGTAATTGAATTGAACCTGTAATTTTTTTCAAAATTTTTATCTTTTCATATTAATTAAGAAAATTACCAAAAAGTAGCTCAACCATATACAAATTCAAAATAGAACTTTTATATATTAAGTAGATATTAAGCTTATATTCTTTCTACCCTAAACTATTTATAAATTGAATTTTTATATATTAAGTAAATTAGTATGTTTTTTCGTCACAAGACGAAATGTAGAAACATGATTTTGACTACTGCGAATCAGTAGTTGATTCTCTATAGAATGACGCAAAAATTGTAAAAATCGGATCGTCCTTTCGGGAGTTATGATTTGTCAACGTGTCAAAACCCTATTTTTTAAATTTGTTTGCGTTTGGTCTGTTTTTTTGAAATTTCGTCATGGAAACGAAATGCCTACATCTGATTTTGACTATTGCGAATCAGTAGTTGATTCTCTATAGAATGACGGAAAATTTGTGAAAATCAGACCGTCCTTTCGGGAGTTATGATTCGTCAATGTGCCAAAACCCTCTTTATTAATTTTTTCGCTTTTGGTCAGTTTTTTCGAAATTTCGTCATGAAGACGAAATCGAAAAAGTTGATTTTGACTACTACGATTAAGCAGTTAATTCTTTATCGAATGACGATAAAATTTTGAAAATCGAGCTATCCGTTCCAGAGTTATGATTCGACAACGGGTCGAACCCCCTATTTTTAAACTTTACTCGATTTTGGCCGTTTTTTCGAAATTTCGTAATGAAGACGAAATTTAACAATCTGAATTTGACCACTGCGACTAATCAACTAAATCTCTATCGAATGACGGAAAAAGTGTGAAAATATAATTATACGTTCCTGAGTTATAGTTCGACAAAATACCGAAACTTTCCAAAAATGTTTATTCAAAATTTTTTTTCAATTTTCAGAGTAAGTATAAATTTAGAATAGCTGTTCAAATATAAAAATTAATAATTTAAATTTCATATATTAAGTATAATACAGCACATCTTCACAATAAATATTACTTATAAATTGAATTTTAGTATATTATGTAAAATGTTGGAAATAAGTACCCAATTGAAATTTGAAAACTAATTAACTTTTTTTTGGAAAGTTCGATTGGGATGAAAATTTTGGACGTGAACAATGATCTCCCGAGCCACAACTTTGCTATAGAAAAAATTTTCGAAATTTCGCGAAACCTGTTTTTCCGAAATTTCGAAACACGAAACCGAAGATGAATGTCTAAAAACGAAGTTTGACGAAATTGTGCTTCCAGGATAAAAGATGCTCCATTCAATTTTGCTTCTACTAACCGAAAAACTTTTTTATTTGAACTCTCCTACCCGAAGATATTTTTGGTTCAAAAGGGTACTACCCATTTTTTGATTCTTGATTTTTTGTCCGTTTTTTTGATATTTTGACATAAAGACAAAATGCGAAAATAAGATTTTGACTACTGCGGCAAAGAAGGGAATTCTCTATTGAATGATGGAAAAATTGTGAAATTCGAACTATCCGTTTGGGAGTTATGATCCGTCAAAATGTCAAAATTTGCCAAAAAAACAAAATTATACTTTGATTGACATAAATATTCGAATCAGAACTCAACCGGCGCTGTTGAAATAAGTCTTAAAAAATTCCCCATATTTGAGTACATATTTTGACAAATTTTGTCACAGATCTGATTATCTGACAAAAAGTTATTACATTTTAGTTGTAAAAAATCACCGAAAAAATAGACAAAAGTATCAAACACTTTTGCAAAACAATGGGTTAAAATTGACAAATTTTAACAAAAAAGGAGTTTTATAGTGGAAAAATACATGGAGAATTCAAATCCGTTGTCAGAAAAGTTTCAAAAAAATTTTCCTCGACGTTAGAGTCAAAATGACAGTTTGAGTCTCAGATAATTTCCTCGGCTTATATCTCCCCGAGACTCAAGTATGCCCTATACAAACCATATATTTTTTGAGTCAGTAGAAGAGGCTCTACAAGATAGGCTATCTAAATCTCATTTCAATTTTTTGACACGAAAAAATTTCCGACCATTTTCGACACTTAGACTCGAATATCAAGGCCCAGACTCAAATGACCCTTTTGAAACTTTTTTTAAAAGATTCCCCATAGTCGATTACATATTCGTACAAAATTTCAACCAGATCGGCTTATCCGTTAAAAAGTTATGTTAAAATTAAAAAACCCAAAATCTGTAAAAATATATAATATTTCAATTAAGTTTTTATATATGAATTTCGAAATTTTTCCAAAATTAGGCATAATTCTGCAGAATTTTGTATGGCTGGTGATTTCCCAGCTTATACGGGGCGAAAGCTCGATTTTTTGGTTATGGGTTAGTACCGCGAGGTCCGTTGGGACCGATGAGCGGGATCCTTAGAAAACCCTTAGGCACGAAGGTGCAGGGACGTGCGATCTTCCAATTCGGGGATCGGAGTGAACCTGTTTCCGTTTATCGGGGATAGGATGACTTCCCCCGACGGGAGTGAGCCTTTGGATGGTGTGCATCCAAATGAGTCCCGGCTCTCGGAGGGCGCGGGTGGGGTGAGCCCGGTGGCCGTGCTGGATGGACGAAGGCGCTATGCGGAGACTTTGTCTCTGGGCTCTTAGCCTCGTCTTGAAGGATCACACGGTCAGCGGTACGGAGTAAGAAAAAGCATGGTATCACCGGCCATGCAACCCCACTGGAGTCCCTGCCATGTTCGTGGATAAGCTTCGGCTTATTCACCTCACCCTGACGTCCGAAGCGTATGGGGTGTGATGGCATACTTCCAAACGCGCCGGAATAAAACCTGGCAGCTCGATGTTCGCCCTGGTGTGGCAACTCCCGAAGCTTGCAAGCAGGTCCTTGATCTCCGATGGTCAAAGCCAACTGATGGCTAAGCTATCAGGAGGCATGAACTTGGTAGATAAGTTCGCTTATCGACATGTAGTTCGCGGGAGCTACAGGGCCAGGTTCATGCACTCTTGCATCACGTATTGGATGCACAGGCCATAACTCTTAAAGGGTGTATGTCTGGTGGATTCATGGCATTCTCTATGTGGTGTAAGACTCCTGGTACGTTTGGTCCTCTCGGTTTGAATCCACTGGGCATGCATCCGAAATTATTACTTTACGTCAACATTCAATATGGATCGTCTACACGTCTACAATCAATATGTCAGAACATGCAACAAGAAGGAGCTGTACATGGATACGTGGGTTAAAAGTGTTATTTTAGTCTTGAAACTTTTAGGTGTTTATTTAGTCATTAGAAGTCTTAAAACAGTATAGGGGAGGGTTTTTGAGTCTTTAGAAGACATTTTTGTCAAAGTGAATTTTTGAAGAATTTGGGGGTTTTCTGAGTCTCAGGGCAGAGATACGAACTTCTAAGTGTGTTTTTCGGAATCCTCGACCAAACTTTACCCCCTTTAATAAACCCCCAAATTCTAACGGTTAAGCTCTATCTTTAACGGGAAAAAAGTTATGCTCGAAAGTTTGACATCTCCGGGTTTTTTTTTCGATTTTGGGGTATAATTGAAATGAATGGTTTAAAATTAGCTTATTTATGATAATATTGATAATTATTAACAAAATTAATAGTTAAGAGTCTTATTTTTACTAAAATTTGTTTTTATTTAAAATTTTGCTAAATTCGTGTTCGCGGTTTTGGGTCGACTTGCCTTTACTTTTTCGTTTATAACTTTCGGAAAAATATTAGCAGGGAGTTTGTTTATATCTCATTCGAAAGCTAATAAATAGGGCTTCAAAACGTACCATAAATTATAAAATTAAAAAATTTTTTAGTGCCAAAAATGTTGGGTGCCGGATGTATGACCCCCTAAAAATTTAAAAATATTTTTTTGAAAAAATTTTGTTTTAATGAGATTTTTTGATTTAACAATATAGATTAATTGAATTTAATTGGGAAAAAAATATTTTAATGTTCGTTAGAGTCTTAGACGATTATTTAAGTATTTTCAAAATTATTAAAATTTTAACCAATTTTTAGTTTAGTTAGGTTCATATGATAATTGTATTGTATTAAATTCTTCATGGTGTTAAATTATGCTCAATCTCAGTATGTTTACGTTTTTAAATTTTTTATTATTTTTTATTTTAGTGATTTGATTCACTTTTTAACTGATTACATTTTATTAATCAAATAGTTGACAACATTACATTTATGTAATTTTCAATTATATTTCTATAATTACAATAATTTTCAGTTTAATTTGAATATGACTAATTATACAATCAATTTGCTTTAAGACTTGCTTGCTGACTCAATTATTTGCCGATTTTTCAATTATTTATCCTTTGCTTCAACTATTTAAAGTTATTAAAATGCTCATTTGGTTTATTTATTGTTACTTATTGCTTCTACTTAAATTTAGTATTTGTTTATATATTTATTGTATGTTTGATTTTCGTTTTTGTTTTTAATTGTATAATTTCAAGATATTATAATTGGTAGTGTAATTTTCTAAAATGAATATTTTTAAGTTTAATTTCTTGCGACAATTTATTTACAACAATCAATTTGTTTCAAGTATTGCTTGCTGGCTTAATTATTTGTCGATTTTTCAATCAATTATGATTTGTCATGATTTATTAGTTAGTTTTTTTTGATTTCCAATTTTTATAGTTTTATTTAAAGTTCAATTGTTTGGTAAATATTAATGCATATCTTAACGAGTTTAAGGCTTTGGATTACGATTTGTTAAGTTTGTTAGCTTTTGTTTGATTTATTATTAATTTTTTTAGCGATTTAATTCAATTATTACTTGGTTGTATTGATTATTTGGTTTATTTGGCGATTGTTTCATTTCAATATTTATAGTTTGTTTCAATTTATTTCATTTAGTTTTATTTTTATTTGCCTGATTTTAATGTTTTAATTTTAAGTTGTTTGCTGGATTGCTTTAATTAGTAAAGTGTATTATATATTGATAAAAATTAATTTCTGCTTTTGTTTTATAAAATTCAATTGAAAAATTTGTGGTTATATGTGATTTTTGTTTATTTAATAAAAGTTTTTTTTGCTCTTTGAATAAAAGTTATTTGTTTGTAATTTATATCATTGTTATTAACATATTACTTATAAATACTCTTGATTTTACTCTTTTTATTTTGTTTAGAATTGTTCTATTTTATATTATTAGTACAAATAAATAGTATGGTGTCAAAAGATCGTAAACGGCGTGAAAAGAAACGTGATGCTAAAAGAAAAAGTGATAATATTTCAATTAGTTCGATGGAAAGTGTTCCAGAGAAACGTTTAAATGTTGAAAGCAATGAACATAGTATTTAATATCATAATGATTAAATCTCAGTATTATTTTGTTTTAGATTCGACAATTTCACATGAGTTTGCATTACAAGATACACAAGAAAATAGTTGCCAAAATTTTGATTTTGTTTTGCCTGAAGAAAGTTTAAATGTTATAGATGATAAAGGTTTATTATTATTCGTTAACTTAACTATTATGAATGCAAAATTTTTCTAGACCCTATTGACTTTTCTTCATTTAATAATTCTGAAAATTATGATTCTTCCACGTGTAAATCGAATATTGGAGATTATGCTTTCCCAAATAGTAATAAGTTATTAAATTATTTAATTATAGTACCTTTTAAAGTTGATGATCTTTCTGCGAATAGAAGAAGAGGTAGGCCAGTAAAAAGTCATGGTGGAATTCGTGATAATGCTGGGAGAAAATCAAAGAATTTAAACCCTGTGTCGCAAGCATCAGTTGATTATGAGCATGAAGTTCTTGAAGGAATAAACCGTGAATTAGATTTAGATGGCATTGGTTAAATACCTCTTTTTTCAAACTTAGTCTTTGTTTCAGGAACAAATTCACAATTTAGTGTTTCTACAACTACTTTACGCCGTTCCACTCGACATTCGAGCACCATTAGTCGTTTTTCCGACATTTCCTTTGATGATAAGTGGCCTCCTAATCGCCCTATCACTCACAATTGTTATCAATCACACTATGGTCTTGGATGCGGTGCTAAAAACTCAAAACACATGCCAAAATATTACAATTCACTTTGCAAAGTATTTTTAATATAACTTTTTAGCTAGAAACTATTTTTAGAATGATGTTCAAATTGACTGTCGATGTCCCTTTTGCAAGGCCATATTGCTACCTTCGGAAACAATTGGTCCATCCGCATTTGTTAAATGCTGTGCAAAAGGACGAGTGAATTTACAAGAACGTTTCGCGACATTGCAAGACATTCCAATTGGTTTTGACCTTTTGCTTCATAATCCTGCCAATTCTGCTACACTCGAACGGCTTTTAAAAAATGTACTTCGTTACAATGATCAACTCTCTTTTGGCCAACTTCGTATGGAGCGATCTTTTGACTTTCCAGACTCATATAGGATTGTCAAAACAAATAACATGTTTAACTATATGCTATTTGATTTTCGCCAACCTGGTGGACAACAACAACCAGAATTACGAGGCCAATTATACACAATACCGCCAACTTCGTCTGACATTCGACTAAATGCTCTTGCAACTGAAAATGAATTAGATGTTTGTTAAAATATATAAAAATTTGAATAATATTTGATTTATAGCCGATCCTTCTTCAAGAATTGTTTACTATTTTGAAACAAAATCATTGGATGGCAGAACTCTTCAAAATTGCCTCTGACGTTTATCAAGATCTGTCGTCTGACTTACAACTTCAGTTTAGAATGCTTGTGGTTGACGCCAATAAACGCGGCACTGAGCGCACGATTGAAAATGTTGTTTTCATATTTTACAAAAATATTAGATTTTTTAGGTTCCAGCCATTGATATTCATCCAAATGATGCTTCTGTTTTACGTCAAATACATCCTGGACGACTTGGTGTTGAAACCGCTGCTGGAAGTCAGCTTGTAGCACAGTTTTATTTGGATAATGGGGAGAATGTACCACCTGAAGGCAACTACGATGTAATTCTTACTGGACAAAAGGGAACTGGCCAAGTTAGCCTGAAATGGTGGCATCGGGCAGCGGACGCAGCGTGTTTCCCACTTCTGTATCCTAAAGGACAAAATGGATTTGGTTTTTAATAGTCAATAATTTAATAAAAATATATTTTAAGAAAATGGTTTAAAATTGATTTTGCGACCTGGCGAATCTTTGCAAGGAAGCAGACGTGTAATTGTTGGAGCCGAAGGAGAACTTAATCCCGAAATTGATCTTGGAGAAGGCGAGGAGTTCCTTCATGATATTGGAAATCATGTCAAACATCAGCGTGAACATGTATCGAGAGCACAATACTATCGCTACATGTGTCAGCAAAGAGGAACCTCATGGAAAGCGCCACATTGGCTTTGGGAGTGGAGTCAGCTCGCCCAACTTTACACAATTACTTACAACCAGAGAATGGAGGCACAAAAAGTTCAGTATATGAAGCAGTTGCAGGGGAAGTACCGTTATGTTCGACAATCTGCATTGCTGGACTGGCTCAAGAAATTATTGGAAAAACAAGGTATATAAACATAATTAATATTTACACTGTAAATTATAGGATTGCAAGGTCCCATTGGCCAAGTCTATATGACAAATGAACATTTTCGAGGATCACGCCAATATTACCAAAAGCAGTATGCTGCTTGCATGACCATCTGCAGGGAACTTGGTTCGATAGATCTACTTATCACGTACACTATGGATCCGGCTGCACCAGAGTTAAGCAATATTCTCCTTGAACATCAAAATTGGTCAGACCGCCCAATGGAAGTTTGCCGAATTTTCCTTGACAAGCTATCCGAACTCGTAAAAGACATTACTGAAAGAGAGGTTCTTGGTCCAGTCAAAGCATGGTTCCACAGCCTAGAACATCAAAAACGGTTTTTCATTCTTTATAATAATATTCACGTTTTTAGTGGGCTTCCTCACGTTCATTTTGCCGTCATCTTGGATTGGGAAAATATGCGTAAATCTGGTCGTATTACATCTAAAGAAGAATACATGGAACAATATATATCAGCTGAAATACCGGATTTACCACAACCAAACGATCGCACTGAATCGGCAGTTTCTCAAAGGCTTTTACATCAAATCGTAGTGACAAAACATGTTCATACATGTAACCAACATTGTCTTCGAGACGGAATTCGTTGTGCCAAACGTTTTCCTGTAAGAATATTTAAATGTATCTTTATGTATTTTTTAAATTAAGCACGCTTATTCTGACAATAACATTTACTCCGACAATGCTTACCCAAAATACCGACGACGTCCTCCACCAACATCGGAGATTGAACGGAAAAAGAATCCTGAATTATTTGGAAACACTCATAAATATGTTGATCGTTATGGCAAACAGCATGTTGTTACTAATCAATATGTTGTTCCATACAATCATTTTCTTCTTTCTAAATACAGATCTCAGTATATTTATATTTAAATACAATTTAACTTTGTTGTTTAGTATTAATGTTGAACTCGTGGCTGGTGACGGATGTGTGAAATATGTGACAAAATATGTTATGAAAGGAGCCGACATGGCATTCATTAGAGTTGAACAAGAAGGATTTGAAGGTGGTGCTTGGCGCTATGACGAGTTTCATCAACTGCGACTTGCACGTTACATCACATCTATGGAGGCTTTTTTGTCCCTTTGGGGTACAAAATTGGTCGTGAGATCTCATATAGTATTTATACCATCTATTTTTGTATAATTTATTCCGTTTAGGTAGACGAACTGGACATTCATGGACCTCAGGGTCATCATGTTGCTATTGAAGAAGGCAGAGAGTTAGAAATTGCTGAGGATTTACAACGACGATTAAATGAAGGAGAAGAACGCCGCACCCAATTAACTGCCTATTTCGATTTTAATCGTAACAGACAATTAATTGGTGAACCATCTGCAGGCTTGACTTATGCTAATGCATACAAACAACTCCGCTACAATGTCCATAAAAAGAACTGGCAATTCTATGTTGATCCTAACCAACATCAGAAGAAACTTTGTCGAATACGTACTGTTTCGCCAACGAACTTAGAGCTTCTTGCAATTAGAGTATTTAAAATCAATCTTTTAAATAAACTTTAACTTTAGATCTTGCTAACTGTTGTTGTTGATCCCACTTGCTGGGAGGACCTGCGCTCTTTTGAAGATGTTGTCTACCCAACATTTTTAGAAGCTGCTAAGGCGCGAGGACTGATGTCTGATGATATTATTTGGAGAAGAACGATTCAAGAAGCATTTGATTCGAATAAGCGCATCCAACAGCGCATACGTTGGCTTGCCATGTTCTTTGGTTCCACAAATTTGACTAATCCTACTGCTTTGCTTGACTATGTTATTCAATTGCCGGAAGATTGGCTTGTATGTATCGTGTTAAATATTTTGTTTAAATTTAAATTTAGTATGGAACACGTGTTGCTCAGTTAGATTTTGAATCCCGTCGCGACTATGTTTTGTGCAATATGGAATGGTTTCTAAGGGCAAATGGAATTAGACCTGATGAGATTGAAAGGGAGGATGGTACCTTTGAAACGGCTTGTGAGAGGATTCGGTAAAGATTATGCCTTCGAATTTAATCTATATTTGTTATAATAGTCTTCCACGTCCATCTTGCCGAAACATCCAACCTGAACTTCTTAATGATGCTGAAATAGATCCTGAAATGATGATACGAACACATGTTGATAGACCTTTTCTAGAAGAACACCAAAGAGGCTCAACGCAAGATTACTACCTTCGCCTGTTTTACAGTGATCCTCGCCCAACTGAGGAACAACAACATTTTATTGATGAAATTGTTCGTGGTATGTGGAGCGCGCGTCATGTCATTGACGGTTCTGAAACATCTTTTGCGCAAGACATTCCCCGCTATTTCTTCATAACAGGAGAAGGAGGTTCTGGCAAGACGTTCATGTATAATGTATGTTATACAATTAAATTTAGTATAAAAATTTCATTTATAGAAATTGATTGCTTTTCTGCACGCAAATGAATTCAAGATAATGCCTATGGCTAGCACTGGCATTGCCGCTGAACTTCTTTATGGAGGCGCCACTGTGCATAAACGACTTTGTCGTCAAAAACATGTTGATTCTTCAACCAAGCCATTCGTCGACTACCGAAGCCAATTTGCTGATACGTTGCGTAAATTGCACGGCATTATTATAGATGAAGTTAGTATGCAACACAAAGATGTGTTGGAATTTGTCGATCTTCTCTTTCGTTCTGTTGTTCATCGTTCTTTGAAAAATGTACCTTTTGGTGGAAAAGTAAAATTATAAATACTAATTTACAGTAATAAACATTTTAAGTGTGTTGTTCTTGGAGGCGATTGGAAACAATTACTTCCTGTAGTTGCTGGTGGAACATTGTTACATCAGTTCGATGCTTCAATCAAGAACACTGCGATTTTCAAGAATTTTGTTACACGTAAACTTCAATCTAATCTAAGACTACAAGCTGGACAAGAACAATACAGGATTTTATTGAAATGCGTCGGAACTGGAGTTTTGAATGATGCTGATGATCGCGTTCAGCTCCCTGTTAGCATTTGTGTTAACTCGAGAGAGGACTTGATAAATTTCGTTTATCCACGTGATCTACTTCAATCAGCACTTGACAAATGGGAAGAGTTTTGCGGCAGAGCCATCTTATGTCCTTTGAACACTGAAACCTTTGAAATGAATAATATAATTTTGGTAATACTTTCGTTAAATTAAGTCTTATTTAACTTATGATTAAATAGGATCGAATTAATGGACAAGAAAGAACATATTATTCGGTCACAACACCTATTATGGATGATGCAAACCTTGAAAATAATATTTCTGATGTCGACCATGAAAATCTGACACGGCAAACACCGCCTGGCGTCCCAGAGCATTTGCTTCGAGTACGCGTTGGATCAATCATGATGTTGATAATAAATCTATCTGTAATTATTTCATTTTAATTGTGGTTTGATCATTGAATTGTAGGTACAAAATGGATTATGCAATGGAACGCGTGTTCAGATTATAGGTCTTGGCCATAATTTGATTCGATGTCGTGTGCTAACAGGTTCTGGAAAAGGTTCTGACTGTGATCTCTTTCGGACACGCTTCTTATATGGCTCTGATCCGAAAGCACCTCAAGAAGGAATGGTTAGATGTGAAAGAATTCAATTTCCGTTACGTCCAGGCGCCGTCATGACAATTAACAAGTCTCAAGGGTAAATAATCTTATAAAAATATTTATAAAAAATATATTTTAGCCAAACACTTTCTCGCGTTGGGGTTGCACTCGACCATTCACAGTGCTTCTCTCATGGTCAACTCTATGTGGCTCTTTCAAGAGCACGTGACGCAGAAAGTGTTAAGGTTGCAACACTCCGCAAAGATCGCAGAGTGAAGAATCCAGTCATTCCTGCAATGATTGACGAAGAAGACTTCAACGAGCTTGGGCCAATGGAACTCGCCATGTCATCCGGCGATGAACCAGTTCTAATCGAACGAATACCACACCAACAGGTACCTTTTTAAAAATATTTACAAATTATTAATTAAAATTTAAGACAACAACATCGTCTACTGCTTTAATCACACAACAGCCAACAACATCGGCTAATGCTATAATTCAACCAATGCCAACAACATCGGCTACTGATCATTTACATGCAACAACATCGCCAAATATTGAACAGAACAAACAGCAAAGAGCCGCTGATTTTCCACCTTATTTCCTTGATAACGTTACTGGAGATGGAGATTGTCTATTTCGGTTTAACTAATATTGTTTATTTTTAAAATAAATTATATAGGTCAATTGTTCGTGCTTTATACGCCGGATCGGAAAACTTAGCTTTACACGGTGATTATTTATATGAAGATTCTCAACGCGGATTAAGAAGACTGATTGCTCGCCGTTATCAAGAAGACCTGCACAACATCGCAGATGACCAACTCACCGACGAACTCATTCATGAGATCGAATGGGATGCACCGCATATTCGTCAGGCAGGGCTTCGTTTGGACGTAACAGACCCTCGAAGATCCATGCGAGAATATAGTCTTCATATGATGCAGCCGGCAATGAACAACAACACAAGATATGGATCTCACCTTGAAGTCCGGTATGCCGAAATTGTACTTAATCGCCGAATTCTCATCGTTGAAAATCTCCGACGGCGCGTGGTTGATGCAAATGGACGTAGTCAATGGAGAAATATGTCAAATGAATACCAAGGAATTTTCCTCTCGCCTGGGCTTTCAGCAGAAGAGATGGGTTTGACAACTATTACGGACTTTGGCCAAATATTTCAAATATTACGTGCACACAATCTGGACAATACCATCGTCCTGCGTCTAGAAGGCATACACTACAGACCAATATATTTGGTAGAATATTTTTCAAATAATATACATTAATTAAAAATTTAAGCGTCCAATGCCTGAAGAACATATTGAAGACAATGTTAGGAGTTTGAATCTGCTAGGAGAAGTTCCGGATGAACCTTGGACTCCGCAATGATTATTTTTAAAATGCTATTTAGATGTTTGGAAAGTTTTGCGAAATTTGATTCTGTGTTGTGATTGTCTATGATTTGATCGGAAAAATTGTAAGCAGTTGAAATTTGTTAAGTATATTTAAAAATTTTGTTTTAAAGGATTTTTTATGTTGTGTTATTTTTTGGATGATATTCGCTTGGACTTTTTATGTTATTTGGATTGTTTATTTTTTTGGTTGTTTTGGTTTACAATTTGTTTGGATTTTAGATTAGTTGGATTTCTGGAATATATGTCTTTGGATGTTTGGGTTATAAGATTTTTGTATGGTTTGGATTATGAGTTTTTGAGTTTTTTGAAGAAAATTGAGAATTGTTTGGATAAATGTTAAGAATTGTTTGGCTTATTAATAAAATTACCATTTTTAGGACTATAGTGATTGTTTGGAACAGTTTTGGTTGTTGGATTATTTTATGGTTGGAGTTTACGTTGTTTAGATGGCTGATTTTAGTGCGTTTGATGTTTTGGATTTTATGTTTATTTGATGTTTTGGATTATACGTTTTTTTTGGATTTTTGGCAAATAATTTGAGAAGTGTTTGGATAACTGTATGTAGTTTAAATTCTTAATTAAATTTAAAATTTTGTTCAGAAGGAAATGTGATTTATTTTGCTATATTTTGGATGATGAATTATTTTTGGATTGAATTTTATGTGGTTTGGATGGTTGATTTATATTTAGTTGAATATTTTGGATTATAAGTTTTTCGGGTTTTTGGAAAAGAAATTGAGAATTGTTTAGATAAATGTATGTAGTTTAAATTCTTAACAAAATTTAAAATTTTGTTCAGGAGCTAATGTGATTTATTTGGAGTTGAATATTTTGGATTTATGATTATTTGGAGTTGAATATTTTGGATTTATTTGGAATATATTTGGTTGTTTAGGATGTTTGAGGTATTAATTCATTGGATTTTATCTATTTTTATTTCTTTGGATATTTTGAGTTTTAATTCTTTGCTGTGCAATTCTTTAAATTCTTTATTTGTTTTTTTTGGATATTTTGAATGTTAAAATTATTTTTTGGTATAGATATTTGTGATATTATTTTGTTGTTTATTTTTTTTCTATTTTAATTTTAATATGTTAATGTTATTTTATATATTGAGCCACTAAAAAAATTATATCTACTTTTTGTTTATTCAAGTTACAATAACTTTTATTTTAGGTGTGGGGAGGGATGTGTAATGCATCTCACTCATTCCTAAGAATTCAAATTTCTTTACTTTTTGGCTCCTTATGTTTTTTCTCAATAAGTATACTTTGTTTAATTTATTTTGTGTTATTTTGTTTTATGTTTATTTTTTTTGCTTTCTTTAATTTTATAATATTAGCTGCATTATTTATATTGATCCAAAAAATTTATATCTAAATTTTGTTTATTAAATTTAAAATAAATTTTATTTTAGGTTTGGGGAGGGATGTGTAATGCATCTCACTCATTCCTAAGAATTCAAATTTTATCAATTTTTGGCTCCTTATACTTTTTTATTAATTATGTTTTGTTTAGCTTATTTTTCGTTTAATTTGTTTTTTTATTGTTTCTTTATTTGCTTACTATTTAATTTAATTTTAAATTTCATTTTTATATATTGAGCCAAAATTATATTTAAATTTTCTTTAAAATATATTTAAATGTTGTTTTTAAAGTAACATAACTTTATTTTAGGTTTTTGGGGGAGGGATGTGTAATGCATCTCACTCATTCCTAAGAATTCAAATTTCTCTGCTTTTTGGCTCCTTATATTTTTTGTTATATTTTGTTTAATTATTTTTTAAATTATTTATTTTAATGTTTTTATAAAAAATTTTTGGATAATAAATTTTGAATATTTATTGTATTACGTATTATTATTAATAGTATTGATCTCTAAGAATCTAAGACTTACTTTTATTGAGTTATTTTTTAAATAGAAATTTCTTCATATATCCTAAATAAAAAATCAAATTTTTTTTAAATCTAATCTTCATCGAAAATTATACACAACTTTTTTGAATTATATAACATTTTCTTCTATTGAAGATAACTCGATATTAAAACGATGGAATGAACCAAACTTCCCTCGGACAGGACAAGACACTGAAAGTGTTCAAAGATGTCCAACAAGATTTTTTAATATTTTATCTCTACCCCAAAATTATTGAATTTTAAAAAAATTTCCAAAATATGTCTGAGAATGAAATATTTCTAAAACTCTAACTTTGTTGAAAAATTTTTTTTAGAATTTTTCTGACAACGAATTCAGGTTTAGCGTATACAATTCCACTATAAAAACACATTTTTTTTCAGTTAAAATTTAAAAATTTTGTTCCTTCGATATTTTCCAAAGAGTACCCCTTTGTAATAAAAATCGAAAATGCTTAAATGGCTATAATTTTTTAAGGGATTGATATTTTCGTATAAAGTTTTTTTTGTAAAAAGAGCAAAAAATTAGAAATTTTTTAAGATCAAGAAACTTTGAAAATTTTCTTAACTGGAGGAGGTAGGGGTCAATTTTAAAAAATCCAAAAATTTCAGTTTTTTTGGAAAAATGTTTTTGGTTTTCGAGATTGGAGCTGAGTGATATTATTTTTCCTGTAAAATGCCTATTTTTCTACATGTTATAGAAATTTAAAATATTTAAAAAAGTTATACTTTGAAAAAGTTATAATAAAATTTTGAATTTTCATTGTATTAAGTATTATTATTAATAGTAATTGATTTCTACAGAATCTAACTTTGTTGCAAATTTTTTAGAATTTTCTGACAACGAATTCAGATTTAGCGTATGCAATTCCACTATAAACCCCATTTTTTTCATCTAAAATAAAAAAATTTTTTGTTGTTTTTCCCCCCCCTCGATGTTTTTTTTTTTCAAAGGGGTACCCCTTTTTTTTTCAAAAAAATCGGAAATGCTTAAGTGGCTATAACTTTTTTAAGGATTGACCGCGCCAGTTTCGCCACTTATATACTGTTTCTTTTAAAAACAGAGCATTAAATTAGAAATTTTTTAAGATCAAAATACTTTTGAAAATTTTCTAACATAGTGCAGTAGGGTTCGATTTTTAAAAAAATCCAAAATTTTTTTGTCGGTTTTTTTGAAAAAATTTTTTTTTTTGTGGTTTTTTTTTTTGACATTAAGGCTGATGAAAATTTTATTTTTTCTTTAAAGGGTTTCCCCCCCCCCCCTATTTTTTTTTGTTTCTGTATATTATAAATGTTTTATTTTTAAAAATATTTTCAAAAAGTTAATAGACCTTTGAAAAAGTTATGAAATTTTTTTTTTTTTTTTTAAAAATTTAGAGTAATTTTTCGTCCATGATTTTCGGCCAAAAATTTAATTTTTCTAAAAATAAAGATAAATAGGTCAAATGATATATCATTCGAAAGCTCTTATTAAGCTGAGTCCCCCCCCTAACACAAAAATAATATTATAAAATTTTACGACCAACTCAATACTTTTTGACAAAGTAAAAATAATTTTTTTTCAATTTAAACAGTAATCCTCATAAAGCCTGAGGCTGAATATTTTTTTTTCTAATACCTAACCCTTTTTTGTGGAAAAATTTTTTAACATTTTTCCTGTGAACGGATTTCGAATTCAGCGTATGCGGTTACACTATAAATCATATTTTTTAGCTAAAATTATAATAAATTTTCCCCCGATTTTTTTCATAAGGCTACACCCCTTTTCAAAAATATCCGGACAATGTCGGAATTGGGTGGCAATAACTTTTTTTTTTTAAAATACATTTATATTTTCGTATGTTAGTTGTTTTTTTTTTCATGCATAATAGCAAAAAATTGACAACAATTTTTTTTTTTTTAAGATGAAGAAACTTTTGAAAATTTCTTACACCTGGAGGAGTAGGCTCAGATTTTTTAAAAAAATACGAGAATTTTTTTTTCCAGTTTTTTTTTTTTTTCAAAAATGTTTTTTTTTGCGGTTTTTTTTTTTTTTTTGTCATTGTAAAGCTGAGTGAAATTATTTTTTTTGTAAAGAGCCTGTTTTTTTTCCTACATAATATAAAAAATTTTTTTTTAAAATATTTAAAAAAGTTATTAAAACCTTTGAAAAAGTTATGAAATTTTTTTTTTTTAAAAATTTTTCGAGCAAATTTTTCCGACTAATGTTGTTTTTCAGGCCAAAAATTTTTTTTCATAAAATAAAGATAAATGGGTCCCAAATGATATATCATTTCGAAAGCTCTTATCAAGCTGAGGTCCTCAAAATAATTTTTATTGATAAAATTTTCCAATCAACTTTGACCATGTTTTAAAAAAAAATAAATTTTTTTTCAGTCAAATTACACATGATCCTCATAAAAGAAGTGTTAATTTTACTAACAATTTTTGATTTTTACGAGTTTTTTTTTCTTAAAAAACTTTTTTTTTTTATATACCCAACCTGTATACCCAGTACCAAACACCCGCTAGAGACAGCAGTTTCCTCCCCCATTGCCCAGTGGGCCCAAGCCCCGAACGCTAGTGTTAATCTAGATATAAAAAAACGCGAACCTAAAAAAAACCAATTTTTTTGGATTTTTTTAAAAATAACTTTTTTTTTTTTCGGATCGGTCAATCTTTTCCCTGGAATTTTTTTGTGAAATTTTTTTTACAGAACAATGGAAGCTCCTATGAACCAACTTTGCTGGTTTTTTTGAGGGTCGAATTTCGTCGACACTATTTTTCGGGAAATGATCGAAATGTCGAAAGAGTCTCGAAAAACACGAAATTGAGTGGATGAATGTCCCAAAACGAAATTGGAAAAATAAGGGTGGTTTTTTGGAAGATGAAAATGTACCCCGTTTTAACATTTTAATTTGGGATAGATTAAAACCTGTAGCACTTTTTTTCCGAATTCGAATTTTTTTTTTTCCTAACCCGAAATATTTGTTTTTTATAACCCGGGGTCGAAGTAGGCACTACCCACCCTACTTGTTTTTTTTTGATTTTGGATTTTTTTTTTTGCAAATTGTGTTCGTTTTTTTTTTTTTTTTTTTTTTTTCGACATTTTTTTTCCCCGACATGAAGGAACGAAAAATGAAAAAAAAAAAAACGATTTTTTGTGAACCGACCCTACTCTGCGATGAGAGCAAGAATTTCTTCTATCGAATGAACCGAGAGACTTTGAAATTTCTGTTTTTGGGACTTTCCGTTTTCGAAAGTTTATGGCTTCCCCCCCAAAAAATGTCCCCCCCAAAAATTTTTTTACCCAAAAATTTTGATCAAAATTTTTTTTCTACTTTTTTTTTGGGTACCCTGGGAAAGAACAAAATAGGGCTTGCCGACATTTCGAAAAGTCCGGATCCGGACAAACCGTTTTTTTTTTTTGTATGAGAGAGGATATTTGGGACCATAGAGGAATAACTATAGAGAGGAGGTGTCGAAAAAGTTTCCCCGACTTTAAGTGTTGGTCCCAAAAAAAAAGTCGTCGAATTGTGAACGAAAATGTCAAAGAAAAAATTTTGTACATTTCGACATGATCCCGAAAACTCGTAGTTACGAGTTTCGAAACCTTTCCTGAAGGGTGTTTTTAACAATCTTAACGACTGAATTTTTTCCCCGCGCGTCGATTAAAAAAAAAGTTCAGCATGCAAATCCGATATTTTTCCATTAAGTGAGTTAAAGCGTGGACACAAACGAAACGGGGTTTAAAGAAAACGAATTGGGATTTAGTAGGGGTTGGGGGAATTAGGGAAAACCAAAAATCCGTGCAACAAAAGATCACTTTTTTTTCCCCTGCTGATATAAAAATTCCGAATTTGACGCTTTTATACTAGGTTAATCGAATATGGGGAGTTCGAAAAAATTATTTTTAGACAGGACAAAACTTGAAAAGTCCCCCCCCCCTCAGAAGATTTGTGAATTATGAGTCCTGAGTTGCAAAAAGAGTGAGTTTTTTTTTTTTTGATTTTTTTTCCTTCGAGTTATTTCGAATAACATATACGAAATCCTAAATATTGTTATTTAGTACAAAACAAGTTTTTGAATGGCCATCTGACGCTTCTCTATCGATAATACCATCGAAATAACGTGAAAGTTCTGGTGCGCAACGGATTGTAGTTCGGCGGAGTTTTATAATAGTGTAAAATGATCAATTTTTATGACTGCAGCAACTTATTTGCTCTCAGTTTATTAATTGGAAGCAACAACTTTTTTTGCTTCAGATTTTGAATTTGGAAGCACATTTTGTTGTGCTATCCAGCATTTTGAATTTGCAAGCATATTTTTTTGTGCTTCAGATTTTGATTAGAAGCACATTTTTTTTGTGCTTCAGATTTTGAATTTGAAGCAGTATTTTTTTTTGTGCTTCAGATTTTGCGATTTGAAGCACAGTTTTTTGTGCTTTTTCAGATTTTTGATTTGAAGCACATGTGTTTTTTGTGCTTAATTTTGATTTGAAAGATAGTATTTATTGAGCTTGATTTGAAGCATATTTTTTTGTGCGTCAGATTTTGATTAGAAAGCACATTTTTTGTGCTTTAGATTTTGATTGAAGAATTTTTTGTGCTTCCGATTTTGATTAGAAGCACATTTTTTTGTGCTTCAGATTTGTGATTTGAAGCACATTTTGTTTTGTCTTCAGATTTTGATCTAGAAGGCACATTTGGATTGTGCTTCAGATTTTGATTAGATAGCACTTTTTTGTGTGCTTCTCAGCTATTTTGAGTTGAATGGCACATTTATTTGTGCTTCAGTATTTTTATTTGAAGCATATTTTTTTTGTTGGCTTCGGATTTTTGGATTTAGAAGACACAGTTTTTGTGCTTCAGATTTTGATTTGAAGCATTATTATTTTTTTGTGCTTCAGATTTTGATTAGTATATTAAAGCACAGTTTTTGTGCTTCAGATTTTGATTAGAAGCACATTTTTTGCGTGCTTTAAGATTTTGATTTGAAGCCTATAATTTTTTTGGTGCTTCAGATTTTGATTAGAAGCACATTTTTAGTGCTTTCCAGATTTTTGATTTGAAGCATATTTTTTGGTAGCTTCAGATTTTGATTAGAAGCACATTTTTTGTGTGCTTCAGATTTTGATTTGACAGCATATTATTTTTGTTTTTGTGCTTCAGATTTTGATTAGAAGCACATTTTTTGTGCTTCAGATTTTGATTAGAAGCACATTTTTTGTGCTTAGATTTTGATTTGAAGCATATTTTTTGTGCTTCAGATTTCGATTTAGTTTTGATTCTGAAGCACATACTTTTTTCCATTGTGATTTTTTTTTTTTTTTTTTTTTTTTTTTTTTTTTCTTCAGATTTTGATTTGAAGCATATTTTTTTGTGCTTCAGATTTTGATTGGACGCACATTTTTTTAGCTTCAGATTTTGATGTGAAGCATATTTTTTGTGCAACAGATTTTGATTAGAAGCACATTTTATCTTTTGTGCTTCAGATTTTGATTTATGTAGAAGCACATTTTTTGTGCTTAGATTTTGATTTGAAGCATATTTTTTGTGCTTCCAGATTTTGATTAGAAGCACATTTTTTTTTTTTTTGTGCTTCAGATTTTGATTAAATCACATTTTTTGTTGTGTGCTTCGATTTTGATTAGAAGCACATTTTTTTGTGCTTCAGATTTCGATTAGAAGCACATTTTTTGTGCTTCAGATTTCCCGATTAGAAGCACATTTTTTGTGCTTCAGAAACATCTTTCGATTAGAGCACATTTTTTGTGCTTCAGATTTTGATTTGAAGCACATTTTTGTGCTTCAGATTTTGATTTGAAGCACATTTTGGTGCCCTTCAGCATTTTGATTTGAAGACACATTTTTTGTGCTTAAGATTTTGATTTGAAGCATTTTTTTGTGCTTCAGATTTTGATTAGAAGCACATTTTTTGTGCTTTAGATTTTGATGTGAAGCATATTTTTTTTGTTGGTGCTTCTTCACAGATTTTGATTAGAAGCACATTTTTTGTGCTTCAGATTTTGATTTGAAGCACATTTTTTGTGACCCACCCTTCAGATTTTGATTAGAAGCATGTTTTTGTTTTTTGTGCTTCAGATTTTGATTAGAAGCACTTTTTTTTGTGCTTCAGATTTGAGTTGAAAGCACATTTTTTGTGCTTCAGATTTTGATTTGAAGCATATTTTTTGTGCTTCAGATTTGATTAGAAGCAATGTCTCTACATTTTTTGTGCTTCAGATTTTGATTTGAAGCATATTTTTTGTGCTTCAGATTTGATTAGAAGCATTTTTTGTGCTTCCAGATTTTGATTAGAAGCACATTTTTTGTGCTTTAGATTTTTGATTTGAAGCATATTTTTGTGCTTCAGATTTTGATTAGAAGCCATTTTTAGTGCTTCAGATTTTGATTTAGCATATTTTTTTGTGCTTCATATTTTGATTAGAAGCACATTTTTTGTGCTTCAGATTTTGATTTATTTCTTATAAAGCATATTTTTTGTTGCTTCAGATTTTGATTAGAAGCACACCATTTTTTTTTTTTTGGTGCTTCAGTTTCAGATTTTGATTAGAAGCACATTTTTTTGTGCTTTAGATTTTGATTTGAAGCATATTTTTTGTGCTTCAGATTTCGATTTGAAGCACATTTTTTGTGCTTCAGATTTTGATTTGAAGCATATTTTTTGTGCTTCAGATTTTGATTAGAAGCACATTTTTTTTTTTTTGCGTGCTTCAGATTTTGATTTGAACATATTTTTGTGCTTCAGATTTTGATTAGAAGCACATTTTTGTGCTTCAGATTTTGATTAGAAGCACATTTTTTGTGCTTTAGATTTTGATTTGAAGCATATTTTTTGGGTGCTTCAGATTTTGATTGAAGCACATTTTTTTTTTTTTTTTGTTGTGCTTCAGATTTTGATTAGAAGTTCACATTTTTGTGCTTCAGATTTTGATTAGAAGCACTCCTTCGATTTTTTGTGCTTCAGATTTTCGAGTTAGACAGCACATGTTTTGTGCTTCCAGTTTTGATTAGAAGCACATTTGTTATTTGTGCCTCAATTCAGATTTCGATTTGAAGCACATTTTTTGTGGCTTCAGATTGAATTTGATTAAGCACATTTTTTGTGCTGTCAGTTTTGATTTTTGAAGCACATTTTTTTTGCTTCACGATTTTGATTTGTAGCATATTTTTTGTGCTTACAGATTTTGATTTTAAGCACATTTTTTGTGCTTTCAGATTTTGATTTGAACAGGCATAATTTTTGTGCTTCAGATTTTTTGCATTTGTTGCACAATTTTTTTGTGCCTTCACACTACAGATTTTGATTTGAGAAAGAGGAAGCACATTTTTTGTGCTTAAAAAGATTTTGATTTGAAGCATATTTTTTGTGCTGCTCAGATTTTGATTAGAAGCACATTTTTTTGTGCCTTCATATTTTGATTTGCAGCATAGTTTTTTGTGCTTTCAGATTTTGATTAGAAGCATTCATTTTTTTGTGCTTCAGATTTTTGATTTGAAGCACATTTTTTGTGCTTCAGATTTTGATTAGAAAAGAAAGGCACATTTTTTTGTGCTTCAGATTTTGATGTAGAACACTTTTTTGTTGTGCACTTTTTTGTGCTTTAGATTTGTGTGATTTGAAGCATCTTTTTTTTGTGCTTCAGCAGATTTGATTTGAAGGCTATTTTTTTTGGCTTCAATTTTTGAGTAGAAGCAATTTTTTGTGCTTCAGTATTTGCATTAGAAGCATTTTTTGTCAGCTTCAGATTTTGATTAGAAGCATCCAGTTTTGGCTTCAGATTTGATTAAACACATTTTTTGTTTGTGCTTTAGAGAGAATTTGAGTTTGAAGCATATTTTTTTGTGCTTCAGATGTTTTTGATGAAGAAGCACATCATATTTTGTGCTTCAGATTTTGGTTTGAATATTTGAAGCATATTTTTTGTGCTCAGATTTTGATTAAGAAGCACATTTTTTTGTGCTTCAGATTTTGATTTGAAGCATATTTTTTTGTGCGTGCTTCAGATTTTGAGTTAAGAAGCAACATTTTTTTTTTGTGCTTCAGATTTATGATTAGAACACATTTTTTTTGTTGTGCTTTAGATTTTGATTTGAAGCATATTTTTTTTTTTGTGTTGTTGTGCCTTCAGATTTGTTCGATTTGAAAGCACATTTTTTGTGGCTTCAGATTTTTGATTTGAAGCATATTTTTTGTGCTTCAGATTTTGATTAGAAAGCCATTTACTTTTTTTGGTGCTTCATCTTTTGTTGAAGCCATTGTTTTGTGTCTATCAGATTTTGGATTAGAAGCATATTTTTTTTCGTGCTTAAGATTTTTGATTAGAAGCACATTTATTTGTGCTTTCAGATTTTGATTAGAAGTCACATTTTTTGTGCTTTTAGATTTTGCATTTGAACATCATTTTTTT